>JAYESD010000002.1:45788213-46388213 GCA_036927565.1 Tuctoria greenei
TAACAGATTATCATTTTATCCCAAACATTTGTCTACTTTCACTTTTAACACGTTATCAGCACATATCAACCACGAGTGCATAGGCTTCGCAAGAACGAGAAGGATTGAGACAAGGTAAAATGGTGAATCAACTTACCGTTTCCCTTGTGAGATCTGTTCTTCAGTTTTTGAACAACTTCGGTCCAACAAGATGTCGACGCCGCCGCTGCAAGAGAAGAAATAGACGTTGCCGGCAACAACAACAAAAAACAAAAACAACAGAGAAGAAATAGGCACTGGCATCAAAATCAAAGGGCCACCCTCGATTTAGACCGGCTTCGCCTGACTGGAGGGGACCTCGGAGCGGGATCTTCACGCCAAGCACCGGAAAATATCCCTAACCCTACGGTTAGGGCTATGGATCGACCATCATATCCATCTCCTGAACCACCATCGTATTGTCTGATGGAGTCCTTAGACCCGGCCTACTCTCCATGGAGTCGCTGGGAAGTCCCTTGCGCCATCCATGGTATGGCTCCATGCCAATACCCAGTTGCACAAGGACAACATGTACTGTCATCACTGAGAAGGGGAGAGGGAGAAGGAGAAGAACTCATCGATGCAGTGGAGAACACGGTGGTAACCGCTGTTCGAGAAGAAGACAATGTGCTTGTGGTGGCCATCACCAACGAAGACGACCAACTGGTCGACTTCATCCCGATGCCCGAATCACCACCCCCACATCCGGCGTACATACAAATGGTGCGGATCCAGATCGGTCCACTGGGACGACCTACATGACCACTAGCACCAATAACAACCGCAAAAGAAGCCGAACAAAGTACATCAATCATCGAATCCAGTGCCGAAACACCGATGCAAACATCACCTACGACAGATCCAATCGCAACAAACGAAGAACCACCACTTTGAAGCCCAACCCGCAACAGAATCCTCCGCCGCTTCTCACACCTCGCCACACCAAGTCAATCGGGTCGTCACCTGGGTGCTTGGTCCTTTCCCCGTAGGTCTTGAGGACCCGAAGAAGGGGGGAGGAGGTGGAGGAGGACGAGGAGGAGTGGAGTACTCGGTGCAATGCCGGAGTTGCTCACGGGAGGAATGGATCGAGGTGGAGGCGATGCGGAGGAAACGAGGAAGTCAGTGGAAGTTTCTAGGGGAAACGCGACACAAACGAAATGGGGAGGATGCAGGTTAAACCCTAGCACCGATCGCTCCCCCCCCCCCCCCCCCCCATTTATATGTCGTGCCCATATGGGCCAGGCCGGCCCAAATGGCCGAGATGGGCCTCTGTAAATATATTAAGTGTTCTTTTTCTTTTTAGTTTTATTTGATTTACTATTTTCTTGAAAATCAGATTAATTTCTGATAGAAAACAAGAAAAATTTTATGTAAATTTAGATTTCATATTTATATTTAAGTCAATTTTTTGTAATACACATGTGTAATTACAGTATTGTATATACATATTTATTAAATTTAATTTCTATGGAATTTGAATTAAATATGGTCAAATAACATAGTTATTTTGACAAAAAAATTATATGAGGCAATGGAAATAAATGATTATTTCTTGCAAATTCATCAAACTCAAGGAGTTTATAAAAGATGAATTACATATAAATTTAAAAATCATGGAGTTTTACTTTACAATACATAATTAATTGCACTAAAACATGAAATTCATATATTTCATTTGATATGAAATCTAAAACTACAATATAAACACATGGTGTTGAGTGAGTATTTTTCACTCATATATCACAAGAACACAAATATACTTGTGTATGTCACAATGTAACCTAGATTCCGACAAAATCATGGTTATTTATTGTAAGATTAATGACTCGAAAATTTGAGGAGCTCGCTATTGATTGGCATAATTATCCTACACGGGCAATGGACGTCAAGATAAGCTTGACTCTTAGAGGGATGTATGAGGCAATACTTTCACTCGAACAACGACAGCAGAAATTGCCTCCTACATACAAGTACAACATCTTATATATTTTAAGGTACCATATACATTCTGATTTAGAATCAGAATATGTGTTGGAAGAAGAACTAAGTGTTCTTTGGAATGATCTTCAAAATCGTTATGAACAGCAAAAAGCAGTAATATTACCAGAGGCAAATCATGATTAGGACATTTATGCCTACAGGATTATAAATCTCTTTGAGATTATAATCATGTTGTTCATAAGATTTTTGCTAAATTATGGTTTTGCAAAAAAGAACCTTCTGATGAAGAAAAGATTGAGAAAACCCTCACAATTATACCCCCATCAGATATGATCTTAAAGCATCAATACCAATATTACTCAGAACTAATACAAGATCTTCTTCAAGCAAAGAAGCATGATGAACTCACTATGATAAATCATCACCAACGTCCTGTTGGTACGACTCCACTGCCTGAATTTAATTATAGTTCAAAGGGTAAAAGAAAAATGGATGATGCTAAATCATCAAGAATGTTGATAAATTCAAGAAAGGCAAGGAAATATGCACAAGAAGAAAAAATCCAAAGAACATAATAAGGGGAAAGGAAAAAAACTATTCAAGTGCCATCGCTGTGGTGGCCCTAATCATATTGCAAAGAAATGCAAAATGTTCCAACACTTGGTTGATTTGTACCAGAAATCCATCAAAGTAGAAGAAAAAGCAAAAGGATTGTGGCACCTGGTTCCGAAAATGAACCAAGTGAACGCATATGTGTGCTCAGGACGTTCAACACACATACATGAGTGCACTCACAAAAGGATATACAGAAAATTACCATAGAACAAGATTAATTAACCACTTTTATTACAGAATTTAGAATATCCTCGAATACAAGCTCTAATGGATATTAATGACAAGTTTGAACTAATGCAGCAGAAATAGCTAAATAAGCAACTATGCAGCTTAGTAAAAGGGATATATGGCGCAGCTCCAATCAAAACACATGCAAGCTGACGGCAGACACGATCTAGAACTCTATATTATCAACGTTATACTCCCAATCCTAACCTGCAGCTGTTGGTGGGGGAATGGCAAGGGTGAGTACATGTCGTACTCAGCAAGTGTGGAAAGTATGTCATGTAGCTAATTCAAATGACGAGTATAATAAAGGCTAAGTGCTGAAAAGTACATTAAAACATTTGAGAAGCAATATATTCTATGTATATGAAGTAAACCATCATAAGCCATGTAGTTACATTAATACCAGTCCATATTTCATTACCATCATCCATATTCCAGATTCCTCATTACTATTAACCATATCCATTGCCATAAACCATAATACCAACCCATAACCAGTACCAAACCATCCCAATACCAAAATCCCTCTAATCATGTAGGTCATCCAGGTGCTCATAACCGGGAGCACGACTATCATGATAGTTTTAATACTTTGCAGAGTTTGTACCACTTTACCCACGTGTTTGTGATTTCATCACCCGTCGGCGACTAAAGAAAACCTCCATTATGCCAAAACACTTCCATAGGTGTATGGCCAACAAATCACAAAATAGCCTTTACAAAAGGACTACTAGCATGTACGGATCCACTGAGATTTCACTGGTGGCGATGTCTCCCACTGAGCACATCTTCAACCAAGGGTCCCCTCTTGTGTCATTCGGATCCCATGAAATCCTGCTTCAAATCCAAACCCAATCCGACTCCCCTTCTCCGGTGCGCCAAATGATCCATGCAATACTAGCAATACCCTAATTAATCAGCTACGCAACACCTATACTTGGCCTCGTGGTGGCACTGTTGTCCTAACTTATTCTCGCATGAACCGGTCCTTAGATCTAAAGCAAGCAACCACTATGTCTTCCAACCCATCCACATACCAGGCTTGCTTAGATCCCCCATTACCATATCATATTGACCAGTTCATATTAACCATACTCTCACTAATGCATAATTAAATGGTATAGTTGTTTTCTCATCCCAATTAATTAGAGCGAAGCAAAAAAGGTGAAAAGCCCTTCCCGACTCTCTACCGTGTATTCCAGGTGACAAGGGTGGTAAACTTGCTATCATAGGATTTTCCATTAAATTGACACAAGCATGCAGTTTTGAAAACAAAACATTTATTATAAATACATGATCAATATGTCCAAGGACACTTTCCTTGCTCCTGGGCTTGATTGGGATCAAAAACTTCAAATTCCTGGTACTGGATGTCCTTTGCAGCACTCTCTAGCACAAATCTGTTTAAACCGTGCAATAAACATAAATACAAGAATTACAATCAATAAGTGAACATATATTACTCAATATGTCATGACATGTATGATTAATGCAAATGCAAAGTAAACTAGTTAATGAGTTATTAATGATGTTTACTAACAAGTTCTAATAGCTTTTAATAAGTTTGGACCGGATGGAGTTGATTTGAACCAATTTAGATTTAATTCAGCAGGAGACATACAGCAAAATCAGACTAGTCCGCTGTAGGACCGGACTAGTCCTCCCTTCGCAGAAACATTGAACTAGGATTTTCTAGATCGATGTGAATTTGGAGAAACGGAGTTGAATTCACGTGAGAAAGAGGAAGTAGAAGGTATACCAGGTGTTTAGAACTCCAATGAATCAAGGGTTTTGTAGGAAACACTTGGATCTTGACGATCTAGGGTTGATGAAGAGAACTTGATGGTGAATTGTTGATGAAGAACACAAGGTTTATGGAGATCTTGATCCTCTTTAATTTCCTCCTCTTATTATTCTTGCTCAGGATCTCCTTCTCCCTCCTTGATGGCGGCTCTCCACGAACTAGGGTTTTTGGACTTACAATTGAGGCAAAAGGATGTAAAGTCAAGGGGTGGGTTTGTTTATATAGAGGTGGAGGGCTAGGGTTTGATGGATTTCGAGTTTGGGAAGGGTGGAGGCCGGTGTGGGGTCCATGGGGTGTGTGTTGTTGTAATGAGGATTCACTGGTGCTTGCGTGCGTCTCAGCTTAGTTGTTTGTATTATGCAGCACAGTACCTTTTATAGATCAAGGGATGGTTGTTACATCAATTGCTTGGCTCGACATGTGGCCCCGGCGGATATAATTGCCTAATACACAATTTAAGTGTGATTAAGTGCCCTAATAGCGTGATAATGCACCTTAATGGCAGCATTACCAGTATTAAGGGTCCTCTGATCGTGTGCCATTAATATGGTATTAATAGCACATAATCAGGCCTTGTAACTGTAGGAACAATTGTCCCTTGAATGTTCGTGCCGTTGGAGATCCGTCAGTATTCCCGTTGGTGTCATAGGTCCGCAGACTCAACACGTGGCAGATCTGGAGCTTCCCCTCGCAGGGAGGTAGGTCCGGACCCGCTACACACGTGGCAGTACAGGAGCTTCCCTCTACTGGGGGTTAGGTCCATGGTCACTGGACACGTGTTAAGCACGGAGCTTCCCTATGTAGGGAGTTTAACTCTGGTCTTATATTACACGTGGTAGTGTCGGAGCTATCCATATGAAGGAGGTGGGTCCAGTGCCGTGTGATACATGGGGCCTATAGAGGTCTTCAACTCTGACAGATGGAACTACCTTGCATTTCTTGTGGTATCGTGAGGTACCAGGTACGCAGGGTACTGACAGCTGCTCAATCAAGGTAAAAAGACTATGCGGACAATAGGAGAAGGAAACTAGCCTTTAAAGTGGGAGGTTTTGTTTACCTTAAGGTGTCACCAATGAGAGGTCATAAGAGGTTTAATATCAGAGGCAAGCTAGCACCTCAATACATTAGGTCATTCAAGATTTTGGACAAAAGAGGAGAAGTAGCGTATAAGTTGGAGATGCCAGCTCATCTTTCCAATGTAAATGATGTGTTTCATGTTTCCCAGCTCAAGAAGTGTTTATGGGTACCGGAAGAGCAAGTGCCAATGGCAGAATTAGAACTAGATCCAGATTTGACTTATGTCGAGCAACCAGTCAAAATCTTGGAAACCAAAGAGAGAGTCACAAGTGAAAGCATCTAGGCCCCATAAGGTACGGTTTCAGTGATTAATGACAACCATTCGATATTACTAATGAATTTGTGAATGCAAGGTCCCAATAACACTCAATCAAATGAAATCAAAATTACATTGGAGACCCATATAAAATCAACTAATGAGATCAAATCAAATCATATGAAGACAAGAAGTGAAAGATCTAACTTGACATCACTCAATGCTTGAAGACAATCAAAACAACATTTCAAAAAAGTGTCAAAGAGGTCACAAGTTCAAATTCCAAAAGAACAACTCAAAACAACTCGAAGTCAACAAGATTGAACACACCGGATCATCCGATGTTTTCTGAGTTGACTGCATCGGTCGAGTTGTGTCAACAGAAGAAGAAGACCTCAGACAAATGCACTCACCGGATCATCCGATGTAAGTGGCTCAGTGACATCGGTCCATCATCACAGATTGCAACACCATTGGACCAAGTGAAGCACCGGATCATCCGATGTGCAGACTTACACACATCAGTCGATCACTCCAGTAAGCTTCAAGATCAAGCAAAATTCTGGAGGAAGAGCCACCGGATCATCCGATGAGAAGACAGGTCAACATCGGTCTAACAACGGTCATATATGACACAGTGACATCAGCTAATTTGGCTTTGACCGATGAT
The DNA here is from genome assembly GCA_036927565.1 of Tuctoria greenei. NCBI lineage: Eukaryota > Viridiplantae > Streptophyta > Magnoliopsida > Poales > Poaceae > Tuctoria > Tuctoria greenei. The sequence continues at coordinate 45,794,823 of JAYESD010000002.1, forward strand.
AACTGAAGGGGAGACATCAGATCATCCGGTGTTCGCAGAGCAGTGATGTCAGCCTACTTTTCCAACGGCTATTTCATGAAGGCTGGCTATTTATACCCCTTCAACCTGTCAAATCGATAAGACTTGAAGCCCAGACATACTCTACACATCCTAGAGCATTCAAGCAATATATCTACCACTTTCACACCATTTGTTCATCATTTGTACACCAAGAGATAGGCTAGAACTAGCTAGAGATAGTGCTTGGGTGCCTCCATTCTTGGTGATTGGAGTCTCTAGTGTAGTGAGAGCCATAAGGGAGTGTCCCTTAGTGTGTGTGATTTCCGGAGCTTGCCAAGAGGATTGTGGAAGCCCGGAGGTTTCCAAAGTGTACAAGGCTTGAGCTCCACCTTGCCAAGGTTGGCGAACGGAGAAGAATAGTGAATAACCCCTTGTCTCGGTGACTTGGGAGTGGCAAAACCCTTCGGTGGGTGCCACAACATGGATGTAGGAAGATCCTTGTGATCTTACCGAACCACGGGATAAACTCCGTGTCCCTTGAGCGTTTGCATCCCTCTCCCTTTTACACTTATGCAATCTTCATTCCGCAACTTTAATTTACATTGATTGCATAGTTTAATCGCATAGGGAATTGGGCTTTAGGTTGTTAGTTTTTAATTGCCTTAAAATTTGAAAGAAAGCCCAATTCACCCCCCTCTTGGGTGTTTCGATCCTTACAATTGGTATCAGAGCCTTGTTGCTCATTGGATCATTCTAGCTTCACCGCTAGAGAGCTCAAATGACCAAGAATGGGGGTTCGGTTCCTACCTTCGATAGCAAGAACTTTGCCTATTGGAAAGCACGCATGCATGCCTACCTAGAGGCTATTGCTCCCGAAGTTTGGGAAGCGACCCATGCGGGATTTGGAGATCCCAATTATGTTGGTGATCAACTAAAATGGGATGCTAAGGCTAGAAATGCTATCTATGAATGCATAAGTCAAGACGTATTTGCTAGAATTGCTAGTAAAGAGAAAGCTTGTGAATTTGGGCATGTTTAATTGAAATACATGAGGGCTCATCTCGTGTTAAAGAACTCAAATATCACTTTCTTAAATCCAAGTATGATGAATTCAAAATGCTTCCTCATGAGAATGTTAACCAAATGTTTTCTCGTTTAAATGTGCTCATTGAGGAGATTAACGCACTTGACATTGCTTCTCTTGGTAAGGGACTTATCAACCGCAAGATCCTCATGCTCCTACCCAAGCCCAAGTACAACATTATCAATTCAATGCTCCAAAAAGAATCACTTGACAACATTGAAGTTTCGGAGCTCATTGGAGAAATTCATGCTCATGAGATGAGCGTGCTTGGAATGATGGAGGAGTCATCGTCAAAAACCATTGCTCTCAAGGCTTCAACCAAGAAGACAACTCCCAAGAAGAAGAAAGTGGTTGAGCCTAGCTCAAGCGAAGAAGAGCAAGCAACAAGCGAAGATGACGATGATGAGCTTGCGTTGATGATGAGAAAATTCTCACGTCTAAACTTCAAGATCGCAAAGAAGGGATACTCTTTTGATCCCAAGAAGAAAGCCTTCCTCCCAAGAAAAGATGAAAACAAGACATGCTATAATTGTGGCGATCAAGGCCACATATCATATGATTGTCCAAGACCGGACAAGAGGAAGGACAACCACAAGGGAAAGAATCGAAAGCTAGAAGAAAGTGATGAAGATGAAGAAGAGGTCAAGCCCAAGCGCTCCTTTGGAAAGAAGAAATTTGACAAAGGCAAGAAGACCAAGCTCTTTCCAAAGAAGAGAAGAGGGCCTCAAAAAGTCTTCATGTGCGAGGCCAATGAGTGGATCACGGATGAAGAGTCAAGCGACGAAGAGAGTGAAGATGAAGAAAACTTGGCGGGCCTTGCCATCGTCGACAAGGACAACTCACCTCTTCGTCCACCTCCTATGTGCCTCATGGCAAAAGGTAACACTAAGGTACGTGACGACTCTAGCGATGATGATGATGAGCTCTCCCCCGATGAATTAGCATCTATGATTAATGAATACCATGTCATCATAAAAAGGGAGAAGAGCAAGGTTAAGGCACTTGAACAAGCTTGTGCTAAGCTTGAGAGTGCGAAGCTCGATTTGCACGACAAGTATGTAACCATACTTAAAGAGCATGACACGCTCAAATCACATGTCAAGCAAATCGAGGAGGAGAATGCTCAAATCAAGCATGATCATCATGAGCTTGACTTAGCAAACCAAGCACTCTTGGGAAAGCACAATGACTTGGTTCAAGAACATAAAGTGCTTAACCTTGTTTATGAAGCAATTGAACTAAAAATGAAAAACATGAAAAAGGAAACCCTTGATGGAAAAGTATCAACTATTTCACATGCCACTAATATGTTGGATAAGTCTTTGCGTTTGAAAGCAAGCCTTAGGGAGAAGGAGTTTATGGACGAGATTGAAAGTCTCCGCACTAGTGTGGCAAGACTCTCTAAGGGGGAGGACAAGCACAAGGAAATCCTCTACCAAAAAGCTAAAGGCTTCAACAAGAGAGGACTTGGATCCTTCCCGATACTCAACAAAGGGAAGGTGCCCTCACCGGAGCTTAGGACGAGCTTCATCAAAGAAGTTGGTTCCTATTGCCAACATTGTGAGGTCACCGGACATCACACGAGGGAGTGTCCTCTTCCCAACCGTCCTTCTCCCAAATTGCCTCCTAACTACAAATCTACTTTCAATGATTGCCACTATCTCTTGAGCAAAGTAGGTGGCAAGGTGAAGGCAAGGTTCATCAGCAAAGACATTAAGGGCATGAAGGGGAAGCTCCCCAAGCAACTTTGGGTCCCAAAATCACTTGTATCACACATACAAGGACCTAAGTTGGCTTGGGTGCCTAAACTCAAAAACTAACTTCATGTGTGTAGGTGAACTACAAAGCCGGAGGAAAGTATTGGGTACTCGATAGCGGGTGCACTCAACATATGACCGGCAATGATGGTATGTTCACCACCATAGAGAACCCCGACAATCATGAACAAGTCACCTTTGGTGACAACTCAAAGGGGAAGGTAATTAGTTTAGGTAAAATTGCTATTTCACATGATTTGTCCATTTCTAATGTACTATATGTTAAGTCACTTAGTTTCAATTTACTTTCAATTGCACAACTATGTGATCTTGGACTAACGTGCACCTTTGACAAGAATGGTGTTGTAGTAACTAGTGAATCAAGCAAAGAACTAATCTTCAAAGGTTTTCGGCATGGACATCTTTACTTGGTGGACTTCTCCAACAAGGATGCTAGCTTGACCACTTGTATTTTCACTAAGACAAGCTTGGGTTGGCTATGGCATCGACGCATTGCTCACATTGGGATGAGCAAGCTCAAGAAGTCGTTCAAGCTTGGGATGGTGACCGACGTGAAGGATGTCACATTTGAGAAGAACAAGCTTTGTAGTGCTTGTCAAGCCGGGAAGCAAGTTGCTTCACACCACCCAATGAAGACAATGGTGTCAACCTCCAAGCCGCTTGAACTACTCCACATGGACCTCTTCGGACCGTCCACATATCAAAGCCTTGGTGGTAATTTCTATTGTCTTGTTATTGTTGATGACTATTCTAGATATGCTTGGACTTTGTTTCTAGGTGACAAGGGTGAAACTCCGGAAGTCTTCAAGACCTTTTCTAAACGTGCTCAAAGGGAATTTCAACTTCCCATCATCAAGGTCTGGAGTGACAACGGCACCGAGTTCAAGAACTACAACATTGGGGAGTGGTGTGATCGTGAAGGCGTGAAGCACGTGTTTTCGGCCACATACACCCCTCAACAAAATGGTGTCGTTGAGAGGAAGAACAAGACTCTCAACACCCTTGCTAGAGCAATGCTTGATGACTATGGCACGTCGGAGAAATTTTGGGCCGAAGCAATCAACACGGCGTGCCATGCTGCAAATAGGGTCTATCTTCATCGACTACTTCAAAAGACCCCATATGAGCTCCTCATTGGGAGAAAGCCCAACATCTCCTACTTCCGAGTCTTCGGGTGCAAGTGCTACATCTACCGCAAGAAAAGACTCGGTAAGTTTGAAAGAAGGTGTGATGTTGGTATCTTTCTTGATTATGCGTCAAACTCAAAAGCATATCGAGTATTCAACCAAACCTCCGGGTTAGTTAAAGAAAGTTGTGATGTTGAGTTTGATGAGTCTAATGGCCCCCAAGAGGAGAGTTTTGGTCATGATGATATAGATGATGAGCCTCTACGAGAAGCCATGAAAAACATGACCATTGGAGACATCAAGCCCGAAGTTGAGGAGAGCCTTGATCAAGGGGGAGCATCAAGTTCCAACATCAACACCTCCATGGCGCCTCAAGTTGATGAAGAAGAAGAGAAAGATGATCCATTGCCAATGCAAGATTCACAAGCCACACAACACCAACAACAAGAAGAAGAAGTCCAAGATCAAGTCCAACCACAAGACACGCAAGAGGCTTCACCACCGCCAAGTGCTTCACAATCACTTATGAGGCATGGACGCATCTCCAAGGCGCATCCGATTGATCAAATCATCGGAAGTCCGTCACGGGGAGTAAGTACTCATTCTCGCCATGTCGCTTCATTTTGTGAGCACTACTCTTTTGTTTCGTGTGTAGAACCCACTCATATAGAGGAAGCACTCCAAGATCCAAATTGGGTGATGGCCATGCAAGAAGAACTCAACAACTTCACCCGCAATGAAGTTTGGGTGTTGGAGGAGCGACCCAAGGACAAGAACGTCATCGGAACGAAGTGGGTGTACCGCAACAAGCAAGATGAGAATGGCGTTGTGGTCCGCAATAAGGAAAGACTTGTGTCCAAGGGATTCTCACAAGTTGAAGGACTAGACTTTGGAGAAACATTCGCTCCGGTCGCTCGGTTAGAAGCTATTCGTATACTCCTTGCTTTTGCTTCACATCACAATATAATGCTTTATCAAATGGATGTTAAAAGTGCCTTTCTTAATGGTTCCATTAACGAGCTTGTTTATGTTGAGAAACCTCCCGGGTTTGAAGATCTGAGGAATCCTAATCATGTGTATAGGTTACACAAGGCGCTCTACGGGCTCAAGCAAGCACCTAGGGCGTGGTATGAACGTCTAAGGGATTTCTTGGTCATGCAAGGTTTCAAGATCGAGAGGGTGGACACTACACTCTTCACCAAGGACATCGACGGGGATTTATTTATTTGTCAAATTTATGTCGATGATATTATTTTTGGCTCAACTAACAAAACTCTTAGCCATGAGTTTGGCACCATGATGTCTAGGGAATTTGAGATGTCAATGATTGGAGAGCTCAACTTCTTCCTTGGATTTCAAATCAAGCAACTTCAAGAGGGGACCTTCATCTACCAAGAGAAGTACACCAAGGACCTCTTGAAGAAATTTGAGATGGGAGATTGTAGCACAAGAAGTACTCCAATGGCGGCAAATTGTCATCTCGACGCGGACTTGGACGGTAAACCTATTGATCAATCTCACTACCGTTCCATGATTGGTTCATTGTTATATCTTACCGCATCTAGGCCCGATATCATGTTTAGTGTGTGCTTGTGTGCTCGCTTTCAAGCGGCACCTAAAGAATCGCATAAGAAGGCGGTCTTTAGGATACTTCAGTATCTCAAGCATACCCCAAGTGTAGGTTTGTGGTACCCCAAGAATGCTAGTTTCCATCTCTTGGGATACTCGGATTCGGACTTTGCCGGATGCTGTGTGGACCGCAAGAGTACTTCCGGTGGGTGCCACTTACTTGGGCATTCCCTAGTATCTTGGTCAAGCAAAAAGAAAAATTCCGTGGCTTTGTCCACCGCGGAGGCGGAGTATATAGCGGCCGGTGCATGTTGTGCCCAAATTCTATATATGAAGCAAACCCTTTTGGACTTTGGAATTAAATTTGGTTGTGTGCCTCTCCTTTGTGACAATGAAAGTGCGGTTAAGATAGCTAGAAACCCCGTTCAACACTCCCGCACTAAGCACATTGATATTCACCATCACTTCTTGCGGGATCATGAGGCTAAAGAAGACATCTCTTTGCAAGGTGTTAGATCCGAAGAACAATTGGCGGATATCTTCACCAAACCACTTGATGAGAAAACCTTTTCTAGACTTAGAAGTGAATTAAATGTGCTAGATGCATCTAACGTCATGTAAGTTGCCATGTTCATGTAAGGATGCACATCATATAGGTCTTGTCTAACTCCCAAAGGATAGGGGTGAGCTAGAAATAGTTTTCCCTGAGGAAGCCTTTGGAAGGTTTAAACTTGGCAAGATAGATTTATTTTATGCCTTGCATGATCCCTGCCATATAAACCTGCACTCATGTAATTTCTTGCACTATATATTGATTGGCATTGCATACGATAGATTGTCACAAAGGGGAACCCACCTCATGAGAAGGAGACTTGTTTGAAATGCAATATCTCAACTCATATAAGGTGGAAAGAACAAAATGTTAGGTACGTTAATGCCTAGAGGAACATGCTTCAAAGAGATAGAAGTCTTCATACTCTAACTCACAAAGCATGGGCCTTACATTTTATTTGGATATTTTCCTCAATTTTTCTCGGTGTTCCATTTGCATTAAGGCCTAGCCAAGCTATTGGCATATTAGCTTTTTGAGGGGTAAGGGGTTGCCCAAAAAGTCCTAAGACATGTGTTTCTCATTGTTTGTTTGGTCAAAGGACATATATGGGATGTTTTTGTTCTGTTGTCATTGGATTATCCGATGCCTAAGCCAATCCTTCATCGGACCAATAGGTGTTCAATATTCATGACCCAGTTCAGTCAGAATTTCAATTGATCCGACGTGTTCATTCCGAAAAACATCGGTCCATCCGGCGTTCACTCTTCTGGAGCTGTGGTCAATTCAACCGATGTTTACTCCCTTCAACGTCGGACCATCCGGTGTTTACATCACTCTTTTGAACACCCTTACTGTGCTATTCGACCGATGAACAAAACCCTAGACGTCGGTCCATCCGGTGTCAACAGCAATTCTTGAATATCCTTTCTGTGGCATTCGACCGATGCTCACTTCTCTTAACATCGGTCCATCCGGTGTTAAAATAACGGCTAGGGTTTGGGTCCCACTATTTAAACCCGCGCGCCGCCGGTTTCTTCTCTCTCCCCGATTTCTCTCTCGCCGCCGCCGCCTCTCGCCCTAATCGCCGCCACCTCCGCCGCCGCACCCAAGCGCCGCTGCCCTAGGCGCCGCCGCCGCCGTCTCCGGCCGCCGCCGCCCACAGCGCCGCCGCCCTAAGCACTGCCGCCATTCTCCCTCGCGCTGCCGCCTCACCTCCACGCGCCGCGCCGTCGTCTCCACATCTCTCCACCGCGTCCAAGCGCCGCCGCCGCCTCTCTCCACCGCCACAGCCGCCCAACGCACAAACCGCTCCTCCCTCCATCGAAGCACCTCCACCCGAGCGACGCCGTCTTCTCCGGCCATCTCCCTGTCGCTAGGGTTTCCCGTACCGTCGATCTTCACTCCCGTCATCGACTCCGTGCAAACTCACGATTGCAATGGCTCGCGACAGGAAGAACAAGGGCAAGGCCGTCGCGGAGCCCGCCGCGAAGAAGCAGAAACTATCCAAGGAGGAGAAGAAGGCCTTGATGGCCGCTCGCGCTGCCGAGGAGCGTGAGCATGGCTGAGGGGGCTCCCTGAGGATTCGCGAGGCTCGTCCGAGGCAGCCTCCCGTGATCGACGACTCCAAGGCCGAAGAGGAGCCGATTGAGCCTCTCGTCCGCCGGCGCTCAACCCGGACTCGTGGGGGTCACACCGAGGCTGCTCCTCGTCCGAGACCGACGGCTGCCGACCGTCGTGAGGACAGGGAGGCTGAGAGGGCCATCTACGAGATGGACACGGCCGTCCGTGTCGGTGAGGGAGTCCGTCTCACGGACTACCGGAAGATGAAGGCCAAGCAACTCCGGAAGCTCAGATGGAGTGTATTGCTTGAGGAGTGGTACCCGCAGCCCCGGGAAGCTTTGGTGGACAGTCGGTTCTGGACGGTCACGCAAGCGTCTCTCTACGAGACCTACAGACGCCGTGGCCACAAGCTGTTCCAGCATAACTACATGGATTGGGATCAGCTTGCCATAGCCACAGGGACAGAGATCAGGCCGTTCTTTGAGAGGTACAGGGGTCTGGTGCAGTTGCTGTCCTATGAGAGGAGTGCCTACGTAGAGGATTGGGTCCGCGTGTTCTACGCCACCCTCTACGTCTCTGAGGGCAGACGATCCATTGACTTCATGTTCATGGGTCAGCATTACCATCTGACGAGGCAGACGCTGGGACAGCTGCTTGGAGTAGACTTGTATGACACCTGCATACATGAGAGAGTCTACGGTCAGGCAGACCCGCCGAGGAGGCCGCTCACTGGAGGAGTGGCTCCTGCTCTGTAGGAGATCAGATCTTTGTTTGGACCCACTTTCTCTCCAGACCAGCCGAGAGTTTCGGCCCTGTTGACTCCTGCAGCGTGCACGGTGCACCTTGCCCTGCGTCGCTCTCTCCTGCCAAGGTCCGGCTATCTCGAGGGATTCACAAGCCTCCAGCAGACGATCCTGTTCTACATCATGAACGGGATGGACTTTGATATAATGGATTTCATTATCTGTGAGATGGAGGATGTCATCACAGATGGAGTGGGGATAATGAGGCAGCTAGCATATGGGCACTGGATCAACTACTTGCTCACGATGATGGTTCCAGAGGAGTCCGCCATGCACGATCGTCTCTCTGACGAGAGTGTGACACGGTTCGGACATTACCGTGCCCCGACTCCTGGAGACCGCCGCCTTGGTCATCCAGTTGAGCGCCAGGTCAGGGCCCGCTTGACTGAGGAGGATTGGTCTGACCTCGAGAAGGAAGATGAGCGTTTGGCTGAGGTAGAAGCTCAAGGTGGAGACTTGCAGCACGTCTAGTCCGAGAGTGACACAGACGAGAGTGTCGAGGAGTACTTCCCTCCTCCTCCACCCTCACCGAGGCAGCACGACGCCGAGGCCGGAGGATCAGCTGCTCTGCCACCAACACCACCCCCTGTGTCCGAGGCGCAAGTGTCACAGCCGTCAGAGCTGTCGACACTACTCCAGCAGATGATCGAGCAGCAGCGTCAGGACAGGCTCGCTGCTGAGCAGGCTAGGGCAGAGCAGGCTGCTCACCTGGCACAGCTGCAGTGGCAGCAGGAGCTCCAGCTGGAGATCGCCCGACAGAGGCGAGAGGATACGGACCGGTTCACCAACTTGGTCGATCAGATGCACCACCGTACCCTCGACCAGCAGCAGCAGACCCAGCAGGCCATGATGGGGATCCTAGGGTTGATTACCAACCTTTACACTCAGACCGGGATCGCCCTTCCTCCACAGCAGCCTGGACTGGGACTGGCTCCAGGTGTTGCTCAGGTGCCTACTACTCCTATCCCCTCAATCAGTATGTCACCACTTCTGGCACCCAGTGCACCGATTCACTCACCACTACCGGCGACGACTCTGTTCCAGCAGACGCCGGCGTCCGTGGTGAGCGCTCCACTTCCTCCAGCTCCACCGGCACCTCCAGTACCTGCTTCCTCTCCTCCAGCACCGGCAGCGGACCCTCCAGCTCCCTCCGCTCCGGTAGCTCCTACGACCGGCGACTCCAGCTCCGACGACTGCGACGGTGACCAGTTCGTCATCGCGCCCAGCTCTCAGGGTCTGTAGGCTCTCTGATCCCTTTTTGGTTTCTTGATGCCAAAGGGGGAGAAGAGGTAGAGGAGTCAGGGGGAGTGGTAGTAGTAGTCTCAGGGGGAGTTTGAGTTTGCTCTTTATATTCTCGTGAGTTTATCCTTTGTATTCGTGCTTGAGTACTCTTTTGTAATTTTAATTAAGCACTCTTCCGCTTGTCTCATTTGCTTATGGTTTTAATCGATTGAGCTTTTCGCACCATAAATTTCATTTGCTTTTTACAAGCTTAATGTGTCTTATCTTGTAATTCATTGCATATCTATTTGAGTATTGTATCATCAAATTCATTATTATTGCGCTTTAAATTATTGTGTTGTCATCAATCACCAAAAATGGGGAGATTGAAAGCATCTAGGCCCCATGAGGTACGGTTTTGGTGATTAATGACAACCATTCGATATTACTAATGAATTTGTGAATGCAAGGTCCCAATAACACTCAATCAAATGAAATCAAAATTACATTGGAGACCCATATAAAATCAACTAATGAGATCAAATCAAATCATATGAAGACAAGAAGTGAAAGATCTAACTTGACATCACTCAATGCTTGAAGACAATCAAAACAACATTTCAAACAAGTGTCAAAGAGGTCACAAGTTCAAATTCCAAAAGAACAACTCAACACAACTCGAAGTCAACAAGATTGAACACACCGGATCATCCGATGTTTTCTGAGTTGACTGCATCGGTCGAGTTGTGTCAACAGAAGAAGAAGACCTTAGACAAATGCACTCACCGGATCATCCGATGTAAGTGGCTCAGTGACATCGGTCCATCATCACAGATTGCAACACCATTGGACCAAGTGAAGCACCGGATCATCCGATGTGCAGACTTACACACATCGGTTGATCACTCCAGTAAGCTTCAAGATCAAGCAAAATTCTGGAGGAAGAGCCAACGGATCATCCGATGAGAAGACAGGTCAACATCGGTCTAACAACGGTCATATCTGACACAGTGACATCAGCTAATTTGGCTTTGACCGATGATAACTGAAGGGGAGACATCGGATCATCTGGTGTTCGCAGAGCAGTGATGTCAGCCTACTTTTCCAACGGCTATTTCGTGGAGGCTGGCTATTTATACCCCTTCAACGTGTCAAATCGATAAGACTTGAAGCCCATACATACTCTACACATCCTAGAGCATTCAAGCAATAGAGCTACCACTTTCACATCATTTGTTCATCATTTGTACACCAAGAGATAGGCTAGAACTAGCTAGAGATAGTGCTTGGGTGCCTCCATTCTTGGTGATTGGAGTCTCTAGTGTAGTGAGAGCCATAAGGGAGTGTCCCTTGGTGTGTGTGACTTCCGGAGCTTGCCAAGAGGATTGTGGAAGCCCGGAGGTTTCCAAAGTGTACAAGGCTTGAGCTCCACCTTGCCAAGGTTGGCGAACGGAGAAGAATAGTGAAGACCCCCTTGTCTCGGTGACTTGGGAGTGGCAAAACCCTTCGGTGGGTGCCACAACGTGGATGTAGGAAGATCCTTGTGATCTTACCGAACCACGGGATAAACTCCGTGTCCCTTGAGCGTTTGCATCCCTCTCCCTTTTACACTTATGCAATCTTCATTCCGCAACTTTAATTTACATTGATTGCATAGTTTAATCGCATAGGGAATTGGGCTTTAGGTTGTTAGTTTTTAATTGCCTTAAAATTTGAAAGAAAGCCCAATTCACCCCCCCTCTTGGGCGTTTCGATCCTTACAACAAGGAACAAGATTATTAGATGGTGTAAAGTTCAATGGAAGCATCACACAGAATTAGAAGCAACTTCGGAGCTGGAGGATGATCTCAAGAAGGAATTTCTCTATCTTTTCTCTTCCGCGTCGAATCTTGAGGGCGAGATTCATTTTAAGGGGGGTAGGTTTGTAACACCCTCATTTTCATGCATTATGCATTGCATAAGTTCATATACATGATTAACATTAATCCACATAAAAAAGAATGAGTTTAAAATGAATTAGAAGCAAAACCGCACTGAAAAGTCCTGAGAAGTGCGGACTAGTCTGGTTTTGGTGCGGACTAGTCCGATTTCTCTCTGACCTTGCTCGGACATGTCCGTTTTAGTGCGGACTATTCGAGTTTTTTCCTCTGTATAGTTTCGGACTTGTCCGGTCCATAGCGGACTAGTATGTTCATCACAACCTTGAAATTTTGCCAAGTCCCTAGACTTGTCCGGATTTGTCCGACATCTAGCAGACTTGTCTATTTTCCTCTCTGACTAAAATCAGACTTGTCCGGTTTTGGTCAGAATTGTCTGATTTTCCTCTGACTAAGTTCGGACTTGTCCGATTTAGTCTGGACTTGTCCGATATCTCTCTGACTAACTTCGGACTAGTCTAGCCTTTTGCGGACCTGTCCGGTGATCGCGATTCCGAGTTGATCTTTTGTTTCACGACGTGTTTTTGGGTTTTACCTTAAGTGGGCCTAAGGACGTCGTGTCTCACTCTTTTTGGAGCCCATGTGGGACCCCACACCGGTCTCCACCCTTCCCAAACTCGAAATCCATCAAACCCTAGCCCTCCACCTCTATATAAACAATCCCACCCCTTGACTTTACATCCTTTTGCCTCAATTGTAAGTCCACAAACCCTAGTTCGTGGAGAGCCGCCATCAAGGAGGGAGAAGGAGATCCTGAGCAAGAATAAGTAGAGGAGGAAATTAAAGAGGATGAAGATCTCCATCAACCTTGTGTTCTTCATCAACAATTCACCATCAAGTTCTCTTCATCAACCCTAGATCGTCAAGATCCAAGTGTTTCATACAAAACCCTTGATTTATTGGAGTTCTAAACACCTGGTATACCTTCTAGTTCCTCTTTCTCACGTGAATTCGACCCTGTTTCTCCAAATTCACGTCGATCTAGAAAATCCTAGTTCACTGTTTCTGCGAAGGGAGGACTAGTCCGGTCCTACAGCGGACTAGTCCGATTTTGCTGTATGTTTCCTGCTGAATTAAATCTAAATTGGTTCAAATCAACTCCATCCGGTCCAAACTTATTAAAAGCTATTAGAACTTGTTAGTAAACATCATTAATAACTCATTAACTAGTTTACTTTGCATTTGCATTAATCATGCATGTCATGACATATTGAGTAATATATGTGCACTTATTGATTGTAATTCTTGTCAATATGATATGGTAATGGGGGATCTAAGCAAGCCTGGTATGTGGATGGGTTGGAAGACATAGTGGTTGCTTGCTTTAGATCTAAGGACCGGTTCATGCGAGAATAAGTTAGGACAACAGTGCCACCACGAGGCCAAGTATGGGTGCTGCATAGCTGATTAATTAGGGTATTGCTAGTATTGCATGGATCATTTGGCGCACAGGGGAAGGGGAGTCGGATTGGGTTTGGATTTGAAGCGGGATTTCATGGGATCCGAATGACACAAGAGGGGGCCCTTGGTTGAAGATGTGCTCAGTGGGAGACATCACCACCAGTGAAATCTCAGTGGATCCGTACATGCCAGTAGTCCTTTTGTAAAGGCTATTTTGTGATCTGTTGGCCATACACCTATGGTAGTGTTTTGGCATAATGGAGGTTTTCTTTAGTCGCCGACGGGTGATGAAATCACAAACACGTGGGTAAAGTGGTACAAACTCTGCAAAGTATTAAAACTATCATGATAGTCGTGCTCCCGGTTATGAGCACCTAGATGACCTACATGATTAGAGGGATTTTGATATTGGGATGGTTTGGTACTGGTTATGGGTTGGTATTATGGTTTATGGCAATGGATATGGTTAATGGTAATGAGGAATCTGGAATATGGATGATGGTAATGAAATATGGACTGGTATTAATGTAACTACATGGCTTATGATGGTTTACTTCATATACATACAATATATTGCTTCTCAAAATTTTTAATGTACTTTTTAACACTTAGCCTTTATTATACTCGTCATTTGAATTAGCTACATGACATACTTTCCACACTTGCTGAGTACGACATGTACTCACCCTTGCAATTCCCCCACCAACAACTGCAGGTTTGGATTGGGAGTATAACTTTGATAATGTAGAGTTCTAGACCGTGTTTGCTTTCAGCTTGCATGTGTTTTGATTGGAGCTGCGCCATATATCCCTTTTTCTAAGCTACATAGTTGCTTATTTAGCTATTTCTACTGCATTAGTTCAAACTTGTCATTAATATTTATTAGAGCTTGTATTCGAGGATATTCTGAATTCTGTAATAAAAGTGGTTAATTAATCTTGTTCTGTGGTAATTTTCTGTATATCCTTTTGTGAATGCACTCATGTATGTGTGTTGAACGTCCGTATACTTCGTTTGTATCTTTTGTCCATGTTGAAGCGCCTTAGGAGATCTTTTGTATACTTCGGTTGATGTACAAAGGTACCCTCCTTGGTTTGCTTGATTTGCAGCCCCAAAAAGTAAGTGAGTTCCCCCATCATACTCATTTAAAATTCAGAACTCATCATTGATGAAAACTTGGACACAAGATCATGAGAAGCACAACCAAAGATAATATCATCCACATACACTTGAACGAATAATGAGTCATTGCCATGCTTAAGCACAAAAAGAGTTTTATCAACCTTGCCAATGGTAAACCCTTTTTCAAGTAAGAATGTTTTTAACCTATCATACCATGCTCTAGGGGCTTGTTTGAGACCGTACAAGGCTTTGGACAGTTTGTAAACATGATTAGGAAAATCTGGATTTTCAAAACCCAGTGGTTGTTTCACATAAACCTCCTCATCTATGTAGACATTAAGAAAATCACTTTTAATATCCATTTGATATAGCTTAAAACCTTTAGATGCAGCAAAAGCTAACAAAATTCTTATGGCTTCTAATCTAGCAACAGGAGCAAAAGTTTCATCAAAATCTAGACCTTCAACTTGAGTGAAACCTTGAGCAACCAACCTAGCCTTATTCCTAACCACAACCCCATCCTCACTTTGTTTATTTTTATATACCCATTTGATTCCAATTAAAGTGTGACCTTGAGGTGGAGGTACAAGTTTCCAAACATTATTTCTTTCAAAATTTAATTCTTCTTGCGTGGCAATAATCCAAGATTCATTAGTGAGTGCGTGTGATATATCTTTGGGTTCAAAAGAAGAAACAAAAGAAGAAGGAGCATAAGAGTTTGGATCGCAAAACCTGGACCGTGTAACTCGTTCGTGCAAGCTTCCAATCATCTGTTGTGGGGGATGATCTTTGTAAAACTGTAGGGGAACATATGTCTCACAAGCTTATTCTTCTTCATGTTCATCACAAATTGATGAAATTGTGACTTGAGGATGATTTGAATCAACATTGATGGTTGTCGGTGCTGGTTGAGAATTAACATCCGGAGCTGAACCAAAGTCTTTAGCTGCTGAATTTTCGGGCAGCAGCTCCAATTCTTCCTCATCTTTAACGAAAATGCTCTCCCCTGCGGATATGGATCTGGTCCTGCAATGTTTGAGCTATTACCTGGGCTAGCTTCATCAAAAGACACTTCACAAGTCTCCACAATTTTGTTAGTGTCAAGTAAAAGCACACGGTAGCCTCTAGTATGAGATGGATAACCAAGAAACATGCCATCAATGGATCTAGGTTCAAATTTATCAAGATTACCATGTTTCTTAACAAAGCATTTGCAACCAAAGACCTGAAAGTGTGTAACACTAGTCCTATGTCCAAACCGGAGCTCATATGGTGTTTTACCTAGCTTAGCACGCAAGAAAACACGATTTGAGACATAACAAGCGGTTGCTAATGCATCAGCCCAAAATTTCCTAGGAGTTTGATATTCATCAAGCATAGTCCCAGCCATCTCAACTAAGGTTCTGTTCTTTCTTTCTACAACACCGTTTTGTTGAGGTACATATGGTGAAGAAAATTGATGATCTATTCTATTTTCAACACAAAAGTGATCAAAAGATTGATTTTTAAATTCAGTTCCATTATCACTTCTAATTGCTTTTAAAGATCCTGGGTGATCAATTGATAATCTAAGAAATAAACTTCTAAAGTGACTAAAAGCTTCATTCTTAGACGCCATAAAGTAAACCCAAGAGTATCTAGAATAATCATCAACAATCACAAGAACATACCATTTACCTCCGAAGTATTGAACACGTGAAGGTCCTACGGTATCAAGATGCAAAAGTTGACATGGTTCAGTTGTCATGATCATTGTGAGAGGAGTATGTGAACCTGAAACCATCTTAGCATGTCTACAAGAAGAGCACACAATTTCTTTGTCCCCTTTAAGCTTAGGCAGCCCACGTATGCGATCAAGAGCACTAACACGCGTTAGGTGATCAAAGCCTACGTGACCAAGTCTATGATGCCAAAAATATAGGTCCTTTGAATCATTAGCAACTAGACACCTATGCTTAGAGGAATACATATCAAAATAAGCTTTAAAAACTCTTCCAAACCGTGACATGTTAAAAATAAGCACATTATTTGAACCTACAACTTTGCAACAGTTTTTATTGAAAATAATTTCCAGATTTTTATTTAGCAATTGTGAAACAGAAAGCAAGTTGTATTTCAAATTTTTGACAAGTGCCACATCCTTCAAAGTGTAATGATCATTTACTCTAACCGAACCCTTAGCAATTATAGGAGTTGAAGAATTATCGGCAAAAGTAACATTTTCTACACATGACACAAAAGAGAGGGAGGAGAACCAATCTTTGTTACCGGTCATGTGGCGTGAGCAACCTGAATCCACAATCCAAATTTTCTCCTTCCTCAAACATGTAACCTACATAGAAGCATAATACATCGATGACTCAATACTGGGGTTAGTCAAAAAGCATTTAGGAATCCAGTACTGAGTCATGCGACGTGCAGCAGGAAAAACACGCGAAAGCTGAGACAAAACAACAGGTTTATGAGTCAAAGTTTGAGATTTTTATTCTTAACTACTGACCTATAAGGTGTTACTTGTGTAGCACAAAAATCAGTAGCTCCGGAGGCAAAAACAGAAGGTTCGGAGGTAAACTTTGAATGTTTTTGACTCAAAACAGCAGGTTGTACATTCGGTTCAATATGTGCAGCAAATTTTGCATGAAAGTTATGAGATCTAGCAACCATTCTTTCCCTTTTCTGTTGTTTAGCTAGTCTATAACAAAAATCTATGACATGACCATCTCTACCACAGTAGGTACAATGAAATTTAACTTTGTGTTCATGTCTAGATGAGCAAACAACATTTTTATTTGAACCCGAATGCGACAATACTCCTGTGATTTGAAAACCACTTCTTTTTGTTTAGGAACTGTTTGAATCAAACCACTTCCTAATGACTTTACACTTTTAGGTGGATGTGCCTTAGCATGAGCATGAGAATCAAAACCTAAACCAGTTTATCATTGCAAGATTTGGATGAATTCAGCAGCAAGTTTAGGTTCTTATTCCCATCACAAAACCGATCAAATGTCTTATGCATGTTATCATGTTTATTGGACAGATCAAGGCAATTTTCACATGAAGTTTTTATTTTTAATTTGCAATTGGAAAAATATTTAACTTCATGACAATGTAAAGTATTGTTCAATATAGAGATTTCATTCATAGCATCATGCAGTTTCTTATCAAGATCATCACAACTAGAACAATGCAAATCAATTGCAGAACAAAAAGCATCTTTTAAGTTTCCAATATTAAGTGCAGCAAGCTTTTTGTTCTTTTCAATTTCAAGTTCAAGTTTATCAAGTGTGGAGGTATGTGCACTTCTTAGGGAGGACAATTGTTCATATATAAAGTCACATGAGAAACAAGAATCGTCACTAGGAATCAAGGATTTCAAACGATTAATTTCAGATACTAGTGACTCAATTTTAACAACATTGTCCCTAAGCTTTTTGTCCTTTTTCTTAACAATAACAGTGGCACGAGAAATAACATCACACATTTCTTCGCAAGTAGGACATACCTCTTCATTGTCGCTATTGTGTTCTGCCTCCTCCATACTTGATCTTGACTTGCCCGCCATGAAGCACAAGTTTTCCAAATCATCTTCATCTTCATCACTTCCAATGTCCATGTCGCTTGAGCCAAGTTCCTGGAGTGCTGAGATAAAACTGCTCACCAATTGATGTCCTGTAAAACCCTTCTTTTTCTTCGTATCTTTTGCAGAGGAGTGCTTCGTTCTTGTTTTCTTTTCATCCCAGGAAGTAGGACATCAAAAGTTAGGGCAATCTGAACGAAAATGTCCTGTCTTACCACATTCAAAGCATCGTTGAGGTCCGGAGCTTCCTCTCCTTCTAGTTCTCACATTTTGCAATGCTTTTGAGAGCCGGGTAGAGATGAGCGCTAGCTCCTCCTCTGGAAACTCCTCAATCTGGTTAAGGGTTAGAGAGGATAGCAAAGCAAGTGTACCAAAGATGATGTTTGACCGAAACTAGGCATGTCACATTGAGAAACAAAAGCAATAGAGTTGTTGGGGTTCTTGCGTGAGATTATGTCAATTTCATGAGTTTTTAACTTGAAAATAGCACATCTAAAGTAAGTGAACTCATGATAGTAGATTCACGAATAGATGTGACTTTCATCTTCAAAATTGACATATCTAATGCACTTAGCAATTGCCTAGCATTGTCAACATCTGAAAAATTAACATTGACACTACGCAAGTTGCTGAGAATCTTACTAAAGCGGGCAAAAAGGTCATCAATAGACTCACCAGGTTGCATCTCGAAGTGCATGTATTCTTTCTTGAACATGTCTTGCCTTACCTCTTTGATCGTGTTGGATCCTTCGTGGTAGTCACAAAGTGCTTTCCACACATCGTATGCAGATCGGAGGTGTGCAACACGGTCGAAGTCGCTTTGTGTTAATCCTTGTATGATCAAGTTCCGAGCCTTGTTGTTGTTGTCGACATCTCTTAGATTTGTAGCTGTAACTTGATCGTTTGATGACACTTAATAAGGCTTGTATACCTTTTCCCATATTGCAAAGCCTTGTGCCTGGATGAAAGCCTCCATGCGTGCCTTCCAAACCTGAAAATCAATACCAGCGAACACACAAGTTTTGGCAGAGTACTTCTCCATGATGATTAGTCAAAAACACGTGCAAATCACAAAGATTAGAGCACTGTGGCTCTGATACCAATTGTAGGGTCGAAGAGCACATGAAAAGCTACCAGAGGGGGGTGAATGGTAGATTTAAAAAATCTTATGCAACGGAAACAATTAAACCCCAACCCCTTCAACAAAAAAACGATCAGTTAAAGAAATCGTGTGTGAGACTAATCTAAACACTGTGATAAAAGTGATAGATATCAGAGAGAATCAAGTCACGAAGACAACACAACAAGAATCACTCAAATACGTCGAGAAAAACTCAAGTTATGATTGAAAGATCAAACAAAGGTCAATCTGCCCTACCCGAGAAAAAAAACAGTTCTGGAACGCTGCAAAGAAACTCGTGTAGATCATAGACCACATATCCAATGACCTTGAAATTTTGACAGATGATAGATAATCAAGTTGAGAAGACGATCCAAAATGAATCACGTCAATTGGATCTGTAAAACTCGAGTTATGATAAAACCACCGACAAAAGGTAGTGCTGTCCAGAAACTCGACGAGTAAAACTTGTCTAGAACAAGTCGGACGAACAAGGCACAAAAGTTCCTTCAAACTACGAATTTTATTCAATAGAACACAAAAGGAACAGACCCAAAGTCGTGCACCACGAGCTCTTGGCTCCCTTGCTTATATAATGTGATGCCCGGTTCCAAAAAATGAACCAAGGTAACACATATGTGTGCCCAGGATGTTCATCACACATACACGAGTGCATCACAAAAGAGCATACAGAAAATTACCACAAGACAAGATTATTTAACCAAGTTTTATTACACAAGCCAGATTATCCTCAAATACAAGCTCTAATGAATATTTATGACAAGTTCAACTAAATGCAGCGAAAATAAACTAATTAAGCAAACTAAACAAATTAAGCATAAAAGATAGCGCAGATCCAATAACACCACATGCAAAGCTGACGGTAGACACGGCCTAGACCTCCGAATTATCACCATTAAACTCCCAATCCTAACCTACAACTGTGGGGGGGGGGGGAATTGCAAGAGTGAGTACATGTCGTACTCAACAAGTGTGGAAAGTATGACATGTGGCTTATTCAAATGTCGATAATAATAATGGCAAAGTGCTGAAAAGTACATTAAAACATTTGAAAAGCAATATATTATATTTATATGAATCAAACCCATCATAATCATAAGTAATATCATAATACTAGTCTGAATTCATTACCATCGTCAATAATTCCAGTTCACCATTGCCAATAACCATATTCAATACCAGAAATTAATCCATAACCATCCATAACCATTACCAAAACCGAGTTCCCTCTAATCATGGAAGTTGTCCAGGTGCTCATAATCGGGAGCATGGCTATTATGATATTTTAACACACTCTGCAGAGTTTGTACCTCTTTACCCACGTGTTCGTGATTTCATCACCTTTCGATGACTAGAACCTCTATTGTGCCGTCTCACACTTCCATCGGTGTGTGGCCAAGAGATCACAAAATAGCCTTTACAAAGGGATTACTAGCCTATTTAGACCCCACTGAGGTTTCACCGGTGGCGATGCCTCCAACTGAGCACATCTTCAACCAAGGGCCCCCTCTTGAGCCATTCAGATCCCAGGGTAGTCCCACCAATCATCAACAAATCCAATCCGACTACCCCTTCCCCGAGCATCCTTAATGGTCCAAATAGCACTGGCAAGGCCCTAATTAATCAGCTACGCCGCACCCATACTTGGCCTTGTGGTGGCACTGTAGTCCTGGCTTATTCTCGCATGAACCGGTCCTTAGATCTAAAGCAAGCCAACCACCATATCGTCCAACCCATCCACATACCAGGCTTGCTTAGATCACCCATTACCATATCATATTTAACCAGTTCATGTTTACCATAATCTCATCCATGCATAATTAAATTGAGTGGTATAGTTGTTTTCCATCCCAGTTGATTAAGCGAAGCAAAAAGGTAAAAAGCCCTTCCTGACTCTCTACCATATATTCCAGGTGACAAGGGTGGTCAAACAACGCTAGTAAACTTCCTACCATAGGATTCCCATCAATTTGACACAAGCATGCAATTTTGCAAACAAAACATTTTATTTTAAAAACAGGATCATTATGCTTCAAGGACACTTGCCTTGCTCTTGCTGTTGATTAGGATCAAAGCCTTCAAACTCTTGGTGCTGGAGATCCTCCGCGGCACTCTCTAGCGCAAATCCGTCTAATCCACACAGTAAACATACAAGACAAGAAACACAATCAAAGAGTGCACAAATATTACTCAATATGTCATGACATGCATGATTAATGCAAATGCAAGGTAGAACTTGTTACTAGATTGCTTTTAATGACAACTAACTAGTTCTAATAGCTTTTAACAAGTTTATACACGTTTGGATTCGATTATATCAAATTTTAGAATTAATTCAACACAATTTAACCAGGAAGATCGGACTAGTCCGCTAGGGACCGGACAAGTCCGCACTCTGCGAGATCAGCAGATTAGGGTTTTCTAGATCGACGTGAATTTTGAGATTAGGGGTCAAATTCACGTAAGGAAAAGAGAATATAAGGTATACCAGGTGTTTAGAACTCCAATGAAACAAGAAACTTGGAGGTAGCACTTGAATCTTGGTGATCTAGGGTTGGTGATGAACTTTGAGATGAATTGGTGATGAAGAACGAAAGCTTGATGGAGATCTTGATCCTCCTTCGTTTCCTCCTCTTCTTCTCCTTTCTTGGGATCTTCTCCTCCCTCCTTGATGGTGGCTCTCCACGAACTAGGGTTTGGATGGGTGTAAAAGTGGCAAATAGATGTCAATCCAAGGGGTGGGGTTGTTTATATAGAGGTGGAGGCTAGGGTTAGATGGATTTCGAGTTTTGGGATGAGTAGAGGCCGGTTTAGAGTCCCACATGGGCTCTAAAAGATTTAGGCACGACGTCCCTAGGCCCACTTAACGTGAAACCCAAGAAACAAGTCGTAAAACAAAAGATCAACTCAGAGTCGCGAAATATCAGACAAGTCCGGAAAGGATCGGACTAGTCCGAATTCGTCGAGAGAGAAAATTGGACAAGTCTGGCCAAACATCGGACAAGTCTGACTTTGAACAGAGAGGAAAACGGACAAGTCCACTGGAACACTGGACTAGTCCGGTAAAGTCCAGGGACTTAGAAAATTTTCAAGGATTCTTGGAATATCGGACTAGTCCGAAAGTTTCCAGGGGCCAAAATCGGACTAATCCGCAGCAAAAATGGACAAGTCCGTTTTTAGTCAGAGAGAAATCGGACTAGTCCTCAGCAAAATCGGACTAGTCCGCACTTTCCTGCATTTTAAGTGCGATTTTGTTCCAAATCAATTTTAAACTTGTTCCTCTTGTTGTGGGTTAATGTTAAACATGTATATGAGTGTATGTAGGGCATGATGCATGAAAATGAGGGTGTTACAAACCTACCCCCCTTAAAATGAACCTCGCCCTTGAGATTCGACGCGGAAGAGAAAAGATAGGGAAAGTCCTTCTTGAGATCATCTTCCAATTCCCATGTTGCTTCTTTTTTGGTGTGGTGCTTCCATTGAACCTTACACCATCTAATGACCTTGTTCCTTGTGACCCTCTCCTTAGTCTCCAAAATTCTGACCGGTTGCTTGGCATAAGTCAAATCTTCCTCTAGTTCCAATTCTTCCATTGGCACTTGTTCTTTCGGCACTCTCAAGCACTTCTTGAGCTGGGAAACATGAAAGACATTATGTACGTCCGAAAGATGAGCTGGCATCTCCAACTTATACGCTACTTCTCCCCTTTTGTCCAAAATCTTGAATGGTCCAATATAACGAGGTGCTAGCTTTCCTCTAATGTTAAACCTCTTATGACCCCTCATTGTTGACACCTTGAGGTAAACAAAATCTCCCACTTCAAAGGCTAATTTCCTTCTTCTATTGTCCGCATAGCCTTTTTGCCTTGATTGGGCAGCCCTCAAGTTTTCACGAATTATTTGGACTTGCTTTTCGGCTTCTTGCAACACATCCGGACCAAATACTTGAGTTTCTCCTGCCTCATTCCAGAATAAAGGTGTCCTACACTTCCTCCCATAAAGTGCTTCATATGGTGACATCTTCAAACTTGCTTGGTAACTATTATTGTATGAAAATTCCGCGCATGGCAAGATTTTGTCCCAACTTTTCCCATGCTTTAAAGCACAAGCTCTTAACATGTCCTCCAAAATCTGATTGGTCCTCTCGGTTTGTCCATCCGTTTGAGGATGATATGCTGAACTAAAATTCAACCTCGTTCCCAAAGCTTCATGCAATTTTTGCCAAAATCTGGAGGTAAATTGAGAACCTCTATGCGAGACTATCTTCTTCGGGACTCCATGTCGACACACAATATGCTCCATGTATATTTTGGCCAATCGTGCAACTATATATTTGGTCTTCACAGGGACAAAATGAGCTGACTTGGTTAAGCGATCCACAATTACCCAAATTGAGTCATATCCGGACTGAGTACGTGGTAACCCAACTATGAAGTCCATTCCAATTTCTTCCCACTTCCATTCCGGGATCTTCAATGGTTGCAATAATCCAGCTGGCCTTTGATGTTCCGCCTTGACTCGTTGACACACATCACACAATGCCACATATTCGGCTATGTCCTTTTTCATGCTATCCCACCAATAGCAAGTCTTCAAGTCTTTGTACATCTTCGTACAACCAGGATGAATTGGGTACGACGAGTCATGTGCCTCCTTTAATATTGTCTCCCGAATATGCTTTACATTAGGCACAACGATTCTCTTTCCAATCCATAAGGTACCATGTTCGTCTTCATCAAATCTGAATTCTCTCCCTTCCTCGATCCTTTCCTTGATTTCCTTGATCTCCTCATCTACGGTTTGTGCCTCTCGAATTTCTTGCTCCAAGGTTGGGTTTAACTCCATCATCTCCATCTCATTTACAAATCCGAGGTTCAACCGTTCAAACTCCTTACATAACTCGAATGGTAACTCTCGAACTATGAGTTGGTGACTTACTCTCTTTCTACTCAAAGCATCGGCCACTACATTGGTTTTTCCCGGATGATAGTTGATCCCCAAATCATAATCTTTGATGAGCTCCAACCATCTTCGTTGCCTCAAGTTCAGATCCGTTTGTGTGAAAATATACTTCAAACTCTTATGATCCGTATAAATTTCACACCTATGTCCAATAATATAATGCCTCCAAATCTTCAATGCATGTACCACGGCTGCAAGTTCCAAATCATGCGTGGGGTAATTCTGCTCATGTTTCTTCAATTGTCTTGATGCATAGGCGACCACTTGACCTTCTTGCATCAATACACATCCAAGTCCTTGTCTCGATGCGTCGCAATAAATGTCAAAACTCTTGCTCACATCCGGCAATACCAAAACTGGGGCTGTTGTCAACCTCTTTTTCAACTCCTCAAAACCATTTTGAAAAGCTTGGGTCCATTGGAAAGCCTTTCCCTTCATTAGCAACTCCGTCATAGGCTTGGCTATCTTGGAGAAGTCCTTGATAAATCGACGGTAATATCCAGCCATCCCAAGAAAACTCCTTATTTCCTTGACATTTTGCGGCGGTTCCCACTTCAACACGTCTCTCACCTTTCTGGGGTCAATCGATACTCCTCCTCCTGAAATTATATGACCCAGAAATGACACATCTCTCAACCAAAACTGACACTTGTTGAACTTGGCATACAATTGATGCTCCCTCAATTTCTGCAATGTAAGCCTCAAGTGTTCCTCATGCTCTTTCTCATACTTCGAGTAGATCATAATATCATCAATAAACACCACAACAAACTTATCCAAGTACTCCATGAAGACCTTATTCATGAGGTACATAAAGTAGGCAGACACATTTGTAAATTCAAATGACATCACAGTGTACTCATAAGATCCATACCGTGTTCTAAAAGCTATCTTGGGTATGTACGATGGTCTAATCTTCATTTGAAAGTATCCCGACCTCAAATCAATCTTAGAGAAGACACAAGCACCCTTCATCTGATCAAACAAGTCTTCTATACGTGGCAAGGTGTACTTGTTCTTGATTGTTACTTTATTGAGAGCTCGGTAATCTACGCACATCCTTTGGGATCCATCCTTCTTGTCCATGAACAACACGGACGCTCCCCAAGGTGAAGAGCTAGGGCGAATAAAACCCTTCTCTAATTGCTCTTGAATCTGCTTCTTGAGCTCCGCTAATTCCATAGGAGGCATCCTATATGACCTCTTAGCTATAGGTGCAGTTCCAGGTATTAAATCAATAACAAACTCAATGTCTCGATCAGGTGGCATACCTGGCAACTCGTCCAGAAAAACATCCAAAAATTCACACACCACCGGAATCTCCTCAATTGCGGCACCATCCATATGATTCAACTGCAATTGCTTCGGTGCGGTTTGAGATGCTTCAAATTCTACGGTGATCCCTTCTTCGTTGGTCAACTTCACCGTCTTCGTGGCACACTCAATAACTCCATTGTGCTTCCTCAACCAGTCCATACCAAGTATAATGTCCAACCCCTGAGAATCCAAAACAATGAGGTTGGCGGAGAAGTCTACCCCCCTTATTCTAAGGCTTACTTTTGAACATACTATATTTGTCCTCATCTCTCCTCCAGGAGACTTAAACAATAGAGTAAACTTCATATGAGAGATAGGCAAACTATACTTGGCAACATACGTTGATGCAATGAATGAATGCGATGCTCCAGAATCAAATAACATAGTCGCGGGGTTGGAGTTGGCGAGAAACATACCAATGACCACATCATCCCTTGTTGAGCATCCTCCGTAGAGACATGGTTCACATTGCCACGAGCAAAATTCTGCTATACGCGGTTCCCTTGTGGTTGTCCTCCATTGGGTCTTGGGTTTTGCCTCGGCGCATTGCTTCCTTGACCAAGGCCTGACTTAGGACATTGATGCGCAAAGTGTCGAGCTTATACACAAGTATAGCACTCCTTAACTCCACCAGAATTATTGGGACGAGCTTGGTTTTGAACATTAGCAGCAGGAAAATTAGCACGAGGTGCATAAGGCATTGGAGGCCTAGGTGCTTGTATGACAGGGCGCTGCTGCACAAACTGAGTTGGGCGCGGTGCATAATCAGGGCGCTGAGCAGGAATAGAAGGGCTGAAGTAAGGCGCATTGGGCGGCGCAAAGCGAGGCCGCACATTACTTCCTTGTTGCTGTCCTTGATATGGCGCCTTCCTCTTGATTTCTTGCTCCATCTCACGGATCTTTTTCTCAACCACAATTGCTTTGTCCACAAGCTTCTGAAAATTCGCATAGTCACAATTGAGCAATTGCACTTGAATTTCATTGTTGAGGCCTCTCATGAACAAATATTGCTTCCGGCTGTCCCGACTAACATCCTCAGGCGCGTACCTTGAGAGTTGAGTGAACTTATTGAGATATTCCCTCACACTTGATTTTCCTTGCCTTAAATTCTCAAATTCTTGCCTCTTCAAGATCATAACACCCTCCGACACAAAATGAGAACGAAAGCTCTCCTTGAATTCGGCCCAAGTGATCCTCTCTTGATTCTCATGAGCATTGCAATAAGCATCCCACCAATCCGCAGCTGCTCCAACTAGTTGATGAAAAGCAAACAATACCTTCTCCCGGTCACTGGACAATAGCTAACTTCTTCTCCACGGACTTGAGCCAATCATCCGCATCCATAGGATCAGCAGCTTGAGCAAAGGTTGGCGGCCTAGTCCTCATAAACTCTCCCAATCGGTTATGAGGAGGCAGGGGTGGCGGTGGATGCATGTGGGGCTGATTGTTGATATTGCCAGCCTGCAGCTGTCCCATTGTTTGTATCATGGTCTGCATGAGCTGGTTTTGCATAGCCAATAGCTGCTCAATGTTGATAGCTCCCTGAGTAGGTCCTTGTCCAATGTTGTTCTGAGGCACTCCATTGTTCTCCTCCTCATCATTGCCATCCCTCTGGTTGCGAGTCCTCACCATCTGAAGAAAAGCAATAGGTAAGGATTAGAAAACGTCCCCAACTATATGCATCAAGGGATATGAAGCTAAACAGCTAGCTACACTAGCCTAGGTGGACATGGCAATGCTAAAGCACCCCAAAATCCTCTATTAAGCACACAAGCAAGCAATATATAGCAAAAAACACACCAACCAAAAACTCATCGATTCCTGAGTGCTCCTATGTGCTCTAAAGTGTCCATTCTATCTAGGCTGCATCCTACGGTCAACCTGTGGCTCTGATACCAATCTGTAACGTCCGGTTCCGAAAAATGAACCAAGCTAACACATATGTGTGCCCATGATGTTCATCACACATACACGAGTGCATCACAAAAGAGCATACAGAAAATTACCACAAGACAAGATTATTTAACCAAGTTTTATTACACAAGCCAGATTATCCTCAAATACAAGCTCTAATGAATATTTATGACAAGTTCAACTAAATGCAGTGGAAATAAACTAATTAAGCAAACTAAACAAATTAAGCATAAG
This sequence comes from Tuctoria greenei, assembly GCA_036927565.1. Classification (NCBI taxonomy): domain Eukaryota; kingdom Viridiplantae; phylum Streptophyta; class Magnoliopsida; order Poales; family Poaceae; genus Tuctoria; species Tuctoria greenei. The sequence continues at coordinate 45,822,125 of JAYESD010000002.1, forward strand.
GGATAGCGCAGCTCCAATAACACCACAGGCAAAGCTGACGGTAGACACGGCCTAGAACTCCGCATTATCACCATTAAACTCCCAATACTGACCTGCAACTGTGTGGGGTGGGGGGGGGAATTGCAAGAGTGAGTACATGTCGTACTCAGCAAGTGTGGAAAGTATGACATGTGGCTTATTCAAATGTCGACAATAATAATGGCAAAGTGCTGAAAAGTACATTAAAACGTTTGAAAAGCAATATATTATATTTATATGAATCAAACCCATCATAATCATAAGTAATATCATAATACCAGTCTGAACTCATTACCATCGTCAATAATTCCAGATTTCACCATTGTCAATAACCATATTCAATACCAGAAATTAATCCATAACCAACCATAACCATTACCAAAACCGAGTTCCCTCTAATCATGGAAGTTGTCCAGGTGCTCATAACCGGGAGCACGACTATCATGATAGTTTTAACACACTCTGCAGAGTTTATACCTCTTTACCCACGTGTTCGTGATTTCATCACCTTTCGATGACTAGAACCTCTATTGTGCCGTCTCACACTTCCATCGGTGTGTGGCCAAGAGATCATAAAATAGCCTTTACAAAGGTATTACTAGCCTATTTAGACCCCACTGAGGTTTCACCGGTGGTGATGCCTCCAACTGAGCACATCTTCAACCAAGGGCCCCCTCTTGAGCCATTCGGATCCCAGGGTAGTCCCACCAATCATCAACAAACCCAATCCGACTACCCCTTCCCCGAGCATCCTTAATGGTCCAAATAGCACTGGTAAGGCCCTAATTAATCAGCTATGCCGCACCCATACTTGGCCTCGTGGTGGCACTGTAGTCCTGACTTATTCTCGCATGAACCGGTCCTTAGTTCTAAAGCAAGCAAACCACCATATCGTCCAACCCATCCACATACCAGGCTTGCTTAGATCACCCATTACCATATCATATTTAACCAGTTCATGTTTACCATAATCTCATCCATGCATAATTAAATTGAGTGGTATAGTTGTTTTCCATCCCAGTTGATTAAGCGAAGCAAAAAGGTAAAAAGCCCTTCCCGACTCTCTACCATATATTCCAGGTGACAAGGGTGGTCAAACAACGCTAGTAAACTTCCTACCATAGGATTCCCATCAATTTGACACAAGCATGCAGTTTTGCAAACAAAACATTTTATTTTAAAAACAGGATCAATATGCTTCAAGGAAACTTGCCTTGCTCTTGCTGTTGATTAGGATCAAAGCCTTCAAACTCTTGGTGCTGGAGATCCTCCGCGGCACTCTCTAGCGCAAATCTGTCTAATCCACACAATAAACATACAAGACAAGAAACACAATCAAAGAGTGCACAAATATTACTCAATATGTCATGACATGCATGATTAATGCAAATGCAAGGTAGAACTTGTTACTAGATTGCTTTTAATGATAACTAACTAGTTCTAATAGCTTTTAACAAGTTTATACAGGTTTGGATTCGATTATATCAAATTTTAGAATTAATTCAACACAATTTAACCAGGAAGATCGGACTAGTCCGCTAGGGACCGGACAAGTCCGCACTCTGCGAGATCAGCAGATTAGGGTTTTCTAGATCGATGTGAATTTGTATATTAGGGGTCGAATTCACGTAAGGAAAAGAGAATAGAAGGTATACCAGGTGTTTAGAACTCCAATGAAACAAGAAACTTGGAGGTAGCACTTGAATCTTGGTGATCTAGGGTTGGTGATGAACTTTGAGATGAATTGGTGATGAAGAACGAAAGCTTGGTGGAGATCTTGATCCTCCTTCATTTCCTCCTCTTCTTCTCCTTGCTTGGGATCTTCTCCTCCCTCCTTGATGGTGGCTCTCCACGAACTAGGGTTTTGGTGGGTGGAAAAGTGGTAAATAGATGTCAATCCAAGGGGTGAGGTTGTTTATATAGAGGTGGAGGCTAGGGTTAGATGGATTTCGAGTTTTGGGATGAGTAGAGGCCGATTTAGAGTCCCACATGGGCTCTAAAAGAGTTAAGCACAACGTACCTAGGCCCACTTAACGTGAAACCCAAGAAACAAGTCGTAAAACAAAAGATCAACTCGGAGTCGTGAAATATCGGACAAGTCCAGAAAGGATCAGACTAAGTCCGAATTCGTCTAGAGAGAAAATCGGACAAGTCTGGCCAAACATCGGACAAGTCCAACTTTGAACAGAGAGGAAAACGGACAAGTCCACTTGAACACCGGACTAGTCCGGTAAAGTCCAGGGACTTAGCAAATTTTCAAGGATTCTTGGAATATCGGACTAGTCCGCACAAAATCGGACAAGTCCGAAAGTTTCCAGGGGCCGAAATCGGACTAATCCGTAGCAAAAATGGACAAGTCCGTTTTTAGTCAGAGAGAAATCAGACTAGTCCTCAGCAAAATCGGACTAGTTCACACTTTCCTGCATTTTAAGTGCGGTTTTGTTCCAAATCAATTTGAAACTTGTTCCTCTTGTTGTGGGTTAATGTTAAACATGTATATGAGTGTATGTAGGGCATGATGCATGAAAATGATGGTGTTACATATAACCAGCTCGAAAACCAACTCAACTCAAATCAAGAACCTAATCCTACTCTGTTCAAGAATCGTAACTTTCCATAACTGCTTAGGATTCTTCTATACGTAGATAGAAGAAATCTTAAGACTTCCAAACACCTTAGGAACATATCCCACATTCCTAAACAAATAAAATTCGTGACCCACACGAAATCCTATCATAACCAACTCAAATCTTTCCATATTTGAGTCAAACCCGACTCAGCCGCAGCCTGAGTCTATAACCTAGTCGGTTGGACCTTTCCAACCAACTCTTTACATCCAAATCTCTTCATCACGTCTCAGAACCATGTAGCCACGTCCATGCACTCCTTGCACATGTGAAAACATCTTCCAATGAAGTCCACGATACCTTCACATGCATTGTTCTTGATTCAATCATGCTGCGCAACCTCCTGATCAGCTCAACCACAATTCCTCCTGAATTTGGTTGTTGGAACCTCATCTCCTCCCTGAGACTAGTCCAATGGATCCCATCACCAGCCATGTCTTGAACTCAAGCAACACCTGTACATGAATAAACAACCAATCCATACGAGCCCAAATCCTCGACTTGACTCAAGTTAGTTCCGAACACAACACCTTACGTGAGAACCTCTCATAAGCATGTTGCAATAACCACAGTAACACGATATCATCCATGTCAACCAAAAACGCACCAAAGACTTAGAAAATGAATACTAAGCAATCTTTCCAACAATGTAAAGCAAGTACGAAATATTGCAAATGAAAAGCAGAAGCACTGTGGTCAAGTTCCGGACCTTGCCAGAGCAACCCGAACCTTGACCTGGAGCTAACAAAAGCTAGTAGAACCTAGCGCCGGGGCTTACCAAAACTAGTATAACCAAGCTCCCGCCGGAGCTTACAAAACTAGCAGGACCTTAATAAAAAGGTGTTTTGGTGATATTCAAAACTTTTATCATCAAAGCAAGTGTATTCATTACAAGCCAATGTATTCAGCACACATAGGTCTTACATCTGCGCATGGTTAGGTGGCCTCAGAAGTTCTGACCTCATCTGCCAGAGAAGTTCGACAGGACTGTCAACCCCGCCGAATTCCTCCAGATATACTCCATTGCCATTTTAGCAGCGGGTGGCAATGAGGTCGTGATGGCCAACTATTTCCCTGTGGCTTTGAGTGGGACCGCTAGGTCCTGGTTCATGAGTTCTCCGCTCGACTCCATCAACAGTTGGGCGGAGCTATGCCAACAATTCACTGCCAACTTTGGGAGCTCCTACACCCGACCCGACACTGAACTGGATATGTTTGTTGTGAAGCAAACATCGGGAGAATTGCTGCGGTCCTTCATCCAGCAATTTTCTCAGATACAAAATATCATTCCCTCCATCTCCAATGATTATATTATTGTGGCATTCGGACAGGGTGTCCGAGACAAGAAGATATTGGAGAAGCTGACAACAAAAGAAGTCACCAACGTCACGGAGTTATTCAGCCTGGCAGACAAGTACGCCCGAGCTGCTGAAGGCCGGGAAATGCACTCTAAGCCAGCTCCGTAGGCTAACAAAAAGTCTTCCAAAGCTGAAGCCACTACCTCTGGTGGTGGCAAAAAGAAGAAGAAGTCCAACGACAAGAAGAAGTCATCGGCCGGCGCACCTTCTGCTGCGGCTGCTGCAGCATCGGGTGGTCGGGGGCCACGCCCCAAAAAGCGACCTCGACCTTCGTGAGAAGACGACAAACATTCCAAGATGTGGTGTCCAATCCACAAAACGGACAAGCACAGTCTAGAGGACTGTCGAGAGGTACAGAACCTTGTCGAGCACTACAACAAGCGCCAAGAGGAAGCTCCTTTCCGCCAACAGGAAGGAAAACAAAAAGTCAACGAAGCTCCGGTTGACATGAAGCTAGGGTTTCAGGACCCCAAGAAGGTCCTGAAGGCTGTGTACAACACAGTTGATGACGATTCTGATGTCTCTGACAACGAGCATCGGAAGACCCTGGACACCATCTATGGTGGTTCTTAGGACATCACTTCTCGCCGCGTCCTCAAGACAATGCGGCAAAACATGGCCACTGCAGCTCCAACCGCCAGGGCGAAACCTCATCGAAAATGGATGGACACTCCCATCACCTTCGATGCTATGGACTGCCCCCGGAACATGATCAGAGCTGGTCAATTGCCATTATGGTGTCTACTACCATCAACAATGTCCAACTCTACCATGTTGTAGTGGACGGAGGTGCGGGACTGAACCTCCTGAGCTATGAAGCCTTCGTTAAGCTCCAACTCCGACCCTCGGACCTTCATCCTTCACGATCTTTCTATGGGGTAGGTCCGGGGGCCATTAGCCCTCTCGGATCCATCACACTCCCGGTGACCTTCAGAACTCGGGAGAAATACAGGACCGAGAAGCTGATCTTTGATGTTGCGCAGATCAGCTTACCCTTCAACGCCATCCTAGGTAGGCCTGCCCTGTATAGGTTCATGGCTGCAGCCCATTACGGCTATTTGGTGCTGAAGATGCCGACACCTTCGGGCGTTCTCCGCATCCGTGGAGACCATACTGCGGGAATCACCGTGCTGGAAGAACTTCATGCGCTTGCAACAGCGCAGGAGGAGGCATCCGACAAAGAGAAAGCTGGTCAACCTCCAAGCACTCATCATCGAGGCTCAACCTCTGCACCACGCGTGCAGCCAAGCGGCGACAACGACATACTCGTCAAAGTCGTCCAAATTATTTTTGATGCTGCTCAGACCACCCGTATTTCGGGAGGTCTGACCAACAAATAGAAACTCACGCTCATCACTTTCCTCTGGGAGAATGTTGACGTGTTTGCCTGCCAACCGTCACAAATGCCTGGGATCCCTAGGGAGGTGATTGAGCACAATCTGAAGATTTATCCCAACGCACGACTTGTACACCAGAAGCCCCAGAAGCAATCAGTCGATCAACAAAACTTCATCCAACAGGAGATCAAGAAGCTGCTCGAAGTTGGTTTCATCCAGGAAGATTATCACCAAAATGGTTGGCAAACCCAATTGTTGTACCCAAGGCCGGTGGGAAGCTTTGGATGTGTATCGACTACCCCACCTTAAATAAGGCATGTCCCAAAGATCCATTTCCACTACCTAGAATAGATCAGATAGTGGACTCCACCTCCGGGTGTGAGCTATTGTGTTTCCTAGATGCATACTCTGGATATCATCAAAAAATGTCTAGGGAAGATGAAGAGCATACTGCCTTCATTATAGTAGATGGGTTATACTGTTATACTGCCATGCCCTTCGGTCTCAAAAATGCTGCTTCAACCTTTGTGTGAGCTATGCACAAAATGTTTGGAGAACTCATTAGGGACTTGGTGGAGGTGTATGTCGATAACATCGTTGTAAAGGTCAAGAACAAGGAGTCACTCCTTGACAACTTGCAAGCCGTCTTCGACAAGCTTCGTATCACGCGCACCAAGCTGAACCCAGACAAGTGCATCTTTGGGGTTAGCTGCGGGAACCTCCTTGGTTTCTTGGTGACTCATCGAGGAATTGAGGTGAACCTGACGAAGATCAAGGCTATAGAAGATATGCGGCCCCCAACCCGCATCAAGGACGTCTAGAAGTTAACTGGATGTCTAGCTGCGCTGAGCCGGTTCATCTCGAGATTGGCGGAGCGGGCACTTCCCTTCTTCAAGCTGTTGAGGAAGTACGGGCCATTCCATTGGTCCGAAGAAGCAGAAAAGGCGTTTCAAGAGCTCAAGCAGCTCCTCACCACACTACCAATCTTGGTAGCTCCAAACTCTGATGAACCTCTACTACTTTACATTTCTGCAACTATAGAAGTTGTCAGCATGGTCCTGGTCGCGGAAAGACCGTAGCCACATCCAGATCAGGAGTCTAGACCCCTCCGGGAGGGTCCAGAGCCACCTGAAGGCGAGTCTGGGTCCCAGCCCCCAGTCACGGATCTTCAAGGCGGAGTGCTAGAAGATCAACCTCTCTCATCCGAGGGAGTTCCCACGGATGCTCAAGAAGATCTGATCCCCTCAGGGAGGATCTGGATTGAACAAGAAGAAGTTTTGGACCCTTTCGGGAGGGTTCAGGAAGCTCAACAAGAAGGTACGGACCCCTCCAGGAGGGTTCAGGTCGATGGAGAGGAAGCTTCGGGCCCCTCCGAGAGGGTCTGACCGTCCAACGGCCAGTGTACTTCATCAGTGAAGTACTCTATGATTTAAAGACTAGATACATCGAGATGCATAAGCTGCTTTACGCAGTTCTTATTGCCTCAAGGAAGCTTCACAATTATTTCCAAGCCACAAGATATCAGTGGTAACTTCCTATCCACTACATGCTATATTGCATAACCCTAATTCTACTGGGAACATTGCAAAGTGCGCAACGGAGCTGGCAGAATTTGATCTTCAATTCCTGCCGCGACAAGCTATCAAGAGTCAAGCATTGGCTAATTTTGTGGCAGAGTGGACTCCTTCTCCATCAAATCCTGGGGGACCCAGTGAGCAGAAGCCGGAACCCAAGGTCCCGGTCTTCACCGAGCCTCACTGGACTCTCTACATCGATGGCTCTGTGCAGAAGCAGGGGGCCGGAGCTGGAATCCTTCTCCTCGCTTCGACTGGGAAGAAGGTCAAATATATGGTTCACCTTGACTTCAAGGCGACCAAAAACATGGCGGGGTATGGAGATCTCATATATGGGATCAAGGTGGCACTATCCTATGGTGTCAAGCAGCTGTTGGTGAAGGGTGATTCGCAGCTAGTCATAAAGCAAGTCAGAGGTAAATGTTGCTGCAACAACCCCCAACTAGCCGCATATCTTCTTGAAGTCTAGAGGCCCCAAAAGGACTTTGAAGTCCTGGATCTCCACCATGTTCAGCGTCTCCATAACGCTGAAGCTGACGAACTCTCGACGAAGGCCTCAACCGGAGCTCCAGCTCCCGACGGAATCTTCGTCCAGAGGTTGTCAAGACCAACAGCTCAGTCCGCCAAACTGAGTGAAGCTGGCGAGGCCAGCACCTCAAAGCTGGTGGTCCCGGTGGCCCTATTACCATGGCGTCCACCAAGAATTGTAGGTGCTGCAGGAAGCTCCGAGCAACCTAGAACGCAAGACTCAGAAGCTCAAGCTAGCTCTGATGCATGGATATCGAAGATACGGAGCAACTGAAAGACAACATTCTTCCTGAAGACGGTGTATCCGCTGACCAAATCGTTAGATTGGCTAAAAGATACACATTAGTAGAAGGGGATCTCTACCGACGCGGTGCCAACGGCGTCCTAATGCAGTGCATTGTAAGGGAAGAAGGCCGTGAGGTCCTCGCGGAGATCCATGGAGGCGAGTGTGGGAACCATGCGTATTCCCGCACATTGGTCGGCAAAACCTTTTGGCACGACTTCTACTGGCCTACAGCACTCCAGGATGCAGTAGAGTTGGTGAAAAAGTGTGAAGCGTGTCAGTTCCATGCAAAACAAGTTCACACACTGGCTCAGTCACTGCAAATGATTCCTCCTACATGGCCATTCGATGTGTGGGGCATGGACATCTTGGGACCCTTCCCAAAAGCCGTAGGAGGTTACAGGTTTCTGTATGTCGCCATCGACAAATTCACCAAGTGGTCAGAAGCTACTCCAATTGTGACTTTTAATAGGCAATCAGCAATCAAGTTCTTGAAGTCCTTAGTCTGCAGATTTGGAGTTCCGAACAGAGTCATTACTGACAACGGTACCCAATTTACAAGTGCAACATTTTAAGAATATTGCGAAGACCTCGGTATTCAAGTCAGCTACGCATCAGTAGCTCATCCGACAAGTAATGGCCAAGCCGAGAGAGCAAACGCAGAGATATTGAAAGGACTCGAGACGCACACTTATGAGCATTTGAAGAAACATGGAGCCAACTGGATCGAAGAGCTTTTGTCCGCACTGTGGGCAAGTAGGACTACACCTAACCGGTCAACTGGAGAGACACCCTTCTTCTTGGTGTACGGAGCTGAAGCAGTCCTTCCTCCAGAGATGACCTTGGGGTCACTCTGGGTCCGGACCTTCGACGAAGCCATGCAGGACCAGCTCTGACGTGAATACCTTGACCTCGTCGACGAGGGAAGGTGCCAAGCAGCAGCTCGGAATGCACGTTATCGCCAGGCGCTCTGACGCTATCATCAAAGGCATGTGCGTAACCAACAACTCGAGGAAGGTGATTTGGTGCTGCGGAGAATACTAACTCTTGAAGGGATGAACAAACTTTCCCCCAGCTGGGAAGGTCCTTTCCAAGTGATCAAAGTATTCCGTCCCGGATGCGTTCGCTTGGCAACTGAGGATGCGACCCCGCTTCCGAATCCTTGGAACATCGAGCACCTCCGTAAGTTTTATACTTAGTGTCACGAAGGTGAGTCTGTAATTATATGCAATGTAAATTATAGAGTCTATAAACATAGTCGGGTAGGACCTTCGTGACAACATCTGGACCCCTATGGGAGGGTCCGAGAAGTTCAAGCAACACTTGACACAGTCGTAGCACTAAAAGTGTAGCTACCAGCCATGGGTTAGCACAAGATGTATAGCACGCTTAGCTTGGTTTCGTACCCTTAGTGTGTCCTTGTCTCCCCTGTAATCCGAACCTATAATGAAAGGCATTGTTATACAAAAGCAGACTCCACGTGCATTAATTTTGTATAGGCTCATTCTCTTTTATTTATCCTTCTCCTTCTTGTCTATAACAAGTTCTGCAATTCTTTTTGGGTTTTAGTCCAAGATATTCATATGTTGTACAAGTTATACTGGTGGACTTTTCGGATCCTAGCATTGTTGCATGGTCTACTCGCCTGAACGCCAAGCCAACATTGGTCCGGAGTGTGCTATCGACTTAGCCTGGTCCCACACCCTAAGTACATCACTCTACCTACATTCCGGCAGGCCTCACTAGGGCGGGTACAGAAAGCATTCAGATCTACAAAATATTATATCAATTCGCTTGTCATCATATTGACTTTCTTCATATCTAAAATTCAAATGAGAATAGTAAGTCACAAAATAGTTATAGATGAGAGGATGAATTTTATGATTTTTTCTTGTCTTTGATGCACAGAAAAAATGAAAACTCATGGCGATGGTGGACGATGCCAGAGCTATTAAGCTCCGACAAACTCCATGGGGGCCCGCCGTTGACATTTCGGATGTTGAAAGTGGGCACCGCCAGATCTAACAAGCTCTGGCAACTCCCATGGGCGCCTGCCGTTGACATGAAGTATAATTCAAGTGAAGATGGTGTAACCACCTGAGGGGATCGCCGTCAACATTTTCTACGATTGATGGTGGATATCGTCGAAGCTACCAAGCTCTGACAACCCCAGGGGGCCTGCTGTCGATGTTCGACGCGTTGACAGTGGTACCGTCGGACCTATCAAGCTCCGACAATCCCAGGGGGGCTTGCCGTCGACGTTCTACGCGTTGAAAGGAGTACTGTCGGACCTACCAAGCTCTGAAAATCCTAGGGGCCCGCCATCGATGTTTTACACGTTGAAAGTGGGTGTCGTCGGACCTACCAAGCTTTGACAACCCCAGCGGGCCCATCGTCGATGTTCTATGCGTTGACAATGAGTATCGTCGTCGACACAACAAAAGCTTCCTGCAGAAGTCAGAACTAAACTTCGGACCTAAAAGCTACAAGTTTGAAGTGTCCAAGTCATCAGCACATTGTCAAATCCTTTTGGTACATGTTCACAATCAAATTGTGTACATCTACCAGGGGGCAAACAAGATAAAGGACAGTGTATTGAAGACAAGGACGAAACAGAATTCATTGCAGAAATAGTGGATTTCATTCATTCAAAGTAGTGGATTACAAAATTAGGGTTACAGCAAAAGGAAAAAGGAAAAGGTCCTAGCTATTGGAGGATTTAAGTCCTGCGGAAAAATGATGCAACCTTCTCAGCAGCTTCCTAGACGCTAGCCCTTGCAGGAGCATCCTCTTCGGAAATGAGTCCTTCGAAGACTGGATCAAGAGAAAGTTGGGGGTCTCAACTCTTGTAACACGCCAAGACATACTCGGCGACGTTCTTGGCCAAAGATTTTCCCTCCGTCTCCAGCTGGTCAGTGATGACATCACCCATCACGACGAGTTTGCTGCTAGGAGAATTAAGTGCCACCAGCATCTGGTCCAACTCCGGTGTTGGGTTCTCCGGACGTACTGGGCTGAAACCGAGAGGCACCAAAGCTCTATCAGCACGCACCAGAAAATCCCATACCTGCAGGGATTCAGTTGCCCTCGAGCTCCGCAGCTCCTCCAGTGACCTCCTGGCAGCCGCTAGCTCCGAACCTTCCCGAGCGAGGCGTTCGACCACTTTGGCATGTTGCTGCATACTCTCAGCAACTTGCTTTTCGCGGTCGGCTAGCTCCGTCTTGTGGAGGTGGATGCGGTTCTGTCATTCGGCCAAGTCCTTCTCCCTGCCTCTTACTTTCCTTTCTCTGGCGGCAACATCAGCTTCTCTTTCTTAGAGCTCTTGCCCCAGTTTCCAGTACTTCTCCTCATCTTCCTTGCTCCTTAGATCAAGCTTCTTAGTGCGATCTGCAAAATTTTTACTCTGCCAGAGTTAGCTTCTGGGCAAGCTCTTCCTCCCTTTTCAAAACACCCTCCTGTTGTTCCAGGAGTTTCTCTTCTCTTGCGTCGAGGTCCGCTCGACACTTCAGGAGAATCTCATTTAATTCATTGAGGTTGTCTTGACGTTTGTCAGCAGCATCATTCCTTTCTTTGGCTTGTTCGAGAATCTCCCGAGAATTAGCGTTGAGGGCCCTGATGGCGGCCTCCTTTTCCTCCAGCAACCTGCCCCAATATTCCAATTGGGCCTTTTCCTTCTTGACCCACTCCTTTTGGTCTGCAAGCCTCGTCTGTGCTAGCTTGGTCTCTAAGTGGAGCTTGTTGTGCCAACGCCTCAAGGTGTGGCACTCTTCTTCGAGGACCTTACTATCATGGTCGAAGGCGAGCTGGACCTGTCGAAGGCTTGAGCAAGCATTGTCAATAGACAACACCAAAAGAATAGGCTTCGGACCTGTCGGGGTCATCTCTGTTGGCTCCAGAGGGTCTTCAAGAATAAAAATTAGGTCCCACACCAGAAGCGTAGTTCCCTGAGCTTCTACAGCACTAGGGGCGCCCTCCAGGAGCTCCTCGGCAGCTGTAGAGGAAGATCCCATTGGGGGAACTTCTACCTCCAGGGTTGATGCCGAAGGTCACGCCGCAGGGTCTTCAACTGCTGGCTCCGCATGTGGAGAGCCTGCTGCCGCTTCTTCATGGTGTTCCGGCTCGGGCATGATTACCTCCGGAGCTATTACCGCCAGGGCGGTCGTTGAAGCTTCACCCGAAGCCACTTCCACCACCGACTCAGGCGCCGGTACATTAGCCACCTCCGACTCAGCTGCCGGAGCTTCAACCATCTCCGGCTCGGTTACTGGAGCCTCAACAACTTTCGGCTCAAGGGCCAGAACTTCAAGCATCACCAACTCGGTTGCCGAGGCATCAATGACTTCCGGCTCAAGGGTCGGGGCTTCTGGCACCACCGGTTCACCTGCCAGCTCAGCAACAACCTCTGGCACAGCTACCGGAGCCTCGGTTACCTTCGGATTCGATGTCGGAGCTTCCACCATCTCCACGTCCTGAGCCGAAGCTTCAACTGTTGGTGCTGCCACTATTGGAGCGTCTTCATGTATGTCTCCCCTGCTGTCCGGCGCTACCACATGAGTCTCTGGCGTCGACTCGGGAGCTAGATCCTCAACAACTGGCGCCAGAGCTGCCGTGACCTCAGCCACCACTTGAGGAGGCGTGGGGGTCAGAGCTGGAGCTTCCGCCCGCACTATTTTGGCCGCTGCAACAGAGGCCGGAGCATTAGCCCCCGTCTTTGATGCCCTGCAGTCCAAAGATTGGAAGATTCAAAATATGATAAAAATAAGAATGGCAAATAAAGGTGAAAAAGCAAAGCTTACCTTGGAAAGCTACCGCTCCAATTGGCGCGGAACTTCTTCAGCGGGCGCTCAGAGCCGAAGCCTGCCGTGGTTGGCACAGCAGAAGCTCCAGAAAGTTGCCCGGAGCCTATTGCCACCAGAAGCGTTGCCCCAACCGAGGCCTTCCCTGGCCGAGAAGGACTACCGGACCTAGAGCCCATAGTTGGCACTGGGACCGAAGTCGACTCTCTGGAGCTAGCGCTCTTTGAGGACGTCTGCATCGGAGGAGGTGTCGCCGCCGAAGATCTTCCTCGCTGGGGAGAAGGGGCAGTTGTAGACGGAGCAGACCTGACGGAGCTCCCATCAGCGTGCCTCAGCTTCCTCTTCCGGCTGGAAGATTCGGCTGGCTCCTTTCCCTTGCCCTTGCTGATGTCATCAACCCTCTGGCTCAGAGTAGGGGTGACCACCCCCTCAGAAGCTTCGGGAATTACAACACTGGAGGTCTTGCGCTTCTCTACTTCACCGAGGTTATCCAACGCTGGCATCTTCCTCTGGAGCTCCCTGCTGAACTCTAGAGTCATGTTCAGAGGTAGGAAAGTAGCCGGCGAAGTCAAGGCATCATCCGCGATGGATCCGTGCTGAAATTTATTGAGATGGAGCCTCAAAGCTTCGTCATCCAAGTTGGATTTCAAACTGGTTTCAATCCGGTCATCATCCATCACACTATTGAAGGCTCAAGCGAGCTTCTCCCTTCTCTTCAGCGGAGCCCACCTGTTCACCAAGAAATTTCCAAAGACCATCTGGGGGGTCACTCCACCCTCCACACATTCTTGGATTCGGGCCAGGACTAGCTTGAACGCATCAGATAGCTTCGAAACTATGTTCCAGGCATCGGTGTCGACGTTGGGGAGTCCCCGGGGCAGCTCTTGCCTATTGTGCTCCTCTACTGAAATGATGACACAATCCTTCTTCCAGTCATCCCATTTGCCGGAGGGGAATGACTTCAAGTACTTGACGGGGCAGTTCTTGCGCTTCATGAAGTAGTAGAAGCCAAGTAGCTCAGTTCCCTTGCCGGTGGTATGGACCATGAAGAAGGCCTGGAATAGCTCGATGCAGGGAGGTACACCCACCCACATCTCGCAGAAGTGGACGAAAGTCGCCACCAGCAGGAGGGAGTGGGGGCCGAGGTGATACAGCTGGAGACCGAAGAAGTCCAGCAGCATCAAGAGGAAACTTGAAAAAGGTGGGATCAATCCCACCATGGTGTACGCTGAGAAATAGACCATGTCGCCACGGCGCTCCTTCTTGAAGGGGAGCTTACTGACGCGAATCAGGTGGTTGAAGGAGTCACTGGACCACCCCATGAAGGTTCGGACCTTCATCAGATCATCCTTGCTCTTGATGCGGCTTTTGGTAGACCTAACTCCATCACGGCAAAGTGGAGCAAAAGAAGAGAAAGATAGGCAAAGGTTGGGAGGCTTTGAGCGTGAGTTTGATCGAAAGCGTAAAGAGTCCTCAAACCGTACGGACTTTCCTTCTTAAGTAAGCCTCCACCCTCCACGACGTTTGGATAGAAACCGCAATGAGAGAAAGGCCACATTACAAAGAATCTACCCCGACAATGACGAATGGGCCCGGGGCCACCCCGACGAAGAAGTCGAGGTTATTACCCTAGGCGAACTGTTGTCATGATGGGCAGCGGGAAGCCCGAGGGCGGCTGCCTGACAAGGCGCTCGGAACCGATACAATTTTTGTATTGGGAACCGGTGAACTTTAATTGCGTGAGATCCGCACTTAAAGATCTCATCTGCCGCACTCAAAACAAGCCACGCTGCGATGGTTTAACCCCGAACCATCACCCCAACAGTACATCAGAAGAACATTGAAGTTGTAGCACGAGAATCGAGGATGGCCCCACCTCCGGTAGAATAACTTAACCCAAAAGGTTTCTCCCAAAGGTGGTCCTGGGGGCCACTGTCGGTACCCTGCATACCAGGTACTTCACGATACCGCAAGAAATGCAAGGGAGTTCCACCTATCAGAGTTGAAGACCTCTGTAGGCCCCACGTATCACACGGCACTGGACTCACCTCCTTCATATGGATAGCTCCGACACTACCACGTGTAATATACGACCGAAGCTAAACTCTCTACATAGGGAAGCTTCGTGCTTAACACGTGTCCAGTGACACCGGACCTAACCACCAGTAGAGGGAAGCTCCTGTGCTGCCACGTGTGTAGCGGGTGCGGACCTATCTCCCTGCGAGGGGAAGCTGTGGATCTGCCACGTGTTGAGTCTCCGGACCTATGACACTAACGGGAATACTGACGGATCTCCAACGGCACAAACATTCAAGGGATAGTTGTCGCCACAGTTACAAGGCCTGATTATGTGCCATTAATACCATATTAATGGCACATGATCAGAGGACCCTAAATACTGGTAATGCTGCAATTAAGGTGCATTATCACACTATTAGGGCACTTAATCACACTTAAATTGTGTATTAGGCGATTATATCCGCTGGGGCCACATGTCGGGCCAGCCAATTGATGTAATAGCCATCCCTTGATCTATAAGGGGTTGTGCTGCACGATACAGACAACTAAGCTGAGATGCACACAAGCACAAGTGAATCCTAAATACAACAACACACACCCCGTGGAGTAGGGTATTACGCTCAGGCAGCGTGAACCACGTAAACTATTTGTGTCATCATCTTGTCTAAGATCTCCGCACGCCCAAACCGATACAAGAACCTCCGCGGGCTACAATTTAGTAATACCGGAGGAAGTGTCGTTCGTACGCTTTGATAGCAACCCTCAAGTTTTCACGAATAATCTGGACTTGTTTCTCATCTTCTTGCAACATCTCAGGTCGGCATGAACCAAATATTTGGACCTCATTTCTTGGGTACTCCATGTTGGCATACGATATTGTCCATATGCAATTCTGCTAGCTTTGCGGTGGTATAGGTTGTCCTCTTCCCATTTCCATTCTGGAATCTTCAATGGCTGCAATAATCCAGCTGGTCTTTGATGTTCCGCCTTGACTCGTTGGCACATATCACACAATGCTACATATTCGGCTATGTCCTTTTTCATGCTGGCCCACCAATAACATATCTTCAAGTCCTTGTACATCTTCGTACAATCGGGATGAATTGAGTATGGCGAGTCATGTGCTTCTTTTAATATTGTTTCCCGAATATGCTTCACATTAGGCATGACAATCCTTTTTCCAAGCCATAAAGTACCATGGTCATCCTCATCAAACTGAATTCTCTTCCCTCTTGGATTTTTTCCTTGATCTCTTGGATTTTCTCATCCTTTGTTTGTCCCTCTCGAATCTCCTACTCCAAGGTTAGATTTAACTCCATTATCCCCATCTCATTCACAAATCCGAGTTTCAACCGTTCAAACTCCTTACATAACTCAGATGGCAATTCTCGAACCGTGAGCCGATGACTTACTACTTTCCTACTCAGGGCATCGGCCACAACATTAGCCTTACCTAGATGGTAATTGATCCTCACATCATAGTCCTTGATGAGATCGAACCATCTTCGTTGCCTCAAATTCAGGTCCGTTTGCGTGAATATATACTTGAGACTTTTATGATCTGTATAAATTTCATACCTATGTCCAAGGATATAGTGTCTCCAAATCTTCAATGCATGTACCACGGCTGCAAGTTCCAAATCATGCGTTGGATAATTCTGCTCATGTTTCTTCAACTATCTCGATGCGTATGCAACCACTTGGCCTTCTTGCATCAATACACATCCAAGTCCTTGTCTTGATGCATCACAATAAATATCAAAACTCTTGCTCACGTCCGACAATACCAAAACTGGGGTTGTGGTTATCCTTTTCTTCAACTCCTCAAAACTTTCTTGACAAGCTTGAGTCCATTGAAACACTTTCCCCTTCATTAGCAACTCTGTCATGGGCTTGGCTATCTTGGAGAAATCCTTGATGAATTGACGGTAATATCCACCCATTCCAAGAAAGCTCCTTATTTCTTTGATATTTTGCAGGGGTTCCCATTTTAGCACGTCTCTCACTTTTCCGGGGTCGACCGATACTCCTCCTCCTGACATGATATGTCCCAAAAACGACACTTATTTCAACCAAAATTGGCACTTGCTGAACTTGGCATACAATTGATGCTCCCTCAATTTCTGCAATGTGAGCCTCAAGTGTTCCTCATGTTCCTCCTTACTTCTCGAGTAGATCATAATGTCATCAATGAACACCACAACAAACTTATCTAAGTACTCCATGAAGACCTTATTCATGAGGTACATAAATAAGGCAGGTGCATTTGTCAATCCAAAGGACATCACGGTGAACTCATAAGATCCATACCATGTCCTGAAAGCTGTCTTGGATATATCCGATGGTCTAATCTTCATTTGAAAATATCTTGACCTCAAATCAATCTTGGAGAAGACACAAGCACCCTTCATCTGATCAAACAAGTCTTCTATGCATGACAAGGTGTACTTGTTTTTGATGGTCACCTCATTGAGAGCTCGCTAATCCACACACATCCTTTGTGACCCATCCTTCTTGTCCACAAAAAGAATGGGCGCTCCCCAAGGTGAAGAGCTGGAGAATAAAACCCTTCTCTAGTTGCTCTTGAATCTGCTTCTTGAGCTCCTCTAACTCCTTAGGAGACATCCTATATGGCCTCTTATCTATAGGTGCAGTTGCAGGTATTAATTTAATAACAAATTCGATGTCGCGATCAGGTGCCATACCTGGCAACTCATCCGGAAGCACATCCAAAATTCGCACACCACCAAAATCTCCTCAATTGTGGCACCATCCATGTGATTCAGCTCCAATTGCTTTGGTGCATGTTGAGATGCCTCAAATTCTACGGTGATCCCTTCCTCATTGGTTAACTTCACCGTCTTTGTGGCACATTCAATGACTCCATTGTGCTTCCTCAACCAGTCCATACCAAGTATAATGTCCAATCCTTGAGAATCCAAAACAATGAGGTTGGCAAAGAAGTCTACCCCCCTTATTCTAAGGCTTACTTTTGGACATACTATATTTGTCCTCATCTCTCCTCCAGGAGACTTAACGAATAAAGTAAACTTCATATGAGATATAGGCAAACTATACTTGGCAACATACTTTGATGCAATGAATGAATGCAATGCTCCAGAATCAAATAACATAGTCGCCGGGTTGGAGTTTGCGAGAAACATATCAATGACCATGTCATCCGCTTGCTGAGCATCCTCTATAGAGACATGGTTCACGTTGCCATGAGAAAAATTCTGCTGTCCACAGTTGCCTGGTGGCGCTCCTCCATTCGGTCTTGAGTTCTGTTTTAGAGCATTGCTTCCTTGACCAAGGCCTGACTTAGGACATTGGACTGCAAAGTGTCCTACATCTCCACATGTATCGCACTTCCTAACTGCACCAAAATTATTGGGATGAACTTGGTTCTGCACATTTGCACCAGGAAGGTTGGCACGAGGTGCAAAAGGCATTGGAGGCCTAGGTGCTTGCATAACAGGGCATTGTTGCACAAACTGAGCTGGGCACGGTGCATATCTAGGGCGCTATACAGGAGTAGAAGAGTTGTAATAAGGCGCATTGGGTGGTGCAAAGCAAGGGAGCAGATTACTTCCTTGTTGTTGTCCTTGATTTGGCGCCTTCCTCTTGTTGTCTTGCTCCATCTCACAGACCTTGTTCTCAATCACAATTGCTTTGTCCACAAGCTTCTGAAAGTTGCATAATCACAATTGAGCAATTGCACTTGGATCTCATTGTTCAAGCCCCTCATGAACAAGTATTGTTTCCAGCTGTCCCAGCTCACATCCTCAGGCGCATATCTTGAAAGTTGAGTGAACTTATTGAGGTATTCACCCACACTCGACCTTCCTTGCCCCAGGTTCTCAAATTGTTGCCTCTTCAAAATCATAACACCCTTGGGCACATAATGAGAATGGAAGCTCTCCTTGAATTCAGCCCAAGTAATCCTCTCTTGGTTCTCATGGGCGTTGCATCCAATTTGTGACACCCGGTTCCGAAAATGAACCAAGTGAACACATATGTGTGTCCAGGACGTTCAACACACATACACGAGTGCATTCACAAAAGGATATACAGAAAATTACCACAGAACAAGATTAATTAACCACTTTTATTACAGAATTCAGAATATCCTCGAATACAAGCTCTAATGAATATTAATGACAACTTTGAACTAATGCAGCGGAAATAAACTAAATAAGCAATTATGCAGCTTGGCAAAAGGGATATATGGCGCAACTCCAATCAAACAACAGGCAAGCTGACGGCAGACACAACCTAGAACTCCACATTATCAATGTTATACTCCCAATCGTGACCTGCTACTGTTGGTGGGGGAATTGCAAGGGTGAGTACATGTCGTACTCAGCAAGTGTGGAAAGTATGACATGTAGATGATTCAAATGACGAGTATAATAAAGGCTAAGTGCTGAAAAGTACATTAAGACATTTGAGAAGCAATATACTGTATGTATATGAAGTAAACCATCATAAGCCATCTAGTTACCATAATACCAGTCCATATTTCATTATCATCATCCATATTCCAGATTCCTCATTACCATTAACCATATCCATTGCCATAAACCATAATACCCTCCCATAACCAGTACCAAACCACCCCAATACCAAAATCCCTCTAATCATGTAGGTCATCCAGGTGCTTGTCGGTACCCTGCGTACCGTATAACCCTTAGGACTACAAAAAGACCAAAGGGACTTCACCTGTCTGAGTTGAAGACCTGCGAAGGCCCCACATGTCATACGGGACTGGACATGCCTCCCATCTATGGTTAGCTCCAGAACTGCCATGTGTACACTGCAACTGGAGTTATACCCCGCACATGGGATAGCTCCGGGCTAAACACTTGTGCGGCACCTCCGGACCTAACCTCCGACAGAGGGAAGCTCCAGTATCGACACGTGTACATCTACATCGAACCTACCCGTACCAGATGAATAGCTCCAAAGCTGCCACGTGTCCAAACCGCCGGACCTTCAACGTTGGCAATCAAGCTGGTGAACCCCCAACGGCTCGGACCTCCAAGGGGCAATCAAAGACTTCAAGACCTGATTAAGTGTCATTAATACCATATTAATGACACACGATCAGTAGGCCCTTAATACTAGTAACGGCACTGTCAGGTCCCGTTACCACACTATTAAGGATAATTAATCTCATTAATTATGTATTAAACAATAGTAACCGCCGGGGCCACATGTCGGGCCAGGCTAACGGTGTAATGACCAGTCCTTGAACTATAAAAGGACTGGTCGACGTTACACAAGGGGAGGACACTCTCTAACACATACACAGTCTTGGGCTGAAGCTCTTAGACGCTCAATACAACAACCACACACCCCGTGGAGTAGGGTATTACGCTCCGGCGGCCCGAACCACGTAAATTCTTGTGTACATTTGCCATACTCCTCAAAATCTTTGCGCACCCAATACCGAACTATAAACTCTACGAGCTACCAACGGTAGTATCGGGAGAATTGCCGGAAAAACACTCCGACAGTTGGCGCGCCAGGTAGGGGGACAGTGCCCGAGATTTCAGGAATGGTGAACTCAGCTGCTGGATCATCCAACGGCAACCCCGCTGCGCAAGCTGCTGGAGGCAATCCCTCCAACATGCAATAACCAGCAGGTGCCGCGGCTCCAGTAGGAGTCATGCCTCCACTGCCACCGTTTGCACCAGCAAATCAAGCTGGACAGAGGGACGGGTCATCTGCGTCGGTCACAGCATCGACGAATAACAACAATCCTGAACACGCGCTCCATGCAGCACGTGCTCTCCTCCAATGCCCACCACCTCCGGGTGCATCCCAGGGTGCAATCGAGCAGTGGAGTGCTGATGTGGAACATTTGGTTGCTACAGTAGCCGATCACATCAGCAACCAAGGTCCCCCCCCAGACAGGCCCCATCGTAGCATCGTACTTTGTCGGGCAGACTTGGCCCGATCTTCCAAAAGGTATGTCGATTGAGGTGGAGAACTCGACGTTGATGATCCGCGACACTCGAGCGGTTCGAGTACCCCTGCAATCACTACACCACGGCTCCATTGGTTATCAACCGTGCCGCACACGCTTGACCTCGCCAAGAAGGCTAATCCCTGCAAGTGCAATCGAGAACACGAGCAAGAACATCGAAGACACGATCAGGAAATTGCGAAGTTGGGGTCTCACAAACTGTAGAACAGAAATATTATTGATCTAAGCAAAACCAACCAAATATGACCGGAGGATGCAGTATTTATAGGGTAGGGTTCGAACAAAACATGATTAGACGCGTCCCTAATGGACTCTTACGGGATACAAGGCCCAAAGGCCCGAATTGGTGGCGCAGCACCGGACAGAAATCTGGACTCGATTAGTTTCGACGATTCCCAATGACTCCGGAAAATTTTTGAGATGGTACCAGAACCATTGGAAACTTTATCTTCTCCTCTTTCCGTGCATATGTAGAACGTCAAAAACAGGGTCCGTATGCCTCCTGGGCGTTTGTTTTAAGGTGGACTACTCCTGGACTCCGAGTTGTACTCGAGTCCGAGTTGTAAACTGTTTCCATCAACTTGTGGATGTCCCAGCTGGTTCTCCACGCTCCCAAGGCCTCTTTCCTTCACTTGTTGATCTTCTCCATTATTCCTAATAACAATTAAATCATCACATAGCAATCTATTCTCAAACTCACATGCAAAAGAAGTTAGGAAAAAATTCACCTGCTGATTTAATAACCATGCTCGTGCTCTTGTGATTGGTCCTTGCAGTTTAATGTGCATCTCCGCTGTTGTGATGTCCTCATCACTTGGTCCACACGCTTCCTAAAATATGAGGCGTGCTGCGTCTCAACAAGTGACGTCGCTGCCTATCGGGGCGCGACGCACCCATATAGTAACCAGACTTTCAACTCATGACCTCCGGGCGGAGCTTGATCGCCGTTACCGTCAGCAGGACGGCCGCATCCATATCGAGCGTGCTCGCAAAAGGCGAGAAGCTCGGGATAGTCCTGCTCCCGAGGGAGTAGGAGGAGGCTGTTCTACCCTGGCCATGCACCTACGCATGGTCAGATGGCCACAAAAGTTCCAGCCTCACCTGCCGGAGAAATTTGATGGGACTTTCAATCCTGCTGAGTTTCTCCAGATTTACTCCACTGCAATCCTCGCAGCCGGAGGAAACGAGGCCGTAATGGCCAACAACTTCCCGGTGGCTTTAACTGAGACCACCAGGTACTGGTTCATGAGCCTTCCGCCCAACTCTATCAATAGTTGGGCAGAACTGTGCCAACAGTTCACCGCCAATTTCGGGAGTTCATACACCCGACCAGGCACCGAACTGGACCTTTTTGCTGTCATGCAGAAAGGAGGAGAATCCCTGCGTTCCTTCATCCAGAGGTTCTCCCAGGTACGAAACACTATTCCTTCTATCTCTAGCGCCTCTGTTATTGTGGCATTTAGACAGGGCGTACGAAATAATAAGATGCTGGAGAAGCTAGCAATTAAGGAGATCACCAGCGTCATGGAGCTCTTCAGCTTGGCAGACAAGTGTGCCAAGCTACGGAGGGCTGTGAAATGCACTCCAAACCACCTTCGGAGGATAATAAAAAATCCTCCAAGGGCGAAGCCACTACCTCCGGGAGTGGCAAAAAGAAGAAAAAGTCCAACGACAAGATAAAGCCGTCGGCTGACACACCTACTGCTGCAGCTGCCGCAGCTCCGGGTGGCTGGGGGCCACGCCCCGAGAAATGACCTCGGCCGTCATCAGAAGACGGCAGCAACTCCAAAGTGTGGTGTCCTATTCATAAGACGAATAGCCACAACTTGGAAGACTGCCGAGAGGTCCAGAACTGTGACACCCGGTTCCGAATATGAACCAAGCGTAACGCATATGTGTGCCCAGGATGTTCAACACACATACACAAATGATTCACAAATGATAAACAGAATTTAACCACGTCTTAACTAATAAATAAGTACTTTATTACAATAATCCAATAGTTCACGAATAATAAAATTCTAAGTAATTTCAGCGGAAAATAAACTAAATAGCACGACTCCGATCCACAGGCAATTGACGGCGGTACGCAACCTAGTACTCCACGTGATCCTCAGGGTACTCCCAATTGTCTCCAGTAGCTGTTGGGGGGGATTGCAAGGGTGAGTACATGTCGTACTCAGCAAGTGTGGAAAGTATGACATGTGGCTTATTCAAATGACGACAATAATAATGACTAAGTGCTGAAAAGTACAGTAAAACATTTGAAAAGCATTATACTATGTCTATGTGAAACAATCCCATCATAACCATCATAATATAAACCATATCCAATTATTGCCAACATTACCATTATCCATGTCCATAGTGCATAAACCATAACCATTACCAGACCACAACCATAAACCAACCATAACCCAATTCCATACCATAACCATCCCAAATCCCAATTCCAACTCTAATCATGTAGGTCATCCAGGCGCTCATAACCGGGAGCACGGCTATCATGATAGTTTTTAAACACTCTGCAGAGGTTGTACCACTTTACCCACATGTTTGTGATTTTATCACCTTTCGATGACTAAGAAACCTCCATTGTGCCATCTCACACTTCCGTAGGTGTGTGGCCAAGAGATCACAAAATAGCCTTTCAAAAGGGACTACTAGTATGTACGGGCCCACTAAGGTTTCACCGGCAGGCTTGAACCTCTATTCTCCCACCCACGGGCCCCCTCGTGTGCCATGCGGATCCCAAGGCAGTCCTCCTCGACTCCCATTCCCCGCGCCATCCAATGGTCCATACAATACTAGCAGCGCTCCTAATTATTCAGCTACGCCGCACCCATACTTGGCCTTGTGGTGGCACTGTTGACCTGGCATATTCTCGCATGAACCGGTCCTTAGATCTAAGGCAAGCAAACCACCATAACAACCAACCCATCCACATAACCATGCTTGCTTAGATCACCCATCGTATTGACCAGTTCACATTAACCAGAATATCATTGATGCATAATTAAATGTGTAGTGTTGGTTTTTCCATCCCAATTAATTAAGCGAGGCAAAAAGGTAAAAACCCTTCCCAACTCTCTACCATATATTCCGGGTGACAAGGGTGGTCAAACAAAACTAGTAAACTTCCTATCATAGGATTCCCATAAATTTGACACAAGCATGCAAGTTCACAAACAAAACATTTAATTTAAAATAGGATCAATATGCTTCAAGGACACTTGCCTTGCTCCGGCGGATGGGGTTGCTCAAGCGCTTCGAAGTCTTGGGTTTGGAAATCCTCGTATGCAACCTCTTGAGCACGTTCCTCTACACGTGATTATACATACCAGAAACATATACAATTCAACATAATGCATACAAAATAATCAACATGCAATGACATGCATGCATGCACAATTTAATAATTAATTTACTACGGTCGTTTATTAATTAGATGCGACTAGTTCATACGTGTTCATATGGGTTTACGGGGGTTTTAGGGTGGATTAATGCTGCTGAGAATAAAATCATGGTGCAACTAAATTTAATTTACGCCTACTAGATTCAATACGGTCGCAAGAATTCGCATCGGGAACGAACCCTACCGTAGATCTGACGGCGTGACGGTCGCGGAATAAATGAAACGCGTAGACGAAATAGGTGGTGCAGCAGTCCTTCGGTGGCACGACGACGGCGGCGCGATGTCGGCGACGATCTCCGGCGAACGGTGGTGCCCTCCTCTTTTTCTCCCTCTTCTTCCCCTTCTTTTTCTCCTTTTTTCTTCCCTGGGCGCAGCCTTCTGGACCTTAGTTCCGGCGGCTTTTCCTTCTCTGCTGGCGGCTGCTGGTTCGTGGGGAAAAAGCCTAGGCCTCGGTTCCTTTTATAGGGGCGGCGGGAGCAAAAAGATCAGAACGAGTCGGTTGGGAAGCGGGGCGGGATGAGACTCGTATCCGGGAAGAATCGGGGCGTTACGGCGCGGGAGACCGCGGAGCGGGGCGGGAGCGCGGGAAAACCAGGAAGCGCGGAGTCCACGCGGGCGGCGCGTACGCTGGCTGCGGGAGGGCAGGCGGCTGGGGGGGTCAGGCGGCGGGGCCTCGGGGCGGGCGCGCTCGGGGCACGCGCATCGGGGGTGGGGCGGGCGGCGTCGCGTCAGGGGGGCGGGGACCGGCTGCGGAGCGGGGCCGGCGCAGGCGGGAGCGCGCGGCTCGCGCGCTGGCGCGCGGACGGCCGGGGCGGGGCCAGCTCGGCTGGCTGGGCCGCTGGCCTGGCCGCCGGGTTGCCCCCTTTTTCTTCTTTTTTTTTTCTTTTTCTCTTTTTTTTCTCTTTTTTTTATTTCTTTTATACGATTATTCTTAATATATATTTTATTATTTATATTTTATTTTATTATATTATTTTATTTTTTTACTTTTCCTTTATTATATAATTATTTATATATATATATTTTTATATATACATTATTAATATTATATATTTACTATTTATTATTTATTATTTTTATAATATATATTATTAATGTTATATTTTTTTCTATTTTTTTATATTTTGTTATATACATATTATTTATATATATTTATATTATTCTTTTTTTATTCTTATTCCCTATTACAAGTTTTGGGCTATTATTATTTTCTATTTCTTCTTTTGCTACACATATTTGTATATGTATATGTTTTATTATTTTTCTTTTATTCTACTAGTGTTTAATGCATGACCATGTATGCAATGCATGATGCGAAAATTTATGGTGTTACAAACCTACCCCCCTTAAAGTGAATCTCGCCCTCGAGATTCGATAGCGTGGGGAAAAGATGAGGGAATTCTGCCTTCAGGTCTTCATCACGTTCCCATGTAGCTTCGGCTTCCGTATGGTGTTTCCATTGCACTTTGCACCAACGGATCCTCTTACTTCTCGTGACTCTTTCCTTCATATCCAAAATTTTGATAGGTTGCTCGACATAAGACAAATCCTCTTGAAGTTCTAACTCGTCCATCGGCACTTGTTCTTCCGGTACCCTGAGACACTTCTTGAGTTGAGAGACGTGAAACACGTCGTGTACATCGGAGAGATACGTCGGCAGCTCAAGTCGATAAGCTACCTCTCCTCGCTTGTCCAGAATCTTAAATGGTCCGATGTAACGTGGTGCGAGTTTTCCCTTGACGTTAAACCGTCGCTGACCTCTGATAGGTGACACTTTGAGGTATACAAAATCTCCAACTTCAAAAGTCAAACTCCTTCGCCTGTTATCAGCATAACCTTTCTGTCGAGACTGGGCAGCCTTTAAGTTTTCCCGTATTATTTGGACTTGCCTTTCAGCTTCTTGAAACACGTCGGGACCAAACACCTGATTCTCTCCGGTTTCATTCCAAAACAAGGGAGTCCTACACTTCCTTCCGTATAATGCTTCATAGGGTGACATTTTCAAACTTGCTTGGTAACTATTGTTGTACGAGAATTCAGCATACGGCAAACTTTTATCCCAACTTTTCCTATGCTTTAAAGCACATGCTCTCAACATGTCTTCCAAAATTTGGTTGGTCCTCTCGGTTTGTCCATCTGTTTGAGGGTGATACGCCGAACTAAAGTTCAGCCTTGTTCCCATTGCTTCATGCAATTTCTGCCAAAATCTGGTGGTGAATTGAGAACCTCTATCCGAGACTATCTTCTTCGGTACTCCGTGTCGGCACACAATATGTTCCATATACAATTCTGCTAGCTTCGTGGTGGTATATGTGGTCTTGACAGGGATGAAATGAGCTGATTTTGTCAATCGATCCACAATAACCCATATTGAATCATAGCCAGACTGAGTTCGCGGTAATCCCACTACAAAGTCCATACCAATCTCTTCCCACTTCCACTCCGGGATCTTCAATGGTTGTAGCAATCCGGCTGGCCTTTGATGTTCAGCTTTAACTCGTTGGCACACATCACAAAGTGCAACATATTCGGCTATGTCCTTTTTCATGCTAGCCCACCAATAACATGTCTTTAAGTCCTTGTACATTTTCGTACAGCCAGGATGAATCGAGTAAGGCGAGTCATGTGCCTCCTTCAATATTGCTTCACGAATATGCCTGACATTAGGTACCACAATCCTCTTTCCAAGCCATAAGGTACCCTGTTCGTCTTCATCAAATCTGAATTCCTTTCCTTCTTGGGTCCTTTCCTTGATTTCTTGTATTTCCTTGTCCTTTGTCTGTCCTTCCCGTATTTCCTGCTCTAATGTTGGGTTGACTTCCATCATTCCCATCTCATTTATGAATCCAAGGTTCAACCGTTCAAACTCCTTACATAACTCAGATGGCAGTTCTTGAACTGTGAGTTGATGACTTACTCCTTTTCGGCTCAAGGCATCGGCCACTACGTTGGCCTTCCCTGGGTGATAGTTGATTCCCACATCATAATCCTTGATGAGCTCCAACCATCGGCGTTGCCTCAGATTCAGATCCGTTTGCGTAAATATGTACTTGAGACTCTTGTGGTCCGTATAAATCTCACATCGGTGACCAAAAACATAGTGTCTCCATATCTTCAAGGCGTGTACCACGGCTGCGAGTTCAAGGTCGTGTGTAGGATAATTCAACTCATGTTTCTTTAATTGTCTGGATGCGTAAGCTACCACTTGGCCTTCTTGCATGAGCACACATCCTAATCCTTGTCTTGATGCATCACAGTATATATCAAAACTCTTGCTCACGTACGGTAATACTAACACTGGGGCGGTTGTCAATCTTTTCTTTAACTCTTCAAAGCTATCCTGACAAGCTTGAGTCCATCGGAATGCCTTCCCTTTCATGAGTAATTCGGCATAGGCTTGGCTATTTTGGAGAAATCCTTAATAAATCGGCGGTAATATCCAGCCATTCCATGGAAACTCCGAATTTCCTTGACATTCTGTGGCGGTTCCCACTTAAGCACATCTCTCACCTTCCCTGGGTCAACTGATACTCCTCCTCCAGAGATAATATGGCCTAGGAAAGAAACTTCCCATAGCCAAAATTGACATTTACTGAACTTGGCATACAATTGATGCTCCCTCAATTTCTGCAGCGTAAGCCTCAAGTGTTCCTCATGTTCCTTCTCATCCTTCGAGTAGATCATAATATCATCGATGAACACTACAACGAACTTATCCAGATATTCCATGAAGACCTTATTCATGAGATACATAAAGTACGCAGGCGCGTTCGTTAATCCAAATGACATGACGGTGTACTCATAAGATCCATATCGTGTCCGGAATGCTGTCTTGGGTATATCTGATGGTCTAATCTTCATTTGGAAGTATCCTGACCGCAAGTCGATCTTGGAGAAGATACAGGCACCCTTCATTTGGTCGAACAAATCCTCTATACGGGGCAGTGAGTACTTGTTCTTAATTGTCACTTCATTGAGAGACCTATAGTCCACACACATCCTCTGGGTTCCATCCTTCGTATCTACGAAGAGCACTGGGGCTCCCCACGGGGATGAGCTTGGGCGTATAAAACCCTTCTCTAGCTGCTCTTGAATTTGCTTCTTGAGCTCTGCTAATTCCTTAGGAGGCATCCTATACGGCCTCTTAGCTATAGGTGCAGTTCCGAGTATCAATTCAATGGTGAATTCTATGTCACGATCAGGTGGCATACCTGGCAACTCATCTGGGAACACGTCCGGGTACTCGCGAATGATCGGAATGCTTTCCAATGTCACGTCTTCCACGTGATTCAGCATCGATTTCCCTCTTGCAGGTTGGGCTGCTTCAACTTCAATGCGTGTACCATGTTCACTTGTCAACTGCACAACCCTCTCGGCGCATTGAATGACTCCATTATACTTGCTCAGCCAGTCCATTCCAAGTATTATGTCTATTCCTTGGGAGTCCAAGACTATGAGGTTTGCGAGAAAGTCTACCCCCCTTATTTTAATGCTTACTTTCAGACATACTATATTTGTCCTCATCTCTCCGCCAGGAGAACTTACTAGCATAGTTTGCTTCATATGAGATATAGGCAAATTGTACTTGGCAACATACTTTGATGAGATGAATGAATGAGATGCTCCTGAATCAAATAAAACAGTCGCGGGGTTGGAGTTGGCGAGAAACATACCAATCACGACGTCATCAGCTTGCTGGGCTTCCTCAGTAGAGATATGATTCACATTGCCACGAGCAAAATTCTGCTGTCCACGGTTGCCTTGTGGTGCTCCTCCATTTGGTCGCGGGTGATTTGGCCTTGGTGCATTGTTCATAGGTCCATTGTTTCTCTTGGGGCATTGACTTGCAAAGTGTCCGGGTTCTCCACACGCATAGCATGTCTTACCACCCATAGCATTGGGGAAGTTTGGGCGCAACTGGTTTTGAGCATTTGCCGCCATGTTAGGACGCGGCGCAGGTGGCACAGGATTGCGAGGCGCTTGCATGGCAGGGCGTTGCTGCGGTGGCTGATTTGGGCAGGGCGGATAAGCAATGCGGTATGCAGGAGCAGAGGGGTTGTATTGTGGTGCAGTAGGTGGTGCATAGCGGGGGCGAACATTGCTTCCTTGCTGCGGTCCATGATGTGACATCTTCCTCTTGTTGTCCTGCTCCATCTCACGAATCTTGTTCTCAACCACAATAGCCTTGTCAACCAGCTTTTGGAAGTTTGGATAATCAGTATTGAGCAACTGGACTTGAATTTCATTGTTGAGACCCCTCATAAACAGATACTGCTTCCTACTATCAGTTTTGATGTCTTCTGGGGCATATCTTGATAATTGAGTGAATTTGTTGAGATACTCACTCACACTCATCCTTCCTTGCCTGAGATTTTCAAAGTCTTGTCTCCTCAGTATCATAACTCCTTCAGGTACATAGTGGGAACGGAAACTCTGTTTAAACTCAGCCCAAGTGATTGCCTCCTGATTATCATGAGCGTTGCAAAGAGCTTCCCACCAGTCAGCGGCTGCTCCAACTAGCTGATGTGATGCAAAGAGAACCTTCTCCCTGTCAGTGCACTGGACAATAGCAAGTTTCTTCTCAACAGACTTCAGCCAATCATCAGCTTCCATTAGTTATGTGGCTTGTGCAAAGGTAGGCGGTCTGGTCCTCATGAACTCTCCCAAACGGTTGTGATGTGGCGGGGGTGGCGGTGGAGGCAGGTGGGGCTGATTGTTGTTGCCAGCTTGCAGCTGTCCCATGGTCTGTATCATGGTCTGCATGAGATGGTTCTGCATAGCTAACAGTTGTTCAATGTTGATAGCTCCATGAGCATGTCCCTGGTTGTTCTGAGGTACTTCATTGCGCTCCTCCTCATCGTTGGCATCCCTCTGGTTACGAGTTCTCACCATCTGTTGGCGAAAGAAAGGTGGGGACAGAAGGATTTAGAATTTGGAAGGAAACGTCCCAACTATATGCATCAAGGTATGTGACACTAAATAATCCTTTATTAATATAGACCTATATTATGAGGATGTGGACAATTGCCGAAGCATCCCACAACTCTCTACTAAGCACCCAAGCACTCAAACAAGCACCAAACATATTTTACAAAGATCCTAAAAGAAGTAACACAACTCAAGGTCACACAAGTATATCTACATCGCTCTTATTTACTAATGGGGGTGTGCCTATCCTTGAGTCGTGGCATAGGTCGAGGACTACTCGTCGTCGAGCGGGAACTCATCCGGGTCCTCGTCGTCGTCGTCGTCGTCGGGGTCCTCGGGGTCCTGTGGGTCCTGGGGTGGTGAGGCAGCAGGCGGCGGTGGTGCGGTAGATGCCACACTGGAAGGCTCCTCGTCAGAGGACTCCTCAGAAGACGACTCACGCTGACCGTTGCGACGGTCTGGAGAGTCTGGGGTCCACATCGGGGTGTCGGACGCGTAGTCGTCCGGGTCCTCGTCGGTGATCCGACGATATCTCCTGATTATCGCCTCGTGGCGCTGGGCGAGGTCACGTCCATCCTGGATCTCCTGCTGCGCCCTCTGAAGTCGGGCACTCAGCTGGGTCACGTCGTCAACAGTCTGACGAGACTGCGGGAGGTCCAGGGGTCCCTCCACGTGCCTGGAGACGAAGCGCGCAGTGCCACTGGGACGCTGCGGGACGAAGGCGTGAACCGTGTCCTCCAGACGGAAACGGCGAGCGTGGCTCCAAAAAGTGGCTGCTTCCCAGCTAGCATCCTGCTCTGCAGATCGGCGGGAGCTCCTCCAAGCAGGGCTGCTGTGGGTCTTCACCAACTCGTCACCGTAGTAGATATAGATTTTGCAGCTCCACTCCTTCCTGCCGGGGCGCTGCACTCCAGTGGTGTGGTAGGAGAGCGAGAGGTTGTGGTGACGGTAGCCAGCCTCACGGAGTAGGGCACGGAGACGGTGTCGCAACTGTCCTGCGGCTCTGCCGTCAGAACGGATCACCACGGGGTGACGGGGGTCGACGGCCGGAGAGCGACTAGCCAACCTACGCGGGGGCACGAGTCCACCGGTAGACTTACTGGGGGTTGTCTTGGTGCGGGCCATCTACAAGAAACAAGAATACATTAGAAAAATAATGAAAAACAAATCTGAAAAAATTTCAGCAGCTAAACGGCGGACAAAGAGCGGTGCAGCGGTTCCAAAAGAACGAAAAATAAGGAGAAAAATTACAGCAACCAACACAATAATTTTACCCACACATAATAGCAGCAAAACACACCGTTTTCGCGAAAATTTACAGCAAAACAGCAGCACTTAATATTGCTCACTTCTGAAAATTTTTATCAAAAACGCAGCAGCGGTCAATACTTTTTGCGGGTGAAAATAAGGGAAACAAAACAGCAGCAAAATTTTTCGAAAATAGCAGATTAGAAGAGTGTTCCTAAGTGCTCTAGAGTGTCCATTCTACCTAAGCTTGCGTCCTACGGTCAACGCGGCTCTGATACCAATTTGTGACACCCGGTTCCGAATATGAACCAAGCGTAACGCATATGTGTGCCCAGGATGTTCAACACACATACACGAATGATTCACAAATGATAAACAGAATTTAACCACGTCTTAACTAATAAATAAGTACTTTATTACAATAATCCAATAGTTCACGAATAATAAAATTCTAAGTAATTTCAGCGGAAAATAAACTAAACAGCACGACTCCAATCCACAGGCAATTGACGGCGGTACGCAACCTAGTACTCCACGTGATCCTCAGGGTACTCCCAATTGTCTCCAGTAGCTGTTGGGGGGGATTGCAAGGGTGAGTACATGTCGTACTCAGCAAGTGTGGAAAGTATGACATGTGGCTTATTCAAATGACGACAATAATAATGACTAAGTGCTGAAAAGTACAGTAAAACATTTGAAAAGCATTATACTATGTCTATGTGAAACAATCCCATCATAACCATCATAATATAAACCATATCCAATTATTGCCAACATTACCATTATCCATGTCCATAGTGCATAAACCATAACCATTACCAGACCACAACCATAAACCAACCATAACCCAATTCCATACCATAACCATCCCAAATCCCAATTCCAACTCTAATCATGTAGGTCATCCAGGCGCTCATAACCGGGAGCACGGCTATCATGATAGTTTTTAAACACTCTGCAGAGGTTGTACCACTTTACCCACATGTTTGTGATTTTATCACCTTTCGATGACTAAGAAACCTCCATTGTGCCATCTCACACTTCCGTAGGTGTGTGGCCAAGAGATCACAAAATAGCCTTTCAAAAGGGACTACTAGTATGTACGGGCCCACTAAGGTTTCACCGGCAGGCTTGAACCTCTATTCTCCCACCCACGGGCCCCCTCGTGTGCCATGCGGATCCCAGGGCAGTCCTCCTCGACTCCCATTCCCCGCGCCATCCAATGGTCCATACAATACTAGCAGCGCTCCTAATTATTCAGCTACGCCGCACCCATACTTGGCCTTGTGGTGGCACTGTTGACCTGGCATATTCTCGCATGAACCGGTCCTTAGATCTAAGGCAAGCAAACCACCATAACAACCAACCCATCCACATAACCATGCTTGCTTAGATCACCCATCGTATTGACCAGTTCACATTAACCAGAATATCATTGATGCATAATTAAATGTTTAGTGTTGGTTTTTCCATCCCAATTAATTAAGCGAGGCAAAAAGGTAAAAACCCTTCCCAACTCTCTACCATATATTTCGGGTGACAAGGGTGGTCAAACAAAACTAGTAAACTTCCTATCATAGGATTCCCATAAATTTGACACAAGCATGCAAGTTCACAAACAAAACATTTAATTTAAAATAGGATCAATATGCTTCAAGGACATTTGCCTTGCTCCGGCGGATGGGGTTGCTCAAGCGCTTCGAAGTCTTGGGTTTGGAAATCCTCGTATGCAACCTCTTGAGCACGTTCCTCTACGCGTGATCATACATACCAGAAACATATACAATTCAACATAATGCATACAAAATAATCAACATGCAATGACATGCATGCATGCACAATTTAATAATTAATTTACTACGGTCGTTTATTAATTAGATGCGACTAGTTCATACGTGTTCATATGGGTTTACGGGGGTTTTAGGGTGGATTAATGCTGCTGAGAATAAAATCATGGTGCAACTAAATTTAATTTACGCCTACTAGATTCAATACGGTCGCAAAAATTCGCATCGGGAACGAACCCTACCGTAGATCTGACGGTGTGACGGTCGCGGAATAAATGCGACGCGTAGACGAAATAGGTGGTGCAGCAGTCCTTCGGCGGCACGACGGCGGCGGCGCGATGTCGGCGACGATCTCCGGCGAACGGTGGTGCCCTCCTCTTTTTCTCCCTCTTCTTCCCCTTCTTTTTCTCCTTTTTTCTTCCCTGGGCGCAGCCTTCTGGACCTTGGTTCCGGCGGCTTTTCCTTCTCTGCTGGCGGCTGCTGGTTCGTGGGGAAAAAGCCTAGGCCTCGGTTCCTTTTATAGGGGCGGCGGGAGCAAAAAGATCGGAACGAGTCGGTTGGGAAGCGGGGCGGGATGAGACTCGTATCCGGGAAGAATCGGGGCGTTACGGCGCGGGAGACCGCGGAGCGGGGCGGGAGCGCGGGAAAACCGGGAAGCGCGGAGTCCACGCGGGCGGCGCGTACGCTGGCTGCGGGAGGGCAGGCGGCTGGGGGGTCAGGCGGCGGGGCCTCGGGGCGGGCGCGCTCGGGGCACGCGCGTCGGGGGTGGGGCGGGCGGCGTTGCGTCAGGGGGGCGGGGCCCGGCTGCGGAGCGGGGCCGGCGCAGGCGGGAGCGCGCGGCTCGCGCGCTGGCGCGCGGACGGCCGGGGCGGGGCCAGCTCGGCTGGCTGGGCCGCTGGCCTGGCCGCCGGGTTGCCCCCTTTTTCTTTTTTTTTTTCTTTTTCTCTTTTTTTTCTCTTTTTTTATTTCTTTTATACGATTATTCTTAATATATATTTTATTATTTATATTTTATTATATTATTTTATTTTTTTACTTTTCCTTTATTATATAATTATTTATATATATATATATATATATTTTATATATATATTATTAATATTATATATTTACTATTTATTATTTATTATTTTTATAATATATATTATTAATGTTATATTTTTTCTATTTTTTTATATTTTGTTATATACATATTATTTATATATATTTATATTATTCTTTTTTTATTCTTATTCCCTATTACAAGTTTTGGGCTATTATTATTTTCTATTTCTTCTTTTGCTACACATATTTGTATATGTATATGTTTTATTATTTTTCTTTTATTCTACTAGTGTTTAATGCATGACCATGTATGCAATGCATGATGCGAAAATTTAGGGTGTTACAAGAACCTTGCCGAGCGCTACAACAAGCGTCGGGAAGAAGTTCCTTTCCGACAAAGGGAAGGAAAACAGAAAGTCAACGCAGCTCCGGCTGAAGAGGAGTTAGGCTTTCAGGACCCTAAAAAGGTCTTGAAGGCTGTTTACACCTCCATTGACAACAACTCCGACGTATTCGACAATGAACGTCGGAAAACCATGAACACCATTTTTGGTGG
Organism: Tuctoria greenei; assembly: GCA_036927565.1. Classification (NCBI taxonomy): domain Eukaryota; kingdom Viridiplantae; phylum Streptophyta; class Magnoliopsida; order Poales; family Poaceae; genus Tuctoria; species Tuctoria greenei. The sequence continues at coordinate 45,856,635 of JAYESD010000002.1, forward strand.
TTCATGGTACATCACTTCCCGCCGTGTCCTCAAGACCATGCAGCGGGACATGGCTTCGATGGCTCCCACCGCCAGGGCGGAGCCGCATCGGAAGTGGATGGATACTGCCATCACTTTTGATGTGTCAGGCTGCCCTCAGAATATGATCAGAGCTGGTCAACTCCCATTGATGGTATCTCCGACCATCAACAACATCCAACTCCACCACGTAATGGTAGACGGAGGTTTGGGGCTGAACCTCATAAGCTTTGAAGCTTTCGTCAAGCTTCAACTCTGACCTTCAGACCTTCGCCCCTCCCGACCTTTCTCCGGAGTAGGTCCGGTGGCCATAATCCCAATTGGTGCCATTACTCTCCCCGTAACCTTTGGGACTCGGGAGAACTATCGCACTGAGAATTTGGTCTTTGATGTTGCTTAGATCAACTTACCTGTCGGTGGTTTGAACCGGCAGATCTCCCTACACTACTAAAGTGATAGAGGAGTTTGATGTTCAGTGTGGCCGCGCGGAGATTCAAGAAGGTGAGTAGGAATTGACATAGGAGACACAAGAGTTTACGTGGTTCAGGCCGCCTGAGCGTAATACCCTTCTCCACAGGTGTGTTGGTGTTGTATTAGCTGTATCAGCTTGTGTTGAGCGTCAATGGCCTGTGTCTCTGTGTGTGTCTCTCTCGCCCCTTGAACGTGTCGTCGGCCTGTCCTTTTATAGTACAAGGGCAGGCTGTTACAGGTTAGCCTGGCCCGACATGTGGCCCCAACAATTACTAGTATTGATACACGTTTAATTGCTTTTAATGACCCTGTAACGGGTTTTGACAGCACCGTTACTGGTGTTAAGATCGTCCGTTTAAGTGTCATTAATATGGTATTAATGGCACTTAATCGGGTCTTGAAGTCCTTGATTCCCCTTTGAAGATCCGGAGCCGTTGCGGGGTCTTTCGGAGGTTAGAGGCTGAAGATCCGACGATTGGACTCGTGGCAGCTCTGGAGCTTGCTGTGAGAAACAGGTAGCTCCGGGGCTACCTGACACGTGTCAGGTCCGGAGCTTCTCTCGGTCTAGGATTAAGTCCGGAGGTGCCATTTCGGTACATGGCCCGGAGCTTCCCCCTTGTGGGCGGTGGCTCCGGTTTGGTAGTACACGTGGCGACCCTGGGATTAACCATGTTGGAGAAGCGGGTCCGGTTATGTCTGACATGCGGGCCTTCGAGGGTCTTCAAACCAAGTAGATGACTTTCCTTGAAGATCTTTGTAACCTCAAGGGGTGTACGGTTTTTAGGGTACCAACAGTGGCCCCCTGGACCTACCTCCGGGGAAGACCACTGGGGTGAAGTCATTCCGCCGGAGGTGGGTCCATCCTCGCGACTCTTGAACTGAGTCTTCAAGGGTCTTTGAAGGTGCCGTTGGCGAGGATTTGGAGTTAAATCCCCGCCGCGTGGCGCATCCCGCGTGCGGCAGATGAGATCTTTGGCGTGCAGATCTCACGCAATTGAAGGTCGTCAGTTCCCGATACGAAAACCGTATCGGTTCCACGCGCCTTGTCAGGCCGCCACCTTCGGGTTTCCCGCCTCTTGATGACAACCGTTCGCCTGGGTAAGAACCTCGACTTGATCGTCGGAGTGGTCCCGGGCCCCCTTGTCATCGGCAGGGTGGAGTTTTTGAATGGTATCTTCGACTTCCTTGCGGTTTCCATCCAAGCGTTGCGAGGGCTTACTTAAGAAGGAAAGCGCGCACCGTCGGGAGCTCTTCACGCCTCCCATCTGATCTTGCGCTCAAACTCCCAACTTGTGCTTTGCTCTTCTTCTCTTGCCTAGCCGTGCCGTGATGGAGTTGAGTCTCTGCGAGAGTCGCTTGAAGACCGACGGCGATTTGAAGAAGGTCCGGGCCCTCATGGGGTGGTCCTCGGACTTCTTCAACCGCTCGGTCCGTGCCGGTGGAGAGCTCCCATTCGAGAAGGAGCACGCTGGCGAAATGGTGTACTTCTCCTCGTACGCCATGGTGGGGTTGATCCCACCTTTTTCTTCCTTTTTCTTGATGCTGCTAGACTTCTATGGTCTGCAGTTATACCACCTTGGCCCTCACTCCATTCTCCTCGTGTCTATCTTCGTCCACTTCTGTGAGATGTGGGTGGGCATCCCCCCTGCATTGAACTCTTCCGGACCTTCTTCACCATCCACACCACCGGCCGGAGCAATGAGTACCTTGGCTTCTACTACTTCATGAAGCGCAAGAAGTGCCCATTCAAGTACCTCCGGTCCTTTCCCTCTGGGAAGTGGGATGACTGGAAGAAAGACTGGATAGTCGTCAGGGTGGAGGAGCACGAGAGGCTGGAGCTGCCCGATGGTCTTCCCAGCATCGACACGACGATCTGGAGTGAAGCTCCAGTGCTAGTGGAAGCTTTCAACCCTGCTTTGACCAGGATCCGCCAATGCGTGGAGGGAGGATTGACTCCTCAGGCGGTATTTTGCAATTTCTTGGTCAACAGGTGGGTGCCGCTGAAGAGGAGGGAGAAACTCGCTTGGGCCCTCAACAGCGTGATGGACGACGACCGGGTTGAGACCGGGTTGAAGTCCAACATGGTGGGGAAAACTTTGGAGTTCCACCTCAAGAAGTTCCAGCACGGCATCGACGTCGAAGGCGACGACTTGACTCCGCCATCAGCTTTTCTTCCTCTGAACGTGGAAGTGGAGTTCAGCAGGGAGCTCCGGTGAAAGATGCCCGTGCTTGACGACCTTGGTGTCGTCGAGAGAAGATCAACCACCCGGGTGGTGATCCCCGGAATGCCCGAAGATGGCTCTGTCCCTGCCCCAAAGGCGAGGGTCGAGGTCGTCGGCAAGGGCAAGGAGCTGGCGGATGAACCTGAGAGTCAGAAGAGGAAGCTGTAGTATGCCGATGGAAGGTCCGTCAGGCCCGCTACTTCCGCCTCGGCTCCTTCTCCCCGAAGGGGAAGGTTTTCTACAACTGCGGCTACTGTTCCCGCAGTGGGGTCCTCCCGGGATGCGACTGTTCCCGCATGGGGTCCTCCCGGAGTGCGACTGTTCCCGCAGTGGGATCCTCCCGGAGTGTTAGCTCCGGGCATGCGACTCCAGCACCTGGGCCGGTGGAGGCCTCTAGGTCCGGGGGTTCTTCCCGATTGAGAGGGCCTCGACTCGGGAAACGCCTGTGGCCGTGACAAGTTCCGGGGGGCCTTCCGGAGCTTCCACGCCAGCTATGACCAGCCCAGAATGCCCGAGAAAAAGGTTCTGCGCAAGCTGGTGCAGAAGCCTCCCAAGGTAATTTTTAATCTCTACCTTGGATAGTTGTTTTAATTGTAGCAACTATTTTTTAATTTTCTTCGTTCATCATCTGCAGCGTCCCCAAGAAGGGGAGTGAGGCTCCACCCTCAGCCACAGTGGCTGAAGCCGTGAGGGTGGGGGCTTCTGCTCCTGTCCCGGTGCCGCCCCAAGTGGTGGCTGAAGCTGCGACAGCTCCGGCGCCGGCTGTCGTGGTCATGGACCTTGACTCATCCCTAGAAGTTCCCGTGGTAGCGCCGGACCACGGGAGTGAAGATGCGCCAGCGGCACCTGTCCCGGAGGTTGAAGCTCCGGGTCCTGGTGCTGAGATGATGGAAGCTCCAGTTGTTGAGCCGGAGGAAGTAGTAATCCCAGCCTCTAAGCCGAAAATTGTCGAAACTCCGGCGGTTGAGCCGGAGGTGACTGAAGCCCCGGCGTGTGATCTAGAAACTGAGGTAGTTCCGGTAGTTGGGCCGTCTACCTCCAAAGCACCGGCCGCTGAGCCGGTCATTGTTGGAGCTCCGGTCACAGGGCCGGTCGATGTTGAAGATCTTCCGGCTCCTGAGCCGGTTGTTGAAGAGGTGACGGAGCTTGAGCCCCCGTCGGAAGAGGTGCCTAGACCGGAGCCAGCAACGGCTCCTGCTCTGGAAGCGACGTCGTCGGAGGTACCTGCGGCCGAGCCGGAGTGCTCGGGCGAAGTCGCTGGCCCCCTGCCTGAGGGGGTGAACGAAGACCTGGCGGCGGGGCCTTCCTCGATGGCGACTGAGGTCATCCCGGAGGACGGCCCTAGTGCCATGGAGACTCAGGGGACCACTCTTGTGGAGTGGGACCCAATTTTTGTATCTGAAGACCCGCTGGAACCAGCGGAGGAGACCCTAGCAGGTCCGGAACCCATCCCGTTGTCACTGTCTATTGAAAACGCATGTTCCAGTCTGCGTCAAGTCCAACTGGCCTTCTTCCACGACAGCAAGGCTCTTGAAGAGGAGCGCCAAACCTTTAGGCGGTGGCGCAACCGGCTCTACTTCGAGACCAAGCTGGCGCAGTCGAGGCTAGCGGATGACAAAGAGTGGATCAAGCGGGAGAAGATCCGCCTGGAGTACTGGGGTAAGTTGCTGGATGATAGGGAGAGTATGACTCGCACCCTCGACGCTCAATCCCAGGAGATCTACAATCAGGCCAAAGCAGCCAATAGTGCGGCCGATGAACGCCACGAACGGCTTGAGGCCATTAACACTACACTCATCAAGCGCCGAGAGGCACTTGAAGAGAGGGAGAAACAGCTCGAAGATGAAGAGCAGAAACTCCTAGAGCTATGGGATGACGTCCTGAGGAGGGAGGAGGAGCTCGCTGAGAAGGTGGCTCTGGCTAACAAGGGCCTCGAGGAGCGCGCCAAGAAATTAGAAGAGCGCTGCCATGAGGAAGAGGAGAAAGTCTGGGTGCGAGGGCAGGAACTCTACGAACAAGAGTGTGCCGTTACTGCCAGGGAGAAGAAAGTGAGGGGTAGAGAGAAGGACCTGGTCGACCGCCGGAACAAGATCCACCTCCGGGAGGAGGAGCTCGGAAAACTCGAAAAGCGGGTTGCTGAGAAGATTCAGCAGAACGCCAAAGAAGTTGAGCGCCTTACCCACGAGAATTCCGAACTGATGGCGGCCAGGAGATCCCTGGAAGAAATGAAGGGCTTGAGGATTGCGGACTCCCTACAGATTTGGGAGTTCCTGGGCAAGGCCAACGACGCGCTGACACCGATGGGTTTCAGCCCCGTGCGCCCGGATGATCCGGAGCCGGAGCCGGACCTAGCGCTGCAGGCGTTGAGCTCAGCAGGTAGCAAGCTCTCCAAAGTGGACGATGTCATCGCGGACCAATTGGAGGTTGAGGGGCAATCCTTGGCGAAGAACACCGCAGAATATGTGCTGACGTGCTACACAAGTCGGAACTCCAAATTTCCTCTGGACCCGGTGCTTGAAGGTCCCGTTGAAGGAGAAGGCGAAGCTACCCGAGCCAACGTATCGGAGGTTGCCCAGAAGGTCGCCCAATTCTTCCATAGGGTCTAGGACCATCTTTGTAGTTCTCACTTGTATTTTCTCTTCTTCTTCCTCAATTTTGTAATCCCTTGTCTCCAGATGTAATTCCTTGTCTCCAGATGAATGAAATCCCCAAATTTTTGTGAATTTCACTTTTTGTCTTCAACGCTTTTGTCTTCACTTGGCCCCCTGGTAGATGTACACAATTTGATTGTGAACATGTACCAAGAGGATATTGCGTTTTGTTGAAGACTAATTTGCCCCGAACTTGTAGAATTTAGGTTCGAAGTCTTTGATAGTGAAGGTCCCCTGAGGTTGTTGGAGCTTAGAAGTTCCGGCATTGTCCATGTCTGGAGCTTGATAGCTCCGGCAATAGTCTCTATCAACGCGTAGAGCATCGATAGTTAGTCCTCCGGGGTGTCGGAGCTTAGTAGCTCCGGCAGTGACCTTTGCCAACACTTAGTTTGTTGGCAGCAGACTCCATTTACGAGGTCTTCTCACTATCTTTTATTCAGCGTCGACGGCTGGCCCCCCTAGGGGAGTCGGAGCTTAGTTAGCTCCGGCTTTTCTCCATCAACGTAGATTTTATTTTTCCTGCACACTTAAGCCAAGAATAATAGTAAAATTCATTTCTTGTCTATAATTTCGTCGCGGCTTACGATTCTCAAGAAGACTTTAAGTCAAACGCGATTTTAAATACAACTGAATGCGTTGTTTTTTCTTCTAGATCCAACTGTCCATGGACCCGCCTTACTACGGCCTGTTGGGGTGTAGGTAGAGTAACGTACTTAGGGTGCTTGACCAGGCTAAGTCGATAGCACACTCCATCCCTAGATTGGCTTGGCGGCTTTTAGGTGAGTTGGCCATGAACAATATTTGAATCCAAAAGAATTGACAATACAACTCGAATCGTATATAACCAGTCAAACTAAAATTTCTTAAGAATTGCACGTCTTTGTTATAGACAAGAAAGAGAAAAATAAAAATGTTGAGCCTGTACAAAATAAATGCACGTGGAGTCTATTTCACATGAAGATGTCTTTCATTATAGGTCCGGGGTACAGGGGAAACAAGTACACTCTTAGGGTACGGAACCAGGCTAAGTGTGTTTCATTTCTCGTTGGACCCAGGGTAGTTAGCCGCACTTTTAGTCCTGAGACTGTGACAAGTGTTGCATGAACTTTGCGGACCTTTCGGGAAAGGTCCGACTGCTCTCCCGGAGGAACTACCCGACTCTGTACAATGACTCTATAACATACACCCCAAGTTACTCAAGACTCACCTCCGTGGTATTAAGTGTAGAACTTATGGAGGTGCTCGATGTTCCAAGGATTTGGGAGAGGTGTCCCATCCTCAGTAGCCAAGCGAACGCTTCCGGGACGGGATACTTTAATCACTCAGAAGGGCCCCTCCCAACCGGGGGAGAGTTTGTTTAACCCTTCTCTGGATTGTATTCTCCGTAGCACCATATCGCCTTCCTCGAGCTGTCGGTTGTGTACATGCCGCTGGTGATAACACCGTAGGGCTTGGCGATATCGGGCATTCCGAACAGCTGCCTGGCACCTTCCCTCCTCAAGGAGGTCTAGGTCTTCACGCCGGAGCTGGTCCTGCGCGGCTTCGTCGAAGGTCCGGACCCGGAGTGAACCCAAGGTGATTTCCGAAGGAAGGATTGCTTCAGCTCCATACACCAGAAGAAGGGTGTCTCTCCAGTTGACCGGTTTTGAGATGTCCTGTTGGCCCATAAAGTGGGCGGAAGCTCTTCGATCCAGTTGGCTCCATGTTTTTTCAAGCGCTCATAGGTGCGCGTTTTAAGTCCTTTAAGGATTTTAGCATTTGCTCTCTCGGCTTGGCCATTGCTGGCTGGGTGAGCTACGGAGGCGTAGCAAACTTGTATGCCGAGGTCTTCGCAATATCCTTGGAATGCTGAGCTTGTGAATTGGGTCCCATTATCAGTGATGATTTTGTTTGGGACTCCAAATCTGCATACAATGGACTGCAAAAAGTTGATAGCAGATTGCTTGTTGATTGTCACAACTAGAGTTGCTTCCGACCACATGGTGAACTTGTCAATGGCGACGTACAGGAACTTGTAACCTCCGAAGGCTCTTGGGAAAGGTCCCAAGATGTCCATCCCCCACACAGCGAAGGGCCATGTAGGAGGTATCATTTGTAAGGGCTGAGCTGGTGTGTGAATTTGCTTTGCATGAAATTGGCATGCTTCACATTTCTTCACCAGCTCAGTTGCATCCTGAGGTGCTGTAGGCCAGTAGAAGCCATGCCGAAAGGCTTTACCGACCAGCGTGTGGGAAGACGCGTGGTTCCAACACTCGCCTCCATGGATTTCTGCGAGGAGTTCGCAACCTTCTTCCCTTGTGATGCACCGCATTAGGATGCCGTTGGCACCGCGCCGGTAGAGATCCCCTTCTACCAGCGTGTATCTTTTAGCCAATCTGACTACTCGGTCAGCAGATACATCATCGTCAGGAAGGATGTTGCCTTTCAAGTAGCTCCAGATCTTCGAGATCCATGCATCGGAACTAGCTTGAGCTTTTGAGTCTTGTGTGCTGGGTTGCTCGGAGCTCCCGGCAGCACCTACGACCCTTGATGGCTGCCATGGTAACAGGGCCATTGGGACTGTCAGCTTCGGGATGCTGATCTCGCCCCCTTCGCTCAGTTCGGCAGGATGAGCTGTTGGCTTTGACAACCTCTGAACAAAGATTCCGTCAGGAGCCGGAGCTCCGGTTAACGCTTTGGTCGAGAGTTCGTCAGCTTCAGCGTTATGGGCACGCTGAACATGGTGGAGATCTAGGACTTCAAAGTCCTTCTGAAGCCTCTGGACTTCAAGGAGGTAAGCAGCTAGCTGGAGATTACTGCAGGAGCATTCACCCTTCATCTGCTTAATGATGAGTTGTGAATCTCCCTTGACCAGCAATTGCTTGACACCGTATGACAGTGCCACCTTTAGTCCGTAGATGAGTGCTTCATACTCTTCCATGTTGTTGGTCGCCTTGAAGTCAAGGTGTACCATGTATTTCACCTTCTCCCCAGTCGGTGCAAGGAGAAGGATTCCAGCTCCGGCCCCTGCTTCTTCATGGAGCCGTCGAAGTAGAGGGTCCAGTGAGGCTCGGTGAAGGTTGGAGCTTGATGCTCCGTCTTCTGCTCACTGGGACCTCCAGGGTTTGATGGAGAGGGAGTCCATTCTGCCACAGAATCTGCCAATGCTTGACTCTTGACTGCTTGTCTTGAAATAAATTCAAGATCAAATTCAGCCAATTCCGCTGCCCACTTTGCAATATTCCTAGTTGAATTGGGATTATGCAAGATTGCACGAAGTGGGTAGGAGGTCACCACTGAGACTTTGTGAGCTTGGAAGTAATGGCGAAGCTTTCTGGAGGCAATAAGAACTGCATAGAGCAGCTTATGCACCTCTAGGTACCGAGTCTTGGCATCATGTAATACTTCACTAATGAAGTACACCGGGCGCTGAATGGTCCGGACCCTCCCAGAGGGGTCCGGAGCTTCCTCTTCACTGACCCGGATCCTCTCGGAGGAGTCCGGATTTTCTTCGGGGACCTCTGGGTTCTGGCTGGAGGAACCTGGAGCTTCTTGAGAAGTGACCTGGACCCTCCCGGAGGGGTCTGGGTCTCCTGAAGTGACTTCTTGTGGATTCGAATCTGCGAGATGGGACCCAGACTCGCTTTCAGGAACCTCCGGACCTTCCCGAAGGGGTCTGGATTCCTGAGTGTGGGGTAGTTCTGGTCTTCCGTAACCAGAACCATACTGACGACTTCGTCAGTAGCTGAAATATAAAGCAACAAAGGCTCACCAGGGTTCGGAGCTACCAGAATTGGTAGGGTGGTGAGGAACTGTTTCAGCTCCTGGAATGCCTTCTCTGCTTCTTCGGACCATTGGAATGGTCCGGACTTCCTCAATAACTTGAAGAAGGGGAGTGCCCGTTCCGCCAGTCTTGAAATGAACCGGCTGAGGGCTGCTAGACATCCAGTCAACTTTTGGACATCTTTGATGCGGGTTGGTGGCTGCATGTCTTCAATGGCCTTAATCTTCACCGGATCAGCTTCTATGCCCCAGTGACTTACCAGGAAACCAAGAAGTTTTCCGGAGCTAACTCCTAAGACACACTTGTTTGGGTTTAGCTTTGTACGGGTGGCCCGCAGCTTGTCGAAGACAGCCTGCAAGGTGTCAAGGAGTGACTCCTTGTTCCTGACCTTAACCACGATGTCATCGACGTACACTTCCACTATGTCTCTAATGAGTTCTTCAAAAGTTTTGTACATAGCTCGTACAAAAGTTGAAGCTGCATTCTTGAGACCAAAGGGCATGGCTGTGTAGCAGTACAATCCATCTACTGTGATGAATGAAGTATGCTCTTCATCTTCCTTAGACATCCTAATTTGATGATATCCGGAATAGGCGTCTAGGAAACATAGTAATTCACACCCGGAGGTGGAATCCACTATCTGATCTATTCTAGGTAGTGGGAATGGATCTTTTGGACATGCTTTATTTAGTGTGGTGTAGTCGATGCACATCTGAAGCTTCCCGCCGGCCTTGGGCACAACGACTGGGTTTGCCAGCCATTTCAGACGGAAGACTTCTCGGATGAATTCGGCTTCGAGTAACTTCTTCACTTCTTGTCGGATGAAGTTATGTCGCTCTACGGATTGCTTCCGAGGCTTCTGATGCACAGGTCGGGCGTCGGGGTAGATCTTCAGATTGTGCTCAATCACTTCCTTGGGGATCCCAGGCATTTGTGACGGTTGCCAGGCAAACACGTCGACGTTAGCCCGGAGGAAAGTGATGAGCGCGAGTTCCTATTTGTCGGTCAATCCCCCCGATATACGGGTGGTCTGAGCGGCATCGGAACCAATTTGGACGACTTTGACGGGAATGTCAATGTCGCCGCTTGGCTGCACACGAGGTGCAGAAGTCGAGCCTCGTTGACGAATGCTCGGGGGTTTTGGAGCTTGCTCCTGTCTGGAGTCCTCCTCTTGCGCCGTGGTGAGTGCATGGAGTTCTTCCAGAGCAGTTACTCCGGCAGTACGATCTCCACGGATCCGGAGAACGCCTACTGGTGTTGGCATCTTCAACACCAGATAGCCATAATAGGCAGCTGCCATGAATTTGTACAGGGCAGGCCTACCCAAGATGGCGTTGAAGGGTAAGTTGATCTGAGCGATGTCGAAGACCAACTTCTCGGTGCGGTACTTCTCCCGTGTCCCGAAGGTAACGGGGAGAGTAATAGCTCCGAGTGGGGTAATGGCCCCCGGACCTACTCCGGAGAAAGGTCGAGAGGGGTGGAGATCCGAAGGTCGCAGCTGAAGCTTAGTGAAAGCTTCGAAGCTGATGCGGATAAGCCCCGATCCTCTGTCTACCATGACATGGTGGAGTTGAATGTTATTGATGGTAGGAGATACCATCAAAGGTAACTGACCTGCTCCAACCATACTCCGAGGGCAATCCGAAGCATCAAAAGTGATGGCGGTGTCCATCCACTTCCGATGAGGTTCTGGCCTAACTGTAGGAGCTACAGCGGCCATATCCCGTCGCAAAGTCTTGATGACGCGACGAGAGGTGATATCCCATGATCCACCGAAAATGGTGTTCATGGTCTTCCGACGCTCGTTGTTAGAGACGTCAGAATCATCGTCGACTGAGGTGTAAACGGCCTTCAGGATATTTTTGGGATCCTGAAATCCTAACTCCTCTTCAGCCAGAGCTTCGTCGACTTTTTGCTTTCCCTCCCTCTGTCAGAAAGGAGATTCTTCTCGGCGCTTGTCGTAGCGCTCGGCAAGGTTTTGGACCTCCCAGCAGTCTTCTAAACTGTGGCTGCCCGTTTTGTGAATAGGACACCACACTTTGGGTTTGCCACCGTCTTCAGGAGATGGTTGAGGTCACTTCTTGGGGCGTGGCCCCCGGTCACCCGGAGTTGCAACAGCTGCAACGTTGGATGTGCCGGCCGATGGCTTTTTCTTGCCGTTGGTCTTCTTTTTCTTCTTGCCACCCCCGGAGGTAGCGACTTCTTCTTTGTAGGATTTCTTGTGATCCTCTGAGGTTGGTTTGGAGTGCATCTCACGGCCTTCCGCAGTTCTGGCACATTTGTCAGCCAAGCTGAAGAGTTCTGTGACGCTGGTGATCTCTTTGATCGCCAGTTTCTCTAACATCTTCTTGTCCCGTACACCCTGTCTGAATGCCACAATGACAGAGGCACTAGAGATAGAAGGTATAGTATTTCGTACCTGAGAGAACCTCTGGATGAACGATCGCAGGGATTCTCCCCCTTTTTGCACGACTGCAAAAATGTCCAGTTCAGTGCCTGGTCGGGTGTATGAACTCCTGAAGTTGGCGGTGAACTACCGGCACAGCTCCTCCCAACTGTTGATAGAGTTAGGTGGAAGGCTCATAAACCAGGACCTGGTGGTCCCAGTTAAGGCCACTGGAAAATAATTGGCCATCACGGCCTCGTTTCCTCCAGCTGCCAAGATTGCGGTGGAGTAGATCTGAAGAAATTCGGCGGGGTTGACAGTCCCGTCGGATTTTTCCGGCAGGTGAGGCCGGAACTTCTGTGGCCATCTAACCATGCGCAGGTGCATGGCCAGGGCTGAACAGCCTCCTCCTACTCCTTCAGGAGTAGAAAAGTCCTGAGCTTCCCGTCTTTCACGGGCACGCTCAATATGGACTCGGCCGTCCTGCTGGCGGTATCGGCGATCAAGCTCCGCCCGGAGGTCATGAGTTGAAAGCCTGGATACCGTGTGAGTGCGTCGTGCCCCGGAGGGCAATGACATCACTTGTTGCGATGCAGCACGTCTCCTGCAATTGAAAACGTGCGGACCAAGTCTTCCAGACAAAGTCCACCGCTGCGACGGGGCTCGTCCTGAAGGAGGAGGACCCTGGTTGCTGAGGCGTTCGGCTGCTGCTGCAACCAAATGCTCCACATCGGCCCTCCACTGCTCCAGTGCATCCCGGGATGCATCTGGAGGTGGTGGGCGTTGGAGAAGAGCACACACTGCATGGAGTGCGTGTTCCGGGTTGTCATGATTTGCCGACGCAGTAATTGACGTCGGCGCACCATCACGTTGCCCAGCACAATTTGCTGGAGGAGACGGTGGTGGTGGGAGTGTGACTCCTGCTGGTGCTGAGGCTCCTGCTGGTGGCTGCCTATTGGAGGGATTGCCCCCAATAGCCTGAGCAGCAGGTTGACTGTTGGATGATCCAGCAGCTGAGTTCACCATTCTCAAAATCTCAGGCGCCCCCCTACCTGGCGTGCCAACTGTCGGTGGTTTGAACCGGCAGATCTCCCTACACTACTAAAGTGATAGAGGAGTTTGATGTTCAGTGTGGGCGCGCGGAGATTCAAGAAGGTGAGTAGGAATTGACACAGGAGACACAAGAGTTTACGTTGTTCGGGCCGCCTAAGCGTAATACCCTACTCCACGTGTGTGTTGGTGTTATATTAGCTGTATCAGCTTGTGTTGAGCGTCAATGGCATGTGTCTCTGTGTGTGTGTCTCTCGCCCCTTGAACGTGTCGTCGGCCTGTCCTTTTATAGTACAAGGGCAGGCCGTTACAGGTTAGCCTGGCCCGACATGTGGCCCCGGCGGTTACTAGTATTGATACACGTTTAATTTCTTTTAATGACCCTGTAACGGGTTTTGACAGCACCGTTACTGGTGTTAAGATCGTCTGTTTAAGTGTCATTAATATGGTATTAATGGCACTTAATCGGGTCTTGAAGTCCTTGATTCCCCTTTGAAGATCCGGAGCCGTTGCGGGGTCTTCCGGAGGTTAGAGGCTGAAGATCCGACGATTGGACACGTGGCAGCTCTGGAGCTTGCTGTGGGAAACAAGTAGCTCCGGGGCTACCCGACACGTGTCAGGTACGGAGCTTCTCTCGGTCTGGGGTTAAGTCTGGAGGTGCCATTTCGGTACATGGCCCGGAGCTCCCCCTTGTGGGCGGTGGCTCCGGTTTGGTAGTACACGTGGCGACCCTAGGATTAACCATGTTGGAGAAGCGGGTCCGGTTATGTCTGACATGCGGGCCTCTGAGGGTCTTCAAACCAAGTAGATGACTTTCCTTTGAGATCTTTGTAACCTCAAGGGGTGTACGGTTTCTAGGGTACCGACATTACCCTTCAACGCCATTCTAGGCAGGCCAGCCATATACAAGTTCATGGATGCTGCTCATTATGGCTACTTGGTGTTGAAGATGCCAACACCAGCTGGTGTGTTCCTGATCCGTGGAGATCGCACCGCCGGAGTGACAGCTCTGGAAGAACTTCACGCGCTTGCCACAGCGCAAGAAGAAGAATCTGAAAGGGAGCAAGCTTCGAAACCACCGAGCATTCATCATCGAGGCTCAACCTCTGCACCTCGCGTGCAACCAAGCGGCGACACCGACATTCCCGTCAAAGTCGTCCAAATCGGTTCCAACGCTACTCAGACCACCCATATATCGGGAGGTCTGAATGACAAATAGGAACTCGCGCTCATCACTTTCCTTTGGGCTAATGTCGATGTGTTTGCTTGGCAACCGTCACAAATGCCTGAGATCCCTAGGGAAGTGATCGAGCATAATCTAAAGATCTACCCTGACGCTCGGCCTGTACATCAGAAGCCTCGGAAGCAATCAGTAGAGCAATAGAATTTCATACAACAAGAAGTGAAGAAGTTGCTTGAAGCTGGATTCATCCGAGAGGTCTTCCACCCAAAATGGCTGGCAAACCCAGTCGTTGTACCCAAGGTCGGCGGGAAGCTTCGGATGTGTATCGACTACACAACAATGAATAAGGCATGTCCAAAAGATCCATTCCCACTACCTAGAATAAATCAGATAGTGGATTCCACCTCCGGGTGTGAATTACTGTGTTTTCTAGATGCATATTCTGGGTACCATCAAATCAGAATGTCTAGGGAAGATGAAGAGCATACTTCTTTCATCACAGTAGATGGATTGTATTGTTATACTATCATGCCATTTGGTCTCAAGAATGCAGCCTCAACATTTGTACGAGCTATGTACAAAACCTTTGGAGAGCTCATCAGAGACGTAGTGGAGGTGTATGTTGATGACATCGTCGTCAAGATTAAGGACAAGGATTCACTTCTTGACACCTTGCAAGCTGTCTTCGACAAGTTGCGAGTCACTCGCACGAAGCTGAACCCGGACAAATGTGTCTTTGGGGTTAGCTCCGGAAAGCTTCTTGGTTTCCTGGTAAACCACCAAGGTATAGAGGCAAATCCGGCGAAGATTAAATCCATTGAAGATATGCGGCCACCAACCCGCATCAAGGACGCCCAGAAGCTGACTGGATGTCTAGCTGCCCTCAGCCGGTTCATCTCAAGACTGGCAGAATGGGCACTACCCTTCTTTAAGCTATTGAGGAAGTCAAGACCATTCCAATGGTCTAAAGAAGCAGAAAAGGCATTTCAGGAGCTGAAGCAGCTCCTCACCACTCTACCAACCTTGGTAGCTCCGAACCCTGGTGAGCCTCTACTGCTTTACATTTCAGCAACTGTCGAGGTTGTCAGCATGGTCCTGGTTGCGGAGAGACCAGAACAGCTACAAGCTCAGGAATCCAGACCCCTCCGAGAGAGTCAGGAGGTTCCTGAAGGCGAGTCCGGGTCCCAGCTCCCAGACTTGAGTTAACAAGGAGTTACTCTTGTTGAGCAAGAAGAGCCAGACCCCCCTTGGAGGGTCCAGGTCACTCCTAAAGAAGTTTTAGGTTCCTCTAACAAGGACCCGACGATCCCTGAAGAAGATCCGGACCCCTCCGGGAGGGTCTGGGTCGATGAGGAGGAAGCTTCGGGCCCCTCCAGGAGGGTTCAGACAGTCCAACGCCCAGTGTACTTCATCAATGAAGTACTCCACGACGCCAAAACTCGGTACCTGGAAGTACATAAACTGCTATACGCAGTTCTTATTGCTTCCAGGAAGCTCTGACACTATTTCCAAGCTCACAAGATCTCGGTGGTGACTTCATATCCACTGCGTGTAAAATCCCACTTCTATGGCATGTGAATTCAATAATGAGTCTTGCGATCATCTATATTAAAAATCCAATATAGTGGTGCACATGAACTTAATGCCATCCAAACCTTTCTTGCACTCATGGCTAAATTTTATTAACATGGGTATTGGACTTCACCATTAATTCTAGAATGATTAAATTCAACCCCTTTTTCAAACATTAGAATTATTTGGGCGGAGTTTATTAGGGCAATTCAAAGTACAGTACTAAATGGGCCCTGCCATTTAGTACATTTAAATTTGAGGCTCTAAATTTTTCCTTTGCATTCTAATATTCCCAATAGCTTACCTACAAAATTTCAAGATTTTAGGAACTCATTTGTTATTTTATTTGAGACGCTCAACGAATTTGAATCAAGTTTAAATTCAAATTCAAAGTCTGGCAAAAATAGATTTGAACATGAATATCTAAACCCACCATTGTGTTCATCACAATTTTCTTGACTTAGCCCTGAAGTTTCACGATTTTTTGAGTTCATTTACTATTTTTAAGTGAATTACTAAAGGTGCAGTGGCTGTGGGGCTGACTGGCGGGACCCACCAGTCAGCAGCCCACGTGCAGCCGCATTTCAGCGCGCGCTGCGCCCGCCACCACGACGGCGTGCATGCACAGCGCGACACAAGCCCGCCACCGCCGTTGAGCCCTATAAATAGCGCCCTGGACTCTCCCTTATCAACTCCCAGTCGCCCTTATCACCTCCCACCTCGCCGAGTCGACGGATTTCGCCATTTCCATCCCGCGCGCGAGCTTCCCACCGCCGGCGCCATGCGCCTGTTGCTGGCCAACCAGAGCACTCTCGCGCCAAGCCTCCAACAGCTAGGTGATTCATCTCTTCCTCCCCTGTCTTCCGGATCGATCTTTTCGTTGCATAGTTGATGGTTTGGCCGATGATTTTGAGGCTATACCGAGGGTCGCCGTCGTATTCACCACGCGCCGTCCCTGCTCCACATTGCTAGGCTGTTGCATGCCGTTTCGTGCTTCGACTCCCATAGCAAATTGGTGCGCCGGGACACGCTCTACGCAACGGTGAAAGCCATTCCTGGTTTACGCAAGTATCGAGCAAGTTAGCTAGGTTTTACTCTTGGCCGAAGCTTAGGAACACGCTCGGTATTTCATGCAATTAGAGTTCCATGCTTAATCACTCTCCCCAATTACTAGCAAATAGTTTCTACGCTTTCTTGCGCACCCTCTCGAACTGGAATCACCGGAAATGATCGACCGTAGCTCAAGAATCGCGAGTTCTCCCCTCCGGCGAGGCTCGCCGGAGAGCACCGCCGCGGGAGCCCCGCGCGCCGCCCGCGTCGAGAGGTAGAAGATGACGCGGCGGGTCCCGCGTGTCAGCGGCTGTAAACCCCGTCGGATCAGGTGTGGCCACGGGATCTGTTGTGGCTACGCGGTGGATATCTGTGGCTCCCATGTGGTTTAAATGCCATTGGTCCATTTTAAAACAGTGGGGCCCACGAGTTAATTCAAATTAGGAATTTATTCCAGATTAGGCTCCAACTTAGAAAATCCATAACTTTCTGTAGGATGCTCCAAAAATCTTCAAACCAATTTTGTTTGAAAGCTTTTGAGCTCTAGTTTCTGCCAGTACCAATTAAGTTCTGGGAAACTCACAGATAAACTCTGTAGAATTTAACCTTTCCTTATGCAAATGCAATTTTTCAAGAAAAGATAGCCACTGGAAAAATCCCCGAAATTCACATAAAATTTAGTGTCCTATTCTTGACTATCAGGAAAAGTTTGGGAGCCATTGCACCTGTTTAACTCTCTGTATAGTTCAATTTCCTTTTTCAGTTATTGAATTTTCACAGATATTAGGTTGCTTTATTATGTACCAAATTTGGACTAAGTCTTCCTTTAGTCATACACTAGCTCCTGTAAAATTTTGGATTTAATTAACCTACTCTCTTAATCCAAATTCAGTTACAAAATAAATATTGATTGAATGACTAGAAATTCAATTATAAAGTAAATCCAGAAATTCTTGCCAACTTAGAAATACAATAACTCCTTCCCCAAAGCTTAGAAAATTATGAAACAAATTCTGCTAGAACCAGAACCACTTCCTCTATCTTGATTATCAACTGTTAGCTAGGTTCAAGCTACAGTTTCTTCTCTTGAAATTTTTGGAAGTTGATTGCTTACCATAATTTCGGAGACCACAATCTACTATGATCATCTCCTGTTCTTTGCAAGAGCCTTGATCATATTCCCTAGTATCTAGCATCAAAGTCCCAAAGCCAATTAAGGTCCCTATCATATAGTGATCACCATGAATTAATTTATGGTCTTGATACTAATTATTTTTCAAAGTCATTTATATACATGTTATATGCATATCGTATAGTGACCGAAGTCGAGGAGGAGCCAGAAGCCTTGGAAGAGCACCTTCCAATTATTAACTCAGACTTTGACCTGCAACAAGGCAAGCCCCGGTTTGCATTTAAAAGCTTTACAGAGTTTTTACTATCTTTCACCTTACGTCATAAGTTTGATTGTGCATTACGTATAGGGTGATTGATGCTCCACTTGCATAGCCAAAATTCCCAGGGATTGGTTGGGACGAGTTACAGTTTGACCTGTAGTAACTGCTTTGCTAATGCATAGGAAATCCGGTAGAAGTCGAGTATTCTACTCGCGAGAGATGTAGGACATATCTCACAGGAAATGGTTAGATAGAAAATGGCTTAATATAATGAAATTGAGACCGGGCAGGGAATGGATAGGAAGCGGCGAGAAGTGAGTCTCGGTCGCATAGCCCTGCCTGTGTCGATTAAGGCCCGTCTATATGCGGCCCCTTCGGACAAGCTTGACTTGTACCGGCAACATAATGGACATATGGAATCCAATAAATGACGTAGCTTGGTCACTTGGGTGTCGAGGCATACCGTTCCGTTTTATAGGTGTGGGTTGAGGGTAGCAAGGTGTAAATCCGCTGGGCACGTCAGAGTACGCCCCACGCAGGGACCTCCTGCCCGTGACGGATCGACCGGTTCGGCATTTGAGTGTCTTGCGAAAGGTTGCCATATACGACTAGTACTGAAGTGTTACGTAGGTACTGCGTGAAGTACTCGCTGGCATTTCCGAAAGTGCGTATGTGTCGTGTTGTCCGGGTGTGTCCTGATTGCAATCACCGTCCCTCGCGGTAATAGAGTACCACTTGTTAACTGCGCCGTGACGTAGTAAATACTAAAGAAGCCAGAAAATCATATTGTATTGAATTATAATTACTTTGCAACCTTGTATGATTTAGAGATAGTACAATTAAAAGTTTACAGTTTCCCCATACTTTAGCTGTAGTAGCATTATGTGCTCTGAGCATGTCATATCATCAGTAAAGCGTTTCTTGTTTGATTGTGGAGCCCATGATGTGCCGTGCTCGGAGAATGTCATTTGCTACTTGAAACTTGATTATAAGGATCTACTTGTAGGCGAGTCATTTATACTTCACCTTACCTATGTTCAGGTTATACATGAGACTCGAGGTGTCGAGATAAAATCTCATGTGAACCACGCCGCTGCTGAATGTTCTTCATGTTGCTAGTGAGAATCGTCCTAGGACATGGACGTCTTCTCTCCTGCTTAGTTAGGTGAGATTATGAGTATGTATTTTCCGCTGCGTGTGTACTTCTATTGTACACTCTTTTGTAAACTCTTCTTATTATAAAATGAAAACTTTATATGTTTTGGTATCCTTTTTGTGTGTGCTATTAGGTGCCGCATTGCACGGCACCACCCAATGAGATCCTCGGATGTGTGGACTCTGGTCCCCACACTGCGAGCGATTTTGCATAATCCCAACTCCACTGGGAACATTGCAAAGTGGGCAGTGGAATTGGCCAAGTTTGACCTTGAATTCATCCCAAGACAGGCAATCAAAAGTCAAGCATTGGCGGACTTTGTGGCGGAATGGACCCCCTCTCCATCAAACCCTGGGGGCCACAGTGAGCAGAAGCCGGAACTCTAGGCTCCGGTCTTCGCTGAGCCTCACTTGACTCTCTACTTTGACGGCTCCATGCAGAAGCAGAGGCCAGAGCTGGAGTCCTTCTCCTTGCTCAAACCGGGGAGAAGGTTAAATACATGGTGCACCTTGACTTCAAGGCGACCAAAAACATGGCGGAGTATGAAGCACTCATTTACGAACTAAAGGTGGAACTATCATATGGTGTCAAGCAGCTGTTGGTCAAGGGAGATTCGCAGCTCATCATTAAACAGGTGAAGGGTGAATGCTCCTGCAACAATCCCCAACTAGCTGATTATCTCCTTGAAGTCCATAGGCTTCAGAAGGACTTTGAAGTCCTGGACCTCCACCATGTACAACGTCTCCATAACGCTGAAGCTGACGAACTCTCGACGAAAGTGTCAACCGGAGCTCCGGCTCCCGACGGAACATTCGTCTGGTGGTTGTCTAAACCGACAGCTCAGCCTGCCGAACTAAGCGAAGGGGGCGAGACGAGCACCTCAAAGCTGGCAGTCCCGATGGCCCTATTACCATGGTAGCCATCAAGGATCGTAGGTGCTGTCGGAAGCTCCGAGCAACCCAGCACGCAAGACTCAAATGCTCAAGCTAGCTTCGATGCATGGATCTCGGAGATCCAGAGCTACTTGAAAGACAACTTTCTTCCTGAAGATAATGTATTCGCTGACCGGATAGTCAGATTGGCTAAAAGATACACGCTGGTAGGAGGGGATCTCTATCGGCGCAGTGCTAACGGCGTCCTAATGTGGTGCATTACAAGGGAAAAAGGTTGTGAGCTCCTCGCAGAAATCCATGGAGGCGAGTGTGGGAACCACGCGTCTTCCCGCACGCTGGTCGGTAAAGCCTTTTGGCATGGCTTTTACTGGCCTACAACGCTCCAGGATGCAACTGAGCTGGTGAAGAAATGGGAAGCATGCCAGATTCATGCAAAAAAATTCACACACCGGCCCAGCCTCTACAAATGATACCTCCTACATGGCCTTTTGCTGTGTGGGGGATGGATATCTTGGGACCTTTCCCAAGAGCTGTCGGAGGTTACAAGTTCCTGTATGTCGCCATTGACAAATTCACCAAATGGCTGGAAGAAACTCCAGTTGTGGCAATAAACAAGTAAACAACCATCAACTTCTTACAGTCCATCGTATGCAGATTTGGAGTCCCAAACAAAATCATAACCGATAATGGACCCAATTCACAAGCTCCGCATTCCAAGGATATTGCGAAGACCTCAACATTCAAGTCAGCTACGCTTCCGTAGCTCACCCGGCAAGCAATGGCCAAGCTGAGAGAGCAAATGCAGAAATCCTAAAAGGACTCAAGACGCACACATATGAGCGTCTGTAAAAACATGGAGCCAACTGGATTGAAGAGCTTCGGCCCACTCTATGGGCCAACAGGACAACTTCAAACCGGTCAACTGGAGAGATACCCTTCTTCCTGGTGTATGGAGTTGAAGCAGTCCTTCCTCCAGAAATCACCTTGGGGTTGCTCCGGGTCCGGACCTTCGTATACTGCGCAGGACCAGCTCCGGCGTGAAGACCTTGACCTCCTTGAAGAGGGAAGGTGTCGAGCAGCTGTTCGGAGGCATGTTCACAGCCGATAGCTCGAGGAAGGCGATCTGGTGCTACGGAGAATACAGTCTAGAGAAGGGTTAAACAAACTCTCCCCCAGCAAGGAAGGACCCTTCCGAGTGATTAAACTATCCCGTCCTGGATGCGTTCGTTTGGCAACCGAGGATGGGACACCTCTCCCTAATCCTTGGAACATTGAGCACCTACATAAGTTTTATGCTTAATATCACATAGGTGAGTCTGTAGTTACACGTGATGTATGTTATAGAGTAATTGTACAGAGTTGGATAGCTCCTCCGGGAGAACAGCCGGACCTTCCCCGGAAGGTCCGAGAGTTCAGGCAACACTTGTTACAGTCTCAGAACTAAAAGTGTAGCTAGCTACTTTGGGTCAAACAAGAAAAAAACACACTTAGCCTGGTTCCGTACCCTAAGGGTGTACTTGTTTCCCCTATACCCCGAACCTATAATGAAAGACATCTTTGTGTGAAAACAGACTCCACGTGCATTTACTTTGTACAAGCTCAATATTTTTTATTTTTCTCTTTCTTGTCTATAATAAAGTTGTGCGATTCTCAAGAATATTTTAGAAATTCATGTACAACTCGAGTCGCATTGTTAATTCCTCCAGGTTTTCACGTTGTTGAATGGCTCACTTGCCTGAATGCCGCCAGCCAATCTAGGTCCGGAGTGTGCTATCGACTTAGCCTGGTCCTGCACCCTAAGTACGCCACTCTACCTACACTCCGGCAGGCCGAAGTAAGGCGGGTCCTGAAAACAATTGGACCTGGAGAAAACAACTCAGTGCACTTGATTGTATCAAGAATTGCACTCGACCCAAAAATTTAATTGTCGACGCTCTGCGCGTTGATGGAGACCACTGCTGGAGCTACCAAGCTCCGATGATGGTCAAAGTTGGAGCCCTTATGCTCCAACAACCTCAGGGAGCCTTCACTACTGAAGACTTCGGACCTACGCTTTACAAGTCTGAAGCACGCGAGTCTTCAACAACTGTTACATCCTCTTGGTACATATTCACAATCAAATTGTGTACATCTACTAGGGGGGCAAGTGGGACAAAGGTGTTGAAGACAAAAAAAATGAAATTCATAAAAAACTTGGATTTCATTCATCTGGAGACAAGAGATTACAAAATTGGAGAAAAAGAAGAGAGGATACAAGCGGGAGCTATAAAGAGATGGTCCTAGACCCTATGGAAGAACGAGGCGACCTTCTGGGCAACCTCAGAAACGTTGGTCTGGGCAGCTTATCCCTTTCCGTCGATGGGGCCTTGGAGCACCGGGTCCTGGGGAATTGGGGGTCCCGGCTTGTGTAGCACGACAGAATAAATTCTGCGACGCTCTTGGCTAGGGATTGTCCCTCGGTTTCCAGCTGGTCCACAATGACATCGCCCATCTTGGTGAGCTTGTTGCCTGCCGAACTCAGCGCCTGCAATGCCTGGTCCAGCTCCGATTCCGGATCATCCGGACGCACGGGACTAAAACCCATTGGTGTCAGCGCGTCGTTGGCTTTTTCTCCTCCAAGGATCTTCTAGTCGCCGCTAGCTCCGAGTTCTCCTGAGCAAGATGCTCCACCTCTTTGGCATTCTGCTGAATCTTTTCAGCAACCTGCCTTTCGAGTTTACTGAGATCTTCCTCCCGGAGGTGGATCTCATTCCGACGGTTAACCAGGTCCTTCTCTCGGCCCCGCACCTTCTTCTCCCTGGCAGCAACGTCAGTTTCCCTCCTGTGGAGTTCTTGTCCTCGCTGTCAGGCCTTCTTCTCCTCTTTCTCGCAGTGCTCATCCAATTTCTTGGTGCGCTCCTCGAGACTCTTGTCACCCAGAGTTAGCCTCTGAGTAAGCTCTTCTTCCCTCTTCACGACGTCATCCCGCAGCTCCAGGAGTTTTTCCTCTTCATCCTCGAGCTTTCTCTCCCGCACCTCAAGAGCCTCCCAGCGCTTGACGAGACTGGCGTGGATGGCTTCGAGCCTCTCTTGGCGATCATCCACTGCGCTATTAGCAGCTTTGGCCTGTTCCTAAATGGACCGAGACTGGTTGTCAAGGGATTGCGTCATGCTTTCCCTCTCATCTAGTAGCTTACCCCAGTACTCCAGGCGGATCTTCTCCTTCCTCCCCATTCCTTGTCATCAGCCAGCTTCGACTGCGCCAGCTTGGTCTCGAATTGGAGTCGGTTGCGCCACCTCCTAAGAGTTTGACGCTCCTCCTCGAGAGCCTTGTTGTCGTGGTAAAAAGCCAGCTGAACCTGGCAAAGACTGGAGCAGACGTTGTCAATAGACAATGATAGAGGAATTGGGTCCAAACCTGTCGGGGTCATCTCTGCCGGTTCCAGTGGGTTCTCCGGGACAAAAATTGTGTCCCACTCTACAAGAGCGGTTCCCTGAGCTTCCGCGGCACTAGGGCCACCCTCCAGAATAGCCTCGACCACCGTCGAGGAAGGTCCTGCTACAGAAGTTTTAACCTCCTGAATTGGCTCCGAAGGTCCCGCCGCGAGGTCGTCAACAACTGGTCCCTCAAGCGGGGGGGCAACAACTTCATCTCGACACCCTGGCTCGGGCGCGGGCACCTCCGGGGCAGGTGTTGAAGGTTCGGTCGGAGCTGAAGCTACTTCCGGCTCCGACGCTGGCGCCTCCTCCACCACTGGTCTAGGCGCTGACGCTTTGAACATCATGGGCTCGGGCGCTGTCACCTCTACAGCGATTGGTTCAGGCGTCGGAACCTCTCCGACGACCGGCTCTACCGCCGGAACTTCTGTAGCAACCGACTCTACCGCTGGAACTTCTTCGATAACCAGCTCAGGCGTCGGGGCATCATCAACCACCGGCTCCACCGCTGGGGTTTCAACAACATCCGGCTCTAGGGCCGGAGTCACATATATCTCCGATTTTGAAGCCGGAGCATCCACCATTTCAGCGTCCAAACCCGGAGCTTCAACCTCCGGGGCAGGTGCCGCTGGTACATCTTCATTCCCGTGGTCCGGCGCTACCACGGGAGCTTCTGGGATGAGTCAAGGTCCAAGACCACGACAACCGGCGTCGGAGCTGTCGCAGCTTCAGTCACTCCTTGGGACTGCGCTGGGATTGGAGCCGGAGCCTCCGCCTGCACAACTCCAAATGTTGTGGCAGGAACAGGAGCTTCAGCCCCTCTCTTGGGTACCCTGTGGATGGAGGACAAGGACACTTAAAACGCAATTACAACACAAAACAACTAACTGTGGTAAAAAAACAAAAGTTACCTCGGAAGGCTTCCGCACCAATTAGCACAGAACCTCTTCTCCGGACGCTCAGGACTGGACCCTGGTGCCACTGGCATGTCTGCTCCAGAAGGTTCCCCGGAGCTTGCTGCAACCGTTGGCGTTGCTTTGGTTGAAGTACCCCTCGATCGGGAAGAACATCCATACTCAGAGCCTTCAGCTGGTCCTGGTACTGTAGCCACACGGCCGGAACTAGCACCCCGAGGAGATGTCGATGCTGGTGTGGATGCCGCAGTTGAATACCTCCCCCTCCGGGGAGAAGGAGTCGCTGGGGAAGGAGCAGGCCTGACGGACCTCCCATGAGAGTGCTTCAGCTTCCTTTTTTGGCTCGAGGGCTCGGCCAACTCTTTGCCTTTGCCCGCGACTTCAACTCTCTGTTTCGGGACGGAAGGGGGACCACCCTCGGAAGCTCCGGAGATCACCAACCCAGTGGTAGAATGCCTCTCAATGACACCAAGGTCATCAAGCATTGGCATCTTCCGCCAGAGCTCCCTGCTGAACTCTGCCTCCATGTTCACAGGGAGGGAAGCCGCCGGCGGAGACAAGTAGTCACCCTCGACATTGATGTCGTGCTGGAACTTCTTGAGGTGAAGCTCCAAGGTTGCGCCTTCCAGGTTGGACTTCAAACCGATTTCCATCCGGTCATCGTCCATCACGCTATTGAGGGACCAAGCAAGCTTCTCCCTCTTCTTCAGTGGAGCCCACCTGTTGGCCAGAAAATTGCAAAATACCGCCTGAGGAGTCAGCCCTCCTTCAACGCATTGGCGGATCCTGGTCAGAGCAGGGTTGAAAGCGTCCGACAACACCGGAACTTCACTCCAAGCTTCAGTATCGATGTTGGGGAGGCCTACGGGAAACTCCAGCCTCTCATGCTCCTCTGCCCTGATGACGATCCAATCCTTCTTCCAGTCATCCCACTTGCCAGAAGGGAACGACCGCAAGTACTTGTACGGGAACTTCTTGCGCTTCACAAAGTAATAGAAGCCAAGGTACTTGTCACTCTTGTCAGTGGTGTGGATGGTGAAGAAGGTGCGGAAGAGCTCGACACAGGGAGGAATACCCACCCACATCTCGCAGAAGTGGACAAAGATCGACACCAAAAGAATGGAGTGGGGGCCAAGGTGGTACAGCTACACACCATAGAAGTCCAGCAGCATCAAGAGAAAAGACGAAAAGGGTGGGATCAGTCCCACCATGGCGTACGCAGAGAAGTACACCATGTCGATGGCGTGCTCCTTCTCGAATGGAAGCTTGTCGGCGCGGACCTGGTGCTTGAAGAAGTCACTGGACCACCCCATGAGTGCCCGGACCTTCTTAGAGTTGCCGTCGGTCTCAAGTCGGATCTCGAGAAGACCCAACTCCATCGCAGCACAAGCGGGGCAAGGGACGAAAAGCAGGCGGAAGTTTGGAGGGTTTGAGCGCAAGATCGAATGAAGGCGTAAAGAACCCCCAAACGATGCACGCTTTCCTTCTTAAGTAAGCCCCCGCAACGCTTGGATGGAAACCACAGAGAAGCCAACAATACAAGTCAAAAACTTCACCCTGCCAATGACAAGGGGGCCCAGGGTCATCCCGACGATCAAGTTGAGGTCCTTACCCAGGCGAACGGTTGTAATCATGAAAGGCGAGAAACCCGAAGGCGACGGCCTGACAAGGCGCGCGGAACCGATACGATTTTCGTATCTGGAACCGGCGACCTTCAATTGCGTGAGATCCACACGCAAAGATCTCACCTGCCACATCCTGAATATGCCACGCGGCGTTGGTTTAACTACAAACTACTGCCAACGGCACATCTGAAGATCCTTGAAGACACGACACAAAAATCAAAGGATGGACCCACCTCTAGCAAAACCACTTCATCCAAAAGGTCTCTCCCAAAGGTGGGCCCAGGGGGCCACTGTCGGTACCCTACGTACCGTATACCCCTTGGGACTACAAAAAGACCAAAGGGACTTCACCTGTCTGAGTTGAAGACCTGTGAAGGCCCCACATGTCATACGGGACTGGACATGCCTCCCATCTATGGTTAGCTCCAGAACTGCCATGTGTACACTGCAGCCGGAGCTATACCCCGCACATGGGATAGCTCCGGGCTAAACACTTGTGCGGCACCCCCAGACATAACCTCCGACAGAGGAAAGCTCCAGTATCGACACGTGTACATATACACCGGACCTACCCGTCCCAGACGAATAGCTCCGAAGCTGCCACGTGTCCAAACCGTCGGACCTTCAACCTTGGCAATCAAGCTGGTGAAGCCCCAATGACTCGGACCTCCAAGGGGCAATCAAAGACTTCAAGACCTGATTTAGTGTCATTAATACCATATTAATGACACACGATCAGTAGGCCCTTAATACTAGTAATAGCATTGTCAGGTCCCATTACCACACTATTAAGGATAATTAATCTCATTAATTATGTATTAAACATTAGTAACCGCCGGGGCCACATGTCGGGCCAGGCTAACGGTGTAATGACCAGTCCTTGAACTATAAAAGGATTGGTCGATGATACACAAGGGGAGGACACTCTCTAACACATACACAGTCTTGGGCTGAAGCTCTTAGATGCTCAATACAACAGCCACACACCCCGTGGAGTAGGGTATTACGCTCAGGCGGCCCGAACCATGTAAATCCTTGTGTCCATTTGCCATACTCCTCGAAATCTCTGCGCACCCAATACCGAACTATAAACTCCGCGAGCTACCAACGGTAGTATCAGGAGAATTGCCAAAAAAACACTCCAACAATGCTCATAACCGGGAGCACGGCTATCATGATAGTTTTAATACTCTGCAGAGTTTGTACCACTTTACCCACGTGTTTGAGATTTCATCACCCGTCGGCGACTAAAGAAAACCTCCATTATGCCAAAACACTACCATAGGTGTATGACCAAGAGATCACAAAATAGCCTTTACAAAGGGACTACTAGCATGTACGGATCCACTGAGGTTTCACAGGTGGCGATGTCTCCAACTGAGCACATCTTCAACCAAGGGCCCCCTCTTGTGCCATTCGGATCCCAGGGAGTCCCGCTTCAAATCCAAACCCAATCTGACTCCCCTTCCCCGGTGCGCCAAATGATCCATGCAATACTAGCAATACCCTAATTAATCAGCTACACCGCACCCATACTTGGCCTCGTGGTGGCACTGTTGTCCTGACTTTGTAGGATCGAAGAGCACGTGAAAAGCTACCAGAGGGGGGGGTGAATGGTAGATTTAAAAAATCTTACGCAGCGGAAACAATAAAACCCCAATCCCTTCGGTAGAAAAACGATCTGTTTAAAGAAATCGTATATGAGACTATCTAAACGTGTTTCACCGTGACAAAAGTGATAGTTATCAGAGAGAATCAAGTCACGAAGACAACACAAAAAGAATTACTCAGATCCGTCGAGAAAAACTCAAGTTATGATCGAAAGATCAGACTATGGTCAATCTGACCTACCCGAGAAAAACAGTTCCTGGAATGTTGCAAAGAAACTCGTGTAGATCAAAAACCACAAATCCAATGACCGTGAAATTTTGACAGATGATAGACAATCAAGTTGTGAAGACAACCCAAAAAGAATCACGTCAATTGGATCAATAAAACTCGAGTTATGATAAAACCACCGACGAAAGGTAGTTCTGTCCAGAAACTCGACGAGTAAAACTTGTCTGGAACAAGTCGTACGAACAAGGCACAAAAGTTCCTTCAAACTATGAATTTTATTCAATAGAACACAAGAGGAACAGCCCCAAAGTCGTACCCCACGAGCTTTGGCCTTCCCTTGCTTATATAACCAGCCCTTAGGCCATCCCAATACAACTAGGACTCTAATCCTAATCCGATCACAATCGGAACTTACCATAACTACTCAAGATTTTTCTACACGCAAATAGAAGCAATCTTAAGACTTCCAAACACCTTAGGAACGTATCCCACATTCCTAAACAACCCAATTTCGTGACACACACGAAATCCTAACATAACCAACTCGATACTTCCCATACCGAGTCATAACCAACTCTGCCGCAGCCAAAGTCTTCAACCGATACGATCCGATCCTTCCGATCAGATCTTCCTTCCATAATCCGTCTCTAGAAGCATATTGCCACGTCATGCACCGCATGCATACGTGCGAACACCTTCCTTCGACCTTCATATGCACTGCCCTTGATTCAATCATCCTGCGCGACCTCCTGACCCGCTCAACCACAGTTCCTCCCGAACTTGGTTGTTGGAACCTCATCTCCTCCTGAGACTAGTCCAATGGATCCCGTCACCAGCCATGACTTGAAGTCAAGCAACACCTGCACATGAATAAACAACCAATCCATACGAGCCCAAGTCCTCGACTTGACTCACGTTAGTTCCGAACACAACACCTTACGTGAGAACCTCACATAAGCATGTTGCAAAACCACAGTAGAAAACGATATCAACCATATCATCCAAAAACGCACCAATAACTTAGCAAATGAATACTAAGCAATCTTTCCTAACAAGTAAAGCAAGTACAAATCATTGCAAATGAAAAGCAGAAACACTTTGGTCAAGTTCCGGACCTTGCCAGAGCAACCCGGAGCTTGAGCCGGAGCTAACAAGAAACACTGCAGTCAAGTTCCGGATCTTGCCAGAGCAACCCGGAGCTTGAGCCGGAGCTAACAAGAGCTAGTAGAACCTAGCGCCGGAGCTTACCAAAACTAGTAGATCCTGGATCCGGAGCTTACCAAAACTAGTCGGAACTAGTCAACCCAAAACCGGAGCTAGACAAAGTAAGTCGGAGCTTAGCAAAAACATGTCGGAGCTATCAGATATATGCCGGAGCTATCTAAGACATGCCGGAGCTAAACATAAAGCTCACCGGAGCTAACTAAAGCTGGTCAGACCTTACCAAGAAGCCGGACCTAGCATCTAACGTAGCCGGAGCTACCCAAAGCAAGCCGGACCTATCGTCGGACCTTGCTGTAACTCGGAGCTAGAGTCGGACCTTGATAAAAAGGTGTTTTGGTGATATTTAAAACTTTTATCATCAAAGCCAAGTGTATTCACTACAAGCCAATGTATTCAGCACACATAGGTCTTACAATCTCCCCCTTGATGAATGCATTGGCAACACCATTTAAAATCCGAACATTGGCTTATTCACATAAAAGTTTTGAAAACAATTTCTCCCCTTTTTGTAAAACAAACGTAAATGAAAATCTCTCCCCCTTTTGAAAATGAAAATGTCTCCCCCTTTATTATCTCTCCTTTTTTTTAATGTGTGACTAATCTCTCCCCCTTTGACAATGTATTCAGCAAGGTAAAAGAGAAATTTTAATTGTTATGAGATATAAACAAATTATCTCTCCGTCTTTAGTTGTTATGAGCATAACATATACTTATAAACAAAGCTCATCCAAGTCATACTATCAAGTAACTTACACTATCACATCAATGAGATACATAATGTAGTGTAAGCCATGCTAGAGAGCAAGTGTGATTTTCAATTTTAGCAGGTCATGATCTCACAAACTTAACTATTTCAAAACCTGAAAGCATGACACAAGTTGCTGCATTTTATTATTTTCAAAGCATAAATCTAGATCATATGATATTTGCAAGAGATTATATGCGCATCTGCCTTATTCTAACCAACCAAGCCAAGCCTATGTCATTTGACAATCAGAAGCTTAAGGACATGGTTTTAGTCATACACAACTTCTTCCAAGTTCATATCTAAGTGCAATGACAAGCCATCTCGAAAGAAGAAGTGCGATGCATGCATATTCTCTTGATCTTTTCTCAATTTATATTTGTTCATAAAAACTCAACATGTGAGTTGATTACTTGATAAATTCTTAATGATTAGAAGCATTTGTGAGCATGTAACAAGTTCAAAACAGCAAGAAAGTTCGACCATGACCAGATTTAGTGTAAGTAATTATTCCAATTACTAGACATGGCAAAAACTACAAAAAGTATAACACGAGTAATGTAGTAAGAACTTTCAGCATGTAGAAGGAATCACAAAGTCATATATGTATGAAATAATATGCTCATATTATCTTAATTTCAGATTCACACATAGACTTCCTAAGTTTCAAAAACTCCCCCTCAATTTAAGCCATGAGGATGCATAACCCCTATTTCACTACGAATGTAACAAAAACGAGTGAAATCCAAAGGTTTTGTAAAAATGTCAGCCAATTGTTGTTCGGTATCTACATGGTGAAGCACAATGTTCCCTTTTTCAACATTATCACGGAGAAAGTGATACCTAATGTCAATGTGCTTAGTTCTAGAATGTTGCACGGGGTTTTTAGCAATGCAAATAGCACTAGTGTTATCACAAAACAGTGGAACACTATTTAGATCAACCCCATAGTCCTTAAGTGTTTGAACAATCCAAAGAATTTGTGAACAAGCACTAGCAGCAGCTACATACTCAGATTCGGCTGTGGATTGTGCAACTGAACTTTGTTTTCTAGAGGACCAAGCAACAAGAGAATTACCAAGAAAATGACAAGCACCGGAAGTACTTTTCCTATCAATCCTACAACCCCCAAAATCAGCATCCGAAAAAGCTTTCAAAGAAATGATTGAGGAAGAAGGAAGAAAAATGCCAAATTCTTGAGTTCCATGTAAGTACCTGAGAATCCTTTTGACAGCTTGACGATGTGAAACACGTGGGGAAGCTTGAAACCGTGCACAAAGACATACGCTGAATTGTATGTCCGGTCTTGATGCTGTAAGGTACAAAAGTGATCCGATCATACTTCTATATTCTTTTTGATCCACGGATTCACCATCTTCATCAAGTTCAAGTGTTGTTGCTGTTCCCATTGGTGTCCGAAGAGGCTTGCTTTTGTCCATGTTGAAGCGCCTTAGGAGATCTTTGGTATACTTTGTTTGATGCACAAAGGTACCCTCCTTGGTTTGCTTGATTTGCAGCCCCAAAAAGTAAGTGAGTTCACCCATCATACTCATTTCAAATTCGGAACTCATCATTGCTGAAAACTTGGACACAAGATCATGAGAAGCACAACCAAAGATAATATCATCCACATACACTTGAACGAATAATGAGTCATTGCCATGATTAAGCACAAAAAGAGTTTTATCAACCTTTCCCATTGTAAACCCCTTTTCAAGTAAGAATGTTTTTAACCTATCATACCATGCTCTAGGGGCTTGTTTGAGACCATATAAGGCTTTGGACAGTTTGTAAACATGATTAGGAAAATCTGGATTTTCAAAACCTGGTGGTTGTTTGACATAAACCTCCTCATCTATGTAGCCATTAAGAAAAGCACTTTTAACATCCATTTGATATAGCTTAAAACCTTTGGATGCTGCGAAAGCTAACAAAATTCTTATGGCTTCTAATCTAGCGACAGGAGCAAAAGTTTCATCAAAATCTAGACCTTCAACTTGAGTGAAACCTTGAGCAACCAACCTAGCCTTATTCCTAATCACAACCCCATCCTCACTTTGTTTATTTTTATATACCCATTTAGTTCCAATTAAGGTGTGGCCTTGAGGTGGAGGTACAAGTTTCCAAACATTATTTCTTTCAAAATTTTCTAACTCTTCTTGCATGGCAATAATCCAAGATTCATTAGTGAGTGCGTGTGATATATCTTTAGGTTCAAAAGAGGCAACAAAAGCAGAATGAGCATGAGAGTTTGGATCGCAAAACCTGGACCGTGTGACTCGTTCATGCAAGCTTCCAATCATCTGTTGTGGGGGATGATCTTTGTAAAAACGTAGGGGAACAGATGTCTCACAAGCTTCTTTTTCATTAGGTTCATTGTAGATTGATGAGCTTGTGATTTGTGGATGATCAGGACCAGCAGAGGTGACAGCCGGAGCTTGTTCAATGTCCGGAGTTGGACACGTGTCAACTTCGGAACTACCAGGCAGTATCACCGGCTCTTCTTTATCTTCGAAAATACCCTCCCCCTGAGGATACGGATCTGGTCCTGCAACACCGGAGCTAGTACCTGGGCTAGCTTCATCAAAAGACACTTCACAAGTCTCCACAATTTTGTTAGTGTCAAGTAAAAGAACACGGTAGCCTCTAGTATGAGATGGATAACCAAGAAACATGCCATCATTGGATCTAGGTTCAAATTTATCAAGATTACCATGTTTCTTAACAAAGCATTTGCAACCAAAGACCCGAAAGTGTGTAACACTAGGCCTATGTCCAAACCGGAGCTCATATGGTGTTTTACCTAGCTTAGCACGCAAGAAAGCACGATTTGAGACGTAACAAGCGGTTGCTAATGCATCAGCCCAAAATTTCCTAGGGGTTTGATATTCATCAAGCATAGTCCTAGCCATCTCAACTAGGGTTCTGTTCTTTCTTTCTACAACACCGTTTTGTTGAGGTACATATGGTGAAGAAAATTGATGATCTATTCTATTTTCAGCACAAAAGTGATCAAAGAATTGATTTTTAAATTCAGTTCCATTATCACTTCTAATTGCTTTTAATGATCCTGGGTGATCAATTGATAATCTAAGAAATAAAGTTCTAAAGTGACTAAAGACTTCATTCTTAGACGCCATAAAATATACCCAAGAATATCTAGAATAATCATCAACAATAACAAGAGCATACCATTTACCTCCGAAGGATTGAACACGTGAAGGTCCTACGGTGTCAAGATGCAAAAGTTGACATGGTTCAGTTGTCATTATCATTGTGAGAGGAGTATGTGAACCTGCAACCATCTTAGCATGTCTACAAGAAGAGCACACAATTTCTTTGTCCCCTTTTAGCTTAGGCAGCCCACGTATGCGGTCAAGAGCACTAACACGCGTTAGGTGATCAAAGCCTACGTGACCAAGTCTACGATGCCAAAAATATAAGTCCTTTGAATTATTAGCAACTAGACACCTATGCTTAGAAGAAGACATATTAAAATCAGCTTTAAAAACTCTTCCAAAACGAGACATGTTAAAGATAAGCTCACTATTTGAATCTACAACTTTGCAGCAGTTTTTATTGAAAGTAATTTCTAGATTTTCATCTAGCAATTGTGAAACAGAAAGCAAGTTATATTTCAAATTTTTGACAAGTGCCACATCCTTCAAAGTGTAGTGTTCATTTACTCTAACCGAACCCTTAGCAATTATAGGAGTTGAAGAATTATCGGCAAAGGTAACATTTTCTACACGTGACACGAAGGTGAGGGAGGAGAACCAATCTTTGTTACCGGTCATGTGGCGTGAGCAACCTGAATCCACAATCCAAATATTCTCCTTCCTCAAACGTGTAACCTACATAGAAGCACAATACGCCGATGACTCAATACTGGGGTTAGTCAAAAGGCATTTAGGAATCCAGTACTGAGTCACGCGACGTGCACCAGAAAAAACACGCGAATGCTGAAATAAAACAGCAGGTTTATGAGTCAAAGATTGAGTTTTTCTTTTCTTAACAGTTGATTTAGAAGTTTTTACTTGTTTAGAGTGAAAACCAGTAGCTCCGGAGGTAAAAGCAGAAGGTCCGGAGGCAAAAACTGAAGCTCCGGAGGGAACAACAGAAGATCCGGTAACTCTCGGAGCTATCATAACTACCGGAGCTGCCTTTGTAGATTTCTTACCAGAAGGCCCGGAAGCTACCTTTTCAAATTTCTGACTCACAAAAGCAGGTTGTGTTTTTCTAACTGCATGAAAGTTATAAGGTCTAGCAATTTTTCTTTCCTTTTTCTGTTGTTTAGCTAGTCTATAACAAAAATCTATGACATGACCATCTCTACCACAGAAGGTACAATGAAATTTAACTTTGTGTTCATGTCTAGATGAACAAGCAATATTTTTATTTGAAACCGAATGAGGCAACACTCCTGCAGATTTGAAAACCACTCCTTTTTGTTTAGGAACTGTTTGAATCAAACCACTTCCTAATGACTTTTCAATTTTAGGTGGATGTGCCTTAGCATGAGCATGAGAATCAAAACCTAAACCAGATTTATCATTGCAAGACTTAGAAGAATTCAACAGCAGGTTCAGATTCTTATTCCCATTACAAAACCGACCTAGTGTCCTATTCATGTCATCAAGTTTCTTAGACAAGTCTAGGCAGTTTGCACATGAAGTTTTTCCTTTTAGTTTGCAATTGGAACAATTTTCAACTTCATGAGATCGTAAAGCATTGTTCAACATAGAAATTTCATTCATAGCATTTTGCAGTTTCTTATCAAGATTTTCACATGCAGAACAATGCAAGTCAATTGTAGAACAGCTAGCATCTTTCAAGTTTTTATCATTAAGTGCAGCAAGCTCTTTGTTCTTTTTAATTTCATCATCAAGTTTATCTAGAGTGGAGGAGTGTGCACTTCTTAATGTGGACAATTGTTCATAGATTAAATCACATGAGGGACATGCATCATCACTAGGAATCAAAGTTTTTAAACGGTTAATTTCAGATTCTAGTGATTCAATTTTAGCAGCACTATCCCTAAGCTTTTTGTCCTTTTTCTTGACAATAATAGTTGCACGAGAAATAGCATCACACATTTCATTGCAGGTAGAACATACCTCATCATCGTCACTGTTGTGTTCTGCTTCCTCCTGACTTGATCTTGATCTTGCTTTGCCCGCCATGAAGCATAAGTTGGCCAGGTCATCATTCTCTTCATCACTTTCAAAATCAATGTCACTTGAACTGAGCTCTTGAAGCGCGGTGATGAAGCTGTTGATCATTTTGCGTCCTATGGTACCCTTCTTCTTCTTGTTGGAGTTTCCAGAGGAGGTCCGGACCTTGCTTTGTTTTTCTTCCCGGATGGTCGGACCTGAAAGGTTAGGACATTCTGTACGAAAGTGTCCTATTTTACCACATTCAAAACAACGTTGAGGTCCGGAGCTTCCTCTCCTTCTAGTTCTCACATTTTGCAATGCTTTTGAGAATCTAGTAGAGATGAGTGCCAACTCCTCTTCTGGAAATTCTTCGATCTGTTCCAGGGTTAGTGAGGACAACAAAGCAAGAGTATTGCAGGATGATGATTGACCG
Organism: Tuctoria greenei; assembly: GCA_036927565.1. Classification (NCBI taxonomy): domain Eukaryota; kingdom Viridiplantae; phylum Streptophyta; class Magnoliopsida; order Poales; family Poaceae; genus Tuctoria; species Tuctoria greenei. The sequence continues at coordinate 45,891,797 of JAYESD010000002.1, forward strand.
GAGCTAGACATATCACGTTGTGAGACAAATGCAATAGACTTGTTTGGGTTCTTACGTGCTAGGATGTCAATTTCATGAGTTTTTAGTTTAGAATAAAGTACATCTAATGTAAGAGAACTCATGATAGTTGATTCACGAATGGATGTTACTTTCATCTCCCAAACTGACATGTCTAATGCACTAAGAAGTTGTCTAGCATTCTCAGCATCAGAAAAATTTACATTGACACTACGTAAGTTGCTGAGAATTTTATTGAAACGAGCAAAGAGTTCATCAATCGACTCACCTGGTTGCATCTCAAAACGCATATATTCTTTCTTGAACATATCTTGTTTTACCTCCTTGATTGTGTTGGAGCCTTCATGATAATCACAGAGAGCTCTCCAAACGTCGTATGCTGACCGGAGGTGCGCGACACGATCAAAGTCGCTTTGAGTGAGTCCTTGGATGATCAAGTTTCGGGCTTTGTTGTTGTTGTCGACGTCCCGGAGGTTCGTGGCCGTGACTTGATCATTGGGTGGCACTTCATAAGGCTTATACACCTTCTCCCATATTGCAAAGCCTTGTGCCTGGATAAAAGCCTCCATGCGTGCCTTCCAAACCTGAAAATCAATACCAGCAAACACACAAGGTTTGGCGGAGTACTTCTCCATGATGATTAGTCAAAAACACGTGCAAATCACAAAGATTAGAGCACCGTGGCTCTGATACCAATTGTAGGATCGAAGAGCACGTGAAAAGCTACCAGAGGGGGGGGTGAATGGTAGATTTAAAAAATCTTACGCAGCGGAAACAATAAAACCCCAATCCCTTCGGTAGAAAAACGATCTGTTTAAAGAAATCGTATATGAGACTATCTAAACGTGTTTCACCGTGACAAAAGTGATAGTTATCAGAGAGAATCAAGTCACGAAGACAACACAAAAAGAATTACTCAGATCCGTCGAGAAAAACTCAAGTTATGATCGAAAGATCAGACTATGGTCAATCTGACCTACCCGAGAAAAACAGTTCCTGGAATGTTGCAAAGAAACTCGTGTAGATCAAAAACCACAAATCCAATGACCGTGAAATTTTGACAGATGATAGACAATCAAGTTGTGAAGACAACCCAAAAAGAATCACGTCAATTGGATCAATAAAACTCGAGTTATGATAAAACCACCGACGAAAGGTAGTTCTGTCCAGAAACTCGACGAGTAAAACTTGTCTGGAACAAGTCGTACGAACAAGGCACAAAAGTTCCTTCAAACTATGAATTTTATTCAATAGAACACAAGAGGAACAGCCCAAAGTCGTACCCCACGAGCTTTGGCCTTCCCTTGCTTATATAACCAGCCCTTAGGCCATCCCAATACAACTAGGACTCTAATCCTAATCCGATCACAATCGGAACTTACCATAACTACTCAAGATTTTTCTACACGCAGATAGAAGCAATCTTAAGACTTCCAAACACCTTAGGAACGTATCCCACATTCCTAAACAACCCAATTTCGTGACACACACGAAATCCTAACATAACCAACTCGATACTTCCCATACCGAGTCATAACCAACTCTGCCGCAGCCAAAGTCTTCAACCGATACGATCCGATCCTTCCGATCAGATCTTCCTTCCATAATCCGTCTCTAGAAGCATATTGCCACGTCATGCACCGCATGCATACGTGCGAACACCTTCCTTCGACCTTCATATGCACTGCCCTTGATTCAATCATCCTGCGCGACCTCCTGACCCGCTCAACCACAGTTCCTCCCGAACTTGGTTGTTGGAACCTCATCTCCTCCTGAGACTAGTCCAATGGATCCCGTCACCAGCCATGACTTGAAGTCAAGCAACACCTGCACATGAATAAACAACCAATCCATACGAGCCCAAGTCCTCGACTTGACTCACGTTAGTTCCGAACACAACACCTTACGTGAGAACCTCACATAAGCATGTTGCAAAACCACAGTAGAAAACGATATCAACCATATCATCCAAAAACGCACCAATAACTTAGCAAATGAATACTAAGCAATCTTTCCTAACAAGTAAAGCAAGTACAAATCATTGCAAATGAAAAGCAGAAACACTTTGGTCAAGTTCCGGACCTTGCCAGAGCAACCCGGAGCTTGAGCCGGAGCTAACAAGAAACACTGCAGTCAAGTTCCGGATCTTGCCAGAGCAACCCGGAGCTTGAGCCGGAGCTAACAAGAGCTAGTAGAACCTAGCGCCGGAGCTTACCAAAACTAGTAGATCCTGGATCCGGAGCTTACCAAAACTAGTCGGAACTAGTCAACCCAAAACCGGAGCTAGACAAAGTAAGTCGGAGCTTAGCAAAAACATGTCGGAGCTATCAGATATATGCCGGAGCTATCTAAGACATGCCGGAGCTAAACATAAAGCTCACCGGAGCTAACTAAAGCTGGTCAGACCTTACCAAGAAGCCGGACCTAGCATCTAACGTAGCCGGAGCTACCCAAAGCAAGCCGGACCTATCGTCGGACCTTGCTGTAACTCGGAGCTAGAGTCGGACCTTGATAAAAAGGTGTTTTGGTGATATTTAAAACTTTTATCATCAAAGCCAAGTGTATTCACTACAAGCCAATGTATTCAGCACACATAGGTCTTACAGACTTATTCTCGCATGAACCGATCCTTAGATCTAAAGCAAGCAACCACTATGTCTTTCAACCCATTCACATACCAGGCTTGCTTAGATCCCCCATTACCATATCATATTGACCAGTTCATATTAACCATACTCTCGCTAATGCATAATTAAATGGTATAATTATTTTCCCATCCCAATTAATTAGAGCAAAATAAAAAGGTGAAAAGCCCTTCGTGACTCTCTACCATGTATTCCAGGTGACAAGGGTGGTTAAACAAAGCTAGTAAACTTCCTATCATAGGATTTACTATTAAATTGACACAAGCATGCAGTTTTGAAAACAAAACATTTATTATAAATACAGGATCAATATGTTCAAGGACACTTGCCTTGCTCCTGGATTGATTGGGATCAAAGACTTCAAATTCCTGGTATTGGAGGTCCTTTGCAGCAATCTCTAGCGCAAAACCGTCTAAACCGCGCAATAAACATACAAGACAAGAATTACAATCAATAAGTGCACACATATTACTCAATATGTCATGACATGCATGATTAATGTAAATGCGAAGTAAAACTAGTTAATGAGTTATTAATGATGTTTACTAACTAGTTTTAATAGCTTTTAACAAGTTTGGGTAGGTTTGGAGTTGATTTGAACCAATTTAGATTTAATTCAGCAAGAAACATACAGCAAAATCGGACTAGTCCGCTGCAGGGCCAGACTAGTCCACCCTTTGCAGAAACAATGAACTAGGGTTTTCTAGATCGAAATGAATTTGGAGAAAAAGGGTTGAATTCACGTGAGAAAGAGGAAGTAGAAGGTATACAAGGTGTTTAGAACTCTAATGAATCAAGAGTTTTGGAGGCAACACTTAGATCTTGATGATCTAGGGTTGATGAAGAGAACTTGATGGTGAATTGTTGATGAAGAACACAAGGTTGATGGAGATCTTGATCCTCTTTCATTTCCTCTTCTTCTTCTTCTTGCTCGGGATCTCCTTCTCCCTCCTTGATGGCAGCTCTCCACGAACTAGGGTTTGTGGACTTTTAGTTGAGGCAAAAGGATATAAAGTCAAGGGGTGGGGTTGTTTATATAGAGGTGGAGGGCTAGGGTTTGATGGGTTTCGAGTTTGGGGAGGGTGGAGGCCGGTGTGGGGTCCCACATGGGCTCCAAAAAAAGTTAGACACGACGTCCTTAGGCCCACTTAAGGTAAAACCCAAAAACATGTCGTGAAATAAAAGATCAACTTGGAATCGTGATCACCGGACAAGTTCGCAAAAAGCCAGACTAGTCCAAAGTTAGTTAGAGAGATATCGGACAAGTTCGGACTAAATCGGACAAGTCCAAACTTAGTTAGAGGAAAATTAGACAAGTCTGGCCAAAACCGGACAAGTCCGATTTTAGTCAGAGGGGAAAACAGACAAGTCCGCAAGATGTCGGACAAGTCTGGACAAGTCTAGGGACTTGGCAAAATTTCAAGGTTGGGATGACCGGACTAGTCCGCTATGGACTGGAAATGTCCAAAACTGTACAGAGGCAAAAATCGGAATAGTCCGCACTAAAACGGACATGTCCGAGCGAGGTCAGAGAGAAATCGGACTAGTCCACACCAAAATCGGACTAGTCCGCACTTCTCAGAAATTTTGAGTGTGGTTTTGCTTCTAATTTATTTTAAACTGATTCCTTTTTATGTGGATTAATGTTAAATATGTATATGAACTTATGCAATGCATGATGCATGAAAATGAGGGTGTTAGAAGGATCATATGAAGCACATTTTAATACTTTACAACTTCGGGCAAGCAACTTGATGAGGAAACAAAGCAAAGTCCATTGACTATTGATGACATAGACGAATAAAACATGATCGTTGAATACAATACCAACATTATGTTTGGAGACCAAGAATAGGCTCCAGATACTTTTAATAGAATTTTAAGTAATTTGTCGTCTTTGTAAATACATAATAGTGACATCAAAGATTGTGATATGTATTGTAATATATCATATCAATATTTTGATATAGTGAATATTTGGACATACAGGAGTGAGAATGATGAGGAATATTATAGGTAATAGTTATGGTCACAATTTAAATTTAGCCAAATTTCCAAAATCTTCACATTTTATATGCACAACTTGTGCAACTAGAAAATTAATCTTGAGACCATCACCAATCAAGATTAAAGTTGAACCACTTAAATTTCTTGAAAGAATTCAAGGAGATATCTGTGGACCAATAAGACCATCGTCGGGTCCATTCAGGTATTTCATGGTTTTAATAGACGCGTGTATAAGATGGTCACATGTGTGTCTTTTATCAACAAGAAACCATGCATTTGCCAAATTTATGATACAAGTCATAAGATTGAAAGCAAATTATCTTGAACAACAACTAAATTCTGTAAGATTAGATAATGTTGCTGAATTCACTTCAAAAGCTTTCAATGATTATTCTATGTCAAAGTGGCCTAGATGGGGGTGAATAGGCAATAATCGAAAATGTAGACTTAATTAAAATTTGTCCTGTCAATACAAGTCGGGCTCGTCTGACTGAGAATCGGACTTGTCTGACTGAAGTCAGACAAGTATGATTCAGCTCAGATAAGTCCGACTGAATCTACATGACAGGGCCAAAGAGGAAATTTTTTTGCAGTCTAGTGAATGGAAATACGTCCTAGCAATTTTAGTAGTTGATGGAAACAAGATTAAGTGCTAGAAAAAAAGTAAACCTAGATGATCACAAGAAAGTAAGAACTTTGCGGAAATGTAAATGGAGACAATGGATACAAGATTTTCTCCCGAGGTTTGGTTCCACAAAGAAACCTATATCCCCGTTGAGGAACCCACAAAGAGTCGGGCCTAACAGCCCTATAGTCGCCAAGATGACTCAAAGGTCAAGTCTTGGATCTTCCACTATCACAAAGGATTACAAACTTCCCTGAATCAAGAGATCACACAAGAACTCGTGGGGCGACGTCTAACCATCTAGGGGAGAACCCCAAGAGTAAAAACACGCAATCACGAAGAAACTCATCGAATCAAAAGTTGCTCAACCCCCTATGGACTTTTGTTGCTAAGTCTCACAATCACTCCTTCACTCTTCCCAAAAACTTTAGATTTGGGCTCAAGAGGGTGAAGAACAATGGAGGGGGCTTCTTGAGGGTTTGAGGCAGTTCTAACAGTTTATGTAGGGTTAGGCTTGATTTGGGGACAAAATCCCCACCAATTTATACTCAAAAAGTGTTTTTAGCCGTTAGGTGACAGCCCACCTCGGACAAGTCTGACCTAATCTCGGACACGTCCGACGTGTTGACAACAGCAATAGTACGGCTAACCACTTTAATTTGAATCTGCGCGCAAGAGCTGCGTCAGATAAGTCCGACTCAACTCGTACAAGTCTGACACACAAGGGGAGGTTTTTCAACTTAGACTAATCTGAGGCACTAAGTCAAAAAAGTCTACCTCAGACATGTTCAACCCACTTTAGACATGTTTGAATTTGAACAGAGACTTCTCGAACTTGTCTGAACACCCATCTCAGACAATTCTGAGTTTTCAAACACTTAAAAAATTTCCTAAGTCAAGTAACTTGGACAAGTCCGACCCACTTCTGACATGTCTGAATACCAACAGAGAAATTTTAGACATGTATACAGATCCGGACATGTCTGAATTCAACCAGAGAAGTTTCAAACATGTCCGACATACAGTTCGAACATGTCTGAATTCCACCATAAAGAATTTAGACTTATCCAACCCAAGGCGTCAAACAAGTCTGCTTAAACACAAAGGATTTTCCTAAAACCTACCCAAGAGGTTGAGCTCTCATTTGACTCACTAAGTTTCCATGCGTTGTGTCCCTCTTAATAGTACGGATTTTCCTATGACTCAAGGAGAAATAGAAAACCTATTTCTACTCCATTTTTCACATCTTTTATTCTTTTTTAGTAAATTTCATTCCGTACTAAAATCTCTGCAAGAACTCAACCAAAGTCATTAGCCCTTTAATTATTTGTCATTAATCAACCAAAACCCACAAGAGATCTAGATGCACTTTCAGTATGGCTCAAGGAATTGAATTGCAACATTCAGTACCATATGGGATATCACTATGTCACCTTTGATGGAGTAATCTCTCAAGAAGTGGTGGCGTATATCAATGTGCTCGGTCCTAGAATGCTCAACTGGATTGTGGGCTATTTTTATAACACTCTCATTGTCACATAGGAGAGGGATATGGCACAAGTTTATACCATAGTCTCTAAGAGTTTGCCGCATCCAAAGTTGTGCACAACAACTTCCAGCTGCGACATACTCTGCTTCGGCTGTGGATAGAGCAATGAAATTTTGTTTCTTTGAGGACCAAGACACTGGGGATCTACCTAAAAATTGACATGTTCTGGAGGTACTCTTCCTATCGACTTTGCACCCCGCATAATCTGCATCGGAATATCCAATGATATTAAACTTAGAGCCCTTGCGGTACAGTCATAGGCTTGGTGTGTGAGCTAAAATATCTAAGAATTCTCTTTATGGTAGTCAAATGACACATCTTTGGAGCAGGTTGTAATCGAGCACACATACAAACACTTAACATTATATCGGGCCTAGATGCACATAAGTAAAGCAATGAACTTATCATGAAGTGATATACCTTTTGGTCCACACTTGGACCATCTTCATTAAGGTCGATATGCCTATTGGTTCGCATTGGAGTCTTGATAGGTTTGGCTTTGTCCATGTCAAACTTCTTGAGTATGTGTTTTGTGTACTTCGTCTGACTAATGAATGTGCCTTACTTGAGTTGCTTCACTTGAAATCCTAAGAAAACTTCAATTCCCCTATCATCGACATCTCAAACCTTTTGGTCATAATCTTAGAAAACTCATCACAAAAAGTTTTGTTAGTAGAACCAAATATAATGTCATCGACATATATTTGGCAAACAAACAAATCATTATTGAAATGCTTAGTGAATAGAGTATAGTCGGCCTTCCCAATTTTGAAACCATTTTGAGTTAGAAAGTCTCTAAGACACTCATACCAAGCCCTATGGGCTTGTTTGAGGCCATAGAGAGCCTTACGCAATTTGTAGACATGGTTGGGAAAGTCTCGATCTTCAAAGCCCAGGGGTTGCTCCACATACAGCTCATCTTTGATTGGACCATTGAGAAATGCACTCTTGACGTCCATTTCGTGTAACTTAAAATCATGGTGAGTAGCAAAGACAAGTAATATATGAATTGATTCAAGTCTATCTACAGGAGCAAAGGTTTCATCAAAATCCAAACCTTCAACTTGTGAGTACCCCTTGGCCACAAGTCGTGCTTTGTTCCTTGTCACCACCCCGTGCTTATCTTGTTTGTTGTGGAACACCCACTTGGTGCCAACAAAATTCGCATTTGGTCTCTTCACGAGCTCCCACACTTGATTTCTTTCAAAGTTGTTGAGCTCATCTTGCATGGACACCACCCAGTCCAGATCTTGTAGTGCTTCTTCGACCTTGTGAGGTTCCAAGGAAGAGACAAAAGAGTAATGTTTACAAAAATTTGCAACATGAGATCGAGTAGTTACGCCCTTGGAGATATCTCCAAGGATGTTATTGAAGGGGTAGTCCGATTGAACGATTTGATGTACTCTTGGGTGTGGTGCTTGAGATCTTGGATTTTCATCTTCCTCATTTTCTTTGTCTCCCCCTTGATCATTGTCTATATTTTGATCTTGTTGAGGTGCATCTTGAGGGTCTTGAACTTGATCGTTTGAGGAAGAGATTGCTTGATGTGTGGGATGGCCACTTGAGTCTTGAGGTTGTTCTTGTGGTTAAATATCTCCAAGTGCCATCCTTCCTATCACCACTTATGGAGCTTCTTCCTGATCTAGAACATGACGATCAACTTGCTCTACTTGGGAGCCATTAGTCTCATCAAACACTACATCACATGCTACTTCAACAATTATATAGGATTTGTTAAAAACACGATAGACGCAAGTGTTTGAGTCATAACCAAGCAAGAAACCCTCATTAGACTTTGAAGCGAACTTCGAAGTCCTAGGCTTCTTGATAAAAATATAGCATTTGCTCCCAAAAACATGAAAATAGGAAATGTTGAGTTTGCTACTGGTTAGGATCTCGTAGGACGTCTTCTTCAGTATGTGATGAAGGTACAACCGTTTTATGGCATAGCAAGCGGTGTTGACCGCTTCCGCCCAAAACCGGTCCTACATCTTCTACTGATCAAGCATGGTTCTTGACATCTTAATGAGGGTCATATTTTTCCTCTCGGCCACCCCATTTTGGTGAGGGGAGTAGGGGGTCGAGAAATCATGTTTAATGTCTTCTTCATCCAAATTTTTTTTTTAACTTGAGTGTTCTTGAATTTGATGTCGTTGTCACTTCTTATAGTCTTGATACTCAAGGAGGACTCATTTTGAGCTCTCCTCAAGTATTTATTGAGGACATCTTGAGTCTTGCTCTTTTCATGCAAAAAGAACATCCAAGTGAAACGTGAAAAATCATCGACAATGACAAGACCATATTTGTTACCAGGGCCGGTCCTCAAGTTTTCGGGGCCCGGGGCGAAAACAAATCAAAGGCCTTAGTCATAGAAAATACTACATACGTATTTGATCTATAAAAATCTTATTTTTTCTAGAAAGATATAGAGAAATAAGATTTTTTTCCTAAAAAGATATACAATAGTTTTGATGTCACAAATTTAATTCAATAGTAGCAGAGGTAAACTGATATATGTAGCACACAATCTACAACAAAAAACACTTCTAAAGACAATTTAAATATGTTTGATACATGCATCACGTAAACTTCTATAACATACACTTCATAAAATAAATTTTATATATATTAAAGAGAACAATCCTGCAAAAAATAAAGATGAAAATTTATGTAGTGCTAAAACAAAATAAATTCGTATTACATACACAATATCAATTGTGTCCTATTTCTCGACATTAGAAAGGGGTAGAGGAAGGGGTCCATAATTGTAGCCTCATGACCTAAAACAATTTAGCGGCGATTGTAGGGGCGGGGTTATGTTAAAAAAGCGAAAGTGACATGTTATAGAAAAATGATTTGTGTCGGTAATTTGCACTGTCCAAGAAAAAAGATTGGGTGGTCGATTTTCTATAAGTAACTTGTCTACTTTAAGCTGCGGCTGGTTTTTAGATTTTATAGCAGCACTATTTTTTAATTAGGCTTTGTTGTAGTTTGAGAATATTTATAAGACTAAATAATAAAATAAAATTATGTGTGTGATGTATATGTACATTAAAATGGGGCCCTTAGAACTCAGGGGCCCAGGGCAGTCACCCCTCACGCCCTGGCTCCCCTGGCTCGGGGCCGGCCCTGTTTGTTACTGTCAATGCTTATGTAGGCAATTGGGCCGAATAGGTCTATGTGTAGAAGCTCCAATCGTCTTGTTGTTGTCATGATGTTCTTGGATGGATGTTGAGCACTAACTTGCTTTACGGCTTGACAGGCGTTGCATGACCTATCCTTTTCAAATACAACATTCTTCAAACCACATATGTGCTCGCCCTTAAGAAGTTTTTGCAAGTTCCTCGTCCCAACATGGGCTAGTCTTTTATGCCAAAGCAATCCCATGTTGGTTTTTACCATTAAGCGTGTCTCAAGTTCGGATTTATCCGCATAAAAATCCACAAGATAAAGCTTTTCCTTGAGCACACCCTTTAAAGCAATTGAGTCATTGCTCCTTCTTATGATGGTCACACCCTCGTTAGTGAAAAGAAAATTATAACCTTTGTCACATAATTGTGATATGGACAAGAGATAATCGAGTGAATGAACATGTAAAATATTTGAAAGGGTATGATTAGGGGATATAGCAATTTTACCGGTGCTAAGGATTTTCCCTTGGCTATTGTCCCCAAAGTAGATTCCCTCACTTGGATCTTCGTTTTCCTCATACTCCACAAACATCTTCCTCTCTCCGATCATATGATTTGTGCGTCCACTATCAATAACCCACTTGGTTCCACCGGAGGAGTATGCCTACAAAATAGATTTAAGCCTTGTCTTTAGGTACCCAAGCAGTGTTGGGTCCTTTGATGTTAGTCAAGAGGCACTTGGACACTCACACGCAAGGTTTTGGACTCTTGCGGTGTGGCCCAACATACCTAGCATAAGTCTTTCCAAACTTGTTCCTTAACAGAACATATGAAGCATCAAAATCATGGAACAATGGATGAGGTTCATTTTTAGGCATATTATGTGAAGTAGCAATGTTCTTTCCCTTGTTGTTGTGGTAAGAACCTTCCTTGACAAAAATAATCAAGTCATTGTCATTCTTGAGAGTCTTAGCATTTGCTTACTCTCCCTAGAATAGCAAAGACCTTCTTTGACAAGAGGATGTCTTGTGTTGGTGTATGCACTATGTGCATATGTCATCTTATCCTTATCAAAGATGCCACCTTTCGGTGCTTGCTTGTTTTGTGCCACCTTAAGGTCATCTTTAAGTTTTAGGATCAAGTTAGAGCACTTGAAAGATTGAGGTGTTTCCGATTTGACATTTTGTGGAAGGTGAGTTTTTAGAGGAAGAAGGTGCATTGACCTTGAGAGACTCCACTTGTGTTTCAAGGATCTTGTTAACTTTTGTCAAGCTAACAAGTTCATCCTTTAGAACAATTATAGTGTTCTCAAGGTTTGAGAAAGTTTCCTTGCTCAAAGCGAGTTCACGCTCAAGTGCATTGCTTCTTTCTCTTTCAAGCTCCAAGAGCTCCTCAAACTCTTGAAATATCTCCTTTTGTTGGATGAGTATGTCCTCTTGACGGTTGATGAGCTCTTCCTTATCAAATATCTCATCCGACAACATATTCAATCTTTTCAATGTACTCTTACTCATGTCCTTAAGCATATATTCATTTTCACTAGCACTATCAAAGTTATCATGTGAAGAAATTGAAGAAGATGGTTTAGATTTAACCTTCTTTCTTCCCTCCTTGGCCATGAGGCAAGTTGGACTTGAGCTCTCCAAGTTGGGGAAGAGCTTATTCTACATAATTGATTTCTTCATAGCAATTGTTGCTATCTTCTCTTCCTCATCGGAAGAGGAGTCTTCATTTGAATTCCACTCCTTCCCAAGGTGGGCTTGTCCCGATTGCTTCTTCTTCTTGAAATACTTCTTCTCTTAGGACTTTCCCTCCTTCTTATTGTTTTCTTCATGTGGGCAATCCACAATAAAGTGATAATATTCCCCACAATTGTAGTAATCCCTCTTTGATCTTGTCTTGGGCTTGTCTTTGCTCTTGCTTTCACGATGGTAGCTCCCCCTCCTCCTTCTCATCACCCTCTTGAAATTTTTTATGAAGAGTGCCTCTTCTTCATCGGTGTTGAGGCTATCTTCATCACTCTCTTCCTATTCTTGAGATCTTGACGATGTTGCCTTGAATGCAACATCTTTCTTCTTGGAGGAGGAGAGCTTTTGAAGGCATTGTAGAACATGGCATCTTGCTCCATCATCTCATGGTTGATGATTCTTCCTCGGGAGTCATCTGTGGAATCTCGCACTTTCACGAATCAAGGAGCAAAGAGTGACATTTTGAGGCATGAATACCTGAATCATCCTCTTCACCACTTCGTGGTCCGTCCACCAGGTGCTTCCATAAGAGCGACTCTTGTTGATGAGGATATTGAGGCGGTTGTACATGTCTTGGGGGGTTTCACCATCCATGATAGTGAACCTCCACAGTTCTCCTTCGATCATCTCAATTTTGGTCTCCCTTATCACACAGTTGCCCTCATGCGCTGTCTTGAGGGTTTCCCAAATGTCCTTGGTCACCTCCAACCCTTTAATTCGGTTGAAATTCTCTCGAGTCAAGGAGGAGGTGATCACTCCAACCGCTTGAGCATTGCGGTGGAGTAGGACGGCTTGCTTCGGGGTCACATCTTCCTCATTCTTGGGAAGATGAACACCTGTCAAAACAATTTCCCACAAGCTAGGGTTTAAGGAAATGAGGTGCATATTCATGTTATGCTTCCACATAGTATAATCGTTTCCATCAAATTGAGGAGGTTTCCCAGTAACAATAGACAAATAATGATTATTATGAGTTAGACGCTCATAATTGTAAGGATATCGAGTATAGCTTTGTGAGCCACTCCCATTGACATCGTTGGTCTCCTTCTTGGGAAGATTCAACTTCTCACGAAGTTGCGCCATGAGTAGGCGCACTTCCTTATAGTCATTGGGATCATCTTGAAGCACATCGATGTTCTTCGTCTTGTCATCTCCATCAACGATCATTGGGTTATCACCCATGTTGGCCATCTCCTCTCCGAATTATTAGACTCTTGGTGGAGAGACATGCTCAGATACCAATTGAAAGTGGCCAAGAGGGGGTGGGGATGAATAAGCAATAATCAAAAATCTAGACTTAATTAAAAATTGTCCTGTCAATACAGGTCGGACTTGTTTGACTAAGAATCGGGCTTATCTGACTGAAGTCGGACAAGTCTGATTCAGCTCAGATAAGTCCAACTGAATCTACAGGACAGGGCCAAAAAAGAAGTTTTTCTATAATCTAGTGAATGGAAATACGTCCTAGCAGTTCTAGTAGTTGATAGAAACAAGATTAAGTGCTAGAAACAAAGTAAACCTAGATGATCACTAGAAAGTGAGAACTTTGTGGAAATGTAAATGGAGATAAAGAACACAAGATTTTCTTTCGAGGTTCAGTTCCACAAAGAAACCTACGTCCCCGTTGAGGAACTCACAAAGGGTCGGGCCTAACAGCCCTATCCTCGCCAAGACGCCTCAAAGGTCAAGTCTTGGATCTTCCACTATCACAATAGATTACAAACTTCCCCAAATCAAGAGATCAAACAAGAACTCGCGGGGCGATGCCTAACCGTCTAGGGGAGAACCCCAAGAGTAACAAACATAGAATCACGAAGAAACTCAGCGAATCAAACGTTGCTCAACCTCCTATGGACTTCTCTTGCCAAGTCTCATAATCACTCCTTCACTCTTCACAAAAACTTCGGATTTTGGTTCAAGAGGGTGAAGAACAATAGAGGAGGCTTTCTTGAGAGTTTGAGGCGGCTCTAAGAGTTTTTGTAGGGTTAGGCTTGATTTGGGGATGAAATCCCCACCAATTCATACTCAAAAAGTGGTTTTAGCCGTTAGGTGACAGCCCACATCAGACAAGTCTGACCTAATCTCGGACATGTCCGACATGCTGATAGCACCAACAGTACGACTAACCACTTTGATTTGAATTTGCGCGCAAAAGCTGCGTCGGACAAGTCCGACTCAACTCAGACGAGTCTGGCACACAAGGAGAGGTTTTTCAACTCAGACTAATCTGAAGCACTAAGTCGGAAAAGTCTACCTCGGACATGTCTGACCCACTTTGGATATGTTTGAATTCGAATAGAGACTTCTCAGACTTGTTTGAACATCCATCTCGGACAATTCTGAGTTTTTAGACACTTAGAAATTTTTTCTAAGTCAAGTACCTTGGACATGTCTGACCCACTTAGGATATATATGAATACTAACAGAGAGATTTCAGACATGTCTGAAATACAGATTCGTACATGTCTGAATTTGACCAGAGAAGTTTCGAACATGTCCGACATACAGTTCGGACATGTCTGAATTTCACCAGAAGGAATTCGGACTTATCCGACCTAAGGCATAGGACAAGTCTGACTTAAACACAAAAGATTTTCCTAAAACCTACCCAAGATGTTGACCTCCCATTTGACTCATAAGTTTTCGCACGTCGTGTCCCTCTTAATAGTACGGATTTTCCTATGACTCAAGGAGAAATAGAAAATCTATTTCTACTCCATTTTTCACGTCTTTTCTCCTTTTTCGTAAATTTCATTCTGTACTAAAATCTCTGCAAGAACTCAACCAAAGTCATTAGCCCTTTAATTGTTTGTCATTAATCAACCGAACCCACAAGGGATCTAGATGCACTTTCAGTATGGCTCAAAGAATTAAATTGCAACATTCAGTAACATATGTACATACTCAAAATGGACTTGTCGAGTCTCTTATTAAGAGAATTAAATTGATTGCAAGATCATTATTATATAATTGTAATTTACCTACCACATGTTTGGAACATGTTGTACTACATGCTTCTATCCTTATTCAATTGCGACAAACTACATATCATAGTGTGTCCCCGCTAAGTCTTGTATGTGGTAATGCACCAAGCATTTCCCATCTGCGGAAATTTGATTGTGCAATATATGCACCAGTTTCACCACCACAGCGTACCATGATGTATAGGTGTCCAATGGGCCGTGCCGGGCTGGCCCGTCACAAGCCCGATCGGGCTCGGGCCTAAAAATATCGACCCGGCACGACCCGATTATTTAACGGGTCGGGCCAGGCCTACGCAATGGGCCAAAAGTGAAGCCCAAGCACGGCACGATCCTCTCTTACACGGGTCAGGCCGCGCCTAGCCCGAACCGGGCCAAACGTGTCGGGCTGACTCGAGTCCGTCATAATAAAGCACTTTTATACGAAATTAAATATTTCAATTTTAATTTAGCTTTTGAACTGAATTTAAAAGACTTAACATTTAAATCTCAAATTTGAAAAGAATTGAATGTTTACTTCATGGTCTGATCCAGAAGGAGGACAATGGCACACCCATCCCCGTGCCTGGGTCCCTTTATGTGGCTGACCTCCATCTTCCTCCCATCCGATTGAGCCATGGGGTACTAAAACATATTGTGTCGCTAGCCAACTGGTCGCGCTCCTGACAGCTGACTTGCTGAAGCCTGATGAGATGGGCTACACTTCTGAGCCTTTTTTTGGCCCAGCCCCAGGTGAAGTGCAACATGTTGTGCTTGCTTTTTTTGGGCCCACGTGGAGTGCAACGGCTCCAAAGACCATGTTGAGTCAGTTGGAAAATGGGATTGGTTCTAGTTCCAGTGAAATAAAAGGCCGAATCGGTATTGCAAAATGGATAACTTTACATAGTCAAAACGGGCTGGGTCCGCCCGTGCCGGCCACAATCGGGCCTGTCGGGCCAAGTACCGGGCCTACCGGGCCCCTGATTAATCGGGTTGTGCTGGGCTAGCCCAACGGGCCGAAGGCTAAGCCCAAGCACGGCCCAATCCGGGCTTCGAGTCGGCCCAGCCCAGTCTCCCTCCAGGTCGGGCCATGCTCGTGCCGGGCCAAAATGAGCGGGCTTCGGGCCGGCCCAAATAGCCCGATCCGTTTGGCCAGCTATACCACAATGGGATGGGTATTTATGTAGGGTATCATTCTTCTTCTATTATAAAATACTTAGAACCCATGTGGAGATTTATTTACAGTGAGGTATGCTGACTGTATTTTTAATGAGGATCATTTTCCAACATTAGAGGGAGAGTTTAAGAATAATTCAGAATGACGGAAAATAAATTGAGATGATAAATCTAATATATCCTCAGATCACTGAACTTCAAGTTCAGAGAATAATAAATTTGCAAAATGCTACAAATAATTTGCTAGATGCATTCACATATTATAATGATATTATAAAATCTTGGAATCCTGCGGTTAATGCACCCGAACAAGTGGAGGTACCAAAGAAAACTATTTTGCCCCTTCTAATAAGAAGAGAGGGAGGGTAGAACCTAAAGGAAATGGTATGATTTTAGAAAAGCGACCAAGAAAGAAGAAATCAAAAGCTCCTACAAAATTCAAAAATGTGATGAAATCACAAAGTGTACAACATCATTTGAATGCAAAATAATCCACAACCTAGTTCTCAAGCGCGCAATATAAATGAGACTAGAAGATCGGAGAACCTCGATAACCTCGTATTGAGAAATCATGAGGAATCTAATGGGATAGAAGAGATCTCCATTAATTATACTAGTTACAAGAAAGTATATGATTGTAATACAACTATTGCAGACCTATGTTTATCAACTGTCATTGTTGAAAATTTCTAAGATGATCCAGATTCTAAGACCATGGTAGAGTGTAAGAAACGCTCAGACTGGAACAAGTGAAAAGAGGCAATTGAATCTGAGATTAACACGCTTAAGAAGAGAAAAGTGTTCACTGATGTGATACCTACACCTCCCAGAACCTTTCCTGTTGGGTAATATGAAGTGAGACTCGTTGCACAGAATTTTACGCAGAGACCTGGAGTTGATGCATCTATCTATGCAGTTGATAGATGTCGTGGTTGCGTATTTATACGAGTCACTAGTGAAAGCATCTAGGCCACCCCTCATGTAGTATGGTTTTGGTGATTAATGACAACCATTGAACTTTACTAATGAATTTGTGAATGCAAGGTCCCCATAAACACTCAATAAAATGAAATGAACATGTCATTGGAGACCCATAGATATTCAACTTTCGAGATCAAATTCATGAGATAAAGACAAGATGTGAAGGCTCTATGTCTAAGTCACTCAATCAAAAATTGAAATCATACAATGCTTAAGAATCATCAGAGAGCCTTGTGGAACAAATGTCTAAGAGGTCATTCGAGCAAGACACAAAAGATTTACTCAAAACAACTCGAAACAAACAAGATCAACTCACCGAATCAACCGATGATTTCCAAAATGAACACATCGGTCGAGTTGATTCAACTGAAGAAAAAGACCTCAGACAAATGAACTCACCGGATCATTCGATGTGAAGGGCTCAACAACATCGGTGCATCAGTACAGTTTGTAGTACAATTGGACCAAGTGAAGCACCGGATCATCCGATGTGCAGACTTACACACATCGGTTGATCACTCCAGTAAGCATCAAGATCAAGCAAATTCTGGAGGAAGAGCCACCAGATCATCCGATGAGAAGACAGGGGGCAACATCGGTCTAATAACGGTAATATCTGACACAATGACGTCAGCCGAAGTAATTACACCGATGATAACTAGAGGGGAGACATCGGATCATCCGGTGTTCACAGTAAAGTTCTGTCAGCCTACTTTTCAACGGCTATTTCAGTTAAGCTGGCTATAAAACCCCTCTAACCCTGTCATTCCGAGAAGTCTGGATCACCTGAAGCCAACTACACATCCAAGAGCATTCAAGACCATAGAGCATACATTTCCACACTTTTAGATCATTTGTAATAGGCTAGAGAGAAGCTTGTGTGCGTTCTTTCTTTGTGATTGAACTCTCTAGGCTAGTGAGAAGTTGAAGAAGATCGTTCCGGAGCTTGCCAAGGTGTGTGTGGAAGCCCGGAACATCGAAGGTTGTACAAGGCTTGAGCTCCACCTTGCCGGAGATGGCGAACGGAGAAGATTAGTGAAGACTCCATTGTCTCGGTGACATTGGAAGTGGAAAAACCCTTCGGTGGGTGTCATAACGTGGACGTAGGAAGATCCTTGCGATCTTGCCGAACCACGGGATAAACCTTCGTGTCCCCTAGCATTTGCATTTCTCTCCCTCTCTTTACATTATGCAATCTTTACTTCACAAGTTATATCTATGTTGATTGCATAGTTAGAACCGCATTGGGAATTGGGCTTAAGTAGTTCGTTTTTAATTATCTTAAAATTTGAAAGAAAGCCCAATTCACCCCCCCCCCTCTTGGGCGTTTTGATCCTTACAATTGGTATCAAAGGACTTATATGGGATGTTTTTGTTCTGTTGTCATCGGATTATCCGATGCCTAGGTCCTTCCCCCATCGGATCAGTAGGTGTTCAAAATCCAAGTGCTAGTTAAGTCATTATCCAAAATCGACCGATGAGTTCAATCAGAAAACATCGGTCCATCCGATGTTCACAATTCTGAAACCTTGATGAATTCCACCGATGCTTTTCCATCTAACGTCGGACCATCCGGTGTCAACTTCCCTCTCCTGAATATCCTTACTGTGCCATTCATCCGATGATCAAAACCCTAAACGTCGTTCCATCCGATGTCTTCAGTGACTCTTTGAATATCCATACTGTACTATTCGACCGATGTCCACATCGTTAATCATCGGTCCATCCGGTGTGTAAAAAACGGCTAGGGTTTGGGACCCACTATTTAAACCGGTCGTATCGCCGCCTTTCCTCTCCCCCGACCCCGACGCCGCCCGTGCCCGCGCACCGCGCCTCCTCCCGCGGCTGCCGCCGCACCCGTGCACCGGCGTCGCCCTCAGGCCGCTGCCGCCGTCTCCGGCCGCCGCCGCCGACAGCGCCGCCGCCTCTCCTCGCCGCTCGCCGCTCCACGCGCCGCCTCCATCGCGCCGCCGCTCGCCGTCTCCACCGCCACCACCCTCGCGCCGCCACTCGTCGCTCCACGCGCCGCCTCCACCTCCGCCGTCTCCACCGCCATCGACCTCGCCGCCGCCTCTCCTCGCCGCCGCCGTTTCCACCATCTCTCACTTCGCACCCGGTCCCCGCGTGCTCTCTGCCGCTAGGGTTTGCCCGGCTGTGCGTCGTCTCTTTCGTCGATTCGCGCCCCTAGTGCTCGTGATCGCTCGTCGCTAAGGTTTGCTCCGTGCCGTGCGACGTCCTTCGTTGTTTTTCGTCGTTCTTTTTCATCGTCGCTAACCCTAGCTATCCATTGCATCTAGATGGGCCGCGGCCGCAAAGGAAAGGGCAAGGCGATCGTAGAGCCCGCCGTGAAGAAGTAAAAACTGTCGAAAGAGGAGAAGAAGGCCTTGATGGCCGCTCGCGCCGTCGAGGAGCGTGAGCGTGGCTGAGGAGGGTCGCTAAGGATCCGTGAGGCTCATCCGAGGCAGCCTCCCGTGATCGACGACTCCGAGGCCGAAGAGGAGCCGGTTGAGCCTCTCGTCCGCCGGTGCTCAGCCCGGACGCGTGGGGGTCACACTGAGGCTGCTCCTCGTCCGAGACCGACGGCTGCCGACCGTCGTGAGGACAGGGAGGCCGAGAGGGCCATCTACGAGATGGACACGGCCGTCCGCGTCGGTGAGGGAGTCCGTCTCACGGACTACCAAAATATGAAGGCCAAGCAGCTACGCAAGCTTCGATGGAACGTGCTGCTTGAGGAGTGGTACCCACAGCCCCGAGAGGCTCTTGTGGACAGTCGCTTCTGGACTGTCGCCCAGGCGTCTCTCTACGAAACCTACAGACGTCGGGGGCACAAGCTATTTCAGCATAACTACCTGGACTGGGGGCAGCTTGCATTAGCAGCGGAGACGGAGTTCCGTCCGTACTTTGAAAGATACCGAGGATTGGTGTAGCTTCTAGCTTACGAGAGAAGTGCATATGTGGAAGATTGGGTTCGTGTCTTCTACGCGACCCTGTACATCTCTGAGGTCAGGAGGTCGATCGACTTCATGTTTATGGGTCAGCACTACCACCTCACGAGGCAGACGTTGGGGCAGCTTCTTGGTTTGGACATGCACGACACCTGCGTGCACGAGAAGGTATACGGGCAGGCAGATCCACCAAGGAGGCCACTTACTGGAGGGGTGGCACCACAGCTTGAGGAGATCCGGTCCCTGTTTGGCCCCACGTTCTCTCCGGACCAGCCGAGAGTTCCAACTCTTCTGACCCCAGCTGCGCGCATTGTGCACCTCGCCTTGCGCCGCACGCTCCTGCCGAGGTCAGGGTACTTGGAGGGGTTCACTAGTTTACAGCAGACCCTCCTGTTCTACATAATGAACGGGATGGATTTCGACATTGTGGACATTCTCCTGTGCGAGATGGAAGACGTGATCACAGATGGGGTAGGCATGATGAGGCAGATGGTCTACGGGCACTGGATCAGTTACCTTTGCTCTATGATGGTGCCTGAGGGGGATGCAGCACAGGTCAGACTTTCTGACGAGAGTGTGACTCGCTTTGGTCACTACCGTGCCCCGGCTCCTGGAGACCGCCGCCTTGGTCGTCCAGTTGAGCGCCAGGTCAGGGCCCGTCTGACAGAGGAAGATTGGTCTGAGCTAGAGCGGGAGGACGAGAGACTTGCAGAGGCTGAGGCTCAGGGGGAGGACCTGCAGCACATTTGGTCAGAGAGCGACACTGACGACAGTGTCGAGGAGTATTTCCCTCCTCCCCCCTCTCCCCGACAGCACGACGCGGAGGCTGGAGCTTCTACAGCGCCTCCACCCACTCCACCTCCCGTCACTGAGGCGCAGGTCACGCAGCCGTCTGAGCTGACTTCGCTCCTCCAGCAGATGGTCGAGCAGCAGAGGCTAGACAGACTGGCCGCCGAGGAGGCCCGCGCGGAGCAGGCTGCACGTCTTCTTGAGCTCCAGCAGCAGCAGGAGGAGATGCAGCGTCAGATCGCCCGTGAGAGGCGTGAAGACACTGACCGGTTGACGGGGCTCATCGACCAGATGCACCAGCACACTCTGGACCAGCAGCAGCAGACGCAGCAGGCGATGATGGGGATTCTGGGGTTAATCACCAACCTCTACACCCAGACCGGGATCGCCCTCCCATCGCAGCTACCTGGAGTAGCTCCTCCGTCTCCCGTCTTGGCTCCAGCTGCTGCACCAGTGGCTCCAGTTCCCTCCACTCCGATCCCTTCGTTCAGCATGTCCCCGCTGCTGGCTCCTGGTGCTCCTCTCCACTCCCCACTGCCGGCCACGTCACTGTTTCTTCAGACGCTGGCCTCCGTCATCAGTGCCCCTGCTCCAGCACCTCCTCCTCAGCAGGCATCGACGGTGGCACCTTCGGCTCCAGCAGCACCCTCCTCCGCTACTCCGGCCAGCAGCTCCGACGGCAGCGGCGGTGACCAGTTCGTCATCGCGCCCAGCTCTCAGGGTCCGTAGGCGCTCGTATCCCTTTTTGGTGCCTTGATGCCAAAGGGGGAGAAGAGTTAGAGGAGTCAGGGGGAGTCCTAGTGTTAGGGTGAGTCGAGTCTAGCTTAT
Source organism: Tuctoria greenei (assembly GCA_036927565.1). Taxonomy (NCBI): domain Eukaryota; kingdom Viridiplantae; phylum Streptophyta; class Magnoliopsida; order Poales; family Poaceae; genus Tuctoria; species Tuctoria greenei. Next base: position 45,913,199 of record JAYESD010000002.1, read on the forward strand.
CTCTGCTTATCTTTATTGTATTTGCGTATTTGCTCTTTTGGTGTGTAATGAACCTATTTCCATGAGTTGTTAATCTTTTGAACTCATTTGATGTTTATCTATGATTATGATCTCTTTGAATTCACACTTGTGTTATTAATTGATGTTTAAAGCTTCAAGTGTGACATCCGTATTCATTGCATATTCTTTTAAGGTTCATTCTATCAAATTCATTACTATTGCGCTTTGATTATTGTGTTGTCATCAATCACCAAAAAGGGGGAGATTGAAAGCATCTAGCCCCCCTCTCATGTAGTACGGTTTTGGTGATTAATGACAACCATTGAACTTTACTAATGAATTTGTGAATGCAAGGTCCCCATAAACACTCAATAAAATGAAATGAACATGTCATTGGAGACCCATAGATATTCAACTTTCGAGATCAAATTCATGAGATAAAGACAAGATGTGAAGGCTCTATGTCTAAGTCACTCAATCAAAAATTGACATCATACAATGCTTAAGAATCATCAGAGAGCCTTGTGGAACAAATGTCTAAGAGGTCATTCGAGTAAGACACAAAAGATTCACTCAAAACAACTCGAAACAAACAAGATCAACTCACCGGATCAACCGATGATTTCCAAAATGAACACATCGGTCGAGTTGATTCAACTGAAGAAAAAGACCTCAGACAAATGAACTCACCGGATCATCCGATGTGAAGGGCTCAACAACATCGGTGCATCAGTACAGTTTGCAGTACAATTGGACCAAGTGAAGCATCGGATCATCCGATGTGCAGACTTACACACATCGGTTGATCACTCCAGTAAGCATCAAGATCAAGCAAATTCTGGAGGAAGAGCCACCGGATCATCCGATGAGAAGACAGGGGGCAACATCGGTCTAATAACGGTAATATCTGACACAATGATGTCAGCCGAAGTAATTACACCGATGATAACTATAGGGGAGACATCGGATCATCTGGTGTTCACAGTAAAGTTCTGTCAGCCTACTTTTCCAACGGCTATTTCAGTTAAGCTGGCTATAAAACCCCTCTAACCCTGTCATTCCGAGAAGTCTGGATCACCTGAAGCCAACTACACATCCAAGAGCATTCAAGACCATAGAGCATACATAAAAGTGCATCTAGGTTCCCCGTGGGTTTTGGATGATTGATGATGACAATTAAGTCGCTAATGAGCTCAAGTGATCTTAGCACAGGTGAAGACTCAATCGGAGACGCAAACCCTCAAAAAGGAAAAGGAAGGAAACGGAGTCAACTCGAAGCGTAGAAACTAGGGTTTCTAGCGTGATTGAGTTAGACTAGCCGTAGTAATAGGAGGGTGTGTGTAAAGTGCATTGAGATCAAGTTTGGGAGCTCAAAGTGGTTTAGAGGTCAAACCTATGAAAGAAATGAGTGAATGAGTGGTCTGGCCGTAGGGCCGGACTAGTCCGTGCAGGAGGCCGGACTAGTCCGCCCCTGGCCGGCCAAGTCCGTTATCGGCCGGACCAGAAGGGTCTGACCGAGATAGGACTAGTCCGTTTGTGACCGGACTAGTCCGGGTAGCTGTGAGTGGGTTTTGGGGATGAAGTCCCAAAATCACGGACTTGTCCGTTTTGGACCGGACCAAGAGGTCCTGAGTGAGAACGGACTAGTCCGCCCGTGGGGCCGGACTAGTCCGGGTTGGCTAGGAAAAGGTGCTTCTGTGGCTAAGTCTGGGAGGACCGGACTAGTCCGCCCTAGGGGCCGGACTAGTCCGTGGTCCTCAGACTAGTCCGTTTTCACACGGAGCAGAAGGCTCTGTGTGAGATCGGACTAGTCCGGTTTTGACCGGACTAGTCCGTTCTGGAAGTGACCGTTTGAATTTGAAGTTTGGCGGGTAGCGTGACGATAGTGTGTCAGCTGTCGGGACCTGACAAAGGGGTCAGTGGTCCCCTAGGCCGGACTAGTCCGGGCCAGTGGCCGGACTAGTCCGCCCTTTTGCTGAAGTCAGCAGATTGGGCTTGGGACCCCTATAAAAAGGGGACCCCCGGCCTCATTTCGAATACCTTTGGAAAAACTCAAACCCTAGCGCCGCCACAGCCAACTTGGAGCACTCCTAAGCCTCCTTCTTGCCTACTTTCCCTCTAAAACTAATTCTTGAGTGGATTAGGGTTTAGTGAGGTGGAGAAGAGGAAGAACATCGCGCTTGTGCTCCCGGTTTGATCTCTTGCACTCGTTTGAGTCTTTGTGGGCTGTGTATTGAGTTTGTTTTATTGTGTTGATCACCTTTGTGGTGTGGGAGCCTCAGTTTGTGAGAAGCCCCAACTTTGTAATCACCGTTGTGATTAGTGGAGAACCAAGTTAGGCCCGTGCGGTAAACTTGGTGAGGGAAGGGTTGTTGGACCCGGTCCTTTGTGGACTCCTCAACGGGGACGTAGATTCCTTGTGTGGAATCGAACCTCGGGATAAAATCCTTGCCCCCTTGTGTTCTTCGCATTCATTCTATTGATTACTTTGTTCTAGGGTTGGTAGTCTCGTTTCATACTCCGCATTGCTACAAACTTGTGGAAACTTGACTTGCTCTTGTGTAGGTTGTTGCTCAACTTGACTTAAACATATACTCACTTGTAGCAACGAGAAAATTCCCTAAAACTTGCTAGAAACAATTTTTTAGGATTATTCACACAGGCTGACCGGACTAGTCCGCCCCCTGACCGGACTAGTCCGCCCCCTGTAATTTAATCTCGTTTTATTGAGTCATTTGCAGGTCAATTAGCCTATTCACCCCCCCCCCTCTAGGCAACTTTCAATTGGTATCAGAGCCGTACTCTCCACAAAGAGTCTAACAACTCGGAGAGATGGCCGGAGTGGTGAATGACGATGCATCGAGCAGCAACTACGAGGCGACCCGTGAGGAGACGTTGGCTTATCAAGATAAGCCAACGGACGATGAGGAGACTCGCCAACTCAAGGCGAAGCTTCGGGAGAAGTTGAACATCTCCAAGATTGATCCGTCAAACCAATCAAGTGGTGGTGACGGAGCCAACTACAACCGGCAAGGGTTCAACTATGAACGCCTTGCCGCCAACAACCACTACCTGTCCATCCCATTGGGGAAACCTCCCCAATTCGATGGAACGGACTACGGTATGTGGAAACACAACATGAAGATCCACCTCGTGTCACTCAACCCAGCGTTGTGGCAAATTGTCATGACCGGGGTGGAGATTCCAAAGGATGAGGACAACATAACTCAAGAACAAGCCATCCTCATCCACTGCAACGCTCAAGCTGCGGGTGTGATCATCTCATCTCTCTCTAGAGATGAGTTCAACCGTGTCGATGGCCTTGAAGTGGCCAAAGACATATGGAACACCCTCAAGACGGCGCATGAGGGAAACCGAGTGGTCAAGGAGGCCAAGATCGAGCTCATCGAAGGAGAGCTTGGGAGATTCGCCATCTTGGATGGTGAATCCCCCCAAGACATGCACAACCGGCTGAAGGTGCTGATCAACAAGAGCCGATCATATGGCTGCACCAAGTGGACCGACCACGAGGTGGTGAAGAGGATGATCCAGGCATTCATGCCTAGGAACGTCTCTCTGTGCTCCATGATTCGGGAAAGCCCGGGGTTCACTCAAATGACCCCGGAGGAGGTCCTTGGGAGGATCATCAACCATGAAATCATGGAGAAGGAGGCGCTCTTCTACAACGACCTCCAAAAGTTCACCGCCTCCAAGATGAAGAACGTTGCACTCAAGGCAACGCCCTCTTCAAAGGAGCAAGAAGAAAGTGATGAGGAGAGCCTCGACACCGATGAGGAAGAGGCCTTCTTCATCAACAAATTCAAGAGAATGATGAGGAGGAAGAAAGGGGGGCACAACTATGAGGGCAAGGGAAAGGAAAGAGCAAGGCCCAAATCAAAAAGGTCTTGCTACAACTGTGGCGAGTATGGGCACTTCATCGCTGATTGCCCACACGAAGAAACGAAGAAGAAGAAGGAAGGGAAGCCTCAAGAAAGGAGATTCTTCAAGAAGAAGAGGCCCTCCGGACAAGCCCATTTGGGGAAGGAGTGGGACTCTAACGATGAGTCCTCCTCCAAAGAAGAAGAGGAGAAGATGGCCACCATAGCAATCGGGAGGAACTCCAAGGGAGGCAAGCTCTTCCCCAACCTCAACAACGACCACAAGCCTACTTGCCTTATGGCAAGGGAAGGAAAGAGAAAGGTAACATCTCATCCTTCCTCCCCAACTTCCTCACATGATGATTTTGATAGCGCTAGTGAAAATGAAAGTATGTTTAAGGACATAAGTAAAAGCACCCTACGAAGGATGAAATTGCTTATGGATGAGATCTTTGAGAAGGAGGATCTCATCAATAGACAAGAGGACATGCTCATCCTTGAGAAGGAGAGATGTCAAGAGCTTGATGAGCTCCTTGAGCTCGAAAGAGAGAAGAGCAAGGCATTGGAACACGAACTTGCTCTTTGCAAGAAAACGTGTTCAAGTCTTGAGGAGAAGTCGATTGAGCTCAAGGATGAACTTGGAAGCTTGTCAAAAGCTAACAAGATCCTTGAGACTCAAGTTGAGTCACTCAAGAACAATGTAGCCTCTTCCTTCAAGAGCTCAACCCCCTCAAAGGCCTCATCCAAGGCAACATCACCTTGCAAGTGCTCCAACTTGATCCTTAAACTTAAGGATGAACTCAACCTAGCACAAGGCAAACAAGCACCTAAGGGTGCCATCTTTGACAAGGAAAAGGTGGCATATGCACGAAGTGCATTCACCAACACAAGACCACCCCATGTCAAGGATGGTCTTGGCTATACTAGAGGTGCAAGGCATAACGCCAAAACCTCCAAGTATGGCAAAGACATGATTGTCTTTGTTAAGGGGAGTTCATCCCAAACTAAAAATGAAAAGAACTCACCCTCTAGCAAAAACTTGCCTAAATCTGAACCGCATCATTTATTTCATGATTTTGATGCATCTTATGTGTTGAAGAAGAACAAACACGGCAAGGTGTTTGCTAGATATGTTGGGCCACTCCGCAAGAGCCCCAAGCCTTGCGTGTGGGTGCCAAAATGCCTAACCACTAACGTCAAAGGACCCAACTCCGCTTGGGTACCTAAAAGAAAGGCATAAAACTTGTTTTGTAGGCTTACTCCTCCGGTGGATCGAAATGGGTATTGGATAGCGGATGCACCAACCACATGACCGGAGAGAGAAGCATGTTCATAGAGTATGAGGAGAATAAGGACCCAAGTGAAGGAATCTTCTTTGGGGACAATAGCCAAGGGAAAATCCTTGGCTCCGGTAAAATTTCTATCTCCTCATTACATACTTTATCAAATGTCTTGCATGTTGATTCTCTAGACTATAATCTCCAATCCATATCACAACTATGTGATAGAGGATATAAATGTGTGTTTACTAGTGAGGGAGTGAGTGTCATTAGAGAAGGTAATGACTCGATAGCCTTTAAGGGAGTGCTCAAGGGAAAGCTCTATCTTGTGGACTTCACCGCGGATAAAGCTCAACTTGACACATGCTTAATGGCAAAAGCCAACATGGGATGGCTTTGGCACAGAAGGCTAGCCCATGTTGGAATGAGAAACCTTCAAAAGCTCCTTAAGGGTGAGCATGTCCGTGGCCTAAAGGATGTAGTACTTGAAAAGGATAGGCCATGTAGTGCTTGCCAAGCGGGAAAGCAAGTAGGAGCTCAACACCCCTCTAAGAATGTCATGACAACAACTAGACCTTTGGAGTTACTCCATATGGACCTTTTCGGCCCCATTGCCTATATTAGCATTGGTGGCAGCAAGTATGGTCTAGTTATCGTTGATGATTTTTCAAGGTATACTTGGGTGTTCTTCTTGCATGATAAAAGTGAAACTCCCGGTGTCCTCAAGAAATTTCTAAGGAGAGCTCAAAATGAGTTCACCTTGAGGATAAAGGCTATAAGAAGTGACAATGGCACCGAATTCAAAAACATGCAAGTAGAAGAGTTCCTAGATGAGGAGGGCATCAAGCATGAGTTTTCCGCTTCCTATTCTCCACAACAAAATGGCATAGCCGAAAGAAAGAATAGGACGCTTATTGAGATGTCAAGGACGATGCTAGATGAGTACAAAACATCGGACCGGTTTTGGGCGGAAGCGGTTAACACCGCTTGCCATGCCGTGAACCGATTGTACCTTCATCGCCTCCTCAAGAAGACTCCTTATGAGCTTCTCATTGGTAAGAAACCCAATGTTTCTTACTTTCGGGTCTTTGGTAGCAAGTGCTATATCCTCAACAAGAAGCCTAGGACTTCGAAGTTTGCTTCAAAGTCCGATGAGGGTTTCTTGCTTGGATATGACTCAAACACTCATGCGTACCGTGTGTTCAACAAATCCTCCGGAATTGTTGAAGTAGCACGTGACGTAGTGTTTGACGAGACCAATGGCTCTCAAGTGGAGCAGGTTGATCAACATGCCCTTGATCAAGAGGAACCTCCACTAGAAGCTCTAAGGAAAATGGCACTTGGAGATGTTCGCCCACAAGAACCATCTCAAAGTTCAAGTGACCATCCTCTCTATGAAGTAGGTCAAAACCCCATTGGACAAGTTGAAGATCCTCTAGATGCTCCCCAAAGTGATAATGAGAATGAAGATCAAGGGAGAGGCATGAATCAAGGGGGAGACCAAAGTGAAGAAGATGAACCAAGTAATTCAAGAGGTCAACCCCCGCATCCTCGTGTTCATCAAAGTGTTCAACGGGACCATCCCGTTGACAACATTCTAGGAGATATCACAAAAGGAGTAACAACACGCTCACGTGTTGCAAACTTTTGTGAGCATTTTTCTTTTGTCTCATCCTTGGAACCACATAAGGTTGAAGATGCCTTAAGGGATCCGGATTGGGTAGTTGCCATGCAAGAGGAGCTCAACAACTTTGAAAGGAACAAGGTTTGGGAGCTTGTCAAGCGCCCTCAAGCTAATGTTGTTGGAACCAAGTGGGTGTTTCGCAACAAACAAGATGAGCATGGCGTGGTAACTAGGAACAAGGCACGACTTGTGGCAAAAGGATACTCACAAGTTGAAGGATTGGATTTTGATGAGACATTTGCCCCCGTAGCTAGGCTTGAGTCAATTCGGATACTATTAGCCTTTGCTACTCATCATGATTTCAAGCTCTACCAAATGGATGTTAAGAGCGCATTCCTAAATGGTCCAATCAAGGAAGAAGTTTTTGTAGAGCAACCTCCGGGATTTGAAGACCAAGACTATCCTAACCATGTGTACAAATTGTGAAAGGCCCTTTATGGCCTCAAGCAAGCTCCTAGAGCTTGGTATGAGTGCCTAAGAGACTTTCTAGTTGAGAATGGTTTTAGGATAGGAAAAGCGGATTATACCCTTTTCACAAAGCACTTCAACGAGGATCTTTTTGTGTGCCAAATATATGTGGATGACATCATATTTGGTTCCACAAATAAGGTGTTTTGTGACGAGTTCTCCAAGATAATGACGGAGAGGTTTGAAATGTCCATGATGGGTGAGTTGAAGTTCTTTCTAGGATTTCAAGTGAAACAACTCAAAGAAGGGACGTTCATAAGTCAAACTAAGTATACTCAAGATATTCTAAGAAAGTTTGACATGGACAAAGCAAAACCCATCAAAACCCCTATGGGGACAAATGGACACCTAGACCTAAATGAGGACGGTCCAAGTGTGGATCAAAAGCTATATAGGTCTATGATCGGATCACTTCTCTATCTTTGTGCATCTAGGCCCGATATCATGCTAAGTGTGTGTATGTGTGCACGCTTTCAAGCAGCACCCAAGGCTTGTCATTTGACCGCCGTTAAAAGGATCTTGAGATATCTTGTACACACACCTACCCTAGGACTTTGGTACCCCAAAGGATCCAAGTTTAACCTCATCGGATATTCCGATGCGGACTATGCGGGGTGCAAAGTTGATAGGAAGAGCACATCGGGTACGTGCCAATTCTTAGGTCGATCTCTTGTGTCTTGGTCCACTAAGAAGCAAAACTCTATTGCTCTCTCCATCGCCGAAGCTGAATACGTTGCAGCCAGAAGTTGTTGTGCACAACTTCTCTGGATGCGACAAACGCTTGGGGATTATGGGATTAACCTGCGTAAAATTCCACTCTTGTGTGACAACGAGAGTGCAATCAAGATAGCCCATAATCCGGTGGAACACTCTAGGACCAAACATATAGACATTCGACACCATTTCTTGCGAGATCACTCAATGAAGGGAGACATTGAGATTTCGCATGTGAGGACGGAACATCAACTTGCGGACATCTTCACCAAGCCTCTTGACGAGAAGCGTTTCTGTGAGCTAAGAAGTGAGCTCAACGTGTTGGATTCTCGGAACGTGGCTTAAACCACATTCCTCATATATTTTGAGCCACATTTCGAAAAACTCCTCTCTATGTCGATTTCTCCTCAAATTTGTTTGAGAAATCTATTTTCTTCATGAAAATGTTCATAAGTTGTTCTTTATTGACTCATAATCATGTTTGTCATGTTTTCCTTGCTATATCTGTCCAAAAGGACTTATCTTTATGGGCAAAACCCAAATATATTGTTTTTCAGCCCAGCTGGACCGGACTAGTCCGCCCCTATGGCCGGACAAGTCCGGGTCAGACTAGTCCGCGGCTAGTCCGCACACCGGACTAGTCCGGCCTTCCACCGGACAAGTCCGGACCCGGACTAGTCTGGGTCTGGTCCGCAGACCGGACTAGTCCGGCCCTTGGGGACTTAAACCCCCAGGCGGCCCGGACCCCCTCTCTCTCTCTCACTTGACTCTCAAGCTTCCACGCGCGCACAACCGCCCCCAAATCGGCGATTTTGCGCTCCAACCACCAAAACTCAACTCCAATCCGCGCATCGAAGTCCTTGGGAGTGAGGGATCACTTCCCCGCGCTCCACCTTCGAGATCCACGCCGATTTCGACGACTCAAGCGGATTTTTGAAGGTATTTCACCGTTCCTCAAAAACTAGCCCCATTCTTGATTCTTCAAGTTTTTTATAGGAACACCTTCATTAATGTTGTTCTATACACCCTTGCGATCATATCCTAGGAGTATTGCGCATTGGTTCACAAATTTTTCGATGAATCGATTAGGGTTAGGGTTCTTCCTGTGTAACCCGGACTAGTCCGGCCACCAGGCGGACAAGTCCGGTTTGCACAGGGCAAACCCTACTTCTAGTTGGTTCTCGAGATCTTTTCGGCAATACTTCTTCTTCCTAGGCTCATATCTTCCTCTCTCCATCCTTTGCACAGAATGTCGAACTCCGAGCGCTCTCCTCCGCGTGTCAACCTCGAGGGGCGTACCAAGGCCCAAATTGCCGAGGCTCGGACTAAGGTTGTGCTAATGGAGGCGCAGAAGGCCAAGGAGGAAAGAAAGCTCAAGGCACTCGAAGCATCCAAGGTGGTTGCGAGCATCTACAATGAGGATGAAGCCATTGCCCGTGCCACCGCAGAATCACTGAATGAGCTGCGAAAGAAGAAAAGAGAGGATAGGGAGGCCCATAACTCCAAGGCCGCTGAGGCCAATGCCCCAAAGAAGAAGAAGCTTGTCACTCTTGGCGAGAAGGCTAAGGGCAAGGAGCCAGCCCAAGAAGAGGCTGTCCCTAGGGTCGAGCGTGACCCGAAGAAGGGAAAAGCTCCGGCTCCTATCGAGCCAAAGAAGAAGAACCCCGCAGTCAAGATATCAGCTAAGAGGGCTGCTGGTGGGGTTGTGATCAAGGAAAAGGGGAAGGCCACCTCTATTGGCCCCCTTGAAGTCCACACACCGGAAAGGAATCCCAACCGGCAAAAGGAATTGTCGGCAAATGTGTTCCATGGCAAAGGGGCTGAAAAGGCCCGAAGGCTAAGGACCGAGAAGGTCTATAAATTTGAAAGGAGCACAGCTGATCCCAGGTTTTGGTGTGACTTCCACTGTGACTATTAAAGGCTAGTCTACCAACAAATGAAGAAGCCAGTGATAGAGGCTCAGTGGGTGGACTGGGACTATATGGCGAAGAAGGAGCACTCGGCCTTTGATGCCGTGATTGAAGCTGCCGAGCGCCATGATCTCAAGAAGATCATGGGCTTCAAATATGATTGGAATGTGGAAGTTATTCTCCAATTCTACTCCACAATCTATTTCACAATCTCAGGTGACAGAAGGATAATTTGGATGACTCATGGTGAACAATACTCTGTCACCTATGCTGAGTTTGCAAGGATCCTTGGTCTTGAGGCTCACATGGACCACGAGATCATTATCTCGAACCTCAAGGCAGTGGATCGTGAGGAGCTGGCTTACATGTATCCAAGCCATCTCCCGTTTGATGCCGGACTAGCTCGGAACATCAAGCCATTCTACAGCATCATGAACCGGATACTTAGGAGGACCATTGCACCCAAGGACGGTGATGCAGGGGTCATTCAAGGAAACCTAAGGCACCTGCTCATTCTGATTGATGGGGAAGAGAAGTTCAATCTCGTCGACTACATCTTCGACGACATCTTCAACATCTCGCATACCCCCAACAGGGCGTGCGGGTATGCCCCTTACATTATGTGCCTTATTGAGAAGGTGTCGGGCGTGTCCTTTGTCAAGGATGTATCGCACCGACCTCTGCGCCCCCAGAAGCCGCCAAATGTGTCGGTGCCTCCAAGACGCGAGAATGCTGATCCTCCGTCTCGCCCAGTGGCGCCTCCGTCTCCGCCTCCGCCTCAGTCCATGAGTGCGTTCTTCAAATGCTTCAAGGCCATCTTCACCTCGTGCTGGAAGCAGGAGATTCGCGCTCAGAGGGCACACAAGCGCCAAGAGAAGTATCTCAAGGCGGTGTGTGAGAAGCTTGAAGTTCCGATGTCATCTCCTGAGGAGAGTGATGGGGAGATCACTCCTTTCCCCGTCTTCACTGCCGATGAGCTTGCTCAGCTCCAGGAGGATGGAAGCTCCTCTCGGGCAGCTCCCTCGGCAAGGGAATCCTCCGACAACGACGACAACGACGAAGAGCCAGAGGCAAACATTGAAGACTCCGAAGCCACTGAGAGCGAAAGTGGAGAAGATAAGGACTAGGTTTAGTTAGTTGTTCCCCCTTCTTTTCCTTTTTGGTGCCTTGATGCCAAAGGGGGAGAGTTAAGGGAGTTTAGTGAGTTTAGTCCTTTTGTGGGTGTGTTTTGTGATGTATGACTGTCATGTAAGTGTGTTTTGTGATGTATGACTGTCATGTAACATATTTATGCTCTTGGATGTTTACATTTGTGCAAGACTCGTTAATGTTGCTTACTATCAATATATTGCTCTTATTGTCAATCTTATGAATGTATTGATGTTATTCATGTCTTGTCACAAACTGTTGAGCACATCACGTAGGCACCCCACCATAACGTGTGTGGGTATGAAAGAACTTCTCCATCTCTTTTACATGTTGCATACATTGAGGGGGAGTCATTCATACGCACACATGTTATGAAAACCAAAACTTTATACTCTTATTTGTGAAGGACTTAATGTGTTGTCATCAATCACCAAAAAGGGGGAGATTGAAAGTGCATCTAGGTTCCCCGTGGGTTTTGGATGATTGATGACGACAATTAAGTCGCTAATGAGCTCAAGTGATCTTAGCACAGGTGAAGACTCAATCGGAGACGCAAACCCTCAAAAAGGAAAAGGAAGGAAACGGAGTCAACTCGAAGCATAGAAACTAGGGTTTCTAGCGTGATTGAGTTAGACTAGCCGTAGTAATAGGAGGGTGTGTGTGTAAAGTGCATTGAGATCAAGTTTGGGAGCTCAAAGTGGTTTAGAGGTCAAACCTATGAAAGAAATGAGTGAATGAGTGGTCTGGCCGTAGGGCCGGACTAGTCCGTGCAGGAGGCCGGACTAGTCCGCCCCTGGCCGGCCAAGTCCGTTATCGGCCGGACCAGAAGGGTCTGACCGAGATAGGACTAGTCCGTTTGTGACCGGACTAGTCCGGGTAGCTGTGAGTGGGTTTTGGGGATGAAGTCCCAAAATCACGGACTTGTCCGTTTTGGACCGGACCAAGAGGTCCTGAGTGAGAACGGACTAGTCTGCCCGTGGGGCCGGACTAGTCCGGGTTGGCTAGGAAAAGGTGCTTCTGTGGCTAAGTCTGGGAGGACCGGACTAGTCCGCCCTAGGGGCCGTACTAGTCTGTGGTCCTCAGACTAGTCCGTTTTCACACGGAGCAGAAGGCTCTGTGTGAGATCGGACTAGTCCGGTTTTGACCGGACTAATCCGTTCTGGAAGTGACCGTTTGAATTTGAAGTTTGGCGGGTAGCGTGACGATAGTGTGTCAGCTGTCGGGACCTGACAAAGGGGTCAGTGGTCCCCTAGGCCGGACTAGTCCGGGCCAGTGGCCGGACTAGTCCGCCCTTTTGCTGAAGTCAGCGGATTGGGCTTGGGACCCCTATAAAAAGGGGACCCCCGGCCTCATTTCGAATACCTTTGGAAAAACTCAAACCCTAGCGCCGCCACAGCCAACTTGGAGCACTCCTAAGCCTCCTTCTTGCCTACTTTCCCTCTAAAACTAATTCTTGAGTGGATTAGGGTTTAGTGAGGTGGAGAAGAGGAAGAACCTCGCGCTTGTGCTCCCGGTTTGATCTCTTGCACTCATTTGAGTCTTTGTGGGCTGTGTATTGAGTTTGTTTTATTGTGTTAATCACCTTTGTGGTGTGGGAGCCTCAGTTTGTGAGAAGCCCCAACGAACTTTGTAATCACCGTTGTGATTAGTGGAGAACCAAGTTAGGCCTGTGCGGTAAACTTGGTGAGGGAAGGGTTGTTGGACCCGGTCCTTTGTGGACTCCTCAACGGGGACGTAGATTCCTTGTGTGGAATCGAACCTCGGGATAAAATCCTTGCCCCCTTGTGTTCTTCGCATTCATTCTATTGATTACTTTGTTCTAGGGTTGGTAGTCTCGTTTCATACTCCGCATTGCTACAAACTTGTGGAAACTTGACTTGCTCTTGTGTAGGTTGTTGCTCAACTTGACTTAAACATATACTCACTTGTAGCAACGAGAAAATTCCCTAAAACTTGCTAGAAACAATTTTTTAGGGTTATTCACGCAGGCTGACCGGACTAGTCCGCCCCCTGTAATTTAATCTTGTTTTATTGAGTCATTTGCAGGTCAATTAGCCTATTCACCCCCCCCCCCTCTAGGCAACTTTCAATACATTTCCACACTTTTAGATCATTTGTAATAGCCTAGAGAGAAGCTTGTGTGCGTTCTTTCTTTGTGATTGAACTCTCTAGACTAGTGAGAAGTTGAAGAAGATCGTTCCGGAGCTTTCCAAGGTGTGTGTGGAAGCCCGGAACATCGAAGGTTGTACAAGGCTTGAGCTCCACCTTGCCGGAGATGGCGAACGGAGAAGATTAGTGAAGACTCCATTGTCTCGGTGACATTGGAAGTGGCAAAACCCTTCGGTGGGTGCCACAACGTGGACGTAGGAAGATCCTTGCGATCTTGCCGAACCACGGGATAAACCTTCGTGTCCCCTAGCGTTTGCATTTCTCTCCCCTCTCTTTACATTATGCAATCTTTACTTCACAAGTTATATCTACGTTGATTGCATAGTTAGAACCGCATTGGGAATTGGGCTTAAGTAGTTCGTTTTTAATTATCTTAAAATTTGAAAGAAAGCCCAATTCACCCCCCCTCTTGGGCGTTTCGATCCTTACAGCTAGATTTGAATATATATATATATATATATATATATATATATATATATGTGTGTGTGTGTGTGTGTGTGTGTGTGTGTGTGTGTGTGTGTGTGTGTGTGTGTGTGTGTGTGTGTGTGTGTGTGTGTGAAAGTTCCAGATGGAATTCCTATACCGAATCCGAATACAATCGCAATATGTATTGTGTAAAACTTATTAAATCCTTGTATGAATTAAAACAAACAGTTAGAATGTGGTACAACAAGCTAAAAGAATTTTTTTCATAAACAAAGGATACGCAAATAGTGATGATTTTCCTTGTGTATTCATTAGAAAATCAAATACTGGTTTTTGCATAATATCAGTATATGTTGATGATCTAAACATGGTTGGTCATGCAAAAGAAATAAGTAAAGCACGCAATCATCTTATAAAGAAATTTGAAATGAAAGACTTGAATAAAACCAAATTTTGTTTAGGATTACAAATAGAACATCTACAAAAGAGTATACTTCTACATCAGTCAACTTACGTTAAGAAAGTATTGGAAAAGTTCGATATAGACAAAGCATACCCTCAAATGACTCCTATGATAGTTTGTACCTTAGAAAAGGATAAATATACGTTTAGGCCTAAACAAGAAGAAGAAATTTTGGGAGTGGAATAATCATACCTTAGTGTCATTGGTGCATTGATGTATCTTACAAATAATACAAGATCAGACATTGCATTTGTAGTAAACTGTCTTACAAGACACAGTGCAACACCTACAATACGTCATTGGAAATGTGTTAAAAAATATCTGAGATATTTAAATGGCACAATAGATCTTAGTTCATTCTTCCAAAGAAATAAAGAATCAAATCTAATCGGATATACTGATATCGGCTATTTATTTGATCCACATAATGGTAGATCACAAACAGGATTTGTGTTCTTACACAACGGAACTGCTATTTCATAGAAGTCTTCAAAATGGACTTTAATAGCAACATCTACAAATCACTCAGAAATTATTGCATTATACGAGGCATCAAAAGAATGTGTCTAGTTACGTAGAGTGATTAACCACATTGAAATATCATGTGGTATAGGTGCAATTAAATCACCTACTATTATCTATGAAGAGAATGCTGCTTGTGTTGCTCAGATGCAAACAAGATATATTAAGTCTAATTATACAAAGCATATTTCTCCAAAATTATTTTATCCAAATTAGCTATAAGTACATGAAGAAATTAATGTTACACAAACAAAGGCTTGTAATAATCTTGCAGATTTATTTACAAAGTCATTACCACTTGTTATATCTGATAAATGTGTCAAAAACATTGAAATGAAAAGACTTAAAGACTTGCAAGGTTTAGAGAGGGAACCTCTATGAAGTATTCTGATCAAGCATCACATTGTACTCTTTTTCTCTTTATGAGTTTTATAGAATTTCTCATTGAAAGAATTTTAATGAGGCAATGTGCACACAAGTTTTATGTCTTTCTCCTGATTTTTCCCCACAGGGTTTTTGATAGTGACATATAGATATTTATTATAAATAATATATACACAAATAATTTGGCATCAACTGTTCAAGGAGAAGTGTTAAAAATAAATTACACTGATGAGCAGGAGAGCCCAACATATTACGAAGTGGGCACACATAGGCCCACAACGACAGTTACAACTCCTTCACCAGCGGCAATCCAACGCCATTCCAGTACAGACGCGACCAAAGGGCGACGGCAGCGGTTCCTCTCCAATCGACACCATTCACACCCCATGTATATGTATATAAACAAAAGAGAGATCATGAGAATAATGTATTATCATTTTGTCCCAACATTTGTCTACTTTCACTTTTAACAAAACTTTTAAATTTTGATCGTCGGTAACTAAAGATTGAAAAATATTGATAAAGTGTGAATGATAATTACTTGATTTACTGTAAAAATAATTATCATACTATGTAACTCTCTTATTTAAAGCATTATAGAAATTATTGATTAAAGTTATTGATATTTGACTTTGAATATATTTAAAATTCACCGTTAATGAACCATGCTAGGTGGAAGTAGGACTGCAAGTGTACGTATGAACCAATACGTGCCAAGATACGACAGGTACACAAGACTTAGAGGTAGCAGCGTAGTAACTACGCTGCGCTGTGCAACAGGCTGCGGGCCCGATTAAGCTCGTCGTGTCGTCCCACATCTTGCCACGTGCGCAGCAACTAAGACGTCCGTATAAACCAGATTACTCCCAGTTTCATAAATATTATTATCACCCCTACAAAATGGCCATGTTAGTCGACTCACCATACACGCTGAAAAGCCAGCTTCCAGTAAAACGTGTGATACATCCAATTTATCGAAGCTTCACAGGAATGAAATAGCTGGTGCCGTACCACGACACACATTTATATACAGGACTAGCATTCTCGGAGCAATTCAAGAACATCAACACCGTAAAACTGACCGTGTTGCGAGTAAAAATCAGACAACAGGAAGGAACTCAGCGTCGCTCACTTGACAGGAGAAGGGCGGTTGCTTATTCGCCGGGCTGCAGCCTTGATATGTACTTGTCATACACCTTTGCCGCCTTCTCCAGATCGCCGAGCTCAGCGTAGCAATCGGCTATGGCCCCATAAGACTCTGTGCAGCCAGAATCCTCGCCCGTCTCCTTGGACAGCTCCAGAACTTTGGAGTAGTACCTCATTGCGTCTCTGTACTTTCCCAAACTTTGTAGCGACGCACCTATTTAACCAAAAGCAAATGAGAAAATTCAGCCACAGATAAAGGCAGTAAGAATTAACAATGTATAAACTCACGCACTCTGTCTACACGTACACGGATTTGAAATTTAAACCTCAATCATTTTTCATAAGATGACAAGGTCCAGTTTGAATAAATTAGAAAAGTGAATCAAATTCAATTCATACAGAACACTGACACACCCATTTTAGCCACTTCCTCACAACAGACGTTCTTGTGACATACACAAATATCTATGTTATAGAGCAAGAATACATGCAGATTAGAAACAATGGTATGCAGTTCCTCCTTAATCATCATCTAACTAGGAAAAAACAGGACTGCTTGACAGTTAATCCCCTAGAATATTTAGCTTTGCCTACTATAGCTAAAGAAATTATCCAAATGGGAGCAACGGTGTGCCCTTTGAAAGAGCAACCAAAATAATGCCATCCAGGTGAAACATCGTATATTTCACTCTTGTCAGGATTCGTAGAATTTTCTAATGGTTGGCACTTATTAGCAAAACAGTGCAGGTACTTGGATGAGTAACCACATCATGCAGCCCAACCATCCAGTTATAAAAAGACAATTTATAGAACAATTTCGGGCAATACAAACATTGTGTTCCATTTTATTACCACGATGATAACAGCCAACAGTACCACATAAATTAACCATTATCAGGAACAGAAACATATATAATGGTTTATCAGGAAGAGAAACATATATAGTTGTCATTATCAGTAAGAAATGAACCTAGTCCTCGTGCAGCTTTCTTCTCCTCAAAACGATCTCCAATGCTTTCAGCAAGATCTAGAGCCGCCCTGAACTCCATTACAGCCTTATCAAGATCTTGATTCCTCAGGTAATTCTTCCCGTTTCGAAGGTTTGTGCCCAATTGCTGCTTCCTTGGATCAACAATGACATCATTTTCTGTTGTTCGCCCCACTGGCGCATAAGTAAGGCCAGGAGCAAACGACTCAATCTGTGCCTGCCTTCTAAGCGCAGTATTAATCTGGCGAAGTTGATTATTCAGTCGTTTTAATTCCTCCTTTCTTTGCCGTGCTAATAATCCTATACTCAGAGAAGAACATATTCGCACAGTAATAAACACCCCCCTTCATCATTCAAATGTATTACATAATTATGTGTGTTAGTGAGAGTCTTACCACCAACAGCAGCTCCTATAAGAGCCACAGCGATGAAAAGGGGCATATTGGCAAAAGAATTAGCCGGTTTGCACGTCTCTGCTGATGCCTCAAGAGGCACAGCGAATACCGACATGGTTGAAAGTATAGCAGCTTTCAAAAGGTCCGAACAGGACATTTTCTGTAGAGACATAAATCAGTAGCAGAGGAAAACCAGAGTCAATTGCTGCACTGCAAGACAACAGAAGAGGAAAAAAAGAAGTCTGGCGCAATGAAAAGAGCAGGTTCTGAACAAGAATGTACTCCAGTGATGAAATGTAAATGCTCCCTAAGTTTTGCTAATGTATAGTGCACCCAGCATGTAACTTGTGCTCACTGCACCTCTGAGGCCACCAGATTAATGTACTAATAAGCCTCAGTTCCTCGTAGTGGGAAATTATTTTCAGTTCATCCGGATGCAACTATGCAAACCCTGAGACAATCGTGATCAATCAGCAAGTGAAGCATTAAGGCCTCGAATTGGAGCCATATCAACAGGTTTTAAACCTGGAGCGTTTTAAGAAATGGCATTCAATTGGGCAGCTCCCAGACGCAGTGCTTTATTTGGGCGTCAGTCTACTGAAATTTCAACAACCATGTAGTTTGTGTTGCAACTGGCCTCTCATTGCAGCACTAAAAAGAATAAACCACTGTTTTCTTTTGTATGCGAATAAAGTGTGAATAATCAGACCTGACGATCCGAAAGGATTCGCCCAAGAGCCCGCGGCAATTTCGATGCCTCACCATCCGCTGTTTCTAGGTGCGCGAAATCGCAGCCGCAACCGGCGAGCGTCAGCGGGTGTGGAAGGGATCGGACAGGGAGGGTCGCCGCAGTCGCCAAAGCCTCGGCACCATCTACACGGCATCGAGAATCAATCCACCCAGTAGCAGCCTCAGCGGCCGATGGAGAGTTAAAACCCAGGGGAGGGGTACCAGAGAAGAGGCGGAGGCGGACGCGGACGGGGAGGAGGATGGCGCCCAGCGCGCGCGACGGTGACGGTCGTCTCCATTCGGCGTGGCCGAGGGCGGCAGCGGCTGGCGCGTGCATCGGCGGCGGCGGCGCCTCGTGTTGGGCCACAGGTCACAGCCTCGGCGCGGCGGGCTGCAGGACTCGGGTCGCGCCACCTAACGGCAGCGTCACGTGCAGCGCCCGTGGCGATGTGGGTGCAAACGGAACCGAACGGGCCGTGTGTTTCATTTGGACTGTGGGCCGTGGCACACGGTTTCTGTGAGCCCACGGAGATAGCAGACTTCTCAAGTCGACGAGCCAAGTAGTTGCCGGGTCAGAGCGATCCTGTTGACAATCTTGTTTCTTAAAACTTTTTTCAGGATATTTTTTTTAGAAAATTAAAAATGTTGGGTCAATTTAGGAGGAACTAGATAGTCTTATATTAAAAAAGAAATAGACACTCAAATTCGCTTCTAAAAGGATTTAAATCTGGATGGTCAGGACATACGGCCACGACCCTTAACCAACTGGCTCAGTTCCTACTTTTTTCACGATATATAGAACAAGAGCATAATTCCAAGTTTCGACATATTAATAGCGGAGCACATAAATTTATTAAATAGCGCATATAAAAATTACAGTTTGTAAAATACATGTAGTTTTTTTTTTCTTTTGTACAACCTCCGTTTCTTTTGTTTGATGCTGGTTATTTCAAAAATAAACATACCTCTATTTTTACAGAAAGTCCTGGTTCAAATCCAAGACCTTAAAACACAAGTGGACACATTGAATTCACCTTTAAATTTAACAACATAGGAAGTATATGAGATTGTCTACATCTGCTCGCGAAAAAAAAAAATCATCACCTAGAATCTTTTGTTTACACATGCATAAAAGGGTTTTTGAATTTGTTTGATCATGGATCATTACAAGGTATAAGATTGTCCGCACCAACGTACTTTAAAACATATTTTATATATTATTCTTCTTCTATTTTTACAGTACATAGTTTAAACTTCTAATGTGCTACAGTGTATACAGTATGCTTTACAGTGTGCCACTGCGGACGGTCTAAGTCTGACAGTTTCGAGTACAAATGCAGACACTCGCAACCTATTGTCTAGAACAAGGCGACGATAATTGGACGGCTAAGCACACGACTGTGGACCAGACTTCGTAAGCCAATATTACGACACGTTCATCCCTTTACATTTTTCGTAAGTACACCCCAGATCTAGCACCCATGATTTATTATGTAGAGTATCTATATTTAATACTGTGAAATTCAGCATGAAATTCGCTCCTACCGGAGAATCGAATTCAGGACCTGAGTAGTGCTACTCAGAGTACTTAACCACTCGGCCAAGCCTCCTTTCACAAGACTGGCAGTTTGTTCCTACGTTAAAACAGGCACATCAAATTTCTCGACATCAAACTACAATATTGAATACGTCATGAAGTAGGATGGCAATCTGAGCCGGAGCCATTAGCCAAGTGAAGCCAACTTCTTCTCTAGTCGCTTTGCCTCGAGAGCCTCCCCTGCTTCCCTTCCCGCTTCAATGTGAGAGCTTTCAATTTCTCAGCCTTGATCTGTTCTTCCAGCTGAGTTCTCTCACTGTTAGGATTGCTTGTCGCTGCTGTTTGAGGCCTGTTTGTCACAGTGACGGCAGGTTTCACTTCAGGTTTCTTAGGAGGTTGCGCATTAAAAGCCTGCATTGACAAGTCAGCATCGCTCCAGCCGATGGATTTTAGGGCTGACGTGATTTGAGGATCAAGAAGATTCTTCACAACAGTGTCATTTGGTTCAGCTGACAGACGACCGGAGCTTGAACCTAGGTTATCTGACTCTTCCAGTTGGCTCTCCAACTCCTTGGCCAATTCAAATTCTGCATCTGCTTCTGCAGTCTTGCCCTCTCTCCGCAACTTGAGGGCGTTGCGTTTGTGAGCAAGGGATTCACGTTGGATTCTGAGACGGTCTCGACTAGACATAACTTTGGGAGGTTGAGTCGATTTGCTTGCTTGTGAAGGAGGAGCAGAGACCGAGGTGTCAATGTAGTCACTGGCACTAGCAGGCTGTTGATCTATTAGATTGATCTTTTAATGGGCTTGGTTAGTGCGACCAAATCCAATCCAATAAGTGTCCTGATCGGAGGCACACATACAACTCATTTGGCTGTTGGGCCCCCTCTCACGTTGTGTCGCATGTATATAAGAAAGAGATGCACTTCAACTCTAACTAAGAGTGTTCCATTTGCCTCCACACAAGTTCACCGATCAGTAGGGTGCAAAAGTGAGGGGAAGGCTCCAACCATCGTTCTACTATTGATCTATAATGAAGGTACGCTCGACAATGAAGGTGTGCCCGAATCACTAACTCTTTTGTACATGTTCTTATTCATAGTCATTGTAATCAGTGCAATAATTGTTTTGTCATCATTTGATTTACACCACATGTGCCCTATAGTGTAGACCATTAGGGATCTGAGAATACAACAATGGTACCCGAGCCAGCCTAATTGGTCTCACTAATCTGGGTACGGAAATAGAAATTTACAAAGAAGAATTAGAGAAACAAATCAGGATTTGTCGTCTGTTTCCATAGGCGCCGCCGAGGCACAACCCTCAGAGCCGCTAGCGCAACTCAACACCGCCGGCTCCGTTGCGAGCGCGCATCTCGCCCCGGCTAGAGCCGACGAACCCTGTGAGAGCCACGGCGACGGGTGATCCGTGCGCCTCAGATCTGCCTGGGCGGCACCCGCTAAGCAAGGTGGTTCAGCCACCGGCGACCCCCCGCGCTTTGGGCGCCTTGTCGGTGCGCACGCCCCCTCAGCGCGAGTGCAGCGGCAGCCAACGCCGCTCCTCAACCCAGTAAGCAGCGTCTCCGGTCGTCGCTCCAGTCGAATGCACCGTGCACCGTCACTTCATGCGCGCCGTCCCATATTCGCTCAGATCTGCGCGCTTCTCAAGGCGATACTTGGGCTCGCTAGACCGCGCCGCGGGTGAGCCTTGGGCGCAGAATCGCGCGCACGTACAGGTACAGCACGGTCGTGTCTCCTCCGTGCCCGCAACGGCCGAGTAGTGCCCGGGAAAACTGGATCTCTCAGAGCGGCGTGCGCGGCATGGCTGCAGATCGTAGAACGGGACCGAGCCATTCGTGTGTGTCACCTGTATGCGGTTCTTTCGGGATGAATAAGGTGGAGGGGCAAAAGAAGGAAAAAGTCTACTTAACCCCCCAAACTATGTACCGGTGACTACTTAACCTCTCAAACTTCAAAACCAGATATTTAGCACCCCAATCTTTGTAAAACTATTTAATTAACCCCTAACCTGGTTTTGAAGGGTGGTTTTACAACTGTAGCAGCTGAGCTGTTGTCTGATCAGCAGGGGTCCATCTGTAAGCCAAAGAAACACCTCCGTTGACTCTGTTTGAGTTCCTGGACATCACATAGGGCTAGCAGAAGCAGCGACGCTCGTGGATCGCTCCTTACGTAGCTCTCCATGCTAACTGTCGAATCTCCCTGGCTTGCAGCGACCATAGTTCATTAATTATCTTGCTTAGGATGGATGTTGTAAATCATATCACCAAATGATTTTTTTTTGCAAGGAAGGCAACAGTCAGATGATTTGGCCATCGTCATTGCTGTTGTATCTGTCCTACTCTAAAACAGATCCTATTAAATCTTTTAGCACCTCTGCGTTCGTTCACAGTATTTTCTACTCTAAAACAGATCCTATTAAATCTTTTAGCACCTCTACGTTCGCTCGTGTGTGTGGTTGCAAGCCTGCATTCTGTGCTTCCATAAAAGAACAGACTTGTTTCTAGATTTCTTCGTTCGACGTGGCTGCAAGCGTGTGGTTCCGCTAGCCCCGGAAGGAAGCCGAAAGCCGCAAGGACAAAACAGAGTCAGACGGAGGTGCTTCTTTGGCTTACAAGTGGACCCTGCTGATGAGACATACAAGAAATGCCAACTCAGCCACACCACAGTGGTAAAACCACCTTTCAAAACCAGGTTAGGGATTAATTAAATGGTTTTACAAAGATCGGGGTGCTAAATATCTGGTTTTGAAGTTTGGGGGGTTAAGTAGTCACCAGTACATAGTTTAGGGGGTTAAGTAAACTTTTTCCAGCAAAAGAATGAGGCTAGGGTTTAGGGGCCGGCGTCACTCGACTTTGTTCAGCCGAAACGCACGGCCAGCCGTCGGATTAGATCCGACGTCACCCTCTATCGCGTTTTTTGGGCAGGGCAGTGTGCGAGCGAGCGCATATGGGCCCATAAGATCAGTATTCGGCGCTCTGGACACTTAGGCTCATGCGAGTGCAGGCGATGCGGCCCATGCGTGCGCGCGCCATGCCACTCTGAGCTGCACGGCGATCAGCAGGTGCACGTGGGTAGGCAAATTCCGGGTTTGAAGCATGCATGGTCATGGGCTCCACTGCGTTTTTGGGCTGGTGTGCATGCTAGCTTATCAGTGGCCGAAGGCCTAATAGTTTCGTGCTAGCTTATCAGTGGTCGAAGGCCTAATTGTTTCGTGCTAGCTTATCAGTGGTCGAAGGCCTAATCGGCCACTCGTAGAATGCTGTCCATCACTCCTAGGGCCCCATCTCATGCAGACTTAGTAAGGGTCTATATGGGAATTATTAAGAACAGTAAGTGTTGAACTTTTGGGCTAGTTAAGTCTGCAGGCTCATTTATCTTCTGAGAATTTTTGGTTTCGGCCAAAATCAAATTGGGCCTCACAGAAACTTAGTAAAGGGACTGAGAATTTTAGTTTTCTTTATTAAATTAAGATTAAGTGATTTAATCAGTGTAATTAAGTCTATGTTTTGATTAACAACTTTTTTATTAAATAAATATTCCTCACTGTTGTTTAAATAATATAATTTTGCTACTATAGATAAACAAGGTATGAATTAAGTATATTAGCTTTCGCTGTTAAGTGTTAAGTTTATGATTTTCTAGTTAAACTTTTTTTACCAACGTGAGAAAATTTTAATTAGAATATTTTGAATAAGCTTTCACTGTGTTTAAATACTTAGTTATAAGTTTAAGTGTCCAATCTTGTTTCAAGTAATTAGTAATTTATATAAGTTTTAGTATTTAACTAATTAGTGTAAGTATAAGATTAGTAAGATTTAACGTTGTAATTTTAAGTACTTAGCTATAAATTTAATTATTTAGTCATCATTTAATTAGTTAGTCAATGTTTTAAGTTTTTAGTATTTCGGGAATTAGTGTTTAAGCATTAGGCAATTTTCTCGAGTTTAAGTAAGATTTCATGTTATGCAAAATATGATTTAGATAGTGAATAAATATCTGGTCAACATGGTAATTTTATATTGTGATCAATGTCGCTGATAGAATTTTACTATGATATTGTAATAAGTTAATCTGAGAATTTTACGCTACTTCCTAAAAGTGACATAAAATTAATGTTTAATCTTATTAAATAATTATATTTTGCCTCATATTAGTTTTTATTAAGTAACATGATGATTCAATCATCGTGATTAAGATTTGTAAGTCTTCATTAAGATTCAGATGTATATGGTGTACATATACATATAAGTTTAGTAAGTTCATCATTAAGCTTCCGCTGTTCTTGTAAGATGAATTGGTTTAAGTATTTTTCTATTTAAATTAGACCTAACATGAAGATTTATCTAGAAGGATCAATTTATTAAGCTGTCCCATTAATTAATTCAGTTCTAATAATTAAGCTTGTTAAGACTTAAGCTTCCACTGTCATTTTTAGTACAGTAAATTTATTGAGTAACCAACGCAAAAAATAAATTTACTATGTGTTTAAGTTTATTAAGATCTTTTGTATTAGTGTATGAAATTATGTTGAGTAACCAATGTGAAAGACAAAATTTTCATACTTTAATGTCATGTTTTGTCAGGTACCTTAAAAGCAAGACAGAACACGTCTTTTAAGTAACTTTTAGTTCGTAAAGGATTTCGTTGAGTAACCAACGTGAAAAACGAAATTTAGTACGTTTAGAATGTCTTGTTTTGTCAAGTAACTAACGTGAAAGAAAAAACACATATTTTTAGTTGTTTAAGTAATTTTTTTGTTCATAACGAATTTCATTGAGTAACCAACGTGAAAATCGAAATTTGTTATGTTATGAATTTAGTATGTCTTGTCAAGTAACTATGTGAAAGGCAAAACATAACTTTTTGTAGTTCATTGAGATAATTAAGTTATTGTATATTTTGTTGAGTAACCAACGCGAAAGACAAAATATTCTATGTTGATTAAGGTTAATTAAGTTATTGAATATTTTGTTGAGTAACCAACGTGAAAGACAAAATATTCTATATAAATTAAGATGTATTAAATATTGTATTTTGTTGAGTAACCAACGTGAAAGATAAAATACAATATTTTATATGGTCGTGTATGTTTCATTAAGACTATGATCACAATGTTGCATACACTTAGTAAATGGGACTAACCTTATTTAAGTAATTAAGATTAAGATTAATTTAGATTCATTTCTGAATATATATTGTCTCGAATATTAAAAGTATCTCTCATGCCTTAAGTTTTATTTTAGTAATTAAGTCGCTTCATCGGGAATTATCTCGTGTGACGAGCAAATGAGGTATGTCTTTTTTATGTCATTTTACATTTAATAAGTTTTTCATGTCGATAAGATTTTAAGTAATTAAAAATTTTATGAGACATTCTCATTGTATCATTAATTCTAAAGTAATTATTGAGAATTGAAATTTTTCAAATAAATGTATCTTCAAATACATATTTTAGCACTTGTTAGAATTATTGTTTCACGGTTTATTTAGTAGTCATATATCATAATAGCATATTCTTAAAATGTGCAATTTTGTTATTTAATTAAGTTATTAGACATGGAATTCAAGAGTAAGAAATTAAATTTTCACAATTTGATATCGTCAAATATATTAAGCATATTGTTTAGAATCATTGAACCATTAAATGATGGAATGGAGAAACTTTTTATTCTAGAAAGAAGTGATGTACTCCCATTAATATTAAGTGATGTTATTAGGATATAAGTAAGTAATATAATTATCTCCTCATAATAAGTATTATAAATTGTCTTCGAAATTATGGCACTATTATATAGGTCATATTTCGAGGGGGAGGATCGTAGGTTTATTACTAAGATGATGAGTGAGATCATTAAGTAATAGATTTTCACCTCATACTTTTCAGTTTTTATAATATCTTGTGTGCATTATAATAAGAATGATTTATACAATAAGGGGTAGTACAATATATATTATCGTCTAATACCCCAAATTAGAAATGTATGACTATTTCTTTACATTTTATTAAGTTTGTAAGGAAATATAATATAATTAAAGGAGTGATCTGGTAAGATGAGACTCTAGTGTTTTCACTCCATATTTCCTTCATCAACTTTTTTTCCTTTTAAGTTGATGCTTATAAACATCGTATAAGTTGTGTATAATTAAGATTACCCAAATAATTATAAGTATGATACTAAGAACATAAGATTATTATTAAGAAAATAAGTTGTGATTTTGTTGGCTTTTCGATAATATTAAGATCCTCATTTTGAAACAAGGTATTATAGTCTTCTTAAATGATAACTAAATCAGGAAGAGTTTGACATCTAAAGATACCAATCTTGAAAATAAGTGATTTGTGTAAGCACTTTTATTTTCGAGAATCATTATTTATGATGTCTTACCGATATTGTGTTAACAATGCTAGACATTGTTCTCACAATATCTGCTATTATTTTTCATCATTAGTGGCCAATAATGATGAAGAGTGAGAGCAACCTCATTTAAGATTATAAATAAGCCAACAAATGTATCAAGAAATTCAAATGATAATGATCACACTTCATATGAATAATTTGTGAGTGATTATATCTCATTTGAATGACTTAGAATTTTAGTTTTCCAATAGAGTCAAATCAGTAGACTGTAATAAGTCTATAAAAGCTAACGTGACTCTAAAAGGAATAATAAATGCTTTTGATATAAGTATCATCGTAAGATGTTCATAAGTGAGACATTTCTCAATGAGTTTATTTGAGAATGTTTTAGATAATTCGAACCATGAGTTCTGTCATGTAAGTTAGTGAAGTGAGTTAACTTAAAGTAAATCCATTCATGAATTGAAATAAGAGTATCTAAGTTAAGAATATCTCACGTTCAATAAATTCGCAATAGATTTTGAGTATTATAAGATATTGAGAATGACAATTAGTGTTTCTCTTACGACAATAAAATTAAGTATCTATTAGAGGATAATATACTGCAAGAAGAAATAATGTTGATCAACTTAAGAGTAAGTATATTATCCTCATCGTTGTTAAATTAAGATCTTGGTGAGTTTTCTCATTTGTTAGTATGTAAGTTTCGCCGAGATATAATAAGGGTGTATTTAGACTATCAGATAATACATATCTACTATAGTCATAAGAATATGTAGTATGCATAGATTAAGTTTAAGTCTGCTCTTAAGGTCAAGGGTGGTAAGTATAGAAACAAATCAGAGATCGATCAAATAAAATCGGTTCCATGTACTTCGCTGTCGGAAGTTTCTTTAAGTTTGCTCAATTAATGATACACGTTGACATAGTTTAAGTAACCGAGATATTTTGGCATAAGTAAATTCAATCCAGATATAGATCACTGGTTTAGAAATAAGAAAAGTCTGAAGTTTGATAAGTGATTTAGGCCTCATGATAAGATGAGTAAGAATTGACGTCATTTAAATGAAGTTTTAGTAAGATTTAGTTTTATGAGATGTATAGCCAAATCCACAATCAATTGCTAACACTCGTATTTTGGAGCTTTAATGTGGAAAGGCTCCAATTGTGCGGTCACTACATCATGAGTGATGTATACCAAATCTTTTTTAAGCATGAGGCCGTCGAGCAGACACTAGAATCATTTTATCCGGTTTTAAGAGTGGTCGACAGCATCAAACCACTTAAGTTATTTTTATATCAAGTGCAACAAGTCAAGTGTGTCGTCAAACACATTGATATTAGGTTGCAAATGATAAAATCCAGGATCATACTATTGTTTTGAGCAAATCAGTGACAAGCGATTGCTGCGGTACCGTTTACAAAAGGCCTTCCACCCAAGTGTTTAGTGAACACGTAGTCGACATGGGTTTTCAGGAAAAGCCTATGATCAACTGGATACTAAGGGACCATCTGAGAGTAAGGTTGTTTCTGAATATGAGATATACTGTGGTCGTTCGAGTCAGATAGCGCGTAACTGGCTATTCTTGATGTGACGTGCCCTATATGTTGAATATGAAGAAACCAACATTAAGTTCAAAACTAAGTAAGTATAAGTTTTGAGATTAAGTATTAAGTTAGTCTTGATCGTGGAGATCAAGGGGGAGATTGGATTGATCTCCAACTAGGCTTGGTTAGTGCGACCAAGTCCAGTCCAATAAGTGTCCTGATCGCAGGCACACATACAACCCATTTGGCTATTGGGCCCTCTCTCACGCTGCGCCGCATGTATATAAGAAAGAGAGGCACTTCAACTCTAACTAAGAGTGTTCCATTTGCCTCCACACAAGTCCACCGATCAGTACGGTGCAAAAGTGAGGGGAAGGCTCCAGCCATCGTTCTGCTATTGATCTATAATGAAGGTACGCTCGACAACGAAGGTGCGCCCGAATCACTAACTCCTTTGTACATGTTCTTATTCATAGTCATTGTAATTAGTGCAATAATTTTTCTGTCATCATTTGATTTACACCACATGTGCGCTATAGTGTAGACCATTAGGGATCTGAGAATACAACAGGATCAAGTCGTTCTGTTGCACAACAGACCTAGTTGAGTCATCTCCACCATCCACACTGTTCTGTTGAGCACCTTAAAGGCACTTTTCTAAGAGTTTTGCCTGTTTCAACTCTTCCCTAGCTTCTGCCAGCTTCCCTTCTCGCTTTAAAGCAACTGCTTTTCGCTTATGGAGTAAAATCTCATCTTTGAGAGTATCATCACCATGTTCATTCTGAGCATCTTTATCATCAGGAGGTGAATTTGATCCCTTTATAGTTCCCAAGGTATCAGTGCTTTTGGGTTCTGCATGACCTTGTTTTGAAATGATTGTCTGAGTCTGCGGTTTGCTAGGAGAACTACCTAAATTATCCATGGATGTACCATGCTCATCTGCATGCACCGGCATTGTATTGCTTCCTGAAGATGGGAGCACGCCAGCATCAACACTAGGACCACACTGAACTGATTTATCTTCCCTAGTATGATGTTTACCGGCACTGATGACGACTTGGTTAGCAGCCAAGTTATTTGATTCTTCAATTTCAGCCAATTGCTGCTCCAGGGCCTTTCCCTTCTCAAGTTCCTCTTCAGCTTCCGTGTTTTTCCCTCCCCGTCTGAAGGCAAGAGTTTTCCTTCTTATACCAAGTAGTTCTTTCTGAATTTGACCCTTGGTTTTCAATGACTTGTGAACATCTACATGTGAAGTTGATGTTGTGTCAGTTCTTTTCGCGGTATCAGTATTAACATCTTCCCATCCCATATTTTTCAAAACAGATAGCAATGCTGGATCCTGCATGTCATTGTCTGTAACCTCAGGTTCATATCCTTCATCTGTAAGATCGAGATTTGGGGGTTCAACCCTGTATGGGGGCGTTGTACTAATGTTCCCAGTTTACTTGGTTACAGGCTTGGAAGAGTTATCAGGCTCTTCAAGTTGCTTCTCGAGAACACTACCTTTCTTTAACTCTTCCTCAGCCTCGTGTACCTTCCCTTCCCTTCTCAAAGCTAGCGCCTTCTTCTTCTTCAGAGCCAATAGTTCTCTCTGAATTGCTAGCTTATTTTTTGGTGCTGATACAGATTTGGCATTCATCCCTGCAATCGTTACATTTTCAAAATTTGTATTTTTCTGAACTTCTGGTGAAGGGACATTGAAATCTGGATCTTCATTTTCCAGATCTCTCTCAAGTAGCTTTGCTTTTTTAAGCAATGACATGGCTTCTGCAACATTACCAGACCTTCTGTTCGCAACGGCCTCTCTTTTCAGAGCTTGCACTTGCTCCTTTAGATTCGAAGAAGAAACAGATCCATGGCTTTCCAATTGTTTGTTATCCTCTTCATTCCAGCCAAATGATTTGAGGGCAGCAGCCATATCTGGGTCATTGAAGTCATCATCTGTAACATCAAAGTTACCATCAATGGCAAGATCATCAGAGGCACCGAGAATTTGCTCAAAGTTTAAAACAGGAAATCCTGGATTGCCCGACAATATGTCTTCATGGTTATCGTCTTCCATGTTCCTAATAATTGCAGCTAAATCATCATCAGACTCTTCTGTTTCACCCAGAATCTCTTTTTCTTCTAGTTGTTTTTCCAAAAATTTTGCCCTCTTCAGCTCTTCCTTTGCTTCAACAAGTCTACCTTCTCGCTTTAGCAATAGGGCTTGTCTTTTCAGAGCATTCACCTGAGATTTATCAATACCACCAGTTTTTTTGGCCTCTGATTTTGGTGCCACCTCTCTAAGAAGCTGTGACAACTCTCCTTCCACACTCATAGGGGCTGTCTTTGTTTCATCACGAAAATCTGCATCTGACCAACCTAGTTCTCTTAACTCATAGGCAAGATCATTCTTTTCTTTCTTAACTCTCTTCCCAGCTGATGCCCTTTTTGTTTCAGCCTCATCAGAACCATCTGCTGTCAGGGTATGAACCACGGCAGTTACATTAGGGACTTTTGTGGATATTCTCCTGCTTTTTCTCAACTCTAATTCCAGTGCTGCAGCTTGCCTCTCAAGCAGTGTTGTCCAGGCGTCGCCTAGGCGGCGCCTAGGCGTCCAGTCGTTGTAGATCGGACGCCATGCCTCATCGCCTCGCCTGGAAGGGTCCAGGCGCCCGACTGGGACGACTTGCTCGTCTCCTGTCGTCCAGGCGACGCGTCCAGTCATCCTCCGACTGTGACTGGCGACGCCAGAGGCACGCGAGAGGGGCGGCGCGGCACACATTGCACAGCGGCGCGCGAGAGGGGGCGGCGCGGCGCGAACAAAGAGGAGAGGAGGGGAGCGGCGCGAATAGAGAGGAGAGGAGAGGAGCGGAACGAACAGAGAGGAGAGGCGCACGGGAGGAGAGGAGGCGCGCGCGGCGTGGCGACACATCGAGCGGGGCGGCGCTGGGGCTGCGGTGGAAGGAGAAGGGATTGGGGAGTTAGGGTTTTGAAGTGGCAGCTCTGTTTTTCAATTGTGGCCCGGCCCAATATAACAATAAACCCTAACCATCTGTCTGGTTGACCCAGCCGCCGCCTCCAGTAGCCGCCGCCTCCGTCCGCCTGTACACGTCCGTCGCCCGGTTGGCCGCCTCCCAGATCGCGGCGGTCTCCTTCTTCCCTCTCTCCGATGATCTCTCCTGCTCTCCTGCTCTCCTGCCTGCTCCCTACCTCTGAGGCTCTGAATCGCTGGTCGCCTGGGCGCCACCTAGGCGCCCGCCTAGGCGTCCCGTCGGTCCACGGGCGCCTAGGCATCCAGGCGGGGTTTCACAACACTGCTCTCAAGTTCTTTGCCACGCTTGAAAGCCTGCAGTGATTCTTCAGGTTTACCTTCTGATTTTAGGGTTTTGTATCTTTTCTTCTCCTCAAGTGCTTGTTGACGCAGCTCATCTGGGGTAAAAATGGATGCAGTGTTGTTGAGTTCATAATTGTGTGCTTCAGCACAAAGACTTTCATCTCCATTTCCATCCATGCTGAAAGTTGCAGATGTTCTTCTGGAACTAGAACTGGAGGCACTGGCGGTGCTTATGGTTCTCCCAGTAAGCTCGGAGTTCAGAGATTCCCCACGAGAAAGCTGGGTCTGTGTTCCATCACTTACAAGGATTTCATTTAAAATTTCATCTTCTGGTTTAGAAGCTGCTTTTGTGTTAGCTGTAATAACAGTGTAGAAAGGATTATCATTTTCAGTGTAGTATTTCTTGCAGAAAGAAAAAAAAAAAAGAAAAATAATATATGGCACGTGCATACTACATTTAAGGACAACTGAATACTACATTTGGCAACAAAAATGTTAACCATGTTTGCCGCTTTGTAGAGCCAGCTAGAAATTTTGCATTAGATTGTGCGCACCATTTATTTTACTTGTTTCTTGTGCATGCATAACCCAATTTTTCAGTTTGTGTGCTTTGCTGCTTTCACTATGGATATTGCTCCCGGAGATTCAGAGTTGATAATTTTGCATGATGAACAATTGAACATACATATATCTAGCAAACTGAAAAATGAAACAAAACTGTAGAACGACAACTGACATGTAGGTTCTGCAGAGAATAAAACTATTTCTGGATAAGTACCAAAGAGGCAAAGATAATGACTGAACAATTTTAGGAAGCAGGGATGATTAAATTATATGATGTACCAAAAATGAAGCTGAATAACAAACTAATTTCCATGATATTGAACAAACAATGTTGAAGTGTTTAATTGTTTGCAAGTAACAAGGACCAAATGCGCAAAAGGATTTTGAGGGAGATACCCCTGCAGCTCGTGCTCAAATGCACTCTGTAGCAGAAAGGTTGCTAAGTTTACATGTAATTGCACCTTCTTTGGATTCTGAAAGATAACCAGATTTTTGTCACTCGGATCGCAACCACTTTAAATTATATCTATTTTCTCTGTAACCATAATACTTTCATACAGCAAAGTAGTATCAAGCAGCAACCAAATTGGAACTCCCTTCACTTTAAAACATAACTGATTGAGAAAAAATAAGGAAAAGGAATTAACCTTTCCCAGCTCTATTTCTGTGCCCATATCTCAACTCAAAGTGTGCTGCTTCCTCAAGCTTTTTACATGGATCACAAATTCGAACAGGTGAGTCACCCTGTCCACGTAAAACCATCCTCTGTTGGGTACAGTTGCTGCAGAACAAGCCTCTGCATCTTTGGCAGTGGTGCTACATATTAAATGCACAAGAGTGAAAACAACTGCTAAAGTGTTGAGACCACTGATAGCAAGAAAATTCATGTTTTTGTACCAATGAGAGATTTAGAAATGCCACAGGGATGGTGAACGCAATAACTTGATTAATTGAAGCAAGGAAATGAGATGTCATATGACCCAGGATATTCAAATTCCTCAAATTTCAAGATTGGACATTCTTGCAAGCATGAAATGACATTTACGAACGCAGGAACCAAGCATGCTCTTAAACTCTGTTTTCCCTTACTGGCATTTTCACACCAAATGGTCAGCCTACATGGCCGTTTAGGCAAACAGAGCTCCAGATTCAGACCAAGATCTTAAGTTATGGCTAACAACATCAGTGCAAAGCAACATTTCCTGGTTACTCTTACACACTAGGGCTTCAGTCTGAAATCAGTTGAGCTTGAGCTCAAGTGAATTGCAGTCTATTTATGACAAGCCGCCATGTGATGAATGCCGAACATGAAAATGAAGTCTAGTGGGGGTAAGGTCAACTGTGTTGAAAAGGTTGTCTATGGTGAGATTAAAAAATAAACATCACGGTCAATAATAGTCTGCAGATGGGCATTGATGATAAAATAATATTATGGACTAGCATTCTGGTTAACAGAGTGCGAGTTTTGCAGCTAGAAATGCAACTTTTTTTTTTTTGACTCGGATTCACCACCTCCATTCCAAGATGAAACAGAGATCCAGATTACAAAATATAGATTATCCAGTATCCCTAGTCCTATAAAACCTGTAATTGAACTACCGGATAACTGGATAATCAAAAGAGTTTCATCCCCCTTGGGGTTTAAGTACACGAACCGAATGACAAAGTCACAGACCGTGATGTGCTCGCAGGCACAAAAAGGCTATCCTGAACTCAAAGTGTTTGCAAAATGTAACAGTGCTGATTTTGACGCTCTCAGAACATTCCATCACCTCCCTGTCCATCTCTGTCAGGGACATAAGGCATCATCGAAAATGCATCATCCTGAGTCCTCATCACCTTCAAGGTTTCCATCTCCGTCAGGGACATAAGGTTTTGCAGCTAGAAATGCAACTAACAAGCTACATAATACAAGCAGCGTTTAAGTGATCCAAAAGATAAGGGATGCCCATGAAACTCATGCTGAGGTGGGCAGGAGTAAACAAACTGCAGTGCATTCAGTAACATTTCGACCCAGGCACTCAGCCATGGTACTCTACAAGATTACGAAGCGAAGTACAGTGCACTACTGCACTGTGCTTAATATCATACAGTAATTGCATGCAACGCTTTCGTGGTTTCCGCTTACGGAACAGAAACTGGAAGCTGTCTGGGCCTGCCGGCCTAGGTGCATCCAATTGCTGAAAGAAAACCATAGCTGCAAGGGAAAATTAGATGCGATTACCTTCCTAGTGAACAAGGAGAACTGAGCAGAACAACCCTGGCAGTGGGATGCATCCACCACCCAGGTGGAGCCTCGCAAGGAAGGCTTCGGCGGCAGCCCGATCTTCTCCAGCATGGCCGGTAGCACGAAGAAACCCGCTCTTCCCTGCTATCAGGAACAAGCCATCAAGAATGACTTCAACTTTTGGCCCCAAACGACCAGATTTGGAGAACAAACTTGGATTCGATTGTCAAGCAAGTAGAATGGACGAAATCGAAGCGCTTACCCTAGAATCAACGCTCCGTCGATCTAACTCGAACGGATCCGCACTCCTCAGAACTAGCCCAGTTGAGGGAGGGAGGGCCACGGGAAGCGGGGAGGGAGGGTAGAAGGAGGTGAGTTCGGCGAGGAAGGTTCGGAGAGATCAGGCCAATTCGATGACCGGGCGGGAAGGGAACGAGGCCACCGCCGTGGCGGGATGGGAAGTGAAGGCGGCGGGTATCGCACGTCGGCCACGGAGAAGAAGCAAGCGGGCCCGCCCGAGAGGAAAACGACAATGGATCTTGGAAGCAGAAACGCGTGGGCTGACATGTGGGTCCCGCTTGTCAGAACCAGTTTCGTGGTCGTCGGTCCGAGCGCCGCCTCGCAGCGAAAGCCAAAGCCCGGAAACTACCCGGCCGTTCCCTCGTTGCTCGTCGCCATCGCCGGGCGGCCGTATAGCTTCCATTGCTGAGGCCAGAATTCGGAGCGGCGGTGAAGTGCACACAGACTACTTGTATTTAAGTTGCCTGAAAATCTAACCACGCAAACACCTTAATCTCGAGCAATGCTACACAGAGCCTTGAACATCTTTGAATACCTGACTCTTGACTCGTATACATGTAAGTTCAAACACACCGCAAAATTGTGAAATTTTGTAGACCAACCACTTGACTAAGTAAGTTAATTCAAGTTTCAACATGATGCAAGCGGCTGCTGATTTTAAGCTGCATGGTGGTTGACGGGACCAGGGGTACACAAAACTAGCATTGATGCTCTATAGCGGGGAATGTTCGAGATTATCCGAAATTTTAATTTGGATAATTCAGATTTTTAAATTAGAATTTTTTATATCGTTATGTAAAATTGGACTTAAAATTTCGGGTACTCAAAATTTCAGATAAAGAAAGTTGGTCTAGGATTCTATTTACCCATATTACCGGAAAACAAAACACACATTTTATATTACAACAAAAAAAAACAACAGCTAAATCAGCATTGCAACGGTAAAAATAACATTTCAGCGGCATTACAATAACAGTACACATAACATAATAAAAGTAGCATTACAACGGTATAAATAATCACAAAACACCAGCAAAATCAGCATTTCAGCAGCATTACAATAATATTTTCGGTATCACGAGATGTAACCCGAATAATCTCCTAATATGTTCGAGTTATTATAATCCTACTTGAAAAATAATTTCAGATTTTGGGATTAACATTTCCAGATTTCGAGTTCGAGCTTTTCTTCTATATCCGTCTTCGAGTTCGGGTTTTATGTCCAGTGCTCTTGTTGCATGGCGCCTACGTTCCTACCGAATCTCTCCCTCCTCTAAGTCCATGTCTGCACCATCAGGGGCGACGCCAGGCCACTGCTCTTCCTCCTCGCTGCCTTCGTCGGCCTTCAGAAAGAGTCCCAGAAACTGCATGACGGTGGGGCAACCAGGTGGGACGCGGGCGTTCTCCCTGAGCCCCGCCGTGCTCGCGCCCTTCACCGTGCTCACGATGTGCTCGAACGCGGCGATGCCGAGCAGCTTCATGTCCCGCGGGTGTATGCGCTCGTCGGGCAACGCGGCTCTCTCCACCTCGAGAAGCTCCTGCCGGGCCTTCTCTCGCGCGTGGTTCCTCTCCGCCTGTCGCCTCCGCTCTATCGCCTCTTGTGCCTTGCCGATCAGGTTGGGGAGCGGGGCGTCGGTCGCTGGTGCGAGCGCCGCGCTTGGGGCCCGGTCGCTCTCATTGGGAAGTGCCGCCCGCACAGGTGGACGGCTGTTCATCGGGCGTACCATCGACGCGGGCACCGCGCCGCTCTTGTTCTGGAGCTCCCCTGCCTTCATGCTGTGCACCGCCTCTGGCGCGGACTTCGGTGGCCGAGCAGAGGTATAATTCCAGTTGCGAAGAGCCAACGGCACAGGTGTGCTGCTGACGATGGGGTGCACCGTCAGCGCGGGCGCCGTGCACTGATTCAGGAGCTTCTCTGGCTGTGCGATCTGCACCGCCTCCTCCAGAGCCGACTCCGGTAGCCGAGCAGAGATGTCATTCTTCTTGGGTAAAACCAACGGCGCGGGTGGGAAGCTGGTGATCGGGCGCACCGTTGGCGAAGGCGCCGCGCGATGGTGCTGGATCTCCTCAGGCTCCGCAATCTGCACCTTCTCCGGGGCCGGCTTCGGCGGTTGCGCTGCCTGCTCAGAGGTGTCGTCCTCGTTGCGGAAAACCCGCGGCGGAGGTCGGCTGCCAACATTCTCCTCCGAATCGCTTCCTGAATCCGAATCACTCGAGGACGTAT
Organism: Tuctoria greenei; assembly: GCA_036927565.1. Classification (NCBI taxonomy): domain Eukaryota; kingdom Viridiplantae; phylum Streptophyta; class Magnoliopsida; order Poales; family Poaceae; genus Tuctoria; species Tuctoria greenei. Next base: position 45,949,602 of record JAYESD010000002.1, read on the forward strand.
CTGTGTCACTCGATGATGCACCAGAGCCACTGCTGCTCGAGCTTGGGCTACCGCCGGTTTCGACGGCCATGGCAGCAGGGAACACGACAGGTGAGGCGTCGCCGCAGATATCAACGTACTCGTCCTCCTCCTCAGCGATGTCCCGGAGCTTTATGCGGCGGGAGGCGCCGGTACAGATGCCGCCCACGTCCCCTTCCTTTTCCACCACGCCGGCCTTGCCACTCGATTCTTGACGATGCTGCGACAGACAGCTGACGCCGGAGGCATACAGTGTGCCGCGCTCGATATTCTTCGGCGTGCTCTCCGGCACTAACTTGTCCAGCAACAACTTCAACAACAATGTGTGTATGTCCATCTCGGGCTTCTCGGTCCCGCTGCCGTCGCCACGGTAATCTGCATCTCCAGCGCACTGGTTCTGCAGGAACGCGACCACATGATCCGGCAGCGCCGCCGCCAGCGAGGCCAGGCGCCTCGCCAGTCTCTCCCTATTTTCTGCCGTCGTCCGCTTCTGCTCCACTGTTCGCTGTGCCAAAGAAGACACCCTTCTCCTCTTAGCCTCGCCGGCGCCAGCAACCTCCATCGGCGCCTCCGGATGTGGTTCGCCGGCGGTGATCCGGCCATCCTCGCCGGGGCCAGCAACTCCTGCATCGCTAGCTGACCGCGCGTCAGGGAAAGACTCCGCCTTCCTGATGTGATCGCGCACGGCATCGAGCTCCGAACCAAGCCGCTTCCGGAGCAGCCGCCGCGCAGTGCCGGACATCGTCCCGACGGAAAGGACCACCCGTTTGACGCCGAACGCGTTGCCCGTCAACTCAGCGCCGACGCGGTGTCTGACCGGCTCCGGTGCCATCTCGGGGGTGCTACTGCTATGTACGCCCGGCCGCCGCTCCCGGAAATGGGCGCGCTCGTCGGCGCTGCGCAGGGGAAGTTTACGGAAATGGACGCGGAAGCAGAAGCGGGGCTGGACTAGACCGGAGAAGCCGCTCGCCTCCTTACAGGAATGGGGGCCGGGGTGGCTTGGGTGGTGGCCAAAGCCGCGGGCGGACTCTGGATGGAAAGTTGGAAACGGCAATGAGGCTCAACAAGCACACCCAGCGTGCCAGGAAAAAGAAAACAAATAATCTTGAGAAAATATTACCTTCTATATTATTCCCTCCATCCCAAATTATTTATCACTCCCAAATTATTTTTGAACTAGAGAGTGACAAGAAATCTAGAATGGAAGGAGTATTCAAAAGTCTTAAAGAAATCAAAATGCAAATACATATTGATTTTATTCTCAAAAACCCCATAGAGATGTAGACGCTTTCATAGGCTCCTTCCTTTTTAGTAAGGGTGGGCGTGGTTAATCATAAATTACAAAATCGAATCAGATCGTACAGAACAATGTGGCTAGTCGATTTTTTGGTTAAATCCATTCTATTATTACGTTAATCAAATTTTATTATGTTTTCACGGTGTATTAATCAAAATTTTAATCCACACTACTCCACTATCCATAAAAACAAAGCTCAATAATAATAATAATCTTCATTCTCATCGAATTTTTCTCATAGCCCAACCCAACCCAATCTCGATAATATCTACTTATCACCGGTCCATATATTTCATTTTTATATGTTCATTATGATTTTCGTGTGTTTATTGTCAGTTTCTATATTGTACACGAATATGTTGTTAACCGTAAAATCGGACGGAAAACAACTGCAACCGAATTGTATGGTTATTGATTTTCTTGGATCACGTTCGGTTATCAAATCTTCATAACCGAAATTCTCTTTAACCGAATTAATCGAATGTCGACCCTACTTTTTAGCATAAAAAAACCACCTTCTCAACACCGGCGGTGCATGCACATAAAAGCCATATTTGGAGAGAGATCTCACGCCTCGTCACGTCCGTAACAGACGGTAAGGTATGTGGTGCGACCCACTCTTTGTCTACCACGGTCCTCGATTGAGATTGTGTCGTTGTCTTCAACCGTCTCCCCCATGAGATTGGATCTCGTTCCCCTAGAGGGTGCGGAGGCTAAGGGCAAGTTACTAGGTCCTGACAAAACGGCACCTCCGCGACCCCCTAGCTTTTTTCTCCTCCACTGCAGCGACGATCAACGAGAACAACACGTGGATGAGCAATGTGAGCAAGGTGGCGGGTATGTCCCTGGGTATGGTGGGGTGCTGACGGTACACATTAGTGGGTTGAGCCCCAAGGACCAACCATGCGGCGGGGCGATGCCAACGACAACGGCAGGATTGGGTTCCACGAGCTCTTCGACCAATTCCTTGTCGTGCTGTCTACAAACACCAACACCTGAAGAGTCGTGTACTGGCAGTGGAGGAGATGGGTTCGACGGAGAGAAAAGAGAGGAGAATTCCCCCCCCCCCCCCCCAACCACGAAGACAGTCTCGCCGGAGATACAATCTAACATATAATGCATCAGCGATGACATGATCCACAATGGGGTCTCGCTGGATCTGAGGGCGAAAACCTAATTCAATTATGGGTGAACGTCGGTGACACTTTAACAGTGCATATTGTCTAGAGTGTCGTATTGGAGACCTTCGATGAAGGTATTACAGTTTTATATTTACAGTGTATCTTCCTTATGCTCATCTTCATCTTAGATGAAGTTGGTGAACATATAGTTCATCCCATCCCTTTTTGTCAACGATGATATTGGCACCATTATTCGTCATTTCTATGTCTCATCTGTGACTATAGAGATTTGGTTCAAGTGACAAATGATCAGATCCATGCACGATATGTTATTTGACATTTATATGGTGTTGGATTAGTATCAAGCACTGATGATGGGAGAACTCATTTTACAATGGATGGAGACGATATTTAGTAGATACTTTCATGTACTAAATATATATACATATATTTCTCTTTCATTTTTTTGTTAATGTAATAAACAGGTTGTGTGCATACCGGTTGTTTGTTGACACACAAAGGCTAAAATGTAATTCTATTTTCTAAGGAAATATTTGAATTGGAACTATGGCTAGAAAGAATAAGTTGAATGCATGTGCATGGAATAAACACGGACCTCATCGTCTAATTAAATAATTTTAAATTAGTGTGGCATGTGTGTATTTGTGCATATCGTGCTTTAAGGAAAAAAAATAAAATTATCTTATTTAATAAATTTGTTTCTTAAAATATGGCAATAAGTTGCAAATACTATATTAAAACAATGAAAACAATACGACAATTTTTGCACACAACATATTTCTCCGACGGTCTGACAATGTTGCTTCTATAGCTATCAATAATATACAGTAGAAAATTGATAAAGCTCAAGTTATTTTTACGATATTTTATGCAATGAATTTACCTACATGGCGATTTTTTAGAAGTTTGACAGGCAGCGAGAAGTAACGGTGGCCTATATATAATAACCTGCTTAAGATCCATCTTCTTACGGGAAAAGGGACGAACAAAAAGACAACATACATGCCAGGGGTGGAGCAAGAAATTAACCATGAGGCGTGTATATATTAGGCATTCTATAAAAACCATCTAAAAAATTGAGCTTTTAGCATGGCAGTTTCAGCCCTGTGACTAGGTGAAGTTTTCAGAAGGAATGCAGTTTTAACCCGATGTCTCGGTGAAGTTTTCAGTCTTATCTGTTACCCCCGTATTTCCTCCCCCAGGACGAACGCCGATCGATACCATTTTCATGAAACCTTTTTGCTTTTTAACCGGAGATGGAGAACCGTAAGTCTTCCGCGTTATCGCCGGACGCTCTGGCCTGCCTGCAATGCGAGTTCAGTTATGGACTCTATCCGGCCTTTTGCAACGAGAGTTGAGGCAGTCATGATGGCATTCATGGAACTATACTAATTTTTCTGTAGGAAGCACGCTGCTGCTGTCTGAATACAGGGGCTACGAAAATCTTGAGAGTTAATGGCAGGAGTACACCGTCATCATGTACTCCATCTACTGTGCAGTTCTCCATTTGTTGCGGTGTGTCATCTTTTTTTCCCTTTTTGGGCAGAATTGCGGCGGTCATCTTGTCTGGTCGTTGGTCGGATCACGGCAATCACCTTTTTCTGCAGTTGGATCAGGTGTGCGTCGGCCCAACTCATAGCTGGACAAAACTTCCTAAATACGGCCCATGTAGGCCTATCGCGCGACCTCCCTCTGGCGCAGATCGGGGAGAGGTCTCATGTGGGCTTCCCCGATCCGGAGCAGGTCGAGGCAGGCAGCGCCGCAGGCCCGCAGCAGCTCCCTGAACAGCTATGATGCTCAGTTCTGAAATAAATGACATTTAGAATAGCTAATTTAGTTCAATTTGAACTAGATTAGCTGTTCTAAATATCATTATTTTATAACAGAGAATATTTAGTTTCCATTCATATAGCACATTATCTAGTACATAAAAAACTTAAGTTATTTGCTTTATAATTTAAGATTGTTCCCCCGATTTTGGTTGTCACGTCTGTTCAATTCATTTTTGGGTTTCGCTTCATTCGTATCATTTGGTGACTCTGTATCTAGATACATATAGAAGACGACCACTTGCAATAATTATAGACGGAAAACCTCAATTAAGGATGTGAAGTTTTGATAGTCTCTAGCAGTTGGTGGATTTTATTCCTTTCCAGGTGGAACCTGTTGCTGTCCCTTAGGTGCCCTGTAATACTTCAATACATGACCTTTCAATTGTATTTTGTTAAAAAAAATGATTTGATGTGTGATGTGTTTTTCTCAGCAAACAACATTGAACTATATTGTAGTATTTCCTATGGTTCATTCATCTTTCCTACAAAATTATTATAATATTTTCACCGTTTTATGGATTTAGTAATTCCTATTCTCTCCTACGACCACAGAACGAGTCAACAACCTATATAACTATTACATTTGTTCTGAAATAATTGTCGTTTCAGACAATTAAAAGAATTAGAAATGAACTGGTGAAGATTGTCTTAACGACAAATAAATTGAACCGAATGGAGTACAATATAGATTGTCTGCTGTATTCTGAATTCACGTTGATTTTGTGGGCGTTGACATCAGCATGAACACTCATGAAGACTGAAGCTCACATCGAAAGGGAAAAATCCCGTTACCCTTTGATCACCTCAGTGTGAGAGGCAAAAACATTCCATATTATATCCTTCCTGACAGCTTAGAGGATTCCCCAAGGGTCAAGCCTAGAAACCAACAGGTCAGAAATCTTGCTTTGCCTTTCAATCCTTTTGTATTTGCTTATTACTGTCGACACTATTGGCTGATTTATATTCATCTGAAATCACGGAAGGCCTTGGGACGTGGGCGCGGGCGTTGAGCTGTTCCCAGCACTTTAAAGATTTACACTGCACACATATCTGCTGTGTATAACCTGCTCTTGTATCAGCTGCATGCATTATTGTTTTCATCAGGGAATATATTTTGTGCCAGCAGTTCTTAAGTGGGCTACTGTTGATGTTACAAGTTATAATGTAATTTCGGGCTAGAGGTTAAGTACTCTGAGTAGCACTATTCAGGTTCTGAGTTCGATTCCCGGTGGGACTGAATTTCATGTTGAATTTCACAATACTAAATGCAGGTACTATACAGAGAAAGTCATGAGCGTTGTCGAAGCGTACGAACGACACTTCTTCCGGTACTACTAAATTGTAGCCCGTGGAGGTTCTTGTATCGGTTTGGACGTGCGGAGAGCTTAGACAAGATGATGACACCAAGGATTTATGTGGTTCAAGCCGCCTGAGCGTAATACCCTACTCCACGGGGTGTGTGTTGTTGTATTAAGGATTCGCTGGTGTTTGCGTGCGTATGAGCTTGGTTGTCTGTAACATGCAGCATAATCCCTTTTATAGATCAAGGGATGACTGTTACATCAATTGCCTGACCCGGCATGTGGCCACGACGGATATTATTGCCTAATACACAATTTAAGTGTGATTAAGCGCCCTAATAGCATGATAATGCACCTTAATGGCAGCATTACCAGTATTAAGAGTCCTCTGATCGTGTGCCATTAATATGGTATTAATGGCACATAATCAGGCCTTGTAACTGTAGCAACAACTGTCCTTTAAATGTTTGTGCCGTTAGAGATGTGTCAGTATTCCCGTTGGTATCCTAGGTCCGGAGACTCAACACGTGGCAGATCTGGAGCTTCCTCTCGCGAGAAGGTAGGTTCAGATCCGCTACACACGTGGCGGCACCAAAGTTTCCCTCTACTAGGGTTAGATTCGGGGTCACTAGACACGTGTTAAGCACGGAGCTTCCCTATGTAGGGAGTTTAGCTCCGTCTTATATTATACGTGGTAGTGATGGAGCTATCCATATGAAGGAGATGGGTCCAGTGTCGTGTGATACGAGGGGCCTACGGAGGTCTTCAACTCTGACAGGCGGAACTTCCTTGCACTTCTTGCGGTATCGTGCGGTATCTGGTACGCAGGGTACCGACAGTGGCCCCCGGGCTCACCTCTGGGAGAAATCCTTTGGGTTAAGTTATACTACTGGAGATGGGGCCATCCTCGATTCTCGCGTCGTGACTTCAAAGGTCTTATGATGTACCCTTGGGGTGATGGTCTAGGGTTAAACCATCGCCGCGTGGCTTGTTTTGAATGCGGCAGATAAAATCTTTGAGTGCGGATCTCACGCAATTGAAGGTCGTCGGTCCCCAATATAAAAATTGTATCGGTTCCGAGCGCCTTGTCAGGCAGCCGCCCTCGAGCTTCCCGCCGCTCATCATGACAACGGTTCTCCTGGGGTAATAACCTCGACTTCTTTGTCGGGGTGGCCCCAGGCCCATTCGTCATTGACGGGGTAGATTCTTTGTAATGTGACCTTGATCTCATTGCGGTTTTCATCCAAGCGTCGTGGAGGCTTACTTAAGAAGGAAAGTCTGCACGATTTGAGGACTCTTTACGCTTTCGATCAAACTCGCGCTCAGAGCCTCCCAACCTTTGCATAGCTTTCTCTTCTTTCGCTCCACTTTGTTGCGATGGAGTTAGGTCTTCCCAAAAGCCGCATCAAAAGCAAGGATGATCTGATGAAGGTTCGGACCTTCATGGGGTGATCCAGCGACTCCTTCAACCATCTGACTCGCGTCAGCAAGTTCCCCTTCAAGAAGGAGCGTGGTGGCGACATGGTGTATTTCTCAGCGTACGCCATGGTGGGACTAATCCCACCTTTTTCAAGTTTCATCTTGATGCTGCTGGACTTCTTCGGCCTCCAGCTGTATCACCTTGGCCCCCACTCCCTCCTGCTGGTGGCGACTTTTATCCACTTCTGCGATATGTGGGTGTGCTTGCCTCCCTGCATCGAGCTATTCTGGACCTTCTTCATGGTCTATACCACCAGCAAGGGAATTGAGTTGCTTGGCTTCTACTACTTCGTGAAGCGCAAGAACTGCCCCTTCAAGTACTTGAAGTCGTTCCCCTTCGACAAATGGGATGATTGGAAGAAGGATTGGGTCATTATTGCAGTGGAGAAGCACGATAGGCTGGAGCTGCCCCACAGACTCCCCAACATCGACACCGATGCCTGGAACGTAATTCCCAAGCTATGGATGCGTTCAAGCTAGTCCTGACCAGAATCCAAGAATGTGTGGAGGGTGGAGTGACCCCCCAGATGGTCTTTGAAAATTTCTTAGTGAACAGGTGGGCTCCACTAAAAGAGAAGGGAGAAGCTCGCCTGGGCCTTCAATAGTGTGATGGACGACGACTGTATTGAAACCGGTTTGAAACCCAACTTGGATGACGAAGCTTTGAGGCTCCATCCCAAGAAATTTCAGCACGGGTCCATCGTCGATGACGCCTTGACTCCGTTGGCTGCTTTCCTGCCTCTGAACATGACTTCATAGTTCAGTAGGGAGCTCCAGAGGAAGATGCTAGCGTTGGATGACCTTGGTGAAGTGGAGAAGCGCAAGACCTCCAAGGTTGTAATTCCCGGATCTTCTGAGGGGGTGGTCACCCCTACTCCGAGCCAGAGGCTTGATGACGTCGGCAAGGGCAAGGGAAAGGAGGCAACCGAATCTTCCAGCCATAAGAGAAAGCTGAGGCACGCTGATGGGAGATTCGTTAGATCTGTTGTGTCTACAATTTCCCCTTCTCCCCGGTAAGGAAGATCTTCGGCGACGACACCTCCTCCGGTGCAGACGTACTCAAAGAGCGCTAGCTCCGGACAGTCGACTCTGGTCCCAGTGCCAGCTATGGGCTCCATGTCCGGTAGTCCTTCTCAGCCAAGTAAGGCCTCGGCTGTGGCAACGCCGACGACGGCGACAGGCTCTCGGCGACTTACCGGAGCTTCCGCTGTGCCAACCACAGCAAGCTCCGGCACCGAGCGCCCAGTGAAGAAGTTTTGTGCCGATTGGAGCGTTAGCTTTCCAAGGTAAGCTTTATTTTTTCACCTTGATTTGCCATTCTTATTTTTGTCATATTTTGAATCTTCAGATATTTCGACTGCAGGGCATCAAAGACAGGGGTTGATGCCCCGGCCTCTGTTGCAACGGCCAAAACGGTGCGGGCGGAAGCTCCAGCTCCAACCCCCGCGCCTCCTCAAGTGGTGACTGAGGTCACGGCAGCTCCGGCGCCAGCTGTCGTGGATATAGATCCCAAGTCGACGCCAGAGACTCCCGTGGTAGCGCCGGACCACGAGGGAGACATACATGAAGACACTCCAGTGGCGGCAGCACCAACAACTGAAGCTTCAGCTCAGGACGTGGAGATGGTGGAAGCTTCGGCATCAGAGCCAGAGGTAACCGAGGCTACGGTCGTTGTGCCAGAGGTTGTTGCTGAGCTGGCAGGTGAACCGGTGGTGCTAGAAGCTTCGGCCCTTGAGCCGGAAGTCATTGATGCCCCGACAACTGAGTCGGTGATGTTTGAAGTTCTGGCCCTTGAGCCAGAAGTTGTTGAGGCTTCGGCAGCCGAGCCAGAGATGGTTGAAGCTTCGACAGCTGAGTCGGAGGTGGCTGATATACCGGCGCCTGAGCGAGTGGTGGAAGTGGCTTCGGGTGAAGCTTCAACGACTGCCCCGGAGGTAATACCTCCGGAGGTATCCATGCCCGAATCGGAACATCGTGAAGAAGCGGAGGCAGGCTCTCCACCCGCGGAGCCAGCAGCTGAAGACTCTGCGGCAGGACCTTCAGCATTAGCCCTGGAAATAGAAGTTCCCTGAGTGGGATCTTCCTCAGCAGCTGTGAGGAGCTCCCGAAGGGCGGTTCTAGTGTCGTAGAAGCTCATGGAACCATGCTTGTGGCGTGGGACCCTATTTTTGTTCTTGAAGACCCTCTGGAGCCGACAGAGATGACCCCGACAGGTCCGCAACCTATTTCTTTGGCGTTGTCTATTGACAATGCTTGCTCAAGCCTCCGACAGGTACAAATCGCCTTCGATCATGATAGCAAGGTCCTTGAAGAAGGGCGCCACACCATGAGCCGTTGACGCAATAGGCTTCACTTCGAGACCAAGCTGGCGCATACGAGGCTTACAGACCAAAAGGAGTGGGTTAAGAAGAAAAAGACCCGGTTGGAATATTGGGGAAGTTGTTGGAGGAAAAAGATGTTGCCATCAGGGCTCTCGACGCTAATTCTCGGGAGATTCTCGAACAAGACAAAGAAAGGAATGATGCTACTGACGAACGTCACAACAACCTTAATGAATTAAATGAGATTCTCCTGAAGCGCCGAGCAGGCCTCAATGCGAGGGAAGAGAAACTCCTGCAACAGAGGAGGATGTTTTGAAAAGAGAGGAAGAGCTCTCCCAGAAACTAACTCTGGCGGAGCAAAATTTGGCAGATCGCAGTAAGAAGCTTGCTCTGCGTAGCAAAGAAGAAGAGGAGAAGTACTGGAAACTGAGGTAGGAGCTCTCAAAAAGAGAAGTTGATGTTGCCACCAGAGAAGGGAAAGTAAGAGGCAGGGAGAAGGACGTGGCCGAATGGCGGAACCCCACCTCCGGGAGATGAAGCTAGCCCACCGCGAAAAGCAAGTTGCTGAGAGTATGCAACAACATGTTAAAGTGGTCGAGCACCTCGCCCGGGAAGTTTCAGAGTTAGATGCTACCAGGAGGTCACTGGAGGAGCCGCGGAGCTCGAGGGCAACTGAATCCCTATAGGTATGGGATTTTTTGGGACATGCGAACAGAGCTTTGGGGCCGCTTGGCTTCAGTGCAGTACGTCCGGAGAACCCAACACTGGAGCTGGACCAGACGCTGGTGGCACTTGGCTCTGCTGGCAGCAAACTCGACGTGATGGGTGATGTCATCACCGACCAACTGGAGATGGAGGGAAAAACTCTGGCCAAGAACGTCGCCGAGTATGTCTTGGCGTGTTACAAGAGCCGAGAACCCCCAACTTTCTCTAGATCCGGTCTTCAAATGACTCATTGCCGAAGAGGAGGATGTTGCCGGGGCTAGCGTCCAAGAAGCTTCTAAGAAGGTTGCATCGTTTTTCCGCAGGATTTAGATCCTCTAGTAGCTAGGACATTTTCTTTTTGCCTTTTGATGTAACCCTAATTTTGTAATCCAGTACTTGGATGAATGAAATCCATTATTTATGCAATGAATTCCATTTTGTTTTCCTTGTCTTCAATACACTATGCTTTATCTTGTTTGTCCCCTGGTAGATGTACACAATTTGATTGCGGACATTTACCAAAAGGATTTGACGACGTGTTGATGACTTGGACACTTCGAACTTGTAGATTTTAGGTTCGAAGTTTATTTCTGACTTCTGCAGGAAGCTTTTGTTGCATCGACGGTGGGCCCCCTGGGGTTGTTAGAGCTTGATAGGTCTGACGACACCCACTGTCAACGCATAGAACATCGACGGTGGGCCCTCTAGGGTTGTTGGAGCTTGGTAGGTCCGATGGCACCTACTGTCAATGCATAGAAAGTCGACGGCGGGCCCCCTGGGGTTGTCGGAGCTTGGTAGGTCCAATAACACCCATTGTCAACGCGCAGAACGTCGACAGCGGGCCTCCTGGGGTTGTCGGAGCTTCTTGGCTTTGACGATATCCACCATCAATCGTAGAATACGTTGATGGCGATCCCCTCGGGTGGTTACACCATCTTCACTTGAATTATACTTCACGTCAATGGCAGCCCCCCATGGGAGTTGCCGGAGCTTGTTAGCTCTGGCGACACCCACTTTCAACATCCGAGACGTCGACGGCGGGCCCCCTTGGAGGTTGTTAGAACTTAATAGCTTCGGCATCGTCCACCATCGTCATGAGTTTTCATTTTTCTGTGCATCAAGGACAAGAAAAACCGTAAAATTCATCCTCTCATCTATAACTATTTTGCGACTTACTGTTCTCATTTAAATTTTAGAACCGAAGAAAGTCGATATGATGACAAGAAAATTGATATAATCTTTTGCAGATCTGAATGCTTTTAGGATCCGCCCTACTGAGGCATGCCGGATTGTAGGTAGATTGGCATACTTAGGGTGTGGGACCAGGCTAAGTCGATAGCACACTTCGGACATGTGTTGGTTTGGCGTTCATGTGAGTAGACCATGCAACGATGTTAGGATCCGAAACGACCACCAGTATAACTTGTACAACATATGAATAACTTGGACTAAAATTCAAAAGGAATTGCACAACTTCTTATAGACAAGAAAGAGAAGGATAAATAAAAGAGAATGAGCGTGCACAAAATTAATGCACATGGAGTATGCTTTTATATAACAATGCCTTTCATTATAGATCCAGATTATAGGGGAGACAAGGACACACTTAGGGTATGGAACCAAGCTAAGCGTGTTATACATCTTGTGCTAACCCAGAGCAGATAGCTACACTTTTAGTGTTGCGACTGTGTCAAGTGTTGCTTGAACTTCTCAGACCCTCCCAGGGGGTTCGGATGTTCTCCCGAAGGTCCTACTCGACTCTGTTTATAGACTTTATAATTTACATTACATATAATTACAGACTCACCTCCGTGACACTAAGTATAGAACTTACGGAGGTGCTCGATGTTCCAAGGATTAGGAAGCGGGGTCCCATCCTCAGTTGCCAAGCGAATGCATCCGCGACGGGATACTTTGATCACTCGGAAAGAACCTTACCAGTTGGGGGAAAGTTTGTTCATCCCTTCACGAGTTAGTATTCTCCGTAGCACCAGATCACCTTCCTCGAGCTGTCGGTTACTCACATGCCTTTGATGATAGCACCGGAAAGCCTGGTGATAACGTGCATTCCAAACTCCTGTTTGGCACCTTCCCTCGTCGACGAGGTCAAGATCTTCACACCGGAGCTGGTCCTGCGTGGCTTCGTCGAAGGTCCGGACCCGGAGTGACCCCAAGCTGATCTCCGAAGGAAGGACTGCTTCAACTCCGTACACCAAGAAGAAGGGTGTCTCTCCGGTTGACCAGTTAGGTGTTGCTCTGCTTGCCCACAGTATGGACGTAAGCTCCACAATCCAGTTGGCTCCATGTTTCTTCAAGCGCTCATAAGTGCACGCCTTGAGTCCTTTCAATATTTCTGCGTTTGCTCTCTCGGCTTGGCCATTACTTGTCGGGTGAGCTACTGATGCGTAGCTGACTTGAATGTCGAGGTCTTCGCAATACTCTTGAAATGTTGCACTTGTGAATTGGGTTCTGTTGTCAGTAATGACTATGTTCGGAACTCCAAATATACATTCTATGGACTACAAGAACTTGATTGCTGATTGCTTATTGATAATCACAACTTGAGTAGCTTCCGACCTCTTGGTGAACTTGTCGATGGCGACATACACGAACCTGTAACCTCCGACGACTTTTGGGAAAGGTCCCAAAATATCCATGCCCCACACAGCGAATGACCATATAGGAGGAATCATTTGCAGTGACTGAGCCAGCGTGTGAATTTGTTTTACATGGAACTGGCACACTTCACACTTTTTCACCAACTCCACTGTGTCCTGGAGTGTTGTAGGCCAGTAGAAGTCGTGTCGAAAGGCATTACCGACCAGCGTATGGGAAGACGCATGGTTCACACACTCGCCTCCATTGATCTCCGCAAGGAGCTCGCGACCTTCTTCCCTTGCTATGCACCGCATTAGGACGCCGTTGGCACCGCGCTGGTAGAGATCCTCTTCTACCAGCATGTATCTTTTAGCCAATCTGATGATCCAGTCAGCGGATACACCATCTTCAGTAAGATGGTTGTCTTTCAAGTAGCTCCAAATCTTCGAGATCCATGCATCAGAGCTAACTTGAGCTTTTGAGTCTTGAGTGACAGGTTGCTCGGTGCTTCCTGCAGCACCTACGACCCTTGGTGGACACCATGGTAACAGGGCCACCGGGACCGTCAGCTTTGAGGTGTTGGTCTCGTCCCCTTTGCTTAGTTCGGCAGACTGAGTTATTGGTCTTGACAACCTCCGGACGAAGATCCCGTCAGGAACCAGAGCTCCGGTTGAGGCCTTCGTAGAGAGTTCGTCAGCTTCAGCGTTGTGGAGACGCTGAATATGGTGGAGATCTAAGACTTCAAAGTCTTTCTGGAGCCTCTGGACTTCAAGGAGATAAGCGTTTAGTCGGGGGTTGTTACAGCTGCATTCACCTTTGGTTTGTTTTATGATGAGCTGTGAACCACCCTTCACCAAAAGCTGCTTGACACCATAAGATAATGCCACCTTGAGCCCAAAGATGAGAGTTTCATACTCCGCCATGTCGTCAAAAGATGAGAATTTTATGAAGTCAAGGTGAACTATATATTTGACCTTCTCCCCGATCAGAGTGAGGAGAAGGATTCCAGCTCTGGCCCCCTGCTTCTGCATAGAGCCATCGAAGTAGAGAGTCCAGTGAGGTTCGGTGAAGACCGGAACCTTGGGTTCCGACTTTAGCTCACTAGGGCCCCCATGATTTGATGGAGAAGGAGTCAACATCGCCACAAAATCAGACAAGGCTTGACTCTTGATAGCTTGTCGCGGCAGGAATTCGAGATCAAATTCTGCCAGCTCCGCTGCCCACTTGGCGATGTTCCCAGTAGAATTAGGGATATGCAATATAGCACGCAATGGATAGGAAGTTACCACTGATATCTTGTGGGCTTGGAAATAATGATGAAGCTTCCTTGAGGCAATAAGAACTGCGTAAAGCACCTTATGCACCTCAATATATCTAGTCATGGAGTACTTCGCTGATGAAGTACTATGGGTGTTGGACGGTCCAGACCCTCTCATAGGGATCCGAAGCTTTTTCTCCATCGATCCAGACCCTTCTGAAGGGGTCTGGACCTTCTTGTTCATCTATTCGGACCCTCCCAGAGGGGTCCGGATCTTCTTGTTGATCTTCCTGGACTTTCCCAGAGGTGTCTGGAACTTCTTCTTGATCAGCCGTTTGAACTCCCTCAGATGAGAGAGGTTGATCTTCTAACATTTCGCCTTTAAGATCTGTGCCTGGGGGCTGGGACCCAGACTCGCCTTCAGGTAGCTCCGGACCCCCCTCCCCCCCGGAGGGGTCTGGGCTCCTAAAATAGATGTGGCTCCGGTCTTTCCGCGACCAGGACCATACTAAAAACTTCTGTAGTTGCAGAAATGTAAAGTAGAAGTGGTGTGCCAAATGTCAAAGCTTACGAACGACACTTCCCCCGGTACTACTAAATCTTAGCCCGCGGAGGTCCTTGCATCGGTTTGGTCACACGGAGATCTTACACAAGATGATGACACCAAGGATTTACGTGGTTCGGGCCGCCTGAGCGTAATACCCTATTCCACGGTGTGTGTGTGTTGTTGTATTAGGGATTCGCTGGTGCTTGCCTACGTATGAGCTTAGTTGTCTATATCGTGTATCACAGTCCCTTTTATAGATCAATGGACGATTGTTACATCAATTGCCTGGCCCGACATGTGGCCACGATGAATATTATTGCCTAATACACAATTTAAGTGTGATTAAGTGCCCTGATAGCGTGATAATACACCTTAATGGCAGCATTACCAGTATTAAGAGTCCTCTGATCGTGTGCCATTAATATGGTATTAATGGCATATAATCAGGCTTTGTAACTATAGCGACAATTGTCCCTTGAATGTTTGTGACGTTGGAGATCTGTAAGTATTCCCGCTGGTGTCGTAGGTCCGGAGGCTCAACACGTGGCAGATCCGGAGCTTCCCCTTCCGGTGAGGTAGGTTTGGATCCGCTACACACGTGGCGGCACCGGAGCTTCCTCTACTTGGGGTTAGGTTCGGGGTCACTGGATACGTGTTAAGCATGGAGCTTCCCTATGTATGGAGTTTAGCTCCGGTCTTATATTACACGTATAATGTCGGAGCTATCCATATAAAGGAGGTGGGTCCAGTGCCGTGTGATACGAGGGGCATACAGAGGTCTTAACTCTGACAGGTGGAACTCCCTTGCACTTCTTGCGATATCGTGGGGGTACCTGGTACGTAGGGTACCGACAAGCGTTGATCTGAGGTGCACTTACGAAAAATAGAAAATTGTGAAGGGATGAACGTGTCGTAATATTGGTCTACGAAGTGCAGTCCACAGTCGTGTGCTTAGTCATCCAATTACCGTCGCCTTGTTCTAGACATTGGATTGTGAGTGTCTGCATTTGTACTCGCTTGTAATAAATTGGTCATAACCTCCTTAGAGGTGAAGGTCTGAACTTGCATGTACCCATTATCTAATAAAAGGTTACAATGTAATTACTGTACCATATGCCTTTTCCATGTGAGCCACGATGTGAAGTTCTTTCCCTACCTTTTTTATTGTTTTCTTTTAGGGCAAGTCACTGAAATTTATATTGATAATTGTGTAGGAATGCAATCGTTAACGAGCGCATTCATTAGGAAGTACGAAGCGTCACTTACCCAATTACATAAATTGTTTACAGGATCAGCAAACTTTGCACAACAGTGTATCACCCTATTAGCCTCTCGACTAATAAAAGAAAAGGAAATAGAAATAAAATTCCTGCTAAGTTCCTCCACACCATGCCAAATGCTCCCAATTGATGATCGAATCCCTTCGGATGAGCTCATCATTTTCATCACTGATGAGTTGTTAGATTCAATGATCAATCTTGTAGCACCAAAATTTCTTGTCATGGTTATACCATCACGCACAACCAATGCCTTTGTATATAAAGTGTCTTCCAAATGATCATACCATGTAGCACTATCCACCATCATATCACATGTACTATTTCTGAGAACTTCTCTAGTGCCCCCGTTAAATCGATCACCATTAAGAGCACCATCTGTGTTAACTTTGTGCCATTTCTCATCTTGCAGTTTCCACCTTTCATATACCCGTTTCATTTTCTCCTCTTTCTGGTGAATCTGCAATACATCTTCTACCATCTTAGCAACAAACTTGGCAGCTACATATGGGTCTCATGTTTCCTGTCCATGTTGCCTGTTATTCCTTGCTGTCCACAAAGACCAACAACAGCAAGCAAATAGAGCAACATCATGCGCTTCACACATGTTTCCAACTAATAGATCCTTTGCCCATGTCACAGGATGTAATAGTGGTGGTTTCTTTGAGGTGATATCCTCAATACAACCCCAAAAACTCCTAGCAAAGGTACACTCAAACATTGTGTGATACACTGTCTCCGATGAATGATCACAATCCATACAAAAACTTTGTTTTGCAATGTAACGACAATGTAAGATGGCTTTGGCATGTAAGAAATTATGAATTGCCCTCCACCAAAAAATTCTTACCTTAGGCAGTACTTTCATTTTCCAATGGTGCTTCCACTATAAACTCGGGCCACTCGAAACTGAAGAAATATTGTCCATATAATCGGCCTTCGACATTTGAATGCCCTTTAGTAGCCGGTAAGCAGAACAGACTGAATATTCACCATTTGTTTCATAAGCCCAAGTAGATACATCATCCATCACGTAGTGGCCTAGATGAATTTTTTGAACTGCCTCCACATCCATCTCAATAAATTTTTCTTTCAATTTTCTAACATCCCAGTTTTGTGTCCCCTCCATTATTAGATCAGCAACGAGAACAGCTTGTGATGTGTCTAATCTCACAATTGACTTCAAAGAAATATTCAAGGGAATCCAATGTCATCCCACACTTTTGTTAATGTTGCTGACCCGATTCTTTTTATCACACCTTTTGTCAAAATATCTCTTCCATGATACGTGGTTCCTTAGCATGTCTCTGCTTTATGGATACGTAACATTCAGCCAGCCTATATGTAACGCTGTAAAGAGTGGTTGCAATTTTGAAATAATCTAAATGAAACATCACCTCTACCAAACATTTGTTCCACAAAAAGAATGTTATAAACTAGGCACATGGGTGTTGATTGCTGCGCACGTATGTACCAGAACGTGCATCTCATGAATACACCAGTCTTAAGATGTGTTATTTACATTGAACAATTGCACAAAACATTTTAATTTAGTTATAGATGCAAAAGGGCAGAAATCATGATGTTTAACTTTACAGAAAGATTGCATAGTATAGACACACGATGAAGGAATGTTCAATGATTGAAACATTGAGGGTCTAAAGAACAAATCATCCGAGGCCAGCTATTTTCTCAATAGACAACATCGAGACATTGCAATGAGTATCTTTTATGTTGATATGACTTTTCACAACCACCTTAGCTGCAGCAGCCACCACCTTGTGAGGACGAGCCAGCACCGCCACCAGATGAGTTGGGGACAACGTAGCCAACTTTGATTCCGTTGGACTGTAGGGAAAACGTTATATGGCACGAATAAATAAGATCGCACTGTCTTCACAGATTAATATATCATATGCTTAGAAATTGCAACTCAGGTGGAGTCAGTATGCACCGTAAATCCGTAATACACTATGAATAAATTGCATAGTACAACCAAATTAAAAAATTATCATTGCTACACTCAAGGATCCAATATTGAGGTAACAAATGAAGTCTGCATACCAGCAAGTAAGAACGGGATTCAGGAGTATATAACTTAAAAAACAAAACCGCACACTCTTCTACCATCATCTCATGCTTTTGATGATTAGTGGCAGGTGAAATTGAGTGTCACATACTTATTACTAGTAAGAAAAATCAAATTGTGGAGCCGCAAAAGTAAAATGTTTAAATAAAACAACAATAAAATGTTTAGATGTTTGGTAGAGTTCGCACTCTGTAACTTACAAAAGGTTTGTTGGAACGATTGAGATCCCCTGAGATCTCACATCAGGCATGCAATGCCATCTATAAGTTGTAATGTTGTATTTCATATAACAAGCTTTCATGTAAAAAATGTGCCAATTAAGCAACCCAGATATTTCTAACAGATGTCATGCCCTGACTATTTTTTCCCACAAGATGCACACTTTTTACGTGTATTTCAACATTACAGCTAGGATTTAAGACCAAGCCAAGACTTTCAATTAACCTCACCAGGAACTTGTGATCTCATTCATAATCTATTATTAACACAAACTTGAAGCACTTCAAAGGATTAAGGCTAGCATTAACTGACCTCATTTGATACATCAAAGATGCCATCTTGGATTTTCTTGTATATTGTTCCAGCAGTCTTGATGAAAGCCTACATCACACAAGATGTCAAAAACAGTTTGAAGACAATGAATCGTGTAATCACACTTAAATGGACCAGGGTAAATCATCACCTCCTCAACGTTTTGTGCAGTTTTAGCAGATGCCTCCATAAAGACCAGACCATGCTCCTTGGCGAACTGTTCACCTTCCTCAAAGCTGACAGCACGCCTGTGAGACAGATCACACTTGTTTCCAATCAGCATCACTGTCATGTTAGCATTTGCATGCTGCCTTGCATCTTCCAGCCAGCTTGCAAGATGATTAAATGTCTCCCTCCTGAAGTCAGGTGAGTCAAGTGTAAGTACCGTTGGCGTTTACATATGCAGAAGTAAGAAAGATATAGCCAAAAACTAGAAGCGTACCTGGTGATGTCATAAACCAAAAGGGCGCCAGCAGCCCCTCTGTAGTATGATCGAGTTATAGATCTAAATGATTCCTGGCCAGCCTGTAACATCACATGACAAACAATAAGATGATTGTTTTCAGGCATCAAACGAAACAGGAAGTGTTGAACTCCATAAACAGGCGCCTTGAAGCCAAGTTGTGTTGGGAGTTACATGGTCAGCCTTGATCACTAAACATAATGTGTAAATAAACAGTAGCCAGCAGGAACATATGAAATGGCAATCAAACAAAGCAATTGCACAGACAAGCATGATTCTGGGCTCATACATAAAGGACTACACATACTCTGGTCACAAATCAGCGTGTTGTGCTTTTAAATACTTGCAGCCAGACCGATGACTTGAACATTAGCTGATGGTATCTATGTGAAACATCGAATTAAATGGCAACAAACGTGGTGAACTGGAACACTTCTTTTGGTCGTGCAAGGAGTATTCCGTATGCAAACAGTGAGAGAGTTATACTGTACAATGATGATAAGGCCAATGTTGGCAGGGAGTCGATGCTGCAGTGAATCAACAAAACCATTATCAGATGGATCCAGCAATCTCTATGAGGAACAGCACAACCATCGGCAGCTGCTGATCCCGATGATGGAGACTTAATACCCACCATCCTTGTATCCTAATTACTACGAGATTCCGACAGCTACCGCCCCTAAACAATTCCTAGATGCGGATAATAACTGAAACGGCACTGCAACAGCGGAAGGTAAAGGAGCGGGAAGACGGACCGTGTCCCAAATCTGGAGCTTGATGGGCTTGTTGTCGATGGTGATCATGCGGGCACCGAACTCGACGCCGATGGTGAGGTCGTGCACGGGCTGGAACCGCTTGTCCGTGAACTGCAGCAGCAGGCACGACTTCCCCACGCCTGCGAGCGGACAGACAGACAATCGATCAGGCATCGCGGTGGCGCGTCGGTCGGTACCGAAACGAAGGCCACGAGCAGCAGGAGCAGGAGCATGAGCAGGAGCAGATCCCCGGCCGGGCGGATCGAGCCTTCCCGCGGACCCGGCGGACGGAGCAGGCTGGGGCGGGGACGGGGAGAGGGCGCGGCGACGTACCTGTGTCGCCGATGATGATGTACTTGAAGAGGTAGGCGTACGACATCCTCGGTCGGTCGGTCGGTCGGTCGGTCGGTTGGCGATCCTCCGGTGGTTCCTGCGGCGGCGGCGAGCTGCGGAGGGTTCGATTCGATCCGGTCCTGCTGCCCGGTTTGATTGATGATGACGAGGCCGAGGCGAAGGAAGAAGGTGGCTTCGTATTGAGGAGGAAGGCAACCGACGCGACAGCTAATGGCGACGCGGCCCGTCCCCACAACACAGAAACCAGTCCAACGCGGTGCGCCTAGCTGGATGCACCTTCCTATCCTGGCGAAGGAAAAGACTCCGTTTGGGGTTCGTGCACGGGACCGGTAGTACAACTGACAGCTCCGGTTTTGAATTTTATTAGGGCCTGTCCAAATTTAGGTTCCAAGCAGAATTTACAAATTTCCAAGTTTTTTTAGGAGTTTAGGCTGTCTTCAACAAGGAGAGTCAAAATGAGAGATCTATTTGAGCATTTGAGACTCTTATAACCTGAAAATTGTATCCTATTTTTTACACATCTCCAGCAGACAACTGATATTAGCAATTGGGTAATCGAACTGCTTCCATCCCGCGAGAAGAAAAACATGAACAACACACCGCCACCTTCTCTTGTTCTCCACCGATACAGCACTGCTCCTCTCTGCCCGCCCCTGGCCGGCTCCCCGACGAGGCGACGCACAATGCATGAGGCGGGACAGGCGACGCGTAGGTTGGGGAGGACGATGGTGCGGCGCGCTAGCGCAGCAGAGTCGCGCGGGGATGTTTGCGCCCAAAGGAGGAGGGGGCGCGAGGAGCGATGAGAAGAACGACAATGCGAATCATGGAGGAGGTGTGATGGATGACGCACGATGCAGGGCCGCTCGGCGCGCCGGCGCAGCGCAGTGGTGTGGGGAAGGTCGTCGCGCAAAGGAGAAAGGGGCCTTGTGCACGATGAGGATGGTGGCGTGAATCGGTGTACAGGGTAGGATGGCAGCACGATTTAGGGCGACTCAGTGTGCTGGCGCAGTGGAGTGGCATGTGGAAGGTCGGCTCGCGTAGGAGTACCAGCAGAAGCAATGATGGGGTGCGCGACAAGGAGGACGGGAGCGAGATTCAGTGAGAAGGGTGGACGGCGGTGTCGAGGTGTCTAACTGACACCTCCCCCGGACATGCTCGGAAGCAGCCCGCGGAGGTTCGATGTATTTTCGAGGGCTAGTCTTAGTAAGATCGAACGCAGTGGATGATGAACGCAAGAGATTTACGTGGTTCGGACCGCCGGAGCGTAACACCCTACTCCACGGTGGTTTGTATGTGTTGTATTGCTCAAGCGTGTGTCGAGTGTCTCTCGGCTTGACCTCGAGGTCGGTCGCCCGCCCGTTCCTTTTATAGTCCAAGGCCCGGGCAGTTACAAGGTGGGCCCTGGGGCCCGACATGTGGTCCCGAGAGGTACCAAATCCTATCTAAGATCTAGGAGTAAATACTATCTCCTGACAATGGCTTCAATGTGTCGCCTGACCATGCCCTGCGATAGGGCTATATATGGCCTCTCAAGATGGTTGGACACATCCCGTCTGTCTTGTCACGACTACCATTCGTTCGCCGTACGTAGCAGTTCGGCACCGGCCAGTCATAACAAAAATGGACACTGGTCCCTTGACCTATGAGTGTGCACCTCTGCTTACCTAGGGAAGGCGCGCATACTTACTGCTTGGACACACTGAGCACGTATTCCTTTACTACTGTCTCCTTCCGCCCCCAGTAGCTGTTAACCAAGTGGATGTGTTGAGGCCTGCTTCCGTAGGAAGGCCTAAACCCGGTGCTGCTGGACACGTGGCTGCGCCGGACCTCCTCTTAGCGGGGAGACGAGTTCGGGACTGCAGGACACGTGACAGCGCCGGACCTCCTCTCAACAGAGAGGCGGGTCTGGAGCTGCAGGAGACGTGGCGGTGCCGGACCTCCTCTCATCGGGGAGGCGGGTCCTGCGCCGTAGGACACATGGCAGCGCCGGACCTCCTCTGAGTGGGGAAGCAAGTCTGAAGCTGCAGGTCCGGAGCTACGAGAGACGTTGTTGCGCCGGTCCCGTCCTCAATGGAGAGGCCCTGCTCGGAGTTGCGATATACGTAGTAGCACCGGACCTCCTCTCAGTGCGGAGGCGGATCCGGAGGTACATGACACGTGGCGGCGCCAGTCTTGCCCTCAGCGGGGAGACCAGGTCCGGAGTCGTGGGGCACGTGGCAGCGCCAAACCTGCCCTCAGCGGGGAGGTTGATCCGGGAGCTGCGCGTCACATAGCGTCCTGGAGTTACACCAGAATTTGCCTCTATGGGAGGCAGGGTCCAACGTGTCATCTTCCTTGTATCTATGGTTACTCGGTCTGCCAGGTACCGACAGATGGGCTGGACAGGCGACACACAAGGTCGGGCGGCGCCTGGAGTGGACAACGCACGAAGAGAGAAGCATCAGGAGGAGAGCGAGGAGTAGCGGCAGGAGCATGGCGGGCGAAGACGGAGGAACAAGGAGAGGTGCAAACAGGCGAGACGGGAAAGAAGAAGACCACATGTCGGGCGGGCGGAGAGAGAAAGAAGAAATGGCTCGTCCCTGCTGCGTCTAGTTTCGGAAGCGGAGGAAAGAAAAGGAAAAATGGCTTTCCAACATAAGGAGTCTGTTGGAGAAGGATAAACCTGATTTTGAATATCTATTTTAGCTTTGAGTTCCTATTTACCTATGCTGTTAAAGATAGCCTTAAGGGTAATGCCCTCGCCGTACTTAAAAAATCAGCAAATCAACCCAAGTCCAGTTTATTGTGCAAATTTTAGAACGGGATTTCGTATTTGACCTTGAACCAGAAATGGCGAACGAATCTCAGTCGCCAGCCAAGTCTAAATTCCCTCCCTTTTGTTGGGCCACTAATCAGGCCTGTCAAGACAAAGGCTCGCGTCCGCGTCCGGCTGAGTCCATGATCCCATCCGTTCCCGCCAGGGTGGCTAGTGCAGCCCGAGCGGAAGGAGTCGCGGATCGGAAGAACCGTGCACGATCCGCCATCCGGCTGCATGCACGCATCCATCCATTGAACTACTGACGTTCGTCGAGCGAAGAAACCTATCCATCAAGAACGCCTTCGTGCTGCCACGAGATCACGTCGCCGATGATCGGATCCAGAGGCGTACGCGCCGTGCGTGATGCATGCGCCCAGGGTGCGATGCCAGAAGCGACTGGAGGGAGTAAATAAATGTTTAACTGAACTCTTTTCAAATGCATACGTCCTGTGAATTGACAGAACTAATAAATGAACAAAAATATAAATATATGGCCCATGCAGGTCTCGAACCTGCGACCTTCGCGTTATTAGCACGACGCTCTAACCAACTGAGCTAATAGGCCTCGTGATGTATGCCGTCCGAGACTATTTTAGATAACAAATGGTATACACGAACACGATAAAAATAATTTGGCAGTGCACATAAATAAAGGAACTAAAGGATGCAGTGGTAGCACAGGCCACGCATAACACCCTAGCCATCATGAGGCGGACTGCATATAAAATTTTAGGTGGGGCGGGAATAAGAGGCAGAATCGACTAGTTCACTAATCACGCCTGACCATTGTTGGTGCCCTGGGCAAAGAGAAGTCCATGTTCCAATCTTTCGTTGCATCAAGATTCTTTTAATTGTATTGCTCTGAAACCATCTAAATATCTCATTCGCTATGTAGAACCACGTCTCAATCTGTCAATCATCATGTCGTTGGTGCTGATCAACGCAACCTTGTAGCCGCGATCATGCGATGCAGCCGCTTGGTGCGTGTGAGTGTGTGACGGAAACGAAAATAATCGAGCTCTGAGCTTTGTGTGCCTGTTGGACCTCTGATATCTGCTTTGCCAGTAAGACCATCCGCACCAATATACTCTAAATCATACTCTAAAAGCGTGGACCCGCAGAATTTCCAGCGTCATTTCCAGCGCACTCTAAATTTCCAGCGCGCTCTTCTGCGCTCATCATACTCTATAACATACTCTATATCAACTAACTTTTCAACATCAACTACCATCCTAATATTTATATATGTTTACATTTATTTTGTTTCCATAATAAAAAACAAAGCCGCTTACATTATTATTATTGTTAATTTTGTTTCCCGGTAAATATTTACGAAAAAAGTGCAGAACAAATACGATCTGTAATAAAGTTGGCAATATTTTACAACTACGATACAACTCATACAAATATTTTACATCGGAGTACATAAAGTTGAAAACAAATACAACTTGGGAAAAAAATACGATACAACACGTACAACTATTACAATATTACAAATCATCGTTCAGTAAATAGATTCCAATTGTGTTCAATGAGGTCACGTTTAAGCCTAAGGGTTGTCGCTTTGTCTTTAAGCGTATGATGAGTGTTCACAAAGCCGGACCTCGCTGACACACTTCCGAGGGATGGATCCACTAACTGTTCTGGCTCACCCGTTACGGATATAAAGTTTAGATCCGTTGAAAGTCCTCTAACTTCGCGCTCATCCTCGATGATCATGTTATGTAATATTATACATGTTATTATAATATCATGGAGGTTGTCTCGATTCCAACCGTATGTCGGGCCTCGAACGACCCCCACCTAGCTTGTAACACTCCGAATGCCCTTTCAATATCCTTCCTCGCACCTTCTTGTACCTGTGCGAAGTGTTGTGACTTCTGATCATATGGATGACTTCAGTTTTAACAAAGACTGGCCAGTCAGGATATATACCATCAGCAAGAAAATATCCCATGTTGTATGTGTTGCCGTTGACGGTAAATGTCACCTGAGGTCGTTCACCGGCCAAGTAGGTTTGGAACACAGGTGATCGGTTCAACACATTTATATCGTTGCAACTACCTGGCAAACCGAAATACGCGTGCAATATCCACAGGTCATGTGTCGCTACAGCCTCAAGGATCATGGACGCATGCTTACCACGACCTGTGAACATGCCCTTCCAAGCAGCTGGACACTTAAGCCAAGTCCAGTGCATACAATCAATACTGCCTAACTGTAAAAGCCCGTTTTTCGGAAGAACAAAAACACAAAAAATGCGAACTTAAAAATTTTGAAAATAGACTTGGAAATCCAAACTCGCATGAGCCATATGAGTTAAACTATGTTCACTAAAAATAGGGACTTGTTAAAACTTTACGTATAGAACATGGTTGCTGATGTGGAATGGAACTTAAGGTGAAGAGTCCTTAATTTCCAAGTATTCACATTTTCAATGAAAAATTAAAGGAGAAAAGAAAACAAAATAGAGAGAAAGAAAAAGGAATTATTCCAACCCTAAAATGGGACATCCAAAAATATTCAAATCTCAGGCCGTAAATTTTTCCATGACCTACTAATATTCCCATTAGACTCTCGGTAAAGTTTCAAAATTTTTGAAGCCCATTTCCCATTTATTGGACACGTACTGAGAGTTTAATCAACGTCGACTTCAAATTTAAACTTCGTGCTCAACTTTGTCCAAATCAACTCCAAATTTTTCCTGAGGTCCCTTATGGTTCAAAAAGGTTAACTTCAAAGTTTCAGGATTTTTGAACCTAATCTACTATTTATTTCCTTGAGTCAAGTATCACTACTTGAATTCAAATTCAAATCTGAGTTCAAATTCAACTTGCTCAGTTTTGAAATCTGATTGCACCATAAAATTCTCCACATTTTATTTAGTCACGGGGCCAAATTTGACTATTTTTGAAGCATGCTTGCTAGCCCTATTGGAATTTTGGAAAGAAGAGGGAAGCGGGTCCCACAGATGGTCCCCACCAGTCAGGTCGGCAAGGCTTCCTCTCTCCTCCCCTGCCTCCACGCGACCGCGTGCATGTGCCACCGTGATTCCTCTCCGTCCTTATCGTGGCCGCCCTCCATATTCTTTCCCAGTTCGATGCTCTGCCGTGCGCCCATGGTCTCCGGCTTCATGCTCCGCAGTGTTCCTCCCACCGGCGCTCAGCTCCGCGCCCATGCCTGCTCGCACGCGCCGCGCCCGAGTGCCACGCTCCTCTCCAGCGTTCTGCCCGTTCCTCGCCCTTCAGCTCTGTGCGCCCGGCCCTCTGCTCGCCGGCGGCCGCCTTTGCTCGCACCTTCCCGTGCTCCCGTGCACCAGGCCCATGCCTGCCACCACTCGCGCGCCCCCCGTTCCCGGCTTGCTGTCTCGCCGCGCTTTTGCCTCTGCACGCGCCCGCCTGTCCGCTCCTGCGGCGAGCACGCTCGCCGCCGTCCGCCTCCTTGCCGCCTCCACCGCGCGGGTGCCCTGGCATCCGGCTTGCCGCCACTGCGCGCACGTGCCACGCCACCGCCGCAGCAGCGCCTGCAGCGCGCGTCGCCTCCTTGCCCCGCGCCAGTACACCATGCGTCACCCCGCGTGCCCAGCTCGCCGATGGCTGCCTTGCTCACACCGGCGCCCGACTTTTCCTTCTGCACAACGCCAGCCGCGCGTCTCCTCGCCGGCGCCCGCCGCGCCATCCATACCGCTCCGGGTGCGCGCCTCGCTCGCCATGCCTTAGCCCAGCCGTGCGTCCTAGCTGCTGACTGCTCGCGCCGTGCCACACCAAAAGCCTGTCGTGGCGCTGACCGCCGCGCCATGCTCACGCGCTGCTTCTGGCGCGCCTCGCTGTGCACCATAGCCGTCCTGCTCGCTCGCGCACTGCAGGCTACACCCACGCCAAGCCGCGACAACCGCGTTCCTCTTGTCAACGCCGTCCGCCGACTCTCTCTGCCGCTCACCATGACGCCATGTCCGCGTTCCGCGCCGTGGCTATGTCCTGGAAGCAAAGCAAGTGATGGGCGTAACAGAGGAGATGCAGGAACACACCGTTGACACACCAGCATCGACAGTTGATCCAAGGTTAGCTCTGATCTGTGCAAAGATTGGTCGGATCAATGCTGCAGTCAACCTGTTCGATGAAATGTTTACAAGGAAGAAACTAGATGTATTGACGTTCCAAGCTAGTCTATGGATGCAGGTCTATTCTGGGGTGGCAATTGACAAGTGCATGTGCCAAGATACCCTTTGAATGGTGATGACGCGATGGAACTCTAGTACACACCAACACGTTCGGCGAAATGCCTACAAGGTGAGCCTTACACTGAAATACCTTGCTCGACATCACCAACGTCCGTTCGTCGTGATCGCTAAGGTTACTCATGTGTCGTCAAGTCGTACGTCCAGTTTCCGCATTGATATCATTCCTATAGGAGTCCCTAAGTTGACCTCTTTTGTCGTTTGTATCACGTCGGCCTGTCCGTGCGTGCTCGTGATGCTCCACCATGAGCCGCGTCGACGTCGTTGACCATATGACGTCGTCGTGACGCTCCGAGCCGTCATCGTGTCCTGGCATCGAGATGAAGGATGCTTGTGATGTGTGTGGTGCTAACACACCAGCACGACTCGTCGTACAATGGTCGTTTAGCCAAATTAGGGTTTAGTCAAGGCGAGACTCTTCGAGTCCTAGGTGTAGCCTAGATGCTCGATGAAATGCCTTCTAGGTCAAACCAAGTGGTTCGGTGACTTGGAGTAGAGGTATGCAATAACGTTGCGACCAACAAGGAGAACTAGACCAAGGGGAACCTTGGATAAGAGTTCCTTGGTTTTGTCGAGGATGTTCTCTAACCGATCACAGGATTGGTTAACTTGGTGTACCACTTCATCGACGGCAGGTTCGTCGAGTCGCTTATCAACAACCGAGTCGACATCACTAGCCTTAAGACTCACAAGGTGGTGTTCGGGATTCCGCTCACCCCCTTTGATGAGTCTGGGTCGATGTGGACGTGGCTAATCCGATCTTCCCGTGATGGCAAAGCATGACCGTCACGACAAGGTCTCGCATCATATTCGAGTTCCAAGAGTCACCGAGCTCATCTGGACAATCTTGCAAAGGGCACTGCAATAGTGTCATGTAAGAACTTGGACGATGCTTGTAAAGATAGTCGTAGCGACTAATTTACCTAAAGGTCCTTTGAAAGTTGTCTCGATACTCACGTCAGGTTAACAAGTCTCGTTATGATGTCTTAAGTCCAAAGAATGTTGACCTCACTTCACTCCCAAGTGTCGCTAGGGTTTCATCCTGGTTCATCCTTATCAGGACCCTGCGACCACACTTGTCACGTAATTAGGTTTACTCCTTAATGAGTTTGTGTAACTTCATTGGTTGACTTCTAAGTCACAACCTCTTGTTGCACAGTTCACTCATGCCTTAAGCTTTCAATGCTCCATCTTGATCGCTTAGTCTTCCTTACATCACACAGTCCAGTAATACTTCTTCACCATTCTACCTTATCACTCTTTGTGCGGCATAGCTCCATGTGTTGAGTGCTAAATTGCGATGTGTCATTACATTGCACCTTTCAGTGCTTATCTCGACACTACTATGCCACCTTGACACTTAGGTCATCCTTACACTACCAGTCCAACACTTTCACACCATTCAGCTGTATCGTCCTTGAGTGGCATAGCGTCGAGTGTTGAGTGCCAAGTTGCAATGTGTGCTTACATTGCACCTTTCAATTCACATCTCGATACTACTATGACCACTTGACTTCACCCTTTGTTCATTCACACAACAAAGGCATATCTGTCCTTCCTAGTCGAACTCCTCATTCTTAGAGTTTACACAACCCCGTGGAGTCTTTTCTTAAATTACTTAATTACTTAATTACTTATATGCATATCATGTCGATAGGAACGTGCTGATAGGTGATCGACAAGAAACTTCGCTTGGAGGAGAAGGCCAAGGTGTTTCCACTGAGGTTCCATGGCAGGTTCTCCGGAGGAAGATCAAGCCCTAACAATTGACATTTGTTCAGTCGCAAACTAAGGCAAGCCCCGGTTTGCATTTAAGTTGTTTATAAACTTTTGCTTTATCACTATGATGAGTAGTATATAAATTGTGCATTACGTCTAGGGTGAATGATACCCCACATGCATGACCAAAAATCCCAGGGTTTATTTGGCACGAGTTACAGTTTGACCTGTAGTAACTGCTTTGCTAAATGCATAGGAAATCCGGTAGAAGTCGAGTAGTTGGAATCTACTCGCGAGAGATGTATCTCACAGGATTGGTTGAATAGAAAATGGCTTAATATAATGAAACTGAGACCGGGTAGGGAATGGATAGGAAGCGGCGAGAATTGAGTCTCGGTCGCATAGCCCTGCCTGTGTTGATTAAGGCCCGTCCGTATGCGGCCCCGCTGGACAAGCTTGAATTGTACCGGCAATATAATGGACATATGGAATCCAATAAACTGATGTAACTTGATAACTGGGATGTTGAGACCCATTAACTCACCATCGATAGGGGTGGGTTGAGGACAGTAAGGTGTAAATCGGTCGGCGGACACATGAGGTGTTCCGTGCGGAGACCTTCTGTTTGCGGAGGTGAGACGGGCTCAGCATTTGAGTTTCTTGTGAAAGGTGGCCATATACGCCTAGTACTGAAGTGTTATGTAGGTACAGGTGTGCTCGCTGACACTTCCGAACGACGTATGTGTCGTGTTGTCCGGGTGTATCCTGATTGCAATCACTGTCCCTCGCAGTAATAGAGTACCACTTGTTCACTGTGTCGTGACGTAGTAAATACTAAAGAAGCCAGAAAATCATATTGTATTGAATTATAATTACTTTGCAACCTTGTATGATTTAGAGATAGTACAATTAAAAGTTTACAATTTCCCCATACTTTAGCTGTAATAGCACTATGTGCTTTGGGCATGTCATATCTTCGGTAAAGCGTTTCTTGTTTGATTGTGGAGCCCATGATGTGCCGTGCTCAGAGAATGTCATTTGCTACTTAAAACTTGATTATAAGGATCCACTTGTAGGCGAGTCTATTTATGCTATTCCTTACCTATGTTTAGTGTCCCCTTGCATATGTCTAGTGAGACGGTTAAGTCTTGCTGAGCCTTATGCTCACGTTTGCGCTTTAACGATTTTTGCAGGTATTAGTTTTATTTCTGCTGTTCAGGTTGTACATGAGACTCGAGGTGTCGAGATAAATCTCATGTGAGCCACGCCGCTGCTGTTTGTTCTTCGTGTTGCTAGTGAGAATCGTCCTAGGGCATGGACGCCTTCTCTCCTGCTTAGTTAGGTGAGATTATGAGTATGTATTTTCCGCTGCGTGTGTACTCCTATTGTACACTCTTTTGTAAACTCTTCTTATTATGAAATGAAAACTTTATATGTTTTGGTATCCTTTTCGTGTGTGTTGTTAGGTGCCGCATCGCACGGCACCACCCAATGAGATCCTCGGATGTGTGGACTCTGGTCCCCACAGACATGGTATCAGAGCTTCATTGGGAATAACACGCTCGAAAAGAGCCTATTTTCGAAAACTCCGAAGTAGTCGAGTGAGGTTTAGCTATATGCCCATTAAGGACTATTACTAGTATAAGTTATAAAGGTGGTGAGCTAACTTGTTATATTATTCTGTAACGACGCTCTGTCTTCAAGGTAAGAGGTAAGGTACGCCGCCGAGAGCGGATCAATCTCGGTAAACTCTGCATACGAGATATGGTATGTGAAATTTCCGTGGCTTAGCACGGAAAGTCAATATGAGTCTCTGAAACTTTCCATGTTTCTGAGAACATATGACACGCGGTACCCCAGCGTGACACAAAATTAGTGGGAGCCTCCGTCGGGTGGTGTATAACCCGATAGTATGCATCTCTAGAACCATTCATGTTCTATGGGATCATGCGAAACACGTATGCCCGAGCGTGTATAAGCCGGTTCGTACGGGAGTCTTTGCTGTACAGACGTATTTACAACCATGTACCTCGAGACATGACCTCACTCGAGGGCGACTCACACCAGAGTCGTATGCATTTACTTTTAATTATATCTTATTGTGACTGCCTGTCGTGTTTCCCCGTGCCGCCCTTGAGGTGTGAAGGTGTGAAAGGGGATTGTTTGTCTTCTGCAGGTACACTAACTCCGGTAGCGACCCGTGTAGAATACGTTTGCGAGTGATCGGTATTACAACCACCTATAGATGTATCCGGATATACCGGGTTAGACTTTTCTTTTGGTAAGGCACGTAGTACCGCCAGTATCCCACTTGATACTTTGACCATCCCCCACGAAAGAAATGGCTTCATATTCATATTAAGTCCAAGTATCAGTTGCTGATATCTTGTGGACGAAGTAAAATGTTTCTTTTCAAGAGTAGGTGAACCAATGTCCTTTGCTCCTGGCAAGAGTTTAGCTCGACTTCGCCCGAGTAAGACTTTGGTTAAGTTTGAAGATCCATAGTGATATGCTATGGATAAGAAGGTCGTCAAGTCCCTTTTAAGATTCCATTTGGTTCTAAAGGAAATGATTAGTTGTGAATCAAGTTCTAGCCATCGGACTTGAGTTTTGAGCTAAGTTTCAAAATTTGAGTTTGTTTCCAAATTCTTGTGTTTCGAAGCCGGTGAGTTCTGTTTTCGAACAGAATTGACCTGGCTTTGAAATTCCATATCTCTTCAACCTGGAGGGCTTTGGTGGCAAGTGAATATTTTTTTTGAAAAGCTTTTGGAGTCTTCTAATAGTTTCCTATTGACCTCCAAGCCAAAAGATGCTTTTATGGTGATGAAAATGCACCATAACCACTGCAGCTGCTGTTCTGAAACTGTACAAGACAGTATCTGAACTTTTGTCATAATTCCTTGAAGAAAGCTCTTCTATTCCATTATGATACATTTCTGGAAAGTGGAAAAGCTATTCTACAACTTTGTTATTCAGTGATACCTCAAATTCAGTTTAAAACTAATTAAAAACAGAGTTGAAGATAGTACATGTATATCGATGCTATCTGAAACAGCCAGAAAAATTTTGAACTTTAAATAGCCATAACTGTCAAACTAGAAATGCAACCTATGCATGTTTATACATGTATGGAAAACTCAGAGAGTCCCCTACAACATTTCTATAGAACTCCAGAGCAGAATCCATCTCTAACATACTCAAAATTTCAGATTTCTAGACTTGATCAAATCTGGACAGCGAGTGGACAGTCCTGTGTACAGTTACTGTTTCTCGCCTAACTCGCTGTATAATTGTCGAATGGCTTCGTATTTTACATTTCTGGGATCCTGAGAATGTATGCAACAAGTTTGCTATGTATTACTTTTGCAAATGTTGATGTTTGTATATTTGAAAATTGTGGACAAAATCAGCCTTAAACAAAGGAGGTGCTGTCCAAATTTTCAGAAAAACTGTCAACTTGCAAATGCCGTATCTTCTCAACCAGAAATGCTACGAGGGCAAGTAAATACTCTTTAGAAATATATGGAAGTCCTCTACATGGTTTCTGTTGAACACCAGACCAGAATCCTTTTCTAAATGGGTGAAATTTGGATAATTGCAGAGACTGTCCAGGCATACCCAAACTGGACAGCAATCTGTACACCTCTGAATTTAATCCATAGCTCGCAGACCCTGGATCCAATGGTGTCGCGCGAGTAACCGTTGGAGAGTTTAGAGAGTCAGCTACAATTTTTGCAATTGGCTCCAGACCTGAATCTGTCGTCTACTTTTTCCAAATCGAGTTCGAATACAGAGTGGTCAATCTGAACTGAATTCAATTCTGAATGCTGAAATTTTACCCAACTTCAAAAATTCATAGCTTTTGAACCAGAGCTGATATGAAGACAAGTAAGTACATTCTGGAAATCTTATTACATTGGCTACAACTTTGTAAATAAGAATATTTCCAGATTTCCATCAGAACAGCCTGAAAACTTTAGATCAAAACTGCTACTGTTTAAGCAGATTCTGCTGAAAGTGCAGAGAAATCTGCTAACTTCAAAATTGCATAACTTGCAAACCAGAGACGATCTAGAGTCAAACCAATACTTTTTAGAAAGGCCTTGAAGTGTACTTTAACTTTGTTGTTCACCTCAAGATATGATTTTGCCATTTACTTGGCCAAAATCTAAGTTGCGTCCAAGCTGTTCATCCTCCACCAGGATTTAATCGGGTGATGACCCTTTAGGGTGTTTATGGATTTGGTTCTCGAGTTCAACTCGAGGAGTTCCATAACATCCCAGGTGTTGCGACCCAACAATATTTGCCTTTAGAGTTGAGTATTACACTAAGGCAAATCCCTTTTTGCTCGGATGCACATGCTAGTGTTTTGACTATGCAACCTTGCATCTCACATTTTAATTGTACATTGAGCATGTATGACACTTCCCTTAGTTGGACGACCCTCCCCATAAATATTGCTTGGAGTAAGTTTCTTGCTCACCTAGCTTGAATCTTAAGGGGGAAGGAGTTCATCTAGTAATTGAAATGTTACGTTCACCTAGGTGTCATACCAAGGTACATCGACACCGAACCAACGTGCTGGGAGCAATGCTCAAGTAAGTAGGACCGAGTACAACATTGACTCATTAAGTCAATACGAAGCTTAAGTAACGGGTTACCTTGAACCCCGTTTCTTGTGGAACTCGATCAACGAGTTAAAGGAGTCAGTTGATTCTTCACGCTAAACCACTCCTTTGCTTCAGTCTTTGAGACGAGAAGCCATAAGTGAGTAGTATGAGCTGGAAATTCTTTAGCAAGAACGTGGATTACTAACCAAGGTCGTGCCTAGCACAGTACCTTGTCAACCACTTAGTGCAACCTACGGAAGTGAGGAGAACCTTACTCTTCAAAGGTTACTCTCTTTGCCACTTCTGAAGGCAACCCTACCGCACCTTTTTAAGGGGTAGACATAGTACTTTAAGAAAACTACGAGATGAAAAACCTGACCCATTGTTAAGGAACCACCATTACCTGTAGGTTGTGATTAACAAGCTTTAGGGAACTTCCAATCAACAAAAAGTTCAATCACTTTGCTCCATTTTGTACACTCCGTTGCCTTGAGATGAACCTCACCATTCCTTGCTAATACTTTTACCTTGAAACCATCGAACTTGGTCGAGATATGAAAGTAGCAAGTTTTCTCTAGCGCCTTTCATGACCAAGTTTAATCAATCTTCCTGTATTTGGGATACTTCTGACTGTGTTTGGATTGTCTTACCTATTTTTGCTCAAAACATAATACTGAATACACCATACCTTGCATAATTATCCGCGGAGTTGCATTGTGTCTGCATAACATCATCCGGTTTGTGATGCATCATAAAACGTAATTACTAATGAGTTTTGAGCAAGAATATGTGACCCCGTTCAGATACTTAAGTAGTGCCTAACATTTTTGAGTTGTGATCAATTTTATCGTTCGCAACGCCTTCGACTGGTTTCATTATCTTGAGTAGCACAAGGGACACCTTGTGACTAAAACACAGTTGAGTCCTTGTCCTTGACTTGTTGAAACTCAAATCACCTTGAGTACTTGCAACTAAACAAACACTTGGACTTCCATCCTTGACTTGTTAGGTTCAAGTACCTTGATTGTTGCAACTATACCGTTCTTCATCGAGTAGTCATCAGTTCGATGATCAACCTTGTAAAATCCATGAAATCTCCTTCCTCGCGAGGATACCGTTCGTTTGTCAACCTCGTGAAACTCTTTGGGTCCATCTAAGATCTTATGTTGTTATATGGTAACCTTGCTATACTAATTACCTTGTAGTTACCATATGATTGAGTTCTTTGCTGTGTTGAAACATATGAGGATACTGAATCCTTACATCCTCATGTGCCACCGCAAAAAGGTCTTCATCTTCTGCTTCTATTGTCTGAAGACGTTGATATACCCAGAAACCTTGTAGTCGTCATATCTTCAGTATTCCTGCTGTTTTGATTACATAAGAGTGTTGAATGCTTTGCTGCTCTTATGATACAGCTAAGGGATCTTATGGTTGACTAAACATCAAAAGAAGTTAGTGATTGTTGTTTAACCTTGTGAACCATCTTAACTCATGTCAGGGAAATACCACATTAAGTTGAAAGGACCTATGCAAAACCAAGCAAGCAACCAAGAATCAATGCAAGAAAAGTTTGAAACTATCAAGGTGACCTAGAGAAGCAAAGAACAAGTGCAAATTCTTCAAATCAAGAATAGGACAGGACAAGATGTCATGTCAGTGCAAGAGTACAACAATAAAGGATCAGTAACAGACATGAAAGTTTTACGATGTGATATTGTCATGTCGAGCATCCTGTCAAGGTTATCAACTTAAAGACTGGAATCTCCTGAAGCAGACTTTAGAATTTCTTAAGATGCCTGAAGATAATCACTATTTCGTAGAACCCAAGTTTTTAAGGGCATTGCCATTTTCCTTAGTCAATGACCCTCTTTTACGGATCGTTCCCTCATCGTTCTGTCATTCTACCTGTTAGAATCTCGGGACGAGATTCCTTTAAGGGGGAAGGATTGTAAAAGCCCGTTTTTCGGAAGAACAAAAACACAAAAAATGCGAACTTAAAAATTTTGAAAATAGACTTGGAAATCCAAACTCGCATGAGCCATATGAGTTAAACTATGTTCACTAAAAATAGGGACTTGTTAAAACTTTACGTATAGAACATGGTTGCTGATGTGGAATGGAACTTAAGGTGAAGAATCCTTAATTTCCAAGTATTCACATTTTCAATGAAAAATTAAAGGAGAAAAGAAAACAAAATAGAGAGAAAGAAAAAGGAATTATTCCAACCCTAAAATGGGACATCCAAAAATATTCAAATCTCAGGCCGTCAATTTTTCCATGACCTACTAATATTCCCATTAGACTCTCGGTAAAGTTTCAAAATTTTTGAAGCCCATTTCCCATTTATTGGACACGTACTGAGAGTTTAATCAACGTCGACTTCAAATTTAAACTTCGTGCTCAACTTTGTCCAAATCAACTCCAAATTTTTCCTGAGGTCCCTTATGGTTCAAAAAGGTTAACTTCAAAGTTTCAGGATTTTTGAACCTAATCTACTATTTATTTCCTTGAGTCAAGTATCACTACTTGAATTCAAATTCAAATCTGAGTTCAAATTCAACTTGCTCAGTTTTGAAATCTGATTGCACCATAAAATTCTCCACATTTTATTTAGTCACGGGGCCAAATTTGACTATTTTTGAAGCATGCTTGCTAGCCCTATTGGAATTTTGGAAAGAAGAGGGAAGCGGGTCCCACAGATGGTCCCCACCAGTCAGGTCGGCAAGGCTTCCTCTCTCCTCCCCTGCCTCCACGCGACCGCGTGCATGTGCCACCGCGATTCCTCTCCGTCCTTATCGTGGCCGCCCTCCATATTCTTTCCCAGTTCGATGCTCTGCCGTGCGCCCATGGTCTCCGGCTTCATGCTCCGCAGTGTTCCTCCCACCGGCGCTCAGCTCCGCGCCCATGCCTGCTCGCACGCGCTGCGCCCGAGCGCCACGCTCCTCTCCAGCGTTCTGCCCGTTCCTCGCCCTTCAGCTCTGTGCGCCGGGCCCTCTGCTCGCCGGCGGCCGCCTTTGCTCGCACCTTCCCGTGCTCCCGTGCACCAGGCCCATGCCTGCCACCACTCGCGCGCCCCCCGTTCCCGGCTTGCTGTCTCGCCGCGCTTTTGCCTCTGCACGCGCCCGCCTGTCCGCTCCTGCGGCGAGCACGCTCGCCGCCGTCCGCCTCCTTGCCGCCTCCACCGCGCGGGTGCCCTGGCATCCGGCTTGCCGCCACTGCGCGCACGTGCCACGCCACCGCCGCAGCAGCGCCTGCAGCGCGCGTCGCCTCCTTGCCCCGCGCCAGTACACCATGCGTCACCCCGCGTGCCCAGCTCGCCGATGGCTGCCTTGCTCACACCGGCGCCCGACTTTTCCTTCTGCACAACGCCAGCCGCGCGTCTCCTCGCCGGCGCCCGCCGCGCCATCCATACCGCTCCGGGTGCGCGCCTCGCTCGCCATGCCTTAGCCCAGCCGTGCGTCCTAGCTGCTGACTGCTCGCGCCGTGCCACACCAAAAGCCTGTCGTGGCGCTGACCGCCGCGCCATGCTCACGCGCTGCTTCTGGCGCGCCTCGCTGTGCACCATAGCCGTCCTGCTCGCTCGCGCACTGCAGGCTACACCCACGCCAAGCCGCGGCAACCGCGTTCCTCTTGTCAACGCCGTCCGCCGACTCTCTCTGCCGCTCACCATGACGCCATGTCCGCGTTCCGCGCCGTGGCTATGTCCTGGAAGCAAAGCAAGTGATGGGCGTAACAGAGGAGATGCAGGAACACACCGTTGACACACCAGCATCGACAGTTGATCCAAGGTTAGCTCTGATCTGTGCAAAGATTGGTCGGATCAATGCTGCAGTCAACCTGTTCGATGAAATGTTTACAAGGAAGAAACTAGATGTATTGACGTTCCAAGCTAGTCTATGGATGCAGGTCTATTCTGGGGTGGCAATTGACAAGTGCATGTGCCAAGATACCCTTTGAATGGTGATGACGCGATGGAACTCTAGTACACACCAACACGTTCGGCGAAATGCCTACAAGGTGAGCCTTACACTGAAATACCTTGCTCGACATCACCAACGTCCGTTCGTCGTGATCGCTAAGGTTACTCATGTGTCGTCAAGTCGTACGTCCAGTTTCCGCATTGATATCATTCCTATAGGAGTCCCTAAGTTGACCTCTTTTGTCGTTTGTATCACGTCGGCCTGTCCGTGCGTGCTCGTGATGCTCCACCATGAGCCGCGTCGACGTCGTTGACCATATGACGTCGTCGTGACGCTCCGAGCCGTCATCGTGTCCTGGCATCGAGATGAAGGATGCTTGTGATGTGTGTGGTGCTAACACACCAGCACGACTCGTCGTACAATGGTCGTTTAGCCAAATTAGGGTTTAGTCAAGGCGAGACTCTTCGAGTCCTAGGTGTAGCCTAGATGCTCGATGAAATGCCTTCTAGGTCAAACCAAGTGGTTCGGTGACTTGGAGTAGAGGTATGCAATAACGTTGCGACCAACAAGGAGAACTAGACCAAGGGGAACCTTGGATAAGAGTTCCTTGGTTTTGTCGAGGATGTTCTCTAACCGATCACAGGATTGGTTAACTTGGTGTACCACTTCATCGACGGCAGGTTCGTCGAGTCGCTTATCAACAACCGAGTCGACATCACTAGCCTTAAGACTCACAAGGTGGTGTTCGGGATTCCGCTCACCCCCTTTGATGAGTCTGGGTCGATGTGGACGTGGCTAATCCGATCTTCCCGTGATGGCAAAGCATGACCGTCACGACAAGGTCTCGCATCATATTCGAGTTCCAAGAGTCACCGAGCTCATCTGGACAATCTTGCAAAGGGCACTGCAATAGTGTCATGTAAGAACTTGGACGATGCTTGTAAAGATAGTCGTAGCGACTAATTTACCTAAAGGTCCTTTGAAAGTTGTCTCGATACTCACGTCAGGTTAACAAGTCTCGTTATGATGTCTTAAGTCCAAAGAATGTTGACCTCACTTCACTCCCAAGTGTCGCTAGGGTTTCATCCTGGTTCATCCTTATCAGGACCCTGCGACCACACTTGTCACGTAATTAGGTTTACTCCTTAATGAGTTTGTGTAACTTCATTGGTTGACTTCTAAGTCACAACCTCTTGTTGCACAGTTCACTCATGCCTTAAGCTTTCAATGCTCCATCTTGATCGCTTAGTCTTCCTTACATCACACAGTCCAGTAATACTTCTTCACCATTCTACCTTATCACTCTTTGTGCGGCATAGCTCCATGTGTTGAGTGCTAAATTGCGATGTGTCATTACATTGCACCTTTCAGTGCTTATCTCGACACTACTATGCCACCTTGACACTTAGGTCATCCTTACACTACCAGTCCAACACTTTCACACCATTCAGCTGTATCGTCCTTGAGTGGCATAGCGTCGAGTGTTGAGTGCCAAGTTGCAATGTGTGCTTACATTGCACCTTTCAATTCACATCTCGATACTACTATGACCACTTGACTTCACCCTTTGTTCATTCACACAACAAAGGCATATCTGTCCTTCCTAGTCGAACTCCTCATTCTTAGAGTTTACACAACCCCGTGGAGTCTTTTCTTAAATTACTTAATTACTTAATTACTTATATGCATATCATGTCGATAGGAACGTGCTGATAGGTGATCGACAAGAAACTTCGCTTGGAGGAGAAGGCCAAGGTGTTTCCACTGAGGTTCCATGGTAGGTTCTCCGGAGGAAGATCAAGCCCTAACAATTGACATTTGTTCAGTCGCAAACTAAGACAAGCCCCGGTTTGCATTTAAGTTGTTTATAAACTTTTGCTTTATCACTATGATGAGTAGTATATAAATTGTGCATTACGTCTAGGGTGAATGATACCCCACATGCATGACCAAAAATCCCAGGGTTTATTTGGCACGAGTTACAGTTTGACCTGTAGTAACTGCTTTGCTAAATGCATAGGAAATCCGGTAGAAGTCGAGTAGTTGGAATCTACTCGCGAGAGATGTATCTCACAGGATTGGTTGAATAGAAAATGGCTTAATATAATGAAACTGAGACCGGGTAGGGAATGGATAGGAAGCGGCGAGAATTGAGTCTCGGTCGCATAGCCCTGCCTGTGTTGATTAAGGCCCGTCCGTATGCGTCCCCGCTGGACAAGCTTGAATTGTACCGGCAATATAATGGACATATGGAATCCAATAAACTGATGTAACTTGATAACTGGGATGTTGAGACCCATTAACTCACCATCGATAGGGGTGGGTTGAGGACAATAAGGTGTAAATCGGTCGGCGGACACATGAGGTGTTCCGTGCGGAGACCTTCTGTTTGCGGAGGTGAGACGGGCTCAGCATTTGAGTTTCTTGTGAAAGGTGGCCATATACGCCTAGTACTGAAGTGTTATGTAGGTACAGGTGTGCTCGCTGACACTTCCGAACGACGTATGTGTCGTGTTGTCCGGGTGTATCCTGATTGCAATCACTGTCCCTCGCAGTAATAGAGTACCACTTGTTCACTGTGTCGTGACGTAGTAAATACTAAAGAAGCCAGAAAATCATATTGTATTGAATTATAATTACTTTGCAACCTTGTATGATTTAGAGATAGTACAATTAAAAGTTTACAATTTCCCCATACTTTAGCTGTAATAGCACTATGTGCTTTGGGCATGTCATATCTTCGGTAAAGCGTTTCTTGTTTGATTGTGGAGCCCATGATGTGCCGTGCTCAGAGAATGTCATTTGCTACTTAAAACTTGATTATAAGGATCCACTTGTAGGCGAGTCCATTTATGCTATTCCTTACCTATGTTTAGTGTCCCCTTGCATATGTCTAGTGAGACGGTTAAGTCTTGCTGAGCCTTATGCTCACGTTTGCGCTTTAACAATTTTTGCAGGTATTAGTTTTATTTCTGCTGTTCAGGTTGTACATGAGACTCGAGGTGTCGAGATAAATCTCATGTGAGCCACGCCGCTGCTGTTTGTTCTTCGTGTTGCTAGTGAGAATCGTCCTAGGGCATGGACGCCTTCTCTCCTGCTTAGTTAGGTGAGATTATGAGTATGTATTTTCCGCTGCGTGTGTACTCCTATTGTACACTCTTTTGTAAACTCTTCTTATTATGAAATGAAAACTTTATATGTTTTGGTATCCTTTTCGTGTGTGTTGTTAGGTGCCGCATCGCACGGCACCACCCAATGAGATCCTCGGATGTGTGGACTCTGGTCCCCACACTAACATGCCCGGAAACCCGCGTCTCGCATTTGTGTTTAATATTCTAGCAATATCCTGTTCGTTAGGCTCACGTAGGTACGTTCTGCTATAAACTCTAATTATAGTCTTGCAAATTTGAATGAGTGCCTCACGAGAAGTCGTCTCTGCAATTCCAA
This sequence comes from Tuctoria greenei, assembly GCA_036927565.1. Classification (NCBI taxonomy): domain Eukaryota; kingdom Viridiplantae; phylum Streptophyta; class Magnoliopsida; order Poales; family Poaceae; genus Tuctoria; species Tuctoria greenei. The sequence continues at coordinate 45,990,302 of JAYESD010000002.1, forward strand.
CCGCGTCATCCAAAAAATCTCCCGGAACACCAGCTGCTAGCATTTTCACTGAAGCAACTACTTTTTGGAGAGCAGATAATCCAAGTTTCCCAGATGCATCACACCTCTGTTGAAAGTACGGATTATGAGCCTCTACGTCATGAAGAATACGTTCGAAAACATGTCAGCGAGGTCCGGCTTTGTGAACACTCATCATACGCTTCAAGACAAAGCGACAGCCCTTAGGCTTAAACGTGACCTCATTGAACACAATTGGAATCTATTTACTGAACGATGATTTGTAATATTGTAATAGTTGTACGTGTTATATCGTATTTTTTCCCAAGTTGTATTTGTTTTCAACTTTATGTACTCCGATGTAAAACATTTGTATGAGTTGTATCGTAGTTGTAAAATATTGCCAACTTTATTACGGATCGTATTTATTCTGCACTTTTTTCGTAAATATTTACCGGGAAACAAAATTAACAATAATAATAATGTAAGCGGCTTTGTTTTTTATTATGGAAACAAAAGAAATGTAAACATATATAAATATTAGGATGGTAGTTGATGTTGAAAAGTTAGTTGATATAGAGTATGTTATAGAGTATAATGAGCGCAGAAGAGCGCGCTGTAAATTTAGAGTGCGCTGGAAAGGACGCTGAAAATTCTGCGGGGTCCACGCTTTTAGAGTATAGTTTAGAGTATATTGGTGCGGATGGTCTAAGAAACTCATTAGGCCCATACATACCCCTTCCGTTCTTCTTCCTTGTGAGTTTCGGAGCGAGCGAGCGACGACAGCCATGGAAAATTGTAGCGCGTGACTGACGAGCGGAGAAACTAATTAGGATGGCTGGAGGAGGACGATCGAGGGGGGTTCTGTTCTGCCACTGAGTAGCTGGGGCAGCCGCCCTATACCCTGCCGTCCATGTTTGTACCGTCCTCCGTCCATGTCCATGGTCCCCAAACAGAGAACTGGCCGGGGTGCCCTGTCTCTGTCTCCCTGCGAGCTCTGGATCGTTCCGCTTACGCGCCGTGCGGACCGGTAGTCACTAGTCAGTCGGTCGTCTCGGCCTCCGAAGTCAAGTCCGCTAGCCTATACCTAGCTGTACCTGTGCGCGGCAACGAACGACACGACATCGTTCGATCGGCATTGGTTCATAAATCATAGAGTAACTGTTTTGGAGCCCACAGCTTACAAGAAACCACACGTTGGGACTGTGATGAGTCCAATCTCCTCCAGTCTAACAAGAAGAGTAGCTGGAGCGGGTGAAGCGAGACAAGAAGTATGACTGAGGGAGACAAACCAGTCGCCTTGCGTATCAGAGGGGCCCGTCGAAAGAAAAACACACAAAACTCTGACAAAACGCCCGAAAAAAACTCGACCGAATTTGCTCCTCGGATGGACTCTGCTCGATGCCTATGAGTAAGACTGAGGGAGACAGACGGGTCGCCCGTCGCCATGATTAGCATTCAAACGGAATGATCCGATCTAGCTTATTATTATTATTATTATTATTATTATTATTATTATTATTATTATTATTATTTGGAGCGCATAATTCGTCGTTAGACTGTTGGAATTATGCACACTTTGGCGCGCCATGTCGACGCCGTCTTCGTCCAAGTGGGACGAACGAATGGTTGGTGTTTCGCGCGAATACCCACTTCACGTCCAACATTATAGATCCCTAAATGGGCCGCCCGGCCCGAGCACGGCACGAAGCGGCCCGGCACTACCAGGCACGGCGCCGCTTCCGTGCCGTGCCGTGCCGTTCCGCCGTGCCGAAGAGTCGGCCCAGGCACGGCACAGCGAAGGTTGCTTCGTGCCGTGCCGGCCCGGCGGCACGCGGCAGCCCGGCGACACGAGGCAGCCCGACGGCACGACAGCGCAAGCCCGTCGGCGGCGAAGGAGGGAGGAGGGCGAGCTCGGACATGGCTGCTGACGACGGGAGCGCGGGGTTCGACCGGCGGCGAGCGCGACGGCGACGCGAGCGCAGTGGCCCGAGCGCGGACGGCGGGCGGCACGCGAGCGCGGGGCCGAGCGGGGACGGCGGGCGGCGCGCGAGCGCGGGGCCGAGCGGGGACGGTGGGCGGCGCGCGAGCGCGGGGCCGAGCGTGGCCAGCATCGCGAGCGGGGACGGTGGGCCGCGCGCGAGCGGGGACGGCGCGCGGCGCGCGAGCGCGGGACCGGAGCGCGGCAGAAGAAGAGCGCAACCGCCGGATTGGGAGAGAAAGAGATTAGGGTTTGGAAGAAACACCGACTTTTATATGACTGGTCGGGCCATTGTTGGGCCAGTCTAAAAATCGAGCCGGGCTCGTGCTGGCTCAACGTGCTAGAAAGTCAGCCCAGGCACGGCCCAATTATCGTTCTCGGGCCGGCCCGACACTATTCGCTTCGGGTCGGGCTCGTGTTCGGGCCGTGTATTTTTGGGTCGTGCCTCGGGCCGCCGAATGGGCCCGGCCCATTTGGGGATCTATATCCAACACGTAAAGAGGTGTTCATGAATGCGGCAACGACGGGCTCCATCGCTGACCAGATCGACTCATCACAGGACCATGATTTGGGTCAGTTCGTCACAGCGATCTTGCAGTGAATGGAATCGCTGAATCCGAACACCACAAGGGCTGAATACGAACGCGAACCCAAACCATCTGTCCTAGTCCTATCTCCGTTAACCAATTCAGTGTTTTTTAGTTACGGGTCACTTTTGTGTAGAATCACCACCGCGGCGACGGAGTAGGGAAGACATGTGGGACATGCTTGACAGTGAGAGAGCGAGCGAGGGACGGCGCGGAGCGGTCGTTCGCGGGCCGACCTGCTGCGGCCCAACGAGAAGGGACGTGTCATCTTTACGCTGATTGGTAGTGTGATACACTGATACGTACTGAATGGTCGTCATGTGCTCCACGACACGGCTTCTATTTCGCAGCGTCTTTTCACGTCAAAACGGAAATATAATTTCAGCTCTTATTTTGGCACGACCTGATCAGATCTCCGAGACAAAGTCGTCGCGACAATGGCCAGTGCCGAGTCAAGCACATGTTAATCTTCCGCTATTATATAGCAGCTCGGCGCCTCTGCTCTCTGCTCTCACCACACTCCACAGCAAGCGCCCTGCGCCCTGCTGAAACACTCCACTCTGCCTCTCGCCAGGAGTTTGAATTTTTAAAGTTTGAACAGACACGTCCCACCCCCAAGAAAATAATCCATGACGAAGGTAAGTATATACGCGCGCATAGTGAATCCCCGATCCTCTGTTGGCATATGGATCAGCTAGCTCCGTCATCTCCTTGCCCCCGTTCTGAACTTCGACTCATTAACTAACTTGGAGGCTGACGTCGTTGTGTGTGTGGTTTTTTGCAGCAAAAGATCGTTATCAAGGTGGTGATGACCTGCGACAAGTGCCGGTCCAAGGCCATGTCGCTGGTGGCCGCGACGAAAGGCGTAGATTCGGTGTCGCTCGCCGGCGACGACAGGGACCAGGTGGTCGTCGTGGGCGACGGCGTTGACTCCGCCAGGCTCACCTGCAAGCTGCGAAAGAAGGTGGGGCCCGCGCAGCTGGTGACGGTCGCCGACGCCACCGAGAAGAAGAAGGAAGAGGAGAAGAAACCGGACGCCGCCAAGAAGAAGGAAGAGAAGAAGAAACCGGACGCTGCCGTTACCGTGCCCGAGTACCCGTGGCCGTACCGCTACCCGCCGTGTCCACCGCCGGTTGTCTGCTACGATCTACCGTCAGACAACGCTTGCACGATAATGTAGACACAGCAAACATGCATGCGCACACTCAGACGGACGGACAAGTATCGTACATGCGATTTTTTTTCGGAATTTCCAAAAACCAATATATTTTCTCTAAATGAAATAAAGCGCTAAGGTGCATGTTGTGGAAGAAAAAAAACAATTTTGATTAAAGACTGACAAATAAATTGAGATGGAGAAAGTACGTGTGTATCATCAGAGTACTCTACAATTCCACACGCTTTTCACGACCTGGCTTAAAAGTTCATGATCCGTTTGGATGTATTTATACCACACACAATTTTGCAGGGATTCTATTAATTTCGTATTTCTTGTCCAAATTTATTACTATTGTCTGTGGCATCTGGCGATGAGACTCGCGGGCACCGGTGTCAGCAAATGGTGAGGATCCTAGGGTGGTCAGGGGTCAGTGCTCTGGTCTTCGTGGCGCAGTGGCTGGATGGTGAGCAAAGCGGGAGGGTCCTAGAGATCGACGTGTGTCTAATGTGTTGCTTGGCCCTGATGCGGGCGTGGCGTGGTGGTGGTTGTAGATATCAAGAGCTATTAGTGTTTGTGTCCCCGGTTGGAGGATGCGAAAATGTTCTCCATGTTGTACGTTTTTGGTCCCAATTTCTCGTATAAACTGGATCATCTTTCTTTTTATATGATATTCACGGGAGCTCCTTCTACTGAGCTTTCGAGAAAAAAAACTAATAGTTCATCAATCTCGACATCTCGTGCACCTGCACAAAGCTAGTACTATACTATAGAGAATGTATCAAAAACTCTATTTCAAGATATCAAAAATCAAAATACTAATTTAATCAAATCTATATTTTCTATTTATTTTATATTTCATAACTCTATTTAATATAAATTAAATTCTTATGGGTTGTAATTGTTATGAACATCATTATATTTGCTGCAGTGACTGCAGAAGGATGTTGAAGTATATTTGTTAGTTTAGGAGTACGTATCATAGACTGTCATATGCATCATAGAGGTGTCTTGTCCTTCAAATCTCTTGTACTCATAAATACCAGTCGATAGCCACAATACAATACAATCCATCCATTATACGTACTCTATTCCTCCTACACATTGCACTTGCTTGAAAAGGGTAAGGTCCATTTCGAAGGCATCAATTTAGCATGATTTTTGGTACAATCGATACACATAATATGGCTCATTTCCCATATAAATGAAAAGGAAAAATAGCACTCCAAATGGTGCACCTAGCTCCTAAATAGTTGGTTGGTGTCAGGCTTCCGGTCAATGATGCACATCGCTCGATCGTTTTAAGACAGCGCTGTCAGCATTCAAATCGCTGACTTGGGAGTCAAGCCTCCTCATCTAATCATGCAGGGAACAACTGGTGCACTGCTGCTCCCGTATCAAATGGGCGACACAGAAACCACGAACCGTCAACCACGTTCGAGTCTATGATTAGGGAGAGGAATGTGTGGCGCCCCGAACGGTCGACCAAGTCGCCATCATCGGACCCTAAATGACCGTGGTTGCATAAACTAATTACTCGCTTTGCAGTCGATACGAGGCCAAACTTTCAAAAGAGAAAAATTACTCTGTTTCTTTGAGACGGCATTTCTCCTTTGTACAATCGGTGGAACGCGGCCACTGGGATCGGGAGTAGCAGCACCAATTTTGGGAGAAGAGGCCAGGGTGATTTTTAGGAGGTTAGTACTATTTTTCTTTCTTTCTTGGGACTGGAACTTCGCTCAGTTGACCAGCGCGGTGAGCTTCCTCACGTGCTGCCCGCGTTCCAGCCTCGCGCTCGGCGCTCGTGCTCATTTCTTCTCTTCTAATGAAATGACAATGCTTCTACTCATAGTGTCCGGATTATGTGTTTTATTTTCTTAGATTGGGAGTTAGTATATTGTAATATTGTTGGAGACCCTTCTACTCTCAAAATGATACTTTTTAGTATTGAAAGTGTGATTGAAAGATTGTTGGATATGTTTCAGCTCCGTTCAGCACACTACTATTACAAGGGCTAGATTCAAAAAATATTTTTAAGAACAGGGGCATTGCCCCGAAGTGCCATGGACATACGGGCAGTCGTCCGATCAGCTCTAACTAGGGACTGTTTGGTTCCTGCCCGGGGAATGTTGCCTGAGCCAGACGCGCGCATTGCACCCCAGGCCAGCGCGTACAACATGTAATCCCTAGGGGCGCTGCCTGCCCCTGGCAGGAACCTGAGAAACTAAACCAAATTAGCCAATGATTCTTTGAGATAAGATTGGTATTGGGACATCCCGATGGATTGGCCTGGCCTTTCATCATGTGCCTTAAGTTTGTTGTGAGCCTGTTTTTGCTTCTGTTTTTATGACAGGCCCAACTTCGTACTTTCGGGTCCATCTTTTACTGTTGGCTTTAATCCATTCCTATCGCACTCTCCCTGGAGAGTTTTTTTCCTCCCATAGTACGTAATTGAATCGCAGCAATAATTTGTTCGAGAAAATCAACAAAAAATTCAAAATAATCACCATAATAGAGGCTCAAGCAAGCAAGCAGCGAAAACTACTCATGCACACCCCCGGTCCACCGTCCGAGCAGCTCGAAGTCGAAGCACCACACTAGAGATGGCAAAAATACCCACGGGTGCGGGTACCCGACGGGTTTGACACCCAGCAGGTACAGGTGCAGGTACAATATTTTACCTGTAGGTCTAGCCCGTATCTGACTTGATTTATTTCGGATGCTGGTGCAGATTTTATTCCATACCTGTGGGTAACTAGTCGGGTACCCGAAACAACAGCGGCCAACAACGGTCACAGCGGCCCATCTGGCCATCGCTTAGGGTGCGTTTGTTTCGCTGTATTAGATTGGATTGAGCTGGATTGGATGGTCCAGGTAGGTGTTTGTTTCACGGTCAGATGGACAGAGTCATCCAGCTTCGAGGAATATTCCTTCCAGATGCTGGATGAAGTTGTCCAGGAATTTTGGTTGGATGAGTCTGTCCACCTTGTCTAAGTATGCTTCTTAGTAACATAATTAGTGATAATTAACTTGTTTGTTGTTGATTAATAAATATAATTATAATATTAATATTAATATTTACTAGTATTATGATATATAGTATATTAATAATTAGTATCATGTGAAATTATCAACTTAGATGATCCAATCCATCCAAGTTCTCTCCAATCTACCAAACAAAAAATTGGGTCGTCCAATCCATCCAACCAAACATCAACTTGGATCATCCAATACAGAAAAACATGGATGATCCAATCCAATTCAACTTTGACTTCAAAACAAACGCACCCTTAGTCACCTGCAGCGGCCAACAACGTAACCTTCCTTGACCCTAGCTTCCCTCCCGATCGGCCATTCTTCTTAGCTGGCCGACACGACACCCTCACGCCGCCAGCCGTCGACCACGGGTCCCGAGACTCGAAGCACGGTGCCCGTCCCCATCCTCCTGCTCCCAATCTCTCGCTCAGCTAGCCAGCTCCAGCACCCCGTGGCTGCACCGTGCGGGATCTGCCCGCCTCGGGTCTGGTCGTCCGCCAGGAGCCAAGGAGAGGGGCGGACCTACAGGGTATGCCGGGTGGGCCCCGGCATACCCTGAGCCCAGTGCACATGAGTGCTACGGTTGCTAAGTCTGTTGCCGGTTGCCTGTTAAAATCAATCGTAGATTTTGCCGGTTGTACTTGGGAACCGAGTTGGGAGTCACGGAAAGGATATCTGCTGCCGATGAAGTCTTCCGAATATAAAATACAAGCTGCCGACGGACATAGACCTCGCCACGGGCTACCTCGTCTAGACTGCTCACGTCGGGTCGCCTACGGTGCTGTAGAATGCGGTGCCGCCCGTTCGCCGAAAAAGGCGGACACACACAGGCAACACAGCACAGATGCACGTGAGTGGGCCATATTTTTCTCTGCAACTTTGCGTATGTGTTATTTTTCTTCGTTGTGGTTATGTTGTATTTATATTAATTATCGTATTTACATAAAAAAATTTCTATAACAGTTCAATTATAAAAAGAAGCAGTAACATTGCATCTATTTTTCAGAAGCATGCGGCCCAAAAGAATGTTGTCGCTGCTTCAAGTCGCGTCCTATGTACGGATGAAATAGTTGTGGAAGAACAGAATTAGAGTCTGTTTGGTTCGTGACCTACGTTCGCCACGCCTGACTTGCGGCGCCACCTAAGGTGTGGCGGTGTTTTTTGACATCACACCTGCGGCAGGAGTTAGCGTGATTCTTGTGCTGCGGGCACGTGAACCGAGCATCGGCAGTCTAACCTTAGGCTGGAATTCAAACAACGCCGCAAGCGTCTAACTTACGGCGTTGACTGGGTGCGGCAAAATGTGGATTTGGTCCAAACAGCCCCTCAAACTCACAAGCAAGTGAGGATAATTGAAGAAATCATGAATCATATGCCCTTGTCCTCGCCCTCGTGGTATTCGTTTATCTCATAACTGAATCTATGTTGCAATTTATTCAAATTATCTACTTTTTAGTATCAATTATGTTACAAAATTTACAACAATTTGAATTGATAAATAATTTTATAAAATCGCTTATAATTTTTTTGGCATACCTTGTAGTAAAATCCTAGGTCCGCCACTGCAAGGAGCTAGCGCCAAGAACCCCACCTGGGCCCCGTCACCTACAGCATCTTCACGATGTTTCCTGATCTTCTATTCTCAATACACTCTTGTAATAAAGAGGATCTGTAATTAGTTGTTGCAGGGCCTGCGACCAGTTCTTCTGCCAGCCTGTGTACTTCGGTTCGAGCTTCTATGTTTTGATCGGGGTCCAGCTTGACCCATTTTCTGTGGCAGTGAGGTCATGATTGGATGTGAAGACCCTTACGAATTGGCTACAATCTAGAGCTATTTGATTCTGAAGCTGATTTTGCCTGCTCGTATCGCAGTCACTCTGGAGCTGATTTTTTGTCGATTTGTGGTAGACAGTTTCTTTATCTGGTTTCCAAAAAACTTAGCATCGATCTTTTCTTTCTCCTATATATGTGAATTTGTGCGATGGCATCGAAACTCGTGAAGATCAAGATTCCATCGCTTGTTGAAATAATGACTTGTTTTAGTGATTGTTTTACTCCATTTGATTACACCCGAGGGGTACCAGAAACCCGCCCGAAACCGGACGGGTTCGGGTGCAGTACTATTTTTTACCGCGGGTGCGGATTCGGGTATGAAAATTTATCCGAGCATATTTCAGTTCGGATCGAGTTTTTACTCTACCCAAATCCGCCCCGTTGCCATGACTACACCACACCGGGCGTGAAATGCTGCCCTGGGCCCCTGAGCCTCATCGCCAATGGCCATGCATGCGAGACGCAACACTGCTTTCTGCAGGCAAACCAAGGCGTGCACGCCAATCGCCCACATCTTGCTCCCCCGCCTGCCGCGCCAATAAGCAGTGGGCATGCAAGTGCTCAAACGATGTAAATGTAACGAGCTTTTTTTTTTTAAATTATGAGATCCTACGTAACGAGCTTTTAGATTATTCATTCATACCTTCAAATCTTATAGTTTACTCACGTGTGCAAACTTTGAGTGAAATTGAGCTTTCAACCTGATATTTGGAAGTTTCATCATACAGTAATAGCAGAAAGAAAAACTATTCATGTTCCGGCATAGCAGGATTTTCTTGTTACTCATTCCGTACTAAAAAATTGTCACTTGCTGACAAAATTTTGGAAACGATGGAGTATTTTGGCGCACACGGTTTTATGTAAGTTAGCCAAAAACCACCCATTTCCAGCAAATTAGTTGGTGGGCTTTAGAGTTTCTTGTTACGACTACATGATGTTGGTTGGGCCTGATGCTGACTTTTGAGCACAGTTCAAGATAGCTTTGAACCGTCCAGCAAAGTCGTTGGTCAACGGAAGTCATCAGTTAAATATCTCTGCCTTCAGAACTTTAATTAATGGATGATAATGTTTGCTTGGCTACCAAGTACCCGATATTAGTAACATACAAACGGGAGGGTTAGGACATGACCTTTGTTCTGTTCTGTCAGTACTTGCAAACGCACACGCTTCCAGCATCATTTCCGGCTCCTAGTTGCCTTCTTTAGAACAGTCACCAGACCAAGAAGCATACATAAACCATAATCATGAGGGTAAATATCTTCTTTAATTTCCATCTAGATTCTGTTTTTCTTGTAGTCCTGTACTGCAAGTCTGCAAATCCTCTTTCTTGAACTCGTTATTGCACCTATGTGAAAATTTTCAGAAGGAGATCATAATCCGGATGCATGTGAAATCCGAGAAGTGCCAAGCGAAGGCCATGAAAGTGGCGGCTGCGGTCAGCGGTAAGCCGCGCGCACGCTCGTGTTCTCTTCGTGTGAGTCGTGGCTGATTTCTCGCTCTCATCAGCTAAAGATTTCGAGTCGAGCGTGCAGGGGTGGAGTCGGTGACGCTGGCCGGCGGCGACAAGAGCCTGCTGCTCGTGATCGGCGAAGGCGTGGACCCGAACAAGCTGACCAAGAAGCTCAAGGAGAAGGTGGGCGAAGCGGAGGTCGTGGAGCTGAGGACGCTGGACACCTTCGAGGCGGCGTTCCCGCTCCCACCCCAGCTCGGCGCCGGCGCCGGCGCCCGGGGGAGCATGGAGATGGCGGCGGCGGCGGCGGCGGCGAGGTCGCCGTACCATAATAACAACAACAACCAGCTGTGGCAGTACAGCTATACACCTGCGCCCAGCCCGTACGCCTACCACTACTACCCGTCGCCGACGAGCGGCGGCTATGGCTACGGCTACGGCTACGGCGGCTATGGGGCCGGGATCAGTAGCTACTCGCGTGCGGTGGCGCGCAGCCACCCGGCCAACTACTCGCCGCTGGTGGAGAGGCACGATTACCAACCCATGGCCCACTCCTCCTCCAGCAAGACCAAGACCACCATGGCGGTGCCGCGCCGCGAGAGCGACGCCATCTGCTGCGTCATACTATAGTGCGCAGGCGATGCAGAGACAGATACTGCAGCTGCTCCAGCTAGCCTTCTCATGGGACCTGTATGTGATTGTGTCTACCCCCATGTGTGGATTTGCTGTTCCTGGTTTTCAGTTCTCTTCAGGATCGGCTTTTTGGGTGGTACCAGGTTGTAAATTTGTAGATATTTCGGTCGGATGGATCGAAGCCGAAGCATTTCGACCTGTTCATGCCTGTACGTGTTTAGTAGCTAATTGTAAATCTGTGCATATCGCATATGTTTTTGTTTCTGCTAAGCGCTACTCTCTTCTTCCTCTGTTCTATTCACAATTCAGTATTTTACCGCTAACGATGCATGGCTTACATATGCATCTGATCGTTTAACTGAATGCTTGCCATCACTCACCTCAGTTAAGAATCCTTCAAATATCTGTTAAATTCATGTATACGCAAGTTTGACGTTGCAAGCGGTGCTCTTTGGAGTTTGCAAGATACATTGCGTGGTATATCAACGAAGAATCACGGGCAGTCACTCCAGTCTGACGCATGAAGGATAACTACAGGGGATGTCACGGCTGGACCTCGAGATATTAATTCGCAACTGGGCACTAGTATTTTGACTCCGATAGATGATATTTCCCATATAAATGGTAATAAAGCCCTACATTTCAAACTAGTTGTCAGTGATGGATCAATCATCTTCAACTAACACCGATCTGGCAAGTGCCAATAGTATTTCTCAATGGATCTGTAAGACTTAAACTCGGTACTGACAGTGAGCCAGTGCCTTCCCATTGGTGAGGCCAAGTCGCGGTGTTTTGTCCTTTTGTCCTCTTAGGTCAACAAACCCTAAATCTTGTAACCATCGAGTAAAATTTCCTGTTTGTTACATGAACCACCAAGAAGTTGGGCCCTTCGTTTTGACAAATAAGGGACCAGATGTATGGTGCGTGCTCGTATTAGCTAATCACATCTTAAACATGATTTCAATTTGAAAACGGTATAAATAATCCCATGCTCTCGAATCACTCTGACATCCATGTGCGTGGGACATTTTTACTCGTCGACGCTCGTTTAGTCTGGCTTGTTGACATTGTTACCCAGAATGTCTTTATAATTAACATCTTTAGGTTGCAGGGATATATTTTTCTTCAAATGATGCTCCTTTTCTGTGTGATTGATTTGTTTTATATTTCTGTGACATCGGGGACCACCGCTCAGTAGCATGCCACGGGCTGCGCAGGTGGTGTACTGGAGCAGTTCTGCTCCCCACGTGACACGTCAGTTAGCCTCAGGCCTCGGGCGGTCCAGCCCGGACTGGAGTAGTAGTAGTCCGGTCCAGTGGTCGTTGTCCCCGCGACCGCAAGCAGAGCGCGCGGAACGGAACAAGCGACGGCCGCTGCGAGGTGGGCCTCGATGGGTCGGGCCCATGGCTTGCGCTCGTCCGTAGCTCCCGGGAGGGAAGCGGCAGCCAACAGTCAGCGTGGGCGTTCGGTTTAACCGAAACCGATTGGTTCGTTTTCGATTTTTTCTCGAAGTTCGGTTATCAGAAAATCAAAACTGAAATTCTGCATACAAAACAAAAAACCGGTACCTCGGTTAACTGAAAACTTTGGTTTGGTTTCGGTTAATCAGAGAAAAATCGGATTTAACGAGCACATCAGCTTCATCGGGACTTCTGTCGAGCTGTGCGATGACGGAGCGGGCGTAGCTGCTCACTGAGGCACTGTACATGATGGTGAGGGATGCTGGGCGGTTGGTGACGCGCTTGCTTGGTAGCAGGGCCGCAAGACGGCGTCGCAGCAGGGCGCTGGGTGGCGGGATGTCAGGAGCGCAGTGGACGCGCGACAGGCCGTTGGGTGGCGGGACGTTAGGGGCACAGGGCGACGTCGCAATAGGGCGCTAGGCAGCGGGGCGTTGTTCGAGTGCGTAGGGGGCGAGCAGCCACAGGAGCGACGTCAAAGCAGGCGACAGCGCACGGGGAGGTCGTAGGCGGATGGCGGGCGGTGACGCGCATGAAGGATCAGAGGCGGCCGTGTCCTGAGATGACTTGCGGCACGTTAGAGTTGTTGAGGAGGCAGCAGGGTGAGAAAAGTGATGGGCCGATTAGCTAATAAATCGGCCCAGATTAATGTACTGGACCGGATTTTTTGTTTTACTAGGCTAGTTCGGTTTCACCCGGTTAACCGGATTATAAAACCGAAACCAGAAAAAAATCGGTTTTCTCAAAATTGAAACCGAAATTTGTTCGGGTTGGACCGATTTCGGTTAGTTCGGTTTTGGTTCCGATTAGTTCGGTTTCCGGTTTTTTTGCCCATCGTGAACCAATAGGTGAGGTGAACGCTTTTGGTTGGACTGGACGACATGATTGTTAATGACAGGACATGCAGCACATAGAGTTGGATGGAGTTTTTTCCGTTTCCTTTTCAATAACAGATCGTGCGCAGTGACAAGGATTACAGTGATAAAAGAACACAATGATTAACGAGGACATATCACAGTTCTGCTCAAAAAATAAAGATTAACAAGGACATGTGTTTTACCTTGCTGGCTTTTCCTCCACACGGCTTGCTTAGCAAGCACGTATAGCAGGCTACCTACTGTGAACAATTTTACCGTTTTATACATTTAGACCGAATCCAGACATTGGACACGCACTAAAGTTTTTTTTTAAGAAACTCCAGCAGCTCCAAGGCGCTGGTGCGCGGAGGCAGCAGGTGTCGGCGAGGATGGGCCGGGACCAGGTCCAGGTCTCCTTGTCTCTGCTCTCGATTTCCTTCTTCAAGAACATGCGTAATTCCCCACCTACTCCGAAGAAGAAAGACAAGGATAGTGACAAGAATGGAGGTGGCAAGTGCGGGTGATCAAGCTTGCTAAAAACAGCCAGCGCATCTCCCAAGCAGCACGATCGCAAGCAGCGCATGAAATTGCTTAGTGATTCTAATCCGTGGTAGTAGAAGACTATGGCCTTGTTTGGAACCTATAAAGCTAATAGTTAGCTGCTAAAAATTAGCTTTAGAGATTCCAAACCTTCCAACTAATAACACAACTAATCATTAGCTAACCCTCCAATTAACAATAATCTTATTAGCTGCTCCAACTCAACTAATTTCAGCTAATTGTTGGCTAAAGTCTATTTTACCCTTGCCCTCTCTCATCCATCCCTCTCCTTGAGTGGTACTACAGTCAATTAGTGTATAGAAACAAAATTAGCTCCAAAGGTTCCAAACATGCACCAACTAATAATTAGCTAGCTAATAATTAGTTTGTACAAGCCAACTAATGGATTATTAGCTAGCTAGCAATTAGTCCTAAGGGTTCCAAACAAGGCCTATGTCATTATGTGGATAAGTACTCATGTATTGATGGGTAGACATTTTAGCTGAGATAAATGGGACAAATATGTGTGGAGGGAGCAGCCCTTTGCCTTGTTTGCTGTCTTGCCGTGGCATTTTTGTCAGGGTTCCGTGGATAACAAGGCATGCTGGGGCTAGTTCTTTGGTTTGTAAGCTATTTTCAATCCCATACAAAAGGAAAGGCCTGTTTGAGCTCAAGAATGTGAGGAATAACATGAAGTATTGGTTTCTGCGACTGAATTTCAATTTAGTGTTACATTTCTCAAACTGTTGGCGGTCTGGTTATCAGACGTGATGCAATTAATGCTGTGTAAATTCAAATTTGGCAAAGTCATCATGTGTGACACATGCGCCTAGACTTGCTTATGGTCATTTAGTTGAAGCTATCAAATGCTTTTGTGGATTTAACTTTTGTATGACTTGTTGAGCTACAAAGTTTTGGTTTCTTTAGATAGCTCAGAACCTCATATTCACCTTTCCAAATTCTTTTATCCTACTTATATCATTGTATATGTGATACTCTAGTGAAAATGCTCCTGTTCTGCTCATTCTTAGCTGACCTTTTTCACTATAAGTGTATTGATTGCTTTACCCATCCATTAGATGAGCTAATATTTTACTGACGCATCTAGTTCAACAAATGATGGAATCCCAGATCTTCGTGGTTCGTCATTAAAGGTTAAACGCTCAGACATCATACTACAGAGCAAACTGAAGTTGCATGGCCTAACAGGACACGAAAGCTAACTTGCCTCGCAGTGACGAATAGTCAGGTAACAGCTTCACAAAGCTGAAGTTAAGGTTTAAATGGAAGGTTAGTGCCGTAGTACATGGAAGCTAACTACAGCAGAGTGCTTCTACATATTTGCATGGAAGGCCATGATGATTTTCTACTCTCCTTAACCTTCAGCAGTTAAATGTAGAATACAGAATACTCTATCTGTTCTTAAAAGTTTGTCGTTTTATAGTTTATTTTTGAACTATAAATAAACAAACTTTAGAGACAGAGAGAGTACACCTCTACAACTAATCATCTTTGGACCACTAAAAGGGAGACTGACCGTTCACTGGGCCGCACAACGCGAAGTTTACTAATCCTGAGTCAAATATGAGCAGGACCAAACTGCACACGAATAAGTCATTAAAGGTTCGTTTGACAGAGCTTAAGCTTGTTAAAAATCAGATTTATTTTTAACGCTGGTGAAAAAATAACATGTGCTTGACTGCTTATATCCTATTTTTAGTTCATTATGAGAAATAGTTGAACTAATAAACTGATGTAGTATAGAAGCCTGATATTTGGACAACTTCTGCTTATTCCTGTGAATAAGTTGTGCCCTAAGCTGTGTCAAACATGGCTAAAATAAAATAAAACAATCAAAGAAAATTCCAGATCAACAACAAAAATGAATCCAAGTTTCAGGTTTAACAACCATTGGCGGATCCTTTAGCAGGCTGCCTGGACAGGTACATCTAAACCACACTCTGTAACTAAAATCCAGTGTTACATGTTGATTTTTTTCCATCCGTACTTCACCTAGACAAGCATTAATCTTTCGGCATGGACAAACTTACTAGAATGGGCTTACAACAATTGTACAAGGGCCAGGGGCCTTGACCTTTTTAAAGACATTTATATGCATTACATAACCAGAAAAATCGACAACAAAGCAAATATTACCCTTGGAATGCAAGAATGAACAACAGAGGAATAGGAAAAAACATAAACGAAGAAAACACAAGAAAGGATAATGTAACAAAGCCACATCAATCAGAAACAAATGAATGATGATTTTTTGCTGCTTGGACGCAGGAATTGAAGAATAACTATAAAAATAGTAAAAGGGTATCAGGAAAAAATTGGACTAGTGAAAAGATAAATTACAACGTTAGTAAAATACACCAGATGTATATGAACTTGTCCCGTTGTGTCATCCAGATCATGAACTTTTATGGTCTAGATTTATGAATTGGTCCATCTATGTTAATTGAGTTCATGAACTTTTATTTTGCATTCCTAGGTTCATGAATTTGTCCATCTGTGTAGTTGGTTATAGGTGTATGAATTTTTTAAATGATGCGCTACATGTTCATGCTCTTTTACCAAACATTTAAATCCGAAGTTAAGGCTTGTCGATTCTTGCTGGAAAGGAGCGGATACTGCAACGACTTTTGTGGTGTGCTAGGGTTTGTGCAAAATTTGCTCCACTCATAGTTCCCAACATCAACAAGTGGACGTGAGCTCGTCCTAAAGATCCTTAGTCTATTGCGCTCTTTGTAATCTGGTCTAATGGAGGGTAATATACATGTGGAGAGATGAAGGAGCATCCAATGCTTCTGCAGTGTTAAGCCTCAAAAGGAGCAACAACCTTAGTGACTTTGTATCTGTAGCGTTGCTGGATCAAAGAAAGAGAGATAAACATGACATGTGAGATGCATATATTAGGACCACAACGGTTTGGACGCCATCAGCGAAAAGGTATGAACACAAGATGCACTACTTAGAAGTTCATACAGAAATCTTCATGAACCAAAATATCACAAACATACAAGTTCATGGACCTAGAAATAAAAAAAATAAATGTTCATGTATCCGGATGAGACAATAAACATGCTATACTCAATATATGATATTATATTTGTTTTAAGACAAATTCATGTACCTCTGATGCATTTTACTTTTGGTGGGAGACACTTCTTGCTTTGTTTTTTTTTTATGGAAGGCCGGTTGGACATGAAAATGATTTTCCCTAATCAACTAATGTGAACAAAGGTTATATTAACTTATTAGAGGAAAAGTCTTTAATTCTCAAGTAAATATAACCAATACTCCATCCGTTTTTAAATAATTGTCGTCTTTTAGAACAAAAATAAATAGGAAGACAACAAATATTTTAGAACGGAGAGAATATTTAATTACCTTTTGAAATGAACCAACATTTAATGACCTTTAGAATACTTACGTCGCAAGCAAATTTGTTTCAGTTACCAACCAGTACACTGAACCTGGCTGGCTGGCGAAACCGCACAATTCCGATGTGCGCCCGTTCCTTATCTCGTGCCTCCGCTCCGTAATTTCCCGAGACCACAGGGTCCTCTCCGCCGTCCCAGGAACATTAGGGCAGTTGGGCTTCCGCCCCCGTCTTCACTTCCGAGTTCCGAAATGGCTGCCTCCCACTCCCAGGTGAAAATGAAATTCCGCTCCCGGAACCCAACCGCCGCCGTCCGCTGCTTCGTCTGATTGCATCGGTAGTTTCTTCTCGCGCAGGTGGAGGCGATGGGGAAGGCGTACGCCGGGGTAATGCTGAACATGGCGCAGGAGTCGGCGGCGCGGGTGCTGGCGGCGGAGCGTCGCGCGGTGGTGCTCGCGGCGGGGCTCGAGGCTGTGAAGGAGGACGGCGTCGCCGCGCTCGTCCGGCTCAAGGCCATCATGAAGGCCAGGGTACGGATACTCCCCTTACTTCTCCCTCCGTTCGAGTCGTTTTCGCTTTAATCTAGTTCACTCGTTGGTTGGGTGCTTCGTGAATCGTTGGTGCTTGGATTGTTTTCGTTTATTTTTTTTCTGTTGCGCCTCGAGCTGTTTAGATTGGAGGGTTATGAGTTTCGGCGTTTTAAGGGAGGTTCTGAATTCTGGTTCCTGTTAACAGGAAGTTGGTAGTGAGAAATCCAGTTCAAATTTTGCCCTCGGATCCTTGCGAGTTGGACCTTGTAGGATAAGGGATTCGCATTCTTCAAAAAATGCAGAGGCTGGAGCTGGTTCCATTTCGTGCTCCTGCATTCTAGTTTGTGCAGAGCTGTTGTTAGAACCGCTCCTTGGGTGGATGTCATCCGGTTGATTGCTGCAGCCTGTCGAATAACTGGGACAATGCTTACTGCGACTGGGGGAAGGGGTATTAAGCAGGTTGAGAATATTACTGCTGTTGATTCTGTTTGGAACAACATTATATTTACGCTTCCCTTTTTTCCATCCCTTCTTAATGCTGTAGTCTTAATGCACATGCTGCTTATTGCTTAATCTAGTTCACAAGGGTACGCTGCTCAATCTATTGGTTTTCTTGGATCTCAAGGGGTATCCATAAATTGTTTTTCTTTCGTTCCTGATGATGAAAAGATGAATAGGAGGTGCAACTGTGGTTACTGAAGCTATTATGATGAAACGGGAAAACAATAGTTTCTCTGTGATAATGGGTTTTCTATGTACCTTTGCTGCTTCGCCTTTGACTGTTTTATCGCATTTCTCTTGACCATACTATTTTTTTTTTCTGTCTGCTTGTTTTTTGCTGTGTAAGGAATGTGGTAGTTCTGACTTAGAACATATTCTTAGCATTTAGCTGGTGTTGGTGATTATGATACACTAATATTTTATCCCTATTGAGTAAAGATTTTTTTTGCACATTTTCGTATTTAGTTGTGCTAAAGTTATATTGCAGTGACATATATGTCGCCGCATCAGAGTAGCAATAGAAAAAAACGCTAGCGCACTGTATGCTGGTTATGTTAAGTTAAGGGTTAATCAATTACATGATATAATTGCATGTTTGACATTCTCTCGATTTCGATTGCAAATTGGTGCATGGGCTTCTTTTCCATGTGTTGATCAGTTGATCTCCATGGCAGACCATTTATGTTTTTTTTTTTCTTTCTGGAAGATTGTAAATTGTAGTAACACCTCCTCTTCTTGGTTACATTTAGAGCTATCAGCCTATCAAGTCTCATGTTCATCTCAATATCCCTTTTGATAAGTTCATTTTGACATGTGGTATTTGATACTTTAGAAGAATATTTTTGAAGCTCCTGTATGGACTGTCTTTTCATGTAATGTATCAGATTGGCATTGGCAGTGTTATGGGCCAAATCTGCTATGTACAGGGTCTGCAGTTGTTTCATTCTACCTTCAGTCCATTCGTGTGGTTCTGGTTGTGAAGTCATGTCAACATTGAAGTAGCTTACCATATTGTATAAAGCTACAACTTGGTATATGAAATTTTGTAATGTAGATAGTGATGGCCAATGTTTCTACTTCACAAACGTATGTTGTGATAAGCTAATTGCTGGTACACGGATTAAATGTTTCTTCAGGAATCACACTTACCATCGTAACAATTTTGAGATCTGTGTTATTTGTCACTCATCTTGTAGCTGTTTGCTATTTCTTAATATGACATAAGAATAATATAATGTGCAAGATTTCATTGTGCCATTTTCTAATTTATGTCATATTCTAATGATCTGATCAGTTTCCCTGAGTTGTCCTATTTCATTGTTGCTGGGCCTTGTGTTCTCATTGTTATGGACTATCAAACAAATGTCATTTCTTCTTAAAAAAGTAAATTAAAATTTGACTTGGAGGTATTATCACAAATGCTTATAATAACTTGGCTTCACAAACGAAATTAAACTTTTGATTACTCATACAAAATTGGATCATTCACTAAAATGATTCATAAAATCTGATTCCATATTCTAAAAGTTGTTTCAGTACCACACTCGTACATGAAAAACATGCACATACATTGTTTACGTTATGGAAAGTTGATTGGTAAAATCTGTATATATATGGATCATAATTTAGTGTGTATTATTGAGTTCCGCTGTCAGTTATGGTATGCATTCTTGTCATTTTACTATTCACTCTTCATAAAATGTTGATGAGTAAAGCATCCAGAGGAAATGGAGAAGATTGTCATCCATTTGATATGATATCTGCATTTAGCTTGTGGAGAATCTCTGTCTGGAGGCCCATGCATCCAGAGGCTTTTTGCTAAAATATGTGTTTTGATTTACTCTGTTGGCCACCAGCTAGTGAAATGAGATCCACACTGACATCATGGTAGCCTTGTCAAGGCTGAAAGAGCATGAGACCCTTGTGCCAATGTTGTGAACATCCTTCCCATACCCACTCCACGATCACATTGACATGCCACTTTGCCATTACTGTTTGGCATAACTGGTCCCATAACTTCTTCGCGGAAATAAGTGGAAGTTGTGCTAAACTAAAAGACTTCTACAACTTATTAGTTCAGCCGTTTCTCGGAATGAACTAAAAGCATAATAAAAGCACACACTGTTTTTCACCAGCTTTTCAAATAAGTTGTTTTTTCAACAATCTCAAGCTCTGCCAAACAGAGTCTTAAGCAGTATAGGCAGCACTTGTGGCCACGAAGTCAAACCTTGCCTTATCCTCTAATCTCACTGTCAGTGCCTCCAACACTGCTACTAGTATTTGCCACATCACAACCAACACCTATTGATTCAGTTTCAATTGAGGGAGAGGTAAAGTGGAGACAGAAGTGTTTATATCTCTACTGTGTGTGGTCACAGACGAATCTATTAGAGTATATTTGGTAGACTAGATATTTGTAGCATAGACTTTTCATATTTTTCAAAAATATATTTTTCAATTCTATCAAGATATAATGAGTTTTAGGTTAAATATCTTTCATTGCTCTCATTATGTTGCCCCTGGTGAGACCTCAATCTCCGTTAGGAGTAGTGCCCTTGTAGTTAGATTTACGATCGATCTTTTCGATTCGTTGCCATTCTTGTTGTCTTTTTCCTTTTTCTCGATCATTGATCGTGGTTGAGTCGTCTATCGACCATTGACATTGCTTGCCTCTTCTCCAACATCAGTATCGACAACTTTGACCATGTGATTCGTCTACAACACGTGTGCCTCAACCGGGTGCTAGACGCTCAAGGGACGCCTTCATGTGCCAGTGCCCGGACGCCTCAATTGCACGTCTTTCAGCCGACTTTTCGTTGTCAACATCCACGGGACATCCTCAACATTGTCATCATTGGCTTCATGGTGTTGTTAAATCCACAACAGTTGACGACTCCAAAATGTGTGGCATTGTCATGCTTACATGTGCATCGTCAGTCTGATCACTCGGCCATACGTGTGGCAACGGCGAGGCCGCGTACCACGCCTCTGAGCTTCAACTACCACTATGTTGCCTCCTCGGGCTGCAGTACCAGCGCCCGTGGTCTCCATAGACCGTATACACTCTCTTAGGTGTGACTTCGTCAATTGTTACATGATGTTACATCTTCATTATTGTTCTCGTGCAACAACGACCCCATATCGTCTACGCACATGGTCATCGTCACGCCGGTCATGTTCTTCGCCTAGCTCGAGCACTGTCGTCGAGCTTCTTCAGGCTACTCACGTCTGACAAACCCAATGCATGCCTTGTTCGTTGCGGCTTCGACAACATCGACCTTGGCATGATCTCCTTCCTCACGTTGCCTCGATTGTGTCTTCGTCTTCGTCCAAGGTGCATCCTTGTGCACCCACTCCTTGGCGCTTCTCTGCGCACTTGGCTTCATGTGCGGCTTCTTCTACTTCAACATCATCGATCACGACTACGTCACACACAACTTCGGCTTCCTCTACTCGACATTATCGACCACAACTACGTCACACAACTTCCTCGACCACGGCTACTCGCCTCCGCTCTTGGCTACCTCAATATTCGACACAAAGAGCTATCATTTGCTTGTGCTACTCGTCGGTTTTCACCCTAGTCGCAACATCCACACCACCATGGCACTACAATTGTGGGGTATGTCAACTTGTCAACTTTTACCTTCGTCTTCTTCTCCAGTCTCACTGTCGTGGTGCTCCCACTATGATTGCAGTATATTTGGTAGGCTAGATTTTTGTATAAGACTGCCATACGTATTAAAAGTATATTTGGTAGGATAGATTGTCATATATATCAAAAGTGTATTTACTAGGAATATATCACAATCAATTGTCATCCAATTCCAATTCTAGCTAGTGTTTAAAAGGTTTTGCTGCCTAGGCGTCCAGGCGCTCCAGCCCGCATGCCATGGATGGTCGACTCGCTTGGCCGATGCGGTGCCTGGCCACCACCGCATCCTTGGCTGTCGATGTCTCCCAGGCTGCTGCCGCTGAACCGCTGATCTGCTAGGCACCATTGCTGCCGTCAACACCCTTGCTCTCTCTACAAGTAGTCCTTGGATGTTTCAATGGTGCCTTCCCTACGGAAGAAGAGGGATGATCCTGCTGCACAATCGTGACTTTTGCAAGCTAGTCGTGCATGCATGTATTGCTATTTGTACACATTCATCAATGTGTAACGTTCTAGTTTCACCCTTGACAACCGGGGCATGATTAAGTACTACAAGGAAACCTGCAAGAACGGACTTACGTCAGCACTGGGTTTCAAGGGTTACAGCCATGTTCACCACCATAGATCGAGTGCAAACCGTTTCATGGTCATGGGGAAAGTGTTATGGAAACCATGTTCAGTTGGACCTACAGCCATAGTACTTTCCTGGTTCGTTAGATTGCTAGCTGTGAGTCATAGTTGGTTAGCTCTGAATCCAGTTTTGTAGTTCCTTCATTTTTTCCTAAATTACCAAGGTAGCTCCTAGTATATAAAGGTAGAAGGGCGGACCTAACGCAGTGGCAGTGTCTCTTCACTTTTGTCTTGGAGGTCTTGGCTTCAAATCAGTCTCTTTGCATAATAAGTAAGGGGAAAGCTGCCTAGAAATTCTCTTCCCTAGACCCATCATGTGTGGGAGCTTTCAGCACTAGATACACCCTTTTTAGCTCCTAGTATATAAAGGTAGTCTTAGTGCTTTTTTGGGTTCAGCCAATCTAGTAGAAGATTTTTCCCACCAAACTTGGCTATGATCAGAGCCACTTCTCCGTGTGAAGATCCCGAAGGTTAGGGTGTCATCAACTCCTATCCTAACTTTGGGCACAGGTTCATCTGCTCCCAAATTAATTTTTTTTTATGTGACACCAGCCAGTTGTATAGTGGATTTCTACAGTGATCAGTAAGAGTTGTACACATTTTTATGCTGATAAAAATGTCCATATGCGGAGCTATGGCTATCTGGTTATTTAGTTTTTAGCTTTCACTATAATAAGGTGCATTGATTGATCATTTGCTTTACTATGAATACAATCTTTTAGCTTTACCCTTATATATTGTCTTATTTGTAATGGATGCATACTTGAAACTTTTTTTTGGCATGTATGCAGATTAAAGAGGTAGAACTGCAATCAATGCAATGCAATATATTAAAAGGATCAAGGAACTAGAGGAGCGACTGCAATGTTTGCAGCACATTGAGATGAAGGAACTAGCAGAGCAATTGTATGATGCTCAAAATAGTGTATCCACCCTGCAGTTTGAGCTGCAGGTAGCAAATACTGAATTAGAGAAGACAAGGAAAACCTTGGCTGAGGAAAGAATAAAGCAAGTTCCCACAAGTAAAATGATGGATTCAAATAGAAACACCAGCTCTCGTTTGAAGATGAATCTCCAAAGCGGAAGTATGTCGTTTAAGAATAAAAAAACTGCAGACGAAACTTGTGTTGTCCCTGCAATCACAGAGGATAATGGAGCCATGCAAAATATGCAGAATGTATACCCTCATAGTCCGAGTCTGACAGCATTTATGGAAAGAAATAAGAAGCCTAAGTTGTATCACAGCAGAAGTACACAGCGTATTCATGCTCTTAAGCAGCAGAATCAAGGTCAAGATGCATGTCAGGAACGAAATCACAAGCGTGCTACTGGACTAAATAGTCGTTCAAAGGTCAGAAAGAATGATGCTTCTAAAAACCCATGCCGCACAAGGTCCATCATGGAACAGTTACTTCAGATGAAATTTCTGGGCAAGTGCAAGGGCAAGAGAGGCAGAAGAGGCAAACCTTGTTATAACCATGATAGTTCTAGTAAGATTAGGGAAGCAGAATATAAGTTACCTGATACATCTGATAGAAATGGATGTTTGCTGTTACTTCAGGCACTTGAACAGGATCTTTCACCTCTAAAGCCGTCTGCTGGACATAGGGAAGGCTCAACTGATCTGAAGGATGACTCACTCATGAACAGGGGGGATGCTAGCCTAAATCTTTGTACTGCCTCCCCTGAACTGATCGATATACTTGCAGCCAAGAATGTGCTAGTGCAAAAGAGAAAAAGATCAAAGACCGTCAGAGTTTTAGAAGCTGATTTTTCTGATTCCAAAAGTGTCCCTGAACCAGGTAACACCCTGCTAAGGTCAACCAGTGAGAAAAGCATGTCTGATACCGAGCTGATCTCTGAGATGAAAGATAATGACTCTGATACACCTCCTGAGCCTGAGGTCAATGGTCCTTTTTTGCAACACACTACCAAGAACTTGATGCGTCAGGATGATGCAGTTAATGGTCAGCTTGAGTCTGGAAACAGCTCTACAGTGCTCCTTCAATCTTGCAAAAATGAAGTTATGGATTATGGTACATTCAGAACCTTTTTTGTTGACCTGGTTTACCCTTTAACTATTTTATTTATTGTTCTCTGAACCCCAAAAGTTTTTAACATTATGAAGGTAACTTACCTGTGGAGAAGCCGGAGCACAAAACATTAGATAATAGTACTGCAAGCCTGAAGGAAGCTAATGGGGAGGGAAGTTGTAATTTGGCTTCCCATAAAGTTGACGCTTCATCTGTTATCTCACTGGACCAGGAAAATGAAGAAAAGTTTAAGGCATCTTCTGGACTTCCTATGCAAGCTTCAGAGAAACCTAATGCTTCAGCTGGCAGCTCCCTGTACAAAGAAAAGCATGCGAAGGCATCTGCTGGACCTTCTATGCAAGTTGATGGTGCCAGGCAAATTAAATACACATTCAACCGCAGGAAACGCATGTCTGTATCTACGGACAGCACTCCTCTGTGTGCTGTCCAGGGCAAGAGCAACGACCTGCTTAGTGCTCATAAGGAGGGAGAGACTCATCCAAATGCTGAGCCACGAAATAATTTGATAGGTTCTCAGGGTGACAACCAACTAGTCCAGGTTGCCCAACAGGTATCTAATTTTCTTTATATTAGAACCACGTGTAAACTTTTGATTCTACTTCTACATCAAACCAGCTGTCAGCATGCTCGTATATAACTATTTATCTTATTTATGCAGCTCATTTTTTTGTCAGAAAGCAATTTATGAGAGTTTTGCAAAAGATTATGCTGAAGAAAGGATTAGGTCAGTGATATTTAAGCATTAAGTTGATTCAAAAGGATGGGAAGAGAGTTATGGTGGCAACAGCAAAGACATCAAGAAAGCGCCTCAACCTGGTTATTGCTGTAGTAGAATGTACAAACTAGGCAGTATGTTCAGCATTGTTATTAGTTTATGGTGAATTTGTCGTTTTAATCTACTCCATCAATTTTGAACTATTGATATCATGGCGAGTCATGAAAATGCGAAATAGGACGAATTGCTCCATGGAGCAGAGGAATTAAAGCAATCGTGTTTCTCTACCAACCTTCATTTCCTTGTGGTTATCCACATGTTCACTACTTATATAGCCTCATTGAATTCTGTAGATATCAATATATTTCCATCTATATCGTGTTTTTTCATTCCTGTTATTTTATCATTAGATCCATAGCTAATATTTTGTCTCCTGCATGTAAGCCTGATAATGGGCCCTGGTGAAAGGATCCTTGCACCTTTATAATTAAATTAGGAATAAAATATTATAAAGTCAAGCCTATTCTTTTTACGCCTAGTACCTAAGCCAAAAATCTCGATGGGCCGTGTAAACTCAACCGTTGGGGTGGAGCAAAGTAACAAAACTGTCTGTATTTGTATCTACAATGAGGCCATGGAAATAATTTGTGTTGTGATTGAGTTACTCTATGGTCTGAATGTCTGATAGGCTGACTGTATTATGCCCCAATAGTTCCTCCTCTGTGGTCTTGGGTTCCTATCCATAAATTATAAGCCTTAATTGACGACGGTTAATGTATTATCGTCGTCTATTAGAGCTAAGGATATCTTGGCCGCACGCCTCTTCGTTTTCATTTTGCACCCGCGCGCGCCCCTGCTGCCGAGCTTATCGCCGCCGCCCCCGCGCCATGCCGTCGACCCGGCGTCGGCTGCCGTCACGCCACCACCATCGGTTGAGGTACGTTGCCGCCCTTCTCCGCCGCCCACTCCCCACGTTGCGTTGCTCCTCCCCACCGCCTCCGCCCCTGGACGCCGCCCTCTCCCCGACCGCTCCTCCCACTCCTCCACCGGCCCTCCACCCCCGTCCACCACTTATCCCAGTCGTCCACCACCGTCCAACGCCCTCCACCGCCCCTCCCCGCCATCCACCACCCCTCCCCGCCGTCCACCACCCCTCCCCACCATCCAACGCCCCTCCCCGCCGTCCACCACCCCTCCCAACACATCTTATATCTGCATGTATTACATTTAGGATGAACATTAGTGTCTTCTGTTCATTATATAATTGCTTGTTTTTGTGATAGATAAAATTACAAGAGCTCTAGCTCTAGTTCATTATATCATTCACTTCTGTCTGTTAATAAAATTATCAAACACAGGAACTCCCGAGGGTAGGCTGAATGAATGGTTACCTTAACTTTCTCCCTTATGATGCTACAAGAGGTTCTCCTTTATTGTATGACTGCACTTTAAAATGGCGTAACTCATAAAAAAAGGGAAATATGACTAAGTTGGAAATTTTGAATATTAGCAAGCTTATGTATTGTGCATTCGTCAACCACTAATATTGTGGTTCTAGGATAGGAGTTCAATATAGTTACACTCACATTATACATTCTAACATCTATGGCCCATATAAAGTTCTGCAACAGACCCCTTAACCCTGACCTTTCCGTACATGTTCATTGTGTTTAGAAATGCATACTTCAATACATGCTGGTTGTTTCACATAGTGTATTAGTGATTTCTTTTTAGTCAATGATGTGCCCTTCTGATTGCCACTGCATAAATAGACGGTGAACACGTAGGACGGTGGGAGCCAATACCGGTTAAAGCATGGCTTAAGATTATTTCACGTGCAATGTATGCATAAGACACTACTACAACATAGGACTGAAGAAAAGTACAGTACATCCCAGGCAAGAGCGATCAAATCATTGGCTTTGCCTTGCACCAAGAAAAATGATATCATCCAGAAAGCACACCTCTATTTCTTCCTGTGTAAATAAGCATGGAGCTTGGCACGACACTGGCAAAGCTATGACCTCCAACTTCCTAGGCCACTGCAGGGCCCCACCTTGAGTCTCCAAGTTAACACAGGAATTTTGGTTATCCTTCCTATCAAATTGCCCCACTTCTATAATGGAGGATTACGCTGCACATTAGCCTTAGGAGCTGCAAAAGTATGAGTCAACAACAGGGAATGCACCTCAATTAATCTTTCACTAGAAAGGATATATATTGAGAGCCATCATGTGTTCACACTAACATGTTTGAGCTTCACAGGCAATAGCACCAGCCAGCATGATATTCTGTTGGCTCTTGCTACCTTCGCGTAATACGGAACTTTTCTCGCTTGCGGAAACGCTCGAGCATGAGCTCATCACTAGCAGCTTCCTCCTGCATGCACCTGGACCTTCTGGTTTTTTAGTATCAGTTGCTTTGCCTCCTGCAGTTTCATTCTGCCAGGAATTTCTATCTTCTACCAGTAATAATTGAGCTAGTATGTTTTCTGTTTTGTTCTGATTAATATGATCCATTCGTGTGGTCATGTATCGGTATAAGCATCCTGCCCTTTTAGTCATTTATTTATTGTGCTCTCCCACAAGAATCATGTATTGTGGGATTGAAGAATGTGCAGCTTTGCCTTCTATACTTTCCATTACATTCATTAGCAAATTTTCTTTTAAACAGGATATCATCGAGCAACAGCAGACGACGAGGGACGGAGGCACGGAGCTTTCTGCCACCGAGAGCCAAGAGAGGAGACGAGATCTTCCAGGGCAGTCAGCTTAGCGAAGGTAGACGGGCTCAGTTGGTGAGCCATCTACCGGAGTCGTCACAGCGGTCACGACAGGTAAAGAACATTTAATTACATAAATTATATAATTAATTCTTTATTCTATAAAATGAATCTTTAAAATTGTCAGGACGACTCTACGTCTGAGGACTCAGAGGCTAGGATGCCTCCTTCGGTGCCTGCTTTGGAGCCTCCTACTTTGGAGCCTTCTTTTTCGGAGCCAGTGCAGTCAGGTGACCCCACTTCTGGGTCACCTGATGTGGAGCCGGCTCCACAACGACGGACTAGGAGGAGCCACTACGTGGTTCCTCCTCCGACTCCTGCAAACCCAAACGATCGGATTGTTATTCGTCCGATTGGCGAGAGGTAAGTAAATCTTTAACAATTCAGATATTTAAAGGCTTATATATATTGTCGGTACCCTGCGTACCGGGTACCCCTTAGTACCGCAAAGAGTACAAGGAAGTTCTACCTGTCAGAGTTGAAGGTCTCCTCAGACCCCACATGTCGCATTGCACTGGACCCGCTCCCTCGTATGGGTAGCTCCTGGGTCAACACATGTAAAGGAAAACCGGAACTAAGCTCCCAACGAAGGAAAGCTCCGGTGTCGACACGTGTACAATAGCCCCGGAGCTAACCCCCAGCAGAGAGGAGCTCCGGTGCCGACACGTGTACAGTAGCCCCGGACCTAACCTCCCGTAAGGGAAAGCTCCGGAGCTTCCACATATGGAGCCTTCGGACCTTCATTGACGTATACACTGGCAGATCTCCTTGAGTACGAACAATCAAGCGTAATTAAAGCAGCAGTTACAAGATGTAATTACGTGTCGTTAATGCTGTATTAACGACACGTAATCAGAGCACTGTTAATAGGGGTAACGCAATCATTAAGGTACGTTATCACACTATTAATCATGCCTAATACTCTTTAGACAGTGTATTAAGCCATTAATTAAATACGCCAGGGCCACATGTTGGGCCAGGCAAGCTTTGTAATGGTCAGTCCTTAGAACTATAAAAGGGATGTGCCACACGTACATCTGGGGGAGGCTGATCTGATCTGAGCTGACCCGCATACTAGCGAACAAACCCACACAATACAACAATACAAACCCTGTGGAGTAGGGTGTTACGCTCAAGCGGCCCGAACCACATAAATCTCTGGTGTCACATCTTGATCTTGATCTCTGCGTACCCCAACCATAAAAGAACCTCCGCGGGCTACTTCTTAGTAGGTCTGGGGGAAGTGTTGTATCAAAAAATTCAACATTTGGCGCGCCAAGAAGGGACGGGTTCAGCTGAGATCACAAGATGGCGAATTCAGCTGTTGGATCCTCCAATGGCAATCACGCTGGACAACGTGCCGGAGGCAATCCCTCCAACGCCCAACAACCAGCAGGTGCCATTGTTCCAGCAGGCGCTATGGCACCACAACCACCATATGTTCTGGTAAACAATGCTAGTCAACAAGATGGGGCATCTGCGTCGATCACTGCATCATCAAACAAAAACCCTGAGCACGCGCTCATTGCTGCGCGAGCTCTCCTACAACACCCACCGCCTCCAGGTGCACCCCAGGGTGTTATGGAGTAGTGGAGAGCTGATGTTGACCATTTGGTCGCAGTTGCGGCTGCAGGCATCAGCAATCAAGGTCCTCCCCCTTCGGGGCGAGCACCATCTCAACGATGGACCTTGTCGGGCCGACTTGGTCCACAAGTTTTGCAGCAGAGGAGATGTGTTGCATCCCGACAGGTGACTTCATTGCCTCCCGGGGCAAGACACACCCACACCATAACCAGGATACCGACTCATGACCTGCGGTCGGAACTGGATCGCCGTTACCAACAGCAGGACGACCGTGTCCATATCGAGCGTGCTCGTGAGAGGCGAGAGGCTCGAGACAACCCTGCTCCTCAAGGAGTAGGAGGAGGTTGTTTTGCCCTAGCCATGCATTTATGCATGGTCAGATGGCCACAGAAGTTCTGGCCCCACTTGTCGGATTCGATGGGACCGTCAATCCCGCCGAATTTCTTCAAATCTACTCCACTACCATACTAGCAGCGGGGGGTGATGAGATTGTGATGGCCAATTACTCCCGGTAGCTTTAAGTGGGACCACAAGGTCCTGGTTCATGAGCCTTCCACCCGACTCCATTAATAGTTGAGCGGAGCTATGCCAGCAGTTCATTGCCAACTTCGGGAGTTCTTACACCCGGCCTGACACTAAATTAGATTTGTTTGCTGTAAAGCAGACATCGGGGGAATCGCTGCGATCCTTCATCCAGCGGTTTTCTCAGGTATGGAATACTATTCCTTCAATCTCGAGCTCCTCTGTAATTGTTGCATTTAGACAGGGTGTTAGAGATAAGAAGATGCTGGAGATACTGGCCATTAAAGAAGTTATCAGTGTCATGGAACTCTTTAGCCTAGCTGACAAATGCGCTAGAGCTGTGGAGGGCCGTAAAATGCATTCTAAGCTAGCTCCGGAGGCCAACCAGAAGTCCTCCAAAACTGAAGCTGCTACTTCTGGAAGTGGCAAAAAGAAGAAGAAGCCCAACAGCAAAAAGAAGCCGTCGGCCGACGCACCAACTGCTGCTGTTGTCGCAGCTCCTGGTGGTCGGGGGCCACGCCCCGAGAAGCGACCTCGTCCTTCATCAGAAGACGACAACAGTTCGAAAGCATGGTGTCCAATTCACAAGACGAACCAACACAGCTTGGAAGAGTGCCGCGAGGTCTAGAATCTTGTCGAGCGCTATAACAAGCATCGGGAAGAAGCTCCTTTCCGTCAAAGGGAAGGAAAAAAAAGTCGATGAGGCTCCGGCCGAAGAGGAGCTAGGTTTCCAGTACCCCAAAAAGGTCTTGAAAGCCGTTTACAACGCCGTCGATGACGACTCCGACGTCTCTGACAACGAGCGTCGGAAGACCCTGAACACCATCTATGGTGGTTCTTGGTACATCACCTCTCGCCACATCCCCAAGACAATGCGGCGGGACATGGCCGTAGCAGCTCCCACTGCTAAGGCAGAACCACATCGGAAGTGGATGGATACTCCCATCATTTTTGATGCTTCGGACTGCCCCGAAACATGATCGGGGCTGGCCAACTCCCGTTGATGGTGTCACCCACCATTAACAATATTCAAATCCACCATGTAATGGTGGACGGAGGTTTCGGGCTAAACCTCATAAGCTTCGAAGCTTTCGTTAAGCTTCAGCCCCGGCCTTCGGATCTTTGCCCATCCCGACCTTTATCTGGAGTAGGTCCGGGAACCATTACTCCTCTCGGTTCCATCACACTACCAGTGACCTTCGGGACATGGGAGAACTATCAAACCAAGAAATTGGTCTTCGACGTTGCGCAGATCAGTCTACCGTTTAATGCCATTCTGGGCAGGCCAACTTTATACAAGTTCATGGCTGCTGCCCATTATGGCTACTTGGTGTTGAAGATGCCAACACCCATGGGTGTTCTCCGGATCCGCGGAGATCGCACCGCAGGAGTTACCGCTCTAGAAGAACTCTATGCGCTTACCACAACACAAGAGGAAGCATATGGAAAGGAGCCAACTCCGAATCCTCCGAGCATTCATCATAAAGGCTCTACCTCCGCACCCCGTGTGCAGCCAAGAGGCGACACCGACGTTCCCGTCAAGATCGTCCAAATTGGTTCCGATGCTACTAAGACTACCCGTATATCGGGGGGGTCTGAACAGCAAATAGGAACTCATGCTCATCACTTTCCTAATGTCGACGTGTTTGCCTAGCAACCGTCACAAATGTCTGGGATACCTAGGGAGGTGATTGAGCACAATTTGAAGATTTACCCAGACGCATGACCTATACACCAGAAGCCTTAGAAGCAATCAATCGAGTGACAAAACTTCATCTGATAAGAAATCAAGAAGTTGCTCGAAGCTGGATTCATGTGGGAAGTCTTCCATCCAAAGTGGCTGGCAAACCCAGTTGTTGTACCCAAGGCTGGTGGGAAGCTTCGGATATGTATCGACTACACCACCTTAAATAAGGCACGTCCAAAGGATCCATTTCCACTACCTAGAATAGATCAGATGTGGACTCCACTTCCGGGTGTGAGCTATTGTGTTTCTTAGATGCATATTCTGGATACCATCAAATCCATATGTCCAAGGAAGATGAAGAGCATACTGCCTTCATAATAGTAGATGGATTGTACTGTTATACTGCCATGCCATTCGGTCTTAAAAATGCTGCTTCAACATTTGTGTGAGCTGTGTACTAAAATATTTGGAGAGCTAATTAGAGACTTGGTGGAGGTGTATGTCGATGACATCGTCGTCAAGATTAAGGACAAGGAGTCACTTCTTGACACCTTGCAAGCTGTCTTCGACAAGTTGCGAGTCACTCGCACGAAGCTGAACCCGGACAAATGTGTCTTCGGGGTTAGCTCCGGAAAGCTTCTTGGTTTCTTGGTAAACCACCGAGGCATAGAAGCAGATCCGGCGAAGATTAAATCCATTGAAGATATGCGGCCACCAGTATGCATCAAGGATGTCCAGAAGCTGACTGGATGTCTAGCCGCCCTCAGCCGGTTCATCTCAAGACTGGCAGAACGGGCACTACCCTTCTTCAAGCTATTGAGGAAGTCCGGACCATTCCAGTGGTCTGAAGAAGCAGAAAAGGCCTTCCAGGAGCTGAAGTAACTCCTAACCACTCTACCAACCTTGGTAGCTCTGAACCCTGGTGAGCCTCTACTGCTTTACATTTCGGCAACTGACGATATTGTTAGCATGGTCCTAGTTGTGGAGAGACCAGAACCGTTACAATTTCAGGAATCCATACCCCCAGACTTGAGTCAACAAGGAGTTGCTCTTATCGAGAAAGAAGAGTCGGACCCCCCTGGGAGGGTCGAGGTAACTCCTGAAGAAGCTTTGGGTTCCTCCAACAAGAACTTGACGATCCCCAAAGAGATTCCGGATCCCTCCGGAAGGGTCCGGGTCGATGAGGAGGAAGCTCTGGGCCCCTCCGGGAGGGTCCAGATAGTCCAATGCCCAGTGTACTTTGTCAGTGAAGTACTCCATGATGCCAAAACTCGGTACCTATGTAAGACCTATGTGTGCTGAATACATTGGCTTGTAGTGAATACACTTGGCTTTGATGATAAAAGTTTTTAATATCACCAAAACACCTTTTTATCAAGGTCCGACTCTAGCTCCGAGCTACAGCAAGGTCCGACGATAGGTCCGGCTTGCTTTGGGTAGCTCCGGTTACGTTTGATGCTAGGTCCGACTTTTTGGTAAGGTCCGACCAGCTTTGGTTAGCTCCGGTGAGCTTTATCTTTAGCTCCGGCATATATTTGATAGCTCCGGCATATTTTTGTTAGCTCCGGGATACTAAGCTCCGACGTATTTTGTCTAGCTCCGGGTTTTGGGTTGACTAGTTCCGACTAGTTTTGGTAAGCTCTGGATCCAGGATCTACTAGTTTTGGCAAGCTCCGGATCCAGGATCTACTAGTTTTGGTAAGCTCCGGATCCAGGATCTACTAGTTTTGGTAAGCTCCGGCGCTAGGTTCTACTAGCTCTTGTTAGCTCCGGCTCAAGCTCCGGGTTGCTCTGGCAAGGTCCGGAACTTGACCGAAGTGCTTCTGCTTTTCATTTGCAACGTTTCGTACTTGCTTTACTTGATTGGAAAGATTGCTTAGTTTTCATTTGCTAA
Organism: Tuctoria greenei; assembly: GCA_036927565.1. NCBI lineage: Eukaryota > Viridiplantae > Streptophyta > Magnoliopsida > Poales > Poaceae > Tuctoria > Tuctoria greenei. The sequence continues at coordinate 46,023,771 of JAYESD010000002.1, forward strand.
GTTTTTGGTGCGTTTTGGATGATACGGTTGATATCGTTTCTACTGTGGTTTTGCAACATGCTTATGTGAGGTTCTCACGTAAGGTGTTGTGTTCGGAACTAACGTGAGTCAAGTCGAGGACTTGGGCTCGTATGGATTGTTTGTTTGTTCATGTGCAGGTGTTGCTTGAGTTCAAGTCATGGCTGGTGACAGGATCCATTGGACTAGTCTGAGGAGGAGATGAGGTTCCAACAACCAAGTTCAGGAGGAACTGTGGTTGAGCGGGTCAAGAGGTCGCGCAGGATGATTGAATCAAGGGCAGTGCATATGAAGGTCGAAGGAAGGTGTTCGCACGTATGCATGAGGTGCATGACGTGGCAATATGCTTCTAGAGACGGATTATGGAAGGAAGATCTGATCGGAAGGATCGGATCGTATCGGTTGAAGACTTTGGCTGCGGCAGAGTCGGTTATGGCTCGGTATGGGAAGTATCGAGTTGGTTATGTTAGGATTTCGTGTGTGTCACGAAATTGAGTTGTTTAGGAATGTGGGATACGTTCCTAAGGTGTTTGGAAGTCTTAAGATTGCTTCTATCTGCGTATAGAAGAATCTTGAGCAGTTATGGTAAGTTCCGATTGTGATCGGATTAGGATTAGAGTCCTAGTTGTATTGGGATGGCCTAAGGGCTGATTATATAAGCAAGGGAAGGCCAAAGTTCGGAGAGACGATTTTGGGGGCTGTTCCTCTTGTGTTCTATTGAATAAAATTCATAGTTTGAAGGAACTTTTGTGCCTTGTTCGTCCGACTTGTTCCAGACAAGTTTTACTCGTCGAGTTTCTGGACAGCACTACCTTTTGTCGGTGGTTTTATCATAACTCAAGTTTTTATGATCCAATTGACGTGATTCTTTTTGGGTTGTCTTCACAACTTGATTGTCTATCATCTGTCAAAATTTCACGGTCATTGGATTTGTGGTTTTTGATCTACACGAGTTTATTTGCAGCACTCCAGAAACTGTTTTTCTCGGGTAGGTCAGATTGACCAGTGTTTGATTTTTTTATCATAACTTGAGTTGTTCTCGACGGATTTGAGTAATTCTTTTTGTGTTGTCTTCGTGACTTGATTCTCTTTGATATATATCACTTATTACGGTGAAACACGTTTATATTAGTCTCATATACGATTTCTTTAAACAGATTGTTTTTTGCCGAAAGGGTTTGGGGTTTAATTGTTTCCGCTGCGTAAGATTTTTAAATCTACCATTCACCCCCCCTCTGGTAGCTTTTCACGTGCTCTTCGATCCTACAATTGGTATCAGAGCCAGGTTGCTCTAATCTTTGAGATTTGCACGTGTTTTTGACTAATCATCATGGAGAAGTACTCCGCCAAACCTTGTGTGTTTTCTGGCATTGATTTCCAGGTTTGGAAGGCACGCATGGAGGCCTTCATCCAGGCGCAAGGTTTCGCAATATGGGAAAAGGTATACAAACCTTATGAAGTCCCGCCTAACGATCAAGTTACGGCTACGAACCTCCGGGACGTCGACAATAACAACAAAGCCCGAAACTTGATCATCCAAGGACTCACTCAGAGCGACTTTGATCGTGTCGCACACCTCCGGTCAGCATACGATGTTTGGAGAGCTCTATGTGATTATCATGAAGGCTCCAACACAATCAAGGAGGTAAAACAAGATATATTCAAGAAAGAATATATGCGTTTTGAGATGCAACCAGGTGAGTCGATCGATGACCTCTTTGCTCGTTTCAATAAAATTCTCAGCAACTTACGTAGTGTCAATGTAAATTTTTCTGATGCTGAGAATGCTAGACAACTTCTTAGTGCATTAGACATGACAATTTGGGAGATGAAAGTAACATCTATTCGTGAATCAACTGTCATGAGTTCTCTTACATTAGATGTACTTTATTCTAAACTAAAAACTCATGAAATTGACATCCTAGCACGTAAGAACCCAAACAAGTCTATTGCATTTGTCTCACAACGTGATATGTCTAGCTCCGGCCAATCATCATCCTGCAATACTCTTGCTTTGTTGTCCTCACTAACCCTGGAGCAGATCGAAGAAATTCCAGAAGAGGAGTTGGCACTCATCTCTACTAGATTCTCAAAAGCATTGCAAAATGTGAGAACTAGAAGGAGAGGAAGCTCCGGACCTCAACGCTGTTTTGAATGTGGTAAGACAGGACACTTTCGTACAGAATGCCCTAACCTTTCAGGTCCGACCACCCGGGAAGAAAAACAAAGCAAGATCCGGACCTCCTCTGGAAATTCCAACAAGAAGAAGAAAGGTACCATAGGACGCAAGATGATCAACAGCTTCATCACCGCGCTTCAAGAGCTCAGTTCAAGTGATGTAGACTTTGAAAGTGATGAAGATAATGATGATCTGGCCAACTTATGCTTCATGGCGGGCAAAGCAAGATCAAGATCAAGTCAAGAGGAAGCAGAACACAACAGTGACGATGATGAGGTATGTTCTACCTGCAATGAAATGTGTGATGCTATTTCTCGTGCAACTATTATTGTCAATAAAAAGGACAAAAAGCTTAGGGATAGTGCTGCTAAAATTGAATCACTAGAATCTGAAATTAACCGTTTAAAAACTTTGATTCCTAGTGATGATGCATGTCTCTCATGTGACTTAATCTATGAACAATTGTCCACATTAAGAAGTGCACACTCCTCCACTCTAGATAAACTTGATGAAGAAATTAAAAAGAACAAAGAGCTTGCTGCACTTAATGATAAAAACTTGAAAGATGCTAGCTGTTCTACAATTGACTTGCATTGTTCTGCATGTGAAAATCTTGATAAGAAACTGCAAGATGCTATGAATGAAATTTCTATGTTGAACAATGCTTTACGTTCTCATGAAGTTAAATTTTGTTCCAATTGCAAACTAAAAGGAAAAACTTCATGTGAAAACTGCCTAGACTTGTCCAAGAAACTTGATGACATGAATAGGACACTATGTCAGTTTTGTAATGGGGATAAGAATCTAAACTTGCTGCTGAATTCTTCCAAGTCTAGCAAAGATAAAGCTGGTTTAGGTTTTGATTCTCATGTTCATGCTAAGGCACATCCACCTAAAATTGTAAGGTCATTAGGAAGTGGTTTGATTCAAACAGTTCCTAAACAAAAAGAAGTGGTTTTCAAATCTGCAGGAGTGTTGCCTCATTCGGTTTCAAATAAAAATATTGCTTGCTCATCTAGACATGAACACAAAGTTAAATTTCATTGTACCTTCTGTGGTAGAGATGGTCATGTCATAGATTTTTGTTATAGACTAGCTAAACAACAGAAAAAGGAAAGAAAAATTGCTAGATCTTATAACTTTCATGCAATTAGAAAAACACAACCTGCTTTAGTGAGTCAGAAATTTCAAAAGGTAGCTTCCGGACCTTCTGGTAAGAAATCCGCAAAAGCAGCTCCGATAGTTCCGATAGCTCCGAGAGCTACCGGATCTTCTGTTGTTCCCGCCGGAGCTTCAGTTTTTGCCTCCGGACCTTCTGCTTTTACCTCCGGAGCTATTGGTTTTCACTCTAAACAAGTAACAACTTCTAAATCAACTGTTAAGAATAGAAAACCTCAATCTTTGACTCATAAACCTGCTGTTTTATCTCAGCTTTCGCGTGTTTTTCCTGCTGCACGTCGCGTGACTCAGTACTGGATTCCTAAATGCCTTTTGACTAACCCCAGTATTGAGTCATCGGCGTATTGTGCTTCTATGTAGGTTACACGCTTGAGGAAGGAGAATATTTGGATTGTTGATTCAGGTTGCTCACGCCACATGACCGGTAACAAAGATTGGTTCTCCTCCCTCACCTTTGTGTCACATGTAGAGAATGTTACTTTTGCCGATAATTCTTCAACTCCTATAATTGCTAAGGGTTCGGTTAGAGTAAATGATCACTACACTTTGAAGGATGTGGCACTTGTCAAAAATTTGAAATATAACTTGCTTTCTGTTTCACAATTGCTAGATGAAAATCTAGAAATTACTTTCAATAAAAACTGCTGCAAAGTTGTAGATTCAAATAGTGAGCTTATTTTTAACATGTCTCGGTTTGGATGAGTTTTTAAAGCTGATTTTGATATGTCTTCCTCTAAGCATAGGTGTCTAGTTGCTAATGATTCAAAAGACTTATATTTTTGGCATCGTAGACTTGGTCAGGTAGGCTTTGATCACCTAACACGTGTTAGTACTCTTGATCGCATACGTGGGCTGCCTAAGCTTAAAGGGGACAAAGAAATTGTATGCTCTTCTTGTAGACATGCTAAGATGGTTGCAGGTTCACATACTCCTCTCACAATGATCATGACAACTGAACCATGTCAACTTTTGCATCTTGACACCATAGGACCTTCACGTGTTCAATCCTTCGGAGGTAAATAGTATGCTCTTGTTATTGTTGATGATTATTCTAGATATTCTTGGGTGTATTTTATGGCGTCTAAGAATGAAGTTTTTAGTCACTTTAGAACTTTATTTCTTAGATTATCAATCGATCACCCAGGATCATTAAAAGCAATTAGAAGTGATAATGGAATTGAATTTAAAAATCAATTCTTTGATCACTTTTGTGCTGAAAATAGAATAGATCATCAATTCTCTTCACCATATGTACCTCAACAAAACGGTGTTGTAGAAAGAAAGAACAGAACCCTAGTTGAGATGGCTAGGACTATGCTTGATGAATATCAAACCCCTAGGAAATTTTGGGCTGATGCATTAGCAACCGCTTGTTATGTCTCAAATCGTGTTTTCTTGCGTGCTAAGCTAGGTAAAACACCATATGAGCTCCGGTTTGGACATAGGCCTAGTGTTACACACTTTCGGGTCTTTGGATGCAAATGCTTTGTTAAGAAACATGGTAATCTTGATAAATTTGAACCTAGATCCATTGATGGCATGTTTCTTGGTTATCCATCTCATACTAGAGGCTACCGTGTGCTTTTACTTGACACTAACAAAATTGTGGAGACTTGTGAAGTGTCTTTTGATGAAGCTAGCCCAGGTACTAGCTCCGGTGTTGCAGGACCAGATCCGTATCCTCGGGGGGAGGGTATTTTCGAAGATGAAAAAGAGCCGGTGATACTGCCTGGTAGTTCCGAAGTTGACACGTGTCTAGCTCCGGACATTGAACAAGCTCCGACTATCACCTCTGCTGATCCTGATCAATCACAAGTCACAAGCTCATCAATCTACAATGAACCTAATGAAGAAGAAGCTTGTGAGACATCTGTTCCCCTACGTTTTTACAAAGACCATCCCCCACAACAGATGATTGGAAGCTTGCATGAACGAGTCACACGGTCCAGGTTTTGCGATCCAAACTCTCATGCTCATTCTGCTTTTGTTGCTTCTTTTGAACCCAAAGATATATCACACGCACTCACTAATGAATCTTGGATTATTGCCATGCAAGAAGAGTTAGAAAATTTTGAAAGAAATAATGTTTGGAAACTTGTACCTCCACCTCAAGGTCACACTTTAATTGGAACTAAATGGGTATATAAAAATAAACAAAGTGAGGATGGGGTTGTGATTAGGAATAAGGCTAGGTTGGTTGCTCAAGGTTTCACTCATGTTGAAGGTCTAGATTTTGATGAAACTTTTGCTCCTGTCGCTAGATTAGAAGCCATAAGAATTTTGTTAGCCTTTGCAGCATCTAAAAGTTTTAAGCTATATCAAATGGATGTTAAAAGTGCTTTTCTTAATGGCTACATAGATGAGGAGGTTTATGTCAAACAACCACCAGGTTTTGAAAATCCAGATTTTCCTAATCATGTTTTCAAACTGTCCAAAGCCTTATACGGTCTCAAACAAGCCCCTAGAGCATGGTATGATAGGTTAAAAACATTCTTACTTGAAAAGGGGTTTACCATGGGCAAGGTTGATAAAACACTTTTTGTGCTTAAGCATGGCGATGACTCATTATTCGTTCAAGTGTATGTGGATGATATTATCTTTGGTTGTGCCTCTCATGATCTTGTGTCAAAGTTTTCAGCAATGATGAGTTCTGAATTTGAAATGAGTATGATGGGTGAACTCACTTACTTTTTGGGGCTGCAAATCAAGCAAACCAAGGAGGGTACCTTTGTGCATCAAACGAAGTATACCAAAGACCTCCTAAGGCGCTTCAACATGGACAAAAGCAAGCCTCTTCGGACACCAATGGGAACAGCAACAACACTTGAACTTGATGAAGATGGTGAACCCGTGGATCAAAAAGAATATAGAAGCATGATCGGATCACTTTTGTACCTCACGTCATCAAGGCCGGACATACAATTCAGCGTATGTCTTTGTGCACGGTTTCAATCTTCCCCACGTGTATCACATCGTCAAGCCGTCAAAAGGATTCTCAGGTACTTATATGGAACTCAAGAATTTGGCATTTTTCTTCCTTCTTCCTCAACCGTTACTTTGAAAGCTTTTTCGGATGCTGATTTTGGGGGTTGTAGGATTGATAGGAAAAGTACTTCCGGTGCTTGTCATTTTCTGGGTAATTCTCTTGTTGCTTGGTCCTCTAGAAAACAAAGTTCAGTTGCACAATCCACAGCCGAATCTGAATATGTAGCTGCTGCTAGTGCTTGCTCACAAATTCTTTGGATTGTTCAAACACTTAAGGACTATGGGGTTGATCTAGATAGTGTTCCACTATTTTGTGATAACACTAGTGCTATTTGCATTGCCAAAAATCCCGTGCAACATTCTAGAACTAAGCACATTGATATTAGGTATCACTTTCTCCGAGATAACGTTGAAAAAGGAAACATTGTGCTTCACCATGTAGATACCGAACATCAATTGGCTGACATTTTTACAAAACCTTTGGATTTCACTCGTTTTTGTTACATTCGTAGTGAAATAGGGGTTATACATCCTCATGGCTTAAATTGAGGGGGAGTTTTTGAAACTTGGGAAGTCTATGTGTGAATCTGAAATTAAAATAATATGAGCATAGTATTTCATACATATATGACTTTGTGATTCCTTTTACATGCTGAAAGTTCTTACTACATTACTCGTGTTATACATTTTGTAGTTTTTGCCATGTCTAGTAATTGGAATAATTACTTACACTAAATCTGGTCATGGTCGAACTTTCTTGCCGTTTTGAACTTGTTGCATGCTCACACATGCTTTTAATCATTAAGAATTTATCAAGTAATCAACTCACATGTTGAGTTTTTATGAACAAATATAAATTGAGAAAAGATCAAGAGAATATGCATGCATCACACTTCTTCTTTTTGAGATGGCTTGTCATTGCACTTAGATATGAACTTGGAAGAAGTTGTGTATGACTAAAACCATGTCCTTAAGCTTCTGATTGTCACATGACATAGGCTTGGCTTGGTTGGTTAGAATAAGGCAGATGCGCATATAATCTCTTGCAAATATCATATTATCTAAATTTATGCTTTGAAAAATAATAAAATGCAGCAACAAGTGTCATGCTTTCAGGTTTTGAAATAGTTAAGTTTGTGAGATCATGACCTGCTAAAATTGAAAATCACACTTGATCTCTAGCATGGCTTACACTACTTTATGTATCTCATTGATGTGATAGTGTGAGTTACTTGATAGTATGACTTGGGTGAGCTTTGTTTATATGTATATGTTATAATATGCTCATAACAACTAAAGTGGGAGAGAAAATTTGTTTATATGCTCATGACTTGCTGAATACATTGTCAAAGGGGGAGAGATTAATCACACATTCAAAAAGGGAGAGATTTTCATTTTAAAAAAAAGGGGGAGAGATTTTCATTTTCTTCTCTTTTTACTTTTGATTTACAAATGGGGAGAAATTGTTTTCAAAACTTTTATTTGAATAAGCCAATGTTCGAAATTTTAAATGGTGTTGCCAATGCATTCATCAAGGGGGAGATTGTAAGACCTATGTGTGCTGAATACATTGGCTTGTAGTGAATACACTTGGCTTTGATGATAAAAGTTTTTAATATCACCAAAACACCTTTTTATCAAGGTCCGACTCTAGCTCCGAGCTACAGCAAGGTCCGACGATAGGTCCGGCTTGCTTTGGGTAGCTCCGGTTACGTTTGATGCTAGGTCCGACTTCTTGGTAAGGTCCGACCAGCTTTGGTTAGCTCCGGTGAGCTTTATCTTTAGCTCCGGCATATATTTGATAGCTCCGGCATATTTTTGTTAGCTCCGGGATGCTAAGCTCCGACGTATTTTGTCTAGCTCCGGGTTTTGGGTTGACTAGTTCCGACTAGTTTTGGCAAGCTCCGGATCCAGGATCTACTAGTTTTGGCAAGCTCCGGATCCAGGATCTACTAGTTTTGGTAAGCTCCGGATCCAGGATCTACTAGTTTTGGTAAGCTCCAGCGCTAGGTTCTACTAGCTCTTGTTAGCTCCGGCTCAAGCTCCGGGTTGCTCTGGCAAGGTCCGGAACTTGACCGAAGTGCTTCTGCTTTTCATTTGCAACGTTTCGTACTTGCTTTACTTGATTGGAAAGATTGCTTAGTTTTCATTTGCTAAGTTTTTGGTGCGTTTTGGATGATACGGTTGATATCGTTTCTACTGTGGTTTTGCAACATGCTTATGTGAGGTTCTCACGTAAGGTGTTGTGTTCGGAACTAACGTGAGTCAAGTCGAGGACTTGGGCTCGTATGGATTGTTTGTTTGTTCATGTGCATGTGTTGCTTGAGTTCAAGTCATGGCTGGTGACAGGATCCATTGGACTAGTCTCAGGAGGAGATGAGGTTCCAACAACCAAGTTCAGGAGGAACTGTGGTTGAGCGGGTCAGGAGGGCGCGCAGGATGATTGAATCAAGGGCAGTGCATATGAAGGTCGAAGGAAGGTGTTCGCACGTATGCATGAGGTGCATGATGTGGCAATATGCTTCTAGAGACGGATTATGGAAGGAAGATCTGATCGGAAGGATCGGATCGTATCGGTTGAAGACTTTGGCTGCGGCAGAGTCGGTTATGGCTCGGTATGGGAAGTATCGAGTTGGTTATGTTAGGATTTCGTGTGTGTCACGAAATTGAGTTGTTTAGGAATGTGGGATACGTTCCTAAGGTGTTTGGAAGTCTTAAGATTGCTTCTATCTGCGTATAGAAGAATCTTGAGCAGTTATGGTAAGTTCCGATTGTGATCGGATTAGGATTAGAGTCCTAGTTGTATTGGGATGGCCTAAGGGCTGATTATATAAGCAAGGGAAGGCCAAAGTTCGGAGAGACGATTTTGGGGGCTGTTCCTCTTGTGTTCTATTGAATAAAATTCATAGTTTGAAGGAACTTTTGTGCCTTGTTCGTCCGACTTGTTCCAGACAAGTTTTACTCGTCGAGTTTCTGGACAGCACTACCTTTTGTCGGTGGTTTTATCATAACTCAAGTTTTTCTGATCCAATTGACGTGATTCTTTTTGGGTTGTCTTCACAACTTGATTGTCTATCATCTGTCAAAATTTCACGGTCATTGGATTTGTGGTTTTTGATCTACATGAGTTTCTTTGCAGCACTCCAGAAACTGTTTTTCTCGGGTAGGTCAGATTGACCAGTGTTTGATTTTTTTATCATAACTTGAGTTGTTCTCGACGGATTTGAGTAATTCTTTTTGTGTTGTCTTCGTGACTTGATTCTCTTTGATATATATCACTTATTACGGTGAAACACGTTTAGATTAGTCTCATATACGATTTCTTTAAACAGATTGTTTTTTGCCGAAAGGGTTTGGGGTTTAATTGTTTCCGCTGCGTAAGATTTTTAAATCTACCATTCACCCCCCCTCTGGTAGCTTTTCACGTGCTCTTCGATCCTACAACCTAGAAGTACATAAACTTCTATACGCAGTTCTTATTGCTTCCAGGAAGCTCCAACACTATTTCCAAGCTCTTAAGATCTCGGTGGTGACGTCATATCCACTGTGAGCGATTTTGCAAAATCCCAACTCCACTGGGAACATTGCAAAGTGGGCAGCAGAATTGGCCGAGTTTGACCTTGAATTCGTCTCAAGACAAGCAATCAAAAGTCAAGCATTGGCTGACTTTGTGGCGGAATGGACCCCCGCTCCATCAAACCTTGGGGGCCCCAGTGAGCAGAAGCCGGAACTCAAGGCTCCGGTCTTCACCGAGCCTCACTGGACTCTCTACTTCGACGGTTCCATGCAGAAGCAAGGGGCCAGAGCGGGAGTCCTTCTCCTCGCTCCGACCGGGGAGAAGGTTAAATACATGGTGCACCTTGACTTCAAGGCGACCAACAACATGGCAGAGTATGAAGCACTCATTTATGGACTAAAGGTGGCACTATCATATGGTGTCAAGCAGCTGTTGGTCAAGGGAGATTCGCAGCTCATCATTAAACTGGTGAAGGGTGAATGCTCCTGCAACAATCCCCAACTTGCTGCTTATCTCCTTGAAGTCCAGAGGCTTCAAAAGGACTTCGAAGTCCTGGATCTCCACCATGTACAACGTCTCCATAACGCTGAAGCTGACGAACTCTCGATGAAAGCGTCAACCAGAGCTCCCGTTCAAGACGGAACCTTCGTCCGGAGGTTTTCTAAAACGACAGCTCAGCCTGCTGAACTGAGCGAAGGGGGCGAGACTAGCATCCCGAAGCTGGCGGTCCCGATGGCCCTGTTACCATAGCAGCCATCAAGGGTTGTAGGTGCTACCGGAAGCTCTGAGCTACTCAGCACGCAAGACTCAAATGCTTAAGCTAGCTTCGATGCATGGATCTCAGAGATCCGGAGCTACTTGAAAGACAATTTCCTTCCTGACGATGATGCATCCGCTGATCGAATAGTCAAATTGGCTAAAATATACACGTTGGTAGAAGGGGATCTCTACCGGTGCGGTGCCAACGGCGTCCTAATGCGGTGCATCACAAAGGAAGAAGGCTACGAGCTCCTCACAGAAATCCATGGAGGCGAGTGTGGGAACCATGCGTCTTCCCGCACGCTGGTCGGTAAAGCCTTTCGGCATGGTTTTTATGCCTACAACGCTCCAGGATGCAATTGAGCTGGTAAAGAAATGTGAAGCATGCCAGTTTCATGCAAAAAAAATTCACACACCGGCTCAACCTCTACAAATGAACCTCCTACATGGCCTTTCGCTGTGTGGGAGATGGATATCTTGGGACCTTTCCCAAGAGCCGTCGGAGGTTACAAGTTCCTGTATGTCACCATTGACAAATTCACCAAATGGCCGGAAGCAACTCCAGTTGTGATAGTAAACAAGCAATCAGCCATCAACTTCTTACAGTCCATCATATGCAGATTTGGAGTCCCAAAAAAATCATAACCGATAATGGGACCCAGTTTACAAACTCTGCATTCCAAGGATATTGCGAAGACCTCGACATTCAAGTCAGCTACGCTTCCGTAGCTCACCCGGCAAGCAATGGCCAAGCCGAGAGAGCAAATGCATAAATCCTAAAATGACTCAAGACGCGCACATATGAGCGTTTGAAAAAACATGGAGCCAACTGGATCGAAGAGCTTTCGCCCACTCTATGGGCCAATAGGACAACTCCAAACCGGTCAACTGGAGAGACGCCCTTCTTCCTGGTGTATGGATATGAAGCAGTCCTTCCTCCAGAAATCACATTGGGGTCGCTCCTGGTCCGGACCTTCGACAAAGCTGCGTAGGACCAGCTTCGGTATGAAGACCTTGACCTCCTTGAAGAGGGAAGGTGCCGAGCAGCTGTTTGGAATGCCCGATATCACCAAGCTCTCTGGCGCTATCATCAAATGCATGTTCACAACCGACACCTCGAGGAAGACGATCTGGTGCTACGGGGAATACAATCCAGAGAAGGGTTAAACAAACTCTCCCCCAACTGGGAAGGACCCTTCCGGGTAATTAAAGTATCTCGTCCAGGATGCGTTCGCTTGGCAACCGAGGATGGGACACCTCTCCCTAATCCTTGGAACATTGAGCACCTTCGTAAGTTCTACGCTTAATATCACGGAGGTGAGTCTGTAGTTACACGTGATGTATGTTATAGAGTCATTGTACAAAGTCGAGTAGCTCCTCCGGGAGAACAGCCGAACCTTCCCCGGAAGGTCCGCAAAGTTAAGGCAACACTTGTCACAGTCTCAGAACTAAAAGTGTGGCTAGCTACCTTGGGTCAAACAAGAAACAAAACACACTTAGCCTGGTTCCGTACCCTAAGGGTGTACTTGTTTCCCCTGTGCCCTGGACCTATAATGAAAGACATCTTTGTGTGAAAACAGACTCCACGTGCATTTATTTTGTACAAGCTCAATATTTTTTATTTTTCTATTTCTTGTCTATAACAAAGTTGTGCGACTCTCAAGAATTTTTAGATCGTCTAATTCATGTACAACTCGAGCCTCATTGGTAATTCCTTCGGGTTTTCACGTTGTTGAATGGTTCACTTGCTTGAATGCCGCCAGCCAATCTAGGTCTGGAGTGTGCTATCGACTTAGCCTGGTCCTGCACCCCAAGTACGTAGGGGTGGGCAAAAAAACCGAGACTGAAAAACTGAACCGAAAAAACTGAGACCGAGACCAAAAAGACTGAAATGTCGGGTATCGGGTACCTATTCGGGTAGCAAATCTAAATAACCGATATATTTATTTCAAATTCGGGTATCACCTTCGGGTACCCAAAATACCCAAATAACCGAACAATAAAATCTCAAGTTAAATTATGATCTATGAACTCTAAACAATATGAATTTTGATATTTCATTTGTGAGTTATGATATGCGACATCGTTAGAATAAACTATTTATTATGATCCACCATTAGTGAACCAATAATTTATTGTCTCTCAAGATTAAATTTACGATTGATATTAAACATATATTGATTGTTGAGAGCATGAAATGAAAATAATGTACAATTCGAGTATTTCGGGTAAGACCGAAAACCGAACCGAAATTTATGTACCCAAACATTTCGGGTACCTAATATTTGTATAACATTTCGGGTAGTGATTTTAGAAAACCGAAATTTGAAAAAACCGAAATAATCAAACCGAATTTACCGGGTAGACCGAACGCCCACCCCTATAAGTACGCCACTCTACCTACACCCCAGCAGGTTGAAGTAAGGCGGGTCCTAAAAACAACAGGACCTGGAGAAAACAACTCGATGCACTTGATTGTATGAAGAATTGCGCTCGACCCAAAAATTTCTTACGAGAACAATAAGTCGCAACTGAGTTATAGATAGGAAACGAATTTTACTATTTTTCTTGACTTCAGTGTGCAAGAAAAATAAAGATCTCATGATGATGGTGAATTTAGTCGGAGCTATTAAAAATCCGACATTCCCTAGAAGGCTTGTAGTTGATGTTTTAAATATTGATAGCAAGCATCGTTGGAGCTATTCAGCTCCGGGACCACTGCCGGAGCTACCAAGCCCTGATGATGGTCGAAGCCAGAGCCCTTAAGCTCGGACAACCTCAGGGAGCCTTCACTACCGAAGACTTTGGACCTATGCTTTACAAGTCTGAAGCACGCAAGTCTTCAACAACTGTTACATCCTCTTGGTACATGTGCACAATCAAATTGCGTACATCTACCAGGGGGCCAAGCGAGATAAAAAGGTGTTGAAGACAAAAAAAATGAAATTCATAAAAAAGCTTGGATTTCATTCATCTGAAGACAAGAGATTACAAAATTAGAGAAAAAGAAGAGAGGATACAAGCGGGAGCTATAAAGAGATAGTCCTAGACCCTATGGAAGAATGAGGCCACCTTCTGGGAAACCTCAGAAACGTTGGACTGGGAAGCTTCTCCCTCTCCGTCGATGGGACCTTCGAGCACCGGTTCCAGAGAGAACTGGGGATCCCGGCTTGTGTAGCACGACAGAATAAATTCTGCAATGCTCTTGGCCAAGGATTGTCCCTCGGTTTCCAGCTGGTCCGCAATGACATCGCCCATCTTGGAGAGCTTGTTGCTTGCCAAACCCAGCACCTGCAACACCTGGTCTAGCTCCGATTCCGGATCATCTGGACGCACGGGACTAAAACCCATTGGCGTCAGTGCGTCGTTGGCTTTGCCCAGAAAGTCCCAAACTTGTTGGGACTCCGCAACCCTGCCACTTCGCATCTCCTCTTAGGATCTTGTGGCCGTCGCAAGCTCCGAGTTCTCCCGAGCAAGACGCTCTACCTCTTTGGCGTTCTGTTGAATTTTTTCAGCAACCTACCTTTCGAGTTTACTGAGCTCTTCCTCCCGGAGGTGGATCTCGTTCCGGCGGTTAACCAGGTCCTCTCGCCCCCGCACCTTCTTCTCCCTGGCAGCAACGTCAGTTTCCCTCCTATGGAGTTCCTGTCTTTGCTGCCAGGCCTTCTTCTCCTCTTTCTCGCAGCGCTCATCCAATTTCTTGGTGCGCTCCTCGAGACTCTTGTCACCTAGAGCTAGCCTCTGAGTAAGCTCTTCCCTCTTCACGACGTTGTCCTGCAGCTCCAAGAGTTTTTGCTCTTCATCCTCGAGCTTTTTCTCCCGCTCCTCAAGAGCCTCCCGGCACTTAACGAGACTAGTGTGGATGGCGTCGAGCCTCTCCTGGCGATCATCCGCTGCGCTATTAGCAGCCTTGGCCTGTTCGTAGATGGCCCGAGACTGGTTGTCAAGGGATCGCGTCATGCTTTCCCTCTCATCCAACAACTTACCCCAGTACTCCAGGCGGATCTTCTCCTTCCTCACCCACTCCTTGTCGTCAGCCAGCCTCGACTGCGCCAGCTTGGTCTCAAATTGGAGCCGGTTGCGCCACCTCCTAAGAGTTTGACGCTCCTCCTCGAGAGCCTTGCCTTCTAGTAAAAAGCCAGCTGAACTTGGCAAAGACTGGAGCAGGCGTTGTCAATGGACAACGACAGAGGGATCAGGTCTGGACCTGTCGAGGCCTTCTCCACCGGTTCCAGCGGATTCTCCATGACAAAAATTGGGTCCCACTCTACAAGAGTGGTTCCCTGAGCTTCCGGGGCACTAGGGCTGCCCTCCAGAATAGCCTCGACCGCTATCAAGGAAGGTCTTGCTACAGGAGTTTCAACCTCCGGAGTTGGCTCCGAAGGTCCCGCTGCCAGGTCGTCAACAACTGGTCCCTCAAGCGGGGGGCCAGCAACTTCATCTCGGCACCCTGGTTCGGGCGCGGGCACCTCCGGGACCACCACCTCCGGGCAGGGGTTGAAGGTTCGGTCGGAGTTGAAGCCACTTCCGGCTCCGATGCCGGCGCTTCCTCCAACACCGGCCCAGATGCTGACGCTTCAACCACCATGGGCTTGGGTGCCGGCACCTCCGCGACGATTGGTTCAGGCGCCGAAACCTCTCCAATGACCGGCTCTATCGCCGGAACTCCTGCAGCAACCGGCTGTACCGCCGGAATCTCTTCAACCGTCTTAGGTGTCGGAGCTTCAGCAACTACCGGCTCTACCGCCAGGGCTTCATCAACCACTGGCTCTGCCGTTGGGGCTTTAACAACATCCGACTCTAGGGCCAGAGCCACAGTTATCTCCGGTTTTGAGGCTGGAGCCTCCACCATTTCAGTGTCCAAGCCCGAAGCTTCAACCTCCAGGGCAGGCGTCGCTGGTACATCTTCATTCCCATGGTCCGGCGCTACCACAGGAACTTCTGGGGATGAGTCAAGGTCCAAGACCACGACAGTCGGTGCTGGAGCTGTCGCAGCTTCAGCCACTCCTTGGGGTGGCGCTGGGATTGGAGCCGGAGCCTCCGCCTGCACAGCTTCAGATGTTGTGGCAGGAATAGGAGCTTCAGCCCCTCTCTTGGGTACCCTGTGGAAGGAGGACAAAGACACTTAAAACGCAGTTACAACACAAAACAACCAATTGAGGTAAAAAACAAAAATTACCTCGGAAGGCTTCCGCACCAGTTAGCACAGAACCTATTCTCCGGACACTCAGGACTGGATCCTGGCGCCACTGGCATGTCAGTTCCGGAAGGTTCCCCGGAGCATGCCGCAACTGTCGGCACTGCTTTGGTCGAGGTCCCCCTCGATTGGGAAGAACTTCTGTATCCATAACCTTCAGCTGGTCCTGGTGTTGTAACCACACGGCCGAAACTAGCACCCCGGGGAGGTGCCGATGCTGGAGTGGTTGCCGCCGTTGAAGACCTCCCCCTCCGGGGAGAAGGAGCTGCTGGGGAAGGAGCAGGCCTGACGGACCTCCCATCAGAATGCTTCAGCTTCCTCTTCCGGCTCGAGAGATCGGCCAACTCTTTGCCCTTGCCCGTGACTTCAACTCTTTGTTCCGGGACGGAAGGGGGACCACCCTCGGAGGTCCCGGAGATTGCCAACCTGGTGGTCGAACGCCTCTCGACGACACCAAGGTCATCAAGCACTGGCATCTTACGCCGGAGCTCCCTGCTGAACTCTGCCTCCATGTTCAGAGGGAGGAAAGCCGCCGGCGGAGACAAGTAGTCGCCTTAGACGTCGATGTCGTGCTGGAACTTCTTGAGGTGAAGCTCCAAGGCTGCGCCTTCCAGGTTGGACTTCAAACTAATTTCGATCCGGTCATCGTCCATCACGCTGTTGAGGGCCCAAGCAAGCTTCTCCCTCTTCTTCAGCAGAGCCCACCTGTTGGCAACAAAATTGCAAAATAATGCCTGAGGAGTCACCCCTCCTTCCACGCACTAGCGGATCCTGGTCATAGCAGGGTTGAAGGCGTTTGACAACACCGAAACTTCACTCCAAGCTTCAGTGTCGATGTTGGGGAGGCCTACGGGCAACTCCAGCCTCTCATGCTCCTCTACCCTGATGACGATCCAACCTTCTTCCAATCGTCCCACTTGCCAGAAGGAAACGACCGCAAGTACTTGTACGGGCACTTCTTGCGCTTCACGATGTAGTAGAAGCCAAGGTACTCGTCACTCTTGCCGGTGGTGTGAATGGTGAAGAAGGTGCGGAAGAGCTCGATGCAGGGAGGAATACCCACCCACATCTCGCAGAAGTGGACAAAGATCGACACCAAAAGAATGGAGTGGGGACCTAGGTGGTACAGCTGCAGACTATAGAAGTCTTGCAGCATCAAGAGAAAGGAAGAAAAGGGTGGGATCAGTCCTACCATGGCGTACGCGGAGAAGTACACCATTTTGTCGACGTGCTCCTTCTCGAACGGGAGCTGGCCGACGCGGACCTGGTGATTGAAGAAGTCACTGGACCACCCCATGAGGGCCCGGACCTTCTTCAAGTTGCCATCGGTCTTAAGTCAGCTCTCGCGGAGACCCAACTCCATCGCAGCACAAGCGGGGCTAGGGACGAAAAGCAAGTGAAAGTTTGGAAGGTTTGAGCACAAATGCGTAAAGAACTCCCAAATGGTGCTTGCTTTCCTTCTTAAGTAAGCCCCCGCAACGCTTGGATAGAAACCGCAGAGGAGCCGACGTTACAAGTTAAAAACTTCACCCTGCCAATGACAAGGAAACCCGAGGCTACCTCGACGATCAAGTCGAGGTCCTTACCCAGGCGAACAATTGTCATCATGAAAGGCGGGAAACCCAAAGGCGGCAGCCTGACAAGATGCGCGGAACCGATACGATTTTCATATCAGGAACCGGTGACCTTCAATTGTGTGAAATCTGCATGCTAAGATCTCGCCTGCCGCATCCTGGATATGCCACGCGGTGATGGTTTAACTATGAACTACCGCCAAAGGCACATCCGAGGATCCTTGAAGACACGACACAAAAATCGAAGGATGGACCCACCTCTGGCAGAACGACTCCATCCAAAAGGTCCCTCCCAGAGATGGGCCCAGGGGGCCACTGTCGGTACCTAGCGTACCGTATACCCCTTGGGACTATAAAAAGACTAAAAGAACTACACCTGTTTGAGTTGAAGATCTTTGAAGGCCCCATGTGTCATACAGAACTGGACCTGCCTCCCTTCTATGGTTAGTCCTTGTGCTGCCACGTGTATCCTACAACCGGAGCTACATCTCACACATGGGAAAGCTCCAGGCCAAATACCCGTGCAGCACCTCCGGACCTAACCTCCGACAGAGGGAAGCTCCAGTCCTGACACGTATACAACAACACCGTACCTACCCATCCCATACAGTAAGCTTCAGAGCTACCACGTGTCCAACCACCGGACCTTCTACTTCAACAAGCAGACTGGAGGACCTCCAACGGCTCGGACCTTCAAGGGGCAATCAAAGACTTCAAGACCTGATTAAGTGTCATTAATAACATATTAATGACACACGATAAGAAGGCCCTTAATGCTAGTAACGGTACTATCAGGACCCGTTACCACGCTATTAAGAGAAATTAATCTCATTAATTGTGTATTAAACATTAGTAACCGCCAGGGCCACATGTCGGGCCAGGCCAACAGTGTAACGACCAGTCCTTGTGCTATAAAAGGACTGGTCGACGATACACAAAGAGAGAGACACACAGACCCTTAGACGCTCTCAAGTACACACAATCACTGAAGGCTCTTAGGCGCTCAATACAACAGCTACACACCCCTTGGAGTAGGATATTACGCTCAGGCGGCCCGAACTACATAAATCCTTGTGTTCATTTGCCATATTCTTTGGAATCTCTGCGCACCCCATACCAAACTACAAACTCCTCGAGCTACCAACGGTAGTATCAGGAAAATTGCCGGAAAAACACTCTGACAAAAAGGGTGACCAGAAAACTTTTGCAAATCCAATTCATCTCATCTAAAGATCAGATGGCAGACGGATTCATAAAACCACTTTTCGTACAGAAACAGATCGAGTTCAGGAACAATATCAACTTGGGTAGTTGAAATTGAGGGGAGTTGTTAAAATATAAGAGTCTGAGGTACATGAAGTATGGTACGCTGCATAAGAGTACAAGGTTGAGGATCTTCTGGAGATAAAGAATCTACGATGCAGAGATTAGATAGAGTTGTATTCTTGATACATAGTAATCTAAACAACAATTTTATCTTTATCTTTGTAAGGTGTTCGACTATATATATATATATATATATATATATATATATATATATATATATATATATATATATATATATATATATATATATATATATATATATATATATATATATATCAACACGTAACACCGATGTCTCTCGAGTTTGAGGACTCGGTTTTCCTGCTTCCAACTCCATTGTTTCTCACATTTCCAAGTTGGAACTCTCACACCAGCAGAGCATGGTGCGATTGAGCAACCTCTTTATTGCTGGTAGGTTTTGATTTTTCACATTTTAATTAATTTCAAAAATATTACTATTATTAATATTCCATAACATCATTGTTATTGTGAGCTGAATTTAACGGTTCGACGTCGAAACACTACCCAAATATCAACGATGACAACCTGACCACCAATTGTCAGAATGGTGTGCATGGCGAGGACGACATGACCTCTAACTACGATGATCTCAGGTGCATTGTCGAAAAAATTGTCTTTTAATAATTTAAGGTATTTTGTAGGCTAACTTTGCTACTGCTCAGAGGTAGTGAGGACCAAAACACATATGTGCAGACCCGGGACAATGATGATGATGTGATTGGCAACATGTCCTCCAACTCTCACGAAGCAAAGTACAGATTCTCTGGTGCATTAAAAAAACTGTCTTTTAATAATCCATGTTTTGCTTAATCTACTAATTTATGTAATTACACTCTACTAATTTTTTTGGTAAATTATTCGATACGTTGCACAAGAGAATTATACTCGATAGATGTTCAACTGAAGCATATATTAAATAATATTGTATAGGTTAACAATCTCATTTGACTTAAGTCATATCTGCTTAGATCAATTTATTTTGTTCTTTAATTAGTAAATAATTCAACAATTACTTAATGTGAGAATGATTTTCTCATAAGAGTTAGTGTTCATTGGTTTTCACCTTCTCACTGCAACAACAAACATAGAGAAGTGAGGAGGAACAGGGAAGATTTTTGCAAACTAAAGTTTTGTTTGATTCCTCCATGGCTTTGATATTTATAGTACAAGCAATGCTTGACTGCAAGTGGTTTAAAGATGACACTGCAATAACTAGAGCTAAAATATCTAGCAATTGATATTTATATTATCTAGAGCCAAAATACCTAGCAAGTGATATTTATATTATCTAGAGTAAAATATCTAGCAAGTGATATTTATCTTATCTATCGCTAAAACATCTAGTAAGTGATCTTTATCTTATCTATCTAGCAAGTGGTACTGATCTTATTCCACTGAAATTAAACTCCTCATCATTCGATCCACTTGACAATGTTATCACAACATCGATAACACTAGGCTTATAAACAAATATAAATCAAAATAAGAGTAAAGGATTGATCTAACCAATCTCTCCTTAGTCATTGTGCTAATCTACGACTTTGATTCGCTCAATCTTGTTGACCAGATCATGAAGTTGGAATCGTCATGAGGATATAAACGAGTTGGTCCTTGGTGATGACAAAACTTGGAAGCAATACTCTGATCTTTCACACTTTTTGCGGATGAAGTGATATCACAGGTCCATGTACTTGTTTCTTTCGTGGAAGAAAATATTTTTTTCTCAGCGTCGGAGCTGACAAACTGTCGTTTATGAGCTCCATGCTCTCGACTTTGATTCCCCTTTAACCGTCAAGCAAACGTGCAAGTCGTATGATGCAGAGGCGCGGCAGCAACAACGTGCAAGTCATATGACCCTGAGTCCTGAGACGCGGCAGCAACAACGTTTTCTACTTCATAAGAAAATAGAGCTACCATACCATACATTACTTCATCGATTAAGGTTAGACTATGTAAGAAGACAGAACTCGAGATAGTCTGGTGTGTGTCGATGTCAACAACAGTAGTAGACCACCACAGATGATCGGTGGGTCCGGTGAAGTAGCCCAAATCCCGGCTCCATCCGGTCCGCCCGTTTGTTATCCACCCCACCGAGCACACTCCTGTTATCCAGCATCGACGCATCGCCCCTCGCCACGTCACGTGTTGCTGCCACATGGCAGCGCCCCAGTGGCGGCTCGCCACCAAGCGGGGTAAGGCGTCGTCCTCCTTCCGGACCGCAGCTTCATAACCATGCAGCCCCCCGCCAAAACCTCCCCACGAAGCACGAGCGCCCCACGTCCACACACGCGCGCAGCAGCAGTAGCAGCAGGGCAAAGACCACGCACGAACTCGCTACCGATGGCGTCGCTCACCATGATGGCGTCCCTATCCGCCGTGGCAGCAGCCGACCGCCGTGCGGCCGCCCCGGCGCGCCGCGGCAGCCTCGCGGTGGCCAGAGCCACGAAGGTGGAGCGGCGCCAGCAGGAGGCCCGGCCGGCGGCGGCCGAGGGGCGCCGCGCCGTGATGCTCGCGGCCGCGGCCGCGGCCGTGGCGGCCATCGGTGGGGCCGGCGTCGCGTCGGCGGGGGAGCCCAAGAAGGGCAGCCCCGAGGCCAAGAAGAAGTACGCGCCTATCTGCGTCACCATGCCCACTGCCAAGATCTGCCACAACTGAGAGCGCGCCCGTGATGCATGCAGGGGGCGGTAAATATATGTACGGTCCATGGTTTATCTCCTGTCCATTAATTCGAGCTTAGTTATGGCGTGGGACCGCTTGGTCGCCGTGGACGGTCTCAAACTTGTAATTCCATTGCAAATTCGAGGATAAAACCGTTCCTGTTTCTTTACATGAATCTGCTGTCTTGACGTCGTTGAGACAATGGCGATGTCCACTGACGGTGAGCTGGATTCCCGTGCTTGCTTTGCTATGCGGGAGTAAGATGTAAGAACAATATCTCGCGGAAATTACTGGCCAATTCAGAGAGGATGACTGGATGACATGCATACCCTTTCAGAGTTCTAGTTGTACCTCTCGCATGATTCCAAACATAAACAAGCATGCTATATCATTATCAGTAAGTTGTTAGCTTTTCAGGTAAGATAAGAAATCAGAATGTGTGCTATTCAGTTAATTTGAGTCATGTCATTTGACAACAAATTACTACTACTAAATTTCCTTCTTTCTTTGCGGAGTAGGTACTGTGATTTTCATGTGACCAATGCAGAAATATCATCCCATGCAGTACAGCAGTACTATTCTTCAGTTAATCTGCGTCTTACCTCAAAACAAATCATATCCAACAGAAAACTATTTGCAACTATATATAGGCAATATACTACAGTATTCAGATATACTTTCACCTTTAGCCTGAACATCAGAATGCGCTGACTCCGCTGATTGAAACTAATAATTGCTTGGTATATTACGACATGTCTGTGTAAAGAGATTGAGTAAAGATTTTCCCACACGTTTATTCAATGAGTCATAGTGTGCTTAAATACAGCAGAGTATACAGCGAGAGAGGCTAACAGACTAGCCGAGCCTAACGCTACGAAAAACGGTGAAAGTGCTGCATGCCGCTGTATGCGTGCGGGGTAGTTGGATGACGACGGGAGATCGTGTGTAGCATCCGAATGCTGTTGTAGACCCCCCGCAGTCCGAGGCGTGCCAATGCTCAAACTGGAACGAAACTCGTTGAAGAGAGCTGTCGGTAGACCCTTAGTCATTATATCTGCAAACTGACAGCTGATGGGAACATGTTGAACTCGTAGTGCACCCAATGCGACTTTCTCACGAGCAAAATGAATATCGATCTCAATGTGTTTAGTGCGCCGATGGTGAACTGGATTTTGAGTCATATAGACTGCTGAGACATTGTCACAGTAAACAATGGAGGCCCTGTCTGAAGGAACGTGCAATTCTTGCATAAGCTGACGGAGCCAAACACACTCCGAGACGGCATTTGCAACACCATGATATTCAGCTTCAGCACTTGAACAAGAGACTGTGGCCTATCGTTTACTCGACCAAGAAATCAATGATTCACCCAAGAAAACACAATAACCAGAAGTTGAGCGGCGAGTATCAGGCCCGGCCCAGTCAACATCTGCATACGCTTGAATGGAGCTTACAGATGTGGCCAACAGATTTAAGCCGAGTTCAGTTGTACCACGAATGTAATGGAGAGTCCGTTTCAGCAATGAGAGATGACACTCATGGGGATCATGCATGTGCAAACATATTTGTTGAACGGCGTACGTAATGTCCGGACGGGTAATAGTTAGATATTGAAGAGCCCCAGGTAAACTCCGATACTCAGAAGGATTAGAAACCCGAGAGCCATGGCTAGCAGATAACTTGCCTTTAGTGTTGACCAGAGTACTGACTGGTTTGCAATTGCTCATTCCCTGCTCTGTCAAGAATATCATCAGCATACTTAGATTGACTCAAATGAAAGCCAGTAGATGTCCTTTTGATCTCAATAACCAGGAAGAATTAAGAGAGCCCAGATCCTTGATGACAAACTCCTTTTGCAAAGATCGAAACGAAGATGATCATGAGAGGAGGATGTCAATATCATATCGTCAACATATAGCAATAGATATGCAGTCACTGGGCCTTGACGATAGACAAAGAGAGAGGAATCAGACTTGGTTGGATGAAACCTGATAGTTTTGGCAAAGGAGGCAAATCTTGTAAACCACTGACGCGGCGCCTGCTTTAAGCCATACAACGACTTGGAAAGAAGACACACATGATCAGGTAGAGTCAGATCGATGAAACCAGCAGGTTGTGAACAATAAACTGTCTCGTGTAAATGTCCATGAAGGAAGGCATCGGAGACATCTAGCTGATTAACCTCCCACTTCTTACTTGCGGCAATTGTGAGAACAGTGCGCACTGTTGCTGGTTTAATAACTGGAGCAAACGTTTCAGAGAAGTCGACACCGGCTTGTTGATGAAAACCGCGAACAACCCATCTAGCCTTGTACTTGTCAAATGAACCGTCCGGCAAGAATTTTTGTTGAAATACCCACTTCCCGGAGATGACATTGGCACCAGGAGGTTTTGGAACGAGAGACCATGTGTTATTTGCCAGTAAAGCATGATATTCTTCCTGCATAGCTTTGTACCAGTTAACATCCTTCAGAGCAGAACGCACAGATTTTGGGATTGGGGAGATACGTTAAGATTCCTGTAGAGAAGAAAGCAGAGCGTATTTGGGGTTAGGGCGAGAGATCCCTGCTCTTGCACGTGTAATCACTGGATGCAGAGGAGCCGGAGATTTTTGCTGTGAAACGGACGAACTGGATGTTGCGGGTTTGTTAGAGGATGCAGCGAGATCAGGTGCGCGGTCCGAGGATAGCACAGGAGCTGGATGCAAGGATGATGCAGATAGAGCAGTCTGTCTGTGATCCGAACATTGGGAAGAGCAAGCAATGTGTCGGTTTTGTGGTGGGGAGGTCGAGCGGGGCGAGGATGTAGACAAGGGTTCGTGGGGTGAGGGCACTGGGTCAGGATGTGGCGGTTGACGATGCGGCATGAAATGGCCATGCATGACCGGTGGAGGAACGTCGTCTGCTGCATGCGGCTGCAGAGAAATAGCTGACGATGGCGTTGTGGTCGACAAGGAGGCAAACGGGAACTGTGTTTCGACAAAAACTACATGTCTAGAGATAATAATCTTGCGTGTAGAAAGATCATAGCAGCGATACCCTTTATGATCATCAGGGTAGCCTAAGAAAACACAAGAAGAAGATCGTGGTCTAAGTTTATGCTGTGCCGTAGCTGTCAAGTTGGGAAAGCATAAGCACCCAAAAACACGAAGATGGTTGTAGTCCGGTGGGGATGCAAAAAGAATTTGATAGGGCGTAGTGGAACCAGTGGCAGTCGATTTAGCAAGTATGTGGCCGTGTTGAGAGCTTCTGCGCAAAAACGCTGTGAGCATGCGAGTGAAGAAGCATGGTGCAGATGCCTCGCGCTCCTCCCGCACGTCCTCTGGAGGACGCCAGCGTCAGCATCTGTCGGATCCTTCCGCACAGACAATCAGGGGTCGTACGATGTCCCGCTCACCGATCCGCCTGCGGCGTCGCGATCCCCAGCGTCGCGACGATGAGGGATGGGAGCCGCGTCACTCTGCTTCGCCTGTCCGACGCGTCTCCAATCCCCCCCCCCCCCCCTGCAGCAGATAGTGTCGTCAAGTTTGTCCCGGCTGACCCTCTGGTCAATGCGAGCTGGAACATACCATCCCCTGCCCTGGAAATGCAGGTGAACCACCTGGACCCGATGCTTCTAGAAGCAACCATCCAGACCTCGTCCTCGGCTAACTTCCTTGTGCAGAGTCAGGACCTATCGCCCTCTCCGGTGACACAGACTGGAGCATCTCCTCCATCAGAGGTGGCCCAGAGCAAGAAGATGTCAGCACAAGACTTCTGCTCCCAGATATTCCTGACGCCAGCTCCTGGGATCCTCCCTCTGCCTTCTCGTCGCCACCAAGCTACGACGAAGGCTACTGCTGCGCCACCCCCTGCTCCCCCACGTCGCAGCAGCCGCCAAGTCTCTCTTCCACATGTTCCAGTAGCCCAACGTGCGACTCAACGTCTGATGCGCCAGTTCGAGCTGGTGGGTCCTGAAGATTCAATTGATGAGGTGATCATCAAGAAGTATGAAGACTTCTACAAAGAACCACTCCCTCCGAAGGCCTTAGCTGCAGTGCGCAAGCTCACGGGGCTCTCTGAGCAGGGGTGTGCAGAGGCAGCGGCTGTACTCATAACTGAAGAGCTGGCAGCTCAGGCTGCTGCAGCTTAGCCATATGGCGACTACCATCTATTCAGTGCTGCTTTGTAAAGCAACACGGTCATCGGTCAGGCAATCTCCAGTCTTAGTCTGTGTTGTAGCCCTTAGTGGTAGCTGGGAGTCCCAGTTGCTCTGTGTTATGGTCCTGTGCTTTGGTTTCTACCTGTCATGGAGTCCATGCCTAGGCCCTGTGTATGTCGTAGCCAGGGTAGGTTCATCTATGTTCGATGCTGAGAACATGAGAACCTGTTGTCCACATGTATCCGGTCCTGTAACCTATTGTGCTTTCCCCAGTTTCATCAATGAGTAGTGACCTGACCTTCTTATGCTGGAACGTTCGGGGCCTCAACATGCCGGCCCGCAGAGAAGCTGTTAAACAATTCATCTCAACAACACGTCCAAATGTGGTTTGTATACAAGAAACCAAGCAGACTGTGATCAATAATTTATTAGCAAAGGAGACCCTGGGACCTATCCTGTCAGCATTCTGTTACCTCCCATCAGATGGAACCCGGGGCGGCTGCCTCATTGCATGGAATCCGGATGATGTGTCTGCTTCCTCACATACATTGTATCAGTTCAGCCACTCAGTTATTCTGCAGCACAGATCTAGTACCACCCCCTTCCTCCTATCGAATATCTACGGACCAACGGCTGAGGCAGATAAGGTGCCCTTCCTCCAGGAGCTGCTGTCATTAAAGCCAGCACAGGGGACACCTTAGCTTTGTATGGGAGACTTTAACCTCATCCTTGATGCGCGGGACAAAAACAATCCTAATTTGAATCGGAGGCTAATGGGCTCCTTCCGCAAGACCATTGATAGTGCTGAACTGATCGAAATCCCCCTGCAAAATCGTCGCTACACTTGGAGCAATGAGAGGGATAATCCAACCCTGGTAAGGCTAGACCGAATTTTCTGCAACATGGAGTGGGATCTGTCCTTCTCGGACTATTGTCTTTGTGCTCTGCCTTCATCCATTTCAGACCACTGTCCCATTCTTCTGGCCCCCCAGGTTAGGCCTCGTTTCAAGCCTCTTTTCCGCTTCGAGAATTTTTGGACAAAGATTCCATCCTTCAGAGAAACTGTCCAAGAAGCCTGGACGAGACCAACACCAAGGTCCTCGGCCATGCATTCCTTACACCTGAAGTTATGCGGCACAACCAAAGCCCTTCGTAATTGGAGTTCCAAACATTTTGGGCAGGCTGTCATCCAACTTCATATAGCCTATGAGGTCATTGGTCGGCTGGAACAAGCCCAAGAGCACAGACCACTCTCTCCTGATGAACTGCTGCTAAGGAAGCAACTCAAAAACCGTATATTGGGACTTGCGCCAGACGTCGCCAAGCCTCCAGAGTAACCTGGTTGAAAGCGGGCGACGCTTGTACAAGATTCTTCCACCTCAAGGCTAATGGGCGATCGCGAAGGAAATACATTGCCTCACTAAGAGGTTCACAGGGACAATATGCTTGGACACATGAGGAAAAGGAGAAGGAACTTCACGCCCACTTCACCTCGATTCTGGGAAGCCATTATAGCCGACCTTTGACCATGAACTGGGATTTCCTTAATATTCCCCACTTCCCTCTGTCCAATCTAGACGACCCTTTCACTGAAGAGGAACTCTCAAGCTGTATTGCTGAACTATCGGCTGATAAAGCACCAGGGCCGGACGGCTTCAATGGGAAATTCTATAAATCCTGCTGGGATATTATCAAAGGGGATATCCTCCTTGCTTTCCAATCTTTTTTCAACCTCCAAGCTAACTCCTTGCGCAGCCTAAACAATGCTACCATCACTCTCCTCCCCAAGGCTGAAGTGGCAGCCTCAGCATCAGATTTTCGTCCAATAAGCTTAATCCACTCTTTTGCAAAGCTCATTTCCAAGGTTCTGGCCAACAGACTCAAGAAGTTCATTGACAGCATCATCTCCCCCTCTCAAAGTGCCTTCATCAAAAAACGCCACATACAAGAGAACTTCCTCTTCATCCAAAACATTGTTAAAACCTGCCATCAATCCAAAACTCCGATGTTGCTACTCAAACTTGACATTTCTAAAGCATTCGACTCATTATCTTAGGAATACCTTCTTGAGCTGCTAGAGCACCGTCAGTTTCCTCAGCGATGGAGAAACTGGTTGGCTGCTATCCTTTCAACAGCCTCATCCGCTGTCACCCTGAATGGGGTAAATGGCCCACCCATCTTCCACAAGCGTGGGCTCAGACAGGGCGATCCTTTATCCCCATATTTGTTCATCCTAGCCATTGACACCCTCACCTTTGTTCTCCAGCACGCCACAGATATGGGCACTCTTTCCCCTCTCCAGGGAAGAGCCAGGAGACTTAGAATCTCCCTATATGCTGACGACGTCGCTCTATTCATAAACCCAACTGCGGAGGATATGGCAGCCACAAAATTGATTCTCCATCACTTTGGTGAGTCCACGGGCCTCAAAGTGAACTGGGCTAAATCTGCTGTGATGCCCATTAGTTGTGATGGGATACAGCTGCAACATGTGCTTGCTCACTTTCCTGGACAGCAACCGCAATGGCCCCTCACATACCTTGGGCTACCCCTCCTGCCAGGAAGATTACGACTATCCCACCTCCAACCCGTACAAGACCGGCTGTTAAACAGGTTGAAAGGCTGGCAAGGAAAACTTATGACTTTTGGTGGTCGCAAGGAATTAGTCCATACCACCCTCAGCTCTATGGCTGCTTATACGCTAGCTGCTTTAAAGCCTCCCAAGAAGTTCATCAGGAACATCGACAGAATAAGACGTCGGTTCCTTTGGGCGGGCGATGGAATCTTCCATGGTGGGAAATGTAAAGTCAATTGGCAGACAGTGTGTCGGCCTTTGGACTATGGGGGTTTGGGGATTACAGACCTGTCTATCTTCAGTAGAGCACTCCGACTTCGTTGGCTTTGGGATGAATGGTGTCACCCCAATCGGGTATGGACTGGATTATCTCTCCCCGTCGATGAATCTGATCGCAGTCTCTTTGCTGCAGCAACCTGTGTGCACGTTGGAAATGGCGCCCGAACCAGCTTTTGGCTATCGAGTTGGCTTAATGGAAAAGCTCCCGCCTCAATCTTTCCTGAACTGTACTCCCGATGCAAGAGGAAGAAGAGGACTGTTTTACAGGCCACCCTTAATAATGTCTGGATACAGGATACCTTGGACAACATTTCCATTGACCAGCTCCCACATTTTTTCCGACTATGGAGTCTAGTGGAAGAGGCCAAACAATCTTTCAACGTGCATACAGAGGATTCTATCTCCTGGCGCCTCACTTCCTCAGGCAGTTACACTGCTAAATCAGCCTATAGATTTCAGTTTGAAGGAAGCCTCAAATCTCCACTAACCTCCTTGCTCTGGAAAATCTGGGCACCACCTAGGTACAAGATTTTCATATGGCTTATGCTCCAAAATAGGATCTGGACTTCTGACCGTCTACAAACCCGGGGTTGGCCAAACAATTATTTTTGTCCACTGTGCATGCGTAATCTTGAAACAACCCTTCATCTTTTTAGTGACTGCCCCTTTGCTAGACAATGCTGGAGTGCCATTAGCAGATGGACAACTGCTGATGGTCTGCATCCCACACGGTGGACTGATTTTTCATCCTTGATGCAGTGGTACAGGGGAGTGGCACCGGCGCCAAAAACATCAAGAGACAAAGGCACCCTTTCACTCATCATTGCAGGTTGTTGGGCCCTGTGGAAGGAAAGGAACAACCGAATTTTCAGTAGCAAAGAATGTACTCCAGAAGAAGTGTTAGCGTCATTAAGAGGAGAGATATCCGTATGGTCCCTTGCTGGGTGTAAAGAGTTGTCTGAATTTCGCTCCACATTGTCTTGAGAGTGCGCTTGTGTTGCGGATGCGCATGTGTGTGTCTCACGTTTTTTCTTTTTTTAGGTGCATGTAACCTATTGGGTCTACTGCGGTAGTCCCCAAAAAACCTCTCCTTTCCTTCTTAATGATTACCTCCTTTGGGAGTTTTTTTTTCAAAAAAGAAGCATGGTGCACATCAAATTGTTCAAGGTACGAAGTATGCGTTCTGCTTTTCCATTTTGAGGGGAAGTGTGGGGGGATGATAGACGAAAATGGATGTCGTTGGCTGAAAAGAACGAACGAAGATTTTGGTTATCAAATTCTCGTCCATTGCCCGATTGAAAAGCAACAATAGGCAGTCGAAATTGCGTGGCAACATAGGAATGGAAGGCAAGAATTGTTGGCAGAGCATCACTTTTAGTACGAAGAGGAAACGTCCAAACATAATGAGAATAATCATCGAGAAGTACTAAATAATATTGGAAACCCGAGCAGCTAAGAACTGATGATGTCCATAAGTCGGCATGAACAAGCTGGAAAGGAAAATAGGTAATAGAAGTGGACGCGACAAAGGGAAGGCGAGTATGTTTACCAAGCTGACAGGACTGACAAACGTGACTCGCAGACTTATTACAAGTAAAGGGAAAATCATGCATGGCACGAAGCAGAGGTCCACGGCCAGGGTGCCCAAGTTGATGATGCTAGAGGTTGAGTGAAGATGTAGATGCCTGGAGTGCAGTGGAGGACTTTAGTTGTAGAGGATATAAGTTGCCGTCACTGTCACATCGGAGAATCACCGCTCGCGTTCGAAGATCCTTAATAGAAAACCCAAACGGATCAAATTCAATTGACACGAGGTTGTCATGGGTCAGTTGACAAACAGAGATTAAGTTGTGAAGAAGCTGTGGAGATTGTAATATAGGTCGGAGAGACAGATTACTGCATTGTGTAGGCATATTAGAGGAAGCAGTATGGGTAATCGGAAGCTTTGAGCCATTGCCGACCATGACAAAAAGTATGATATGGTAGAGGGCGAGTGGAGGACTGAAGAGTATTTATACCAGCCAAATGTGATAATGCACCAGAATCGACAAACCACTCGGAAGTGCTTTGAGGCGCCGTGGATACTTGCTGAAGAGCGTGAAGAAGCGCCTGATTATCCCATGCATTGGAGGTGTTCGCCGTTGAAGATGATCCTAAAGCACCAGTGTTGTAGGTGTCATGGGGGCCTGCATAAAGAGCCTGTTGGCTAGGAACGCCCGGACGGGGCCCCAAGACGCCAGCCGAGGCAAGTCGGAAGGGCATAGCCCATGCCGGTCCAAAGATTGGCCGATTGTTGCCAAGCGCCAGGAGTCCGAGGACGAGCCATCGTGGACTGATTGTTAGTGTTCGACGTAGCAGTGCAGCCACCACCGCCGCCACGTCCACGACCACGACCACGGCCGTGGACTTGGCCGCCACCACATCTGCCACGACCAGAATTGTTGTTGTTGATGGAGTTGTCCACGTTGGCGTAGAGAGCATGAGACGCCACCATCGAGGCTCGCTGAATGTCGAACAGCTCCTCCATAAACAAGTGCGAGCGTGCACTCAGAAAAGTGTAAGGTGGTTAACGAGAAGTGATGGCGGATATAACATGCCTATACTTCGGATTGAGACCCCGAAGCAGATTTAGCACTTGGCTTGACTCCGAGACGGGCTGGCCAACATCACGAAGATTATCAGCGAGCCCCTTGAGCTTGGTGCAGTAATCGACAATCGTAAGATCCCCCTGTTGCAGATTTCAAAACTCAGCCTCATAAAACACAGCCCGTTGAAGCTGGTTATCATGAAAGAGCTGATGAATCTCAGACCACAACGAGAAGGCATCTGTCTTGCCACGGCGAATAATGTGCAGGACTTCAGCAGAGCACGTGGAGTAGATCCAATTGACAATACAATTGTCAATGTGAAACCAACCAGAGGCGCGATCGGTGAGGGGTGTGGACGCGGCAACATGACCGTCGATGCCAAATTTGCCAAGGGTGGTGTCAAAAAACATACGCCAATCCGCGTAGTTTGGATTTGTAAGCTCAAGGATGATAGGTAATGGATGAAGAGCGGCCATCGGAAGGATCACCGAGGGTGGAGGAAGAAGAGGATCTGTTTGATGGGGAGAAAGTCGGATTAAAATCCATTGGCGGAAGCGAAAGATCAATGGATATTTGATACCATGTAAAGAGATTGAGTAAAGATTTTTCCCACACGTTTATTCAATGAGTCATAGTGTGCTTAAATACAGCAGAGTGTACAGCGAGAGAGGCTAACAGACTAGCCGAGCCTAACGCTACGAAAAACGGTGAAAGTGTTGCATGCCGCTGTATGCGTGCGGGGTAGTTGGATCACGACGGGAGATCGTGTGTAGCATCCGAAGGCCGTTGTAGACGTTTGAACCAGTCGCACGCCGTTGGAGTCTGTCAACAGTCTGGTTTGATGCTCATCTATCCGCCAATAATAAGCGGCGTACCTGCTTTTGGCTGCTTCCCCTTGCGCCTTCTCCTTTCTCTTTAATTTCAAGAATCCCTCAAGCTTATTTTATTTTTGCAGAACAATCTTACTAGGCTACTCCCTCCGTCCCTAAATACTTGTCGCTTTGTAGTTCATTTTTGAACTATAAAGCGACAAGTATTTAGAGACGGAGGGAGTATTCCCGAGTATAATTGACGAGGTGTGTGTATTTTTTAGTTGCAAAAGCCTTTACGTTTAGCGACAAACTAGTGTTTATCTTGACTGGAATCAGGAAAATGACACCTTTTAACTTTGGTTTTATGTCATGACATATGCGTACCAGTACGTTTCCTCTGGCCTGCACCGACCATGCATATATACTTAGGGCTTAAGGATATGCATGCATGTCCGTGTCTACATGTGTACATGTACATGCACCTGTTCTGTTTGCATGCCCTGCCTTCTCCTGACACTGAATTTAATATGTGTAATCAAACAGGCAAAAGTAGCAAAACAAAAAGGGAATATGCGATCTGATGACATATTTAAATGTCTCAGAGATGTGTTCATCAGCAGCGGGGATCAGAAAAGACGGTTGATTATATAGTACGTGCTCTCGGCCGGTGTTCTTCCTGGTGGTTTCGTGGCCGAACAAAAGGCAGCACGGAATCGGAGCGTTTCTTTTCGCCGAACTCCAGTAGCCCACGGATCGCCGCTTGTTGCCAGCTACTTTGCGGGCAGATACAAATGGTACCCTGCTGCGCATATATGCGTGTAACCGTACTCCACTCCATGCGCTCAGTGAGAAAAGGGGATCAGTAGATTGCAATAGTTTAATAAATCTCCAGTGGTTTATGTTAAGTATATCAGAAATGCTATACTTCATACGCCTGAAATCTATTTTTTTAGGCGACCATTAGATTTGCTTTATGATTTGTGCTGATCCTAATTATCTTATGTTAATTGTTAATATTTAATTGTTAATCTGTAATTGTTAATCCGTAATTGTAAGAGTTATGTTAATTGTAAAATAATCAAATAATTTTTTGTGATTGATTAACCTATAAAATTAAAAATTAATGGTTAATGATAGCAATTAGCTAGTAATGACCGGCGCCTGAAATTTTTTTAAATTTCAGGCGCCTGTCATATAGACAGGCCCTAAGTATATATGAAATGGTTAGTACCTTATTATTTAAGATGATAAAGACCCCTTGAGGTCTGCTTGTAAAATTCTTCGATTTTTTCTTCAGAATAAAGATGTATAAAAGTTCTGGTGTAGTAATTAAATTTTATATATAGCAGCAACATATGTGCCTGACTAATGTAGTTATGAGTTCTGACACTTGTTACCCACCTCAGCAAAACTGTAGCTGCATTGATCGAAATTATCAGTTTTTTATATTTTTTACATCTTAAAAAATTTGTCGCTTTGTAGTTCAAAAATGAAGCTTTTTATGACGATGGGGGGAGTATTCTGTTACCAAAGAGAAAAGGCATTACAGGAATCGCGACAATAGACGACGGTCAGAATAATAGACGACGGGGCCATCGTCTTTTAAGTAATTGACGACGGCTAAATCCAACCATCGTCAATAAGCCCATAATTGACGATAGTTGACCTAGTACCGTTGTCAATTACTTAAAGACGATGGTGGACCGTCGTCAATTAGGGCCCGTCTTCAATATGGGTCGAAACCGGGTTGTCGAAGTGTTAATACGACACTTCCCCGAATCTGCTAAGGAGCAGCCTGCTGATGTTCTTTGTTCCAGGCTTAGGCCTCAATCAAGTGTTCTAGCGGAAGAAAGTATGACACAGTGGTTTTTTCGTGGTTCAGGCCGCAAGGAGCGTAACACCCTACTCCACGGTGGGTGGTATTGCTAGTATGTGTGTATGCTTATGTGTGATGTTCGATCCTTTGTAACGGTGGCGGTCCGGGCCTTTTATAGACAAGGTCAGAAGCCTTACAAGTGGGGTCGCGGGCCTGACAGGTGGTCCTGGGGCGATCTTATCCTAAAGATCTAAGTCTTCTTGCGTAAGCTTGCTCTGGCCATGGACTTGAAGACTCGCCGTCCTAATGTCTGAGTCGTCAGTAGCCCATGTGTCGTTGCTGACATTGGCAGGGGATCCCGTCCAACTGTCTCCGTCACCGTAAACTACCCACTTGGCGGAATGGGATAGGCTTGCGGCGTATTCACCGTGATACTATTGGTCGTAGCGGTACCTGACATTAAGCGTGCGTCGTGCCATGTGTCTGGGGAAGCCGCGTATCTTCTATCCTTGATAGGGACAAGGTGCACCGCCCTCTTAACCCTCGCGCCCCTCCTGTAACACCCTCATTTTCATGCATCATACCCTACATACATTCATATACATGTTTAACATTAACCCACATATATAGGAACGAGTTTAAAATTGATTTGGAACAAAAACGCACTTAAAATGCTGAAAAGTGCGGACTAGTCCGATTTTATTGAGGACTAGTCCGATTTCTTTCTGACTAAAATCAGACTTGTCCGTTTTTGCAGCGGACTTGTCCAATTTTGCCTTTGGACACTTTCGGACTTGTCCGATTTTATGCAGACTAGTCCGATATTCCAAGGATCCTTGAAAATTTGCTAAGTCTCTGGACTTTTCTAGACTAGTCCGGTGTTCCAGTGGACTTGTCCATTTTCCTCTCTGACTAAAGTTGGACTTGTCCGATTTTTGGCCAGACTTGTCCGATTTCTTTCTAACTAACTTTGTACTAGTCCGATCCTTTTCGGACTTGTCCGATATTTTGCAACCCCGAATTAATCCTTTGTTTTACGACTTGTTTCTTGGGTTTCACGTTAAGTGGACCTAGGGACATCGCCTAACTCCATTAGAGCCCATGTGAGACTCTAAACCAGCCTCTACTCATCTCAAACTCGAAATCCATCTAACCCTAGCCTCCACCTCTATATAAACAACCCCACCCCTTGACTTGACATCTATTTGCCACTTTTTCACCCCACCCAAACCCTAGCTCGTGGAGAGCCACCACCAAGGAGGGAGGAAGAGATCCCAAGCAAGAAGAAGAAGAGGAGGAAACGAAAGAGGATCAAGATCTCCATCAAGTTTCGTTCTTCATCACCAATTCATCTCCAAGTTCATCCCCAACCCTAGATCATCAAGATCCAAGTGTTACCTCTAAGTTTCTTGATTCATCTAAGTTATAAACACCTGGTATACCTTCTATTCTCTTTTCCTTACGTGAATTTGACTCCTAATCTCCAAATTTATGTCGATCTAGAAAACCCTAGTTCGCTAGTTCTGCGAAGTGCGGACTAGTTCAGCCTTCTGCAGACTAGTCCAATTTTGCTAACTAAATTATGTTGAATTAATTCTAAAATTAGATCTAATTACATCCAAACTTGTATAAACTTGTTAAAATCTATTAGAACTAGTTAGTGATCATTAAAAGCAATCTATTAACAAGTTCTACCTTGCATTTGCATTAATCATGCATGTCATGCCATATTGAGTAATATTTGTGCACTCTTTGATCGTGTTTCTTGTCTTGTATGTTTATTGTGCGGATTAGACGGATTTGCGCTAGAGAGTGTCGCAGAGGATCTACAGTACCAAGAGTTTGAAAGCTTTGACCCTAATCAACTGCAAGAGCAAGACAAGTGTCCTTGAAGCATATTGATCTTGTTTTTAAAATAAAAGTTTTGTTTGCAAAACTGCATGCTTGTGTCAATTTGATGGGAATCCTATGATAGGAAGTTTACTGTACTTGCCTAACCACCTTTGTCACCTGGAATTTATGGTAGAGAGTCAGGATGGGCTTTTTACCTTTTTGCTTCACTTTATTAATCGGGGTGGGAGAACAACTATACCACTCAACATAATTATGCATTAATGAGATTGTGGTTAACATGAACTGGTTAATATGATATGGTAATGGGTGATCTAAGCAAGCCTGGTATGTGGATGGGTTGGATGTATGGTGGTTTGCTTGCTTTAGATCTAAGGACCGGTTCGTGGAGCGACCATCCAGGATTTACAGTGCCACCACGAGGCCAAGTATGGGTGCGGCATAGCTGATTAATTAGGGTTTTGCCAGTGCTATTTGGACCATTAAGGATGCTCGGGGAAGGGGTAGTCGGATTGGGTTTGTTGATGATTGGTGGCACTACCCTGGGATCCGAATGGCTCAAGAGGGGCCCTTGGTTGAAGATGTGCTCAGTTGGAGGCATCGCCACCGGTGAAACCTCAGTGGGGTCGGAATAGGCTAGTAATCTCTTTGTAAAGGCTATTTTGTGATATCTTGGCCATACACCAAAGGAAGTGTAATTGGCATAAGGGAGGTTCTTTAGTCGCCGACGGGTGATGAAATCACAAACACGTGGGTAAAGTGGTACAACCTCTGCAGAGTGTCTAAAACTATCATGATAGCCGTGCTCCAGGTTATGAGCAACCTGGACCCTCACATGATTAGAGAAAACTTGGTATTGGTATGGTTTTTGGGATGGTAATGGTTAACGAATTAATTTATGGTATTGAATATGGTTATTGGCAAATGGTGAAATCTGGAATTATTGATGATGATAATAGATATGGATTGTTATTATGATGACTATATGGTTTATGATGGGTTTACTTCACATACATAATACATATTGCTTTCCAAATGTTTTAATGTACTTTTCAGCACTCAACCATTATTATATTCGTCATTTGAATCAGCCACATGTCATACTTTCCACACTTGCTGAGTAAGACATGTACTCACTCTTGCAATCCCCCCAATAGTTGCAGGTCAGGATTGGGAGTTTAATGGCGATAATCCAGAGTTCTAGGCCGTGTCTATCGTCAGGTTGCCTGTGGTGTTGCATGGAGCTGCGCTATACCCTATCGCTTATGCTGTCTAGCTGTTTAGTTTGCTTAATTAGTTTATTTCTGTTGTATTAGTTGAACTTGTCATTAATACTCATTAGTACTTGTATTCAAGGATAATATGGTTTGTGCAATATAATTTGGTTAATTAATCTTGTT
Organism: Tuctoria greenei; assembly: GCA_036927565.1. Taxonomy (NCBI): domain Eukaryota; kingdom Viridiplantae; phylum Streptophyta; class Magnoliopsida; order Poales; family Poaceae; genus Tuctoria; species Tuctoria greenei. The sequence continues at coordinate 46,060,645 of JAYESD010000002.1, forward strand.
CTGTGGTAATTTTCTATATATCGTTTGTGATGCACTCGTGTCTGTTTGTTGAGCATCATGGGCACACATATGTGTTCACTTGGTTCATTTTTGGAGCCGGGTGTCACACCTCCGTCCAGGGCAAGTGGCTGGACTATGTGACAGCTCGGGAGCTCACCTCTGCGAAGGAGGTCAGGTCCCACCTTGCGGATCACAGGGCAGCTCAGGAGCTTGCCTCTGCCGAGGAGGTCAAGTCCCATCCTATGGTCCATGTGGCAGCTCGGGAGCTCAGCTCCGCGGAGGAGGTCAGGTCCTGCCTTGCGTGACATGTGGCAGCGCCAGAGCCTGCCTATACGGGAGGTGGTCCGCCTAATTCTTCGGGTCACGTGGCAGCTCTGGAGTCCTGTCTCGTGAGGGAGAGGGATCCTTCCTGGCTAGACACATGGCTGCTTCGGAGCTCGTCTCCGAGGGGGAGCTGAACTCTTCCGAGGGTCTCTTGCAGGTACCCTGGACCCCGTATTTGAGGTCGACGGGTCCGAATCTTCTAAATATGTGGCACCCTCGAACTCTGCCTCTATGGAAGGCGAGGTACCTAGGCGATTATAGCTTGTGCGCGAGGGTACCCGGTATGCCGGGTACCAACAGTGGCCCCTGGGTCCACCTTGGGTAGAGGCTACAAGCCCGAGGGTGGAGTCCTAACCTGCTTTCCCGCACGACCTTTTCATTTTGTCTTGATCAGCAGAAGCGATCCACACCTCTGCTATTGTGACCACGCATCCCTCTATAGTTGAGAGGTCGTGGTGACGAGATATTTGCTTGCTGTGACATTATATCGACGGTTCACAATGCGCCTGCTGCACTTCTGCTGGTTTCACTTCTGTCTTTATGGGAACTGTCGGGTTGCCTTCTCAGGCAGAGAACTGCCCGGGCTAGTTTTTCTGATGGGGGATCTGGGCCCTCTTGTCATGGACGTTGGGGCATGAGTCGCTGATTCCGAGTCTGCCCAAATTTTCAAGGTGCGCTCAAACACCGGTAGGGTGCTTTAAAATGATACCTCTGTGGGTAACGATGGTTCCTCCCTTATGCACGCCCCTAGCATTTGAGCCTTCAACTTCCTTCTTGAGCGCCCACTCCTTCCTCAGCTTCAAGGTTCTCGACTCCTGCTCCAATGGACTCAGCCTTGCCTCCTTCCCAGATGGAGGATGTCTCATCCGTGCGCCGACTTTTCGGCTGGGAGGACGAGGAGCAGCGGGATTTGATCCGTCCTGGCTCCTTACCTCTAGATTTGGAGGCGGGAGAGACCATCTTCTTCCAGGCATACGCATACTCCGGGTTCGCCCCTCCCGTTTCCTACTTCCTAGTGACGCTTCTAGAGGTTCTTGGGCTCCAACTTCATCATCTGTCGCCAAACTCTCTGGTGGTGGCGGTGGTGTTCTCGCATCTCTGCGAGATGTTCATCGGGGTACATCCGAGCGTGTTGGTGTTCCGGCAGTTATTCTTGCTGAGACGGACCGGGAAGAAGAACAAGGAAGAATTCATCGGCGCCTACTACTTCCAGCGTCGGGCGCACAACCCCTCCAAGTACATTACTACACTCTCCTCAGCGAAGTGGCCTAGCTGGAGGAGCGACTGGGTGATCGTACGCACTGACGCCCACGATCGCATGGTCCTGCCTACCGACTGGTCGGCGGTTAGGAAGGCGGCCTGGGAGGAACGCCCAGAGCTGGAGGCGGCGTACAATCCGGTGATGGAGAGGATCTGATTCCTGGCGGACCATGGTCTGTCGAAGCTGGCAGTGATGGCGGACTTCTTTCATTGCCGTCTGGCCCCTCTGCAAGACCGCTGTCGCCCTGCTTGTCTCTACTTCAGACTCCAAGATGGCACCATATTGCTGAGGGGTCGCTGAACAAGAGGTGGCGGCTCAGGTGATGATGGTCCGGGCTGAGGTCGATCGGGATAGGCTGCTGTCCCGCCTCGAAGACCTTGAGCTCCGGGAGAGTGACTTGGCGTGAGATCGGGCGCAACACTTAGCTGAGCGTCAAGTACTCCTCCCGCATGATCTTGACGTCCAAGCCCAGGAGCACATAGCACAACGCCGCACCCGGGAGCTCGATCTGCGGGAACGTCAGCTGGCTCAGCGTCTGGAAGCCGAGGGTAGGGCGGTGGCGAAGACGGTGGCATCTCATGTCTTGGTGTGCTACCGGAGCCGGTATCCCGATGTGCCACTGGATGCGGTTTTTGAAGGCCCTGTCAAGGAGCATGAGGCGACGGCAGCGGTGGAGGTTAAGGATGCTGACAAACATGTCGTAGCGCAATTCAGCCGGGGCTGAGGCTGGTAGCTCCTCTTTGTATCCGGGGCTCGCCCCCTTGTAAAAATTCCTTAATGAATTTGAATTTGTGTTTTGCTTCTTGGCTTGTCTTTGTGCTTCCCAACTGTTGCTCTGAGTCATTAGTTGTGTAAGGGTTTGTAGAACCTTTGCCGAATCTGTTAGCTTTTGAGGACCAACAGTTTGCACAATTGATATGGCGAGGTGTTGTCCGTTGACTTCCTGCCTGTGGAACCCCCTTAGAGGCCCCTTGGTAGATGTGGTTAGTTGGCTGGGCACATCTACCATTTGATTGCAAGATGTCTTCAACATGCCCCCAATGGAGCAGAAGAGTTGGAGTGTCGGAGCACCACCAGGTGCCGAAGCTGGATGCTCCGGCGTCGCCCACCACCATCGAGGAAACGTCGACGGCAGGCCCCTTGGGAGGTGCCGGAGTTGGATGCTCCGGCGTCGTCCACCATCGCCGTGGAGACCTCGATGGCAGGCCCCTTGGGAGGTGCCGGAGCTGGATGCTCCGGCATCGTCCGCCATCTTCATAGAGTCATCGACTGCAAGCCCCTACTTTACAGGCTATCACAGGGGAACCTTGTTAGCAACAAACACGAGGCAGGAGAGGTTACTCATTTGTCCGCACTTGTTGCTGTCGTTGACATGCTGAGACGTCGACGGCAGGCCCCATGGGAGGTGCTGGAGCTGGATGCTCTAGTGTCGTCCTCCATCTTTGTAGATACGTCGACGGCGGGCCCCTTGGGAGGTGCCAGGGCTGGATGCTTCGGCGTCACCCACCATCGTCGTGGAGACGTCAACGACAGGCCCCTTGGGAGGTGCCAGAGCTAGATGCTCCGGCATCGTCTGCCATCGTCGTGGAAACGTCGATGGCAGGTCCCTAATTTATAAGCTATCACAAGAGAACCCTTTTAGCAACAAAAGCGAGGCAGGAAAGTTTACTCATTTGTTCGTGCTTGTTGTTGTCATTAACGTGCTGGGACGTCTACGGCAAGCCCCTTGCGAGGTGCCGGAGCTGGATGCTCTGGCGTCGCCCACCATCGTCGTGAAGAGGTCGACGGCAGGCCCCTTGCGAGGTGCCGGAGCTGGATGCTTCAGCATCGCCCACCATCATCATGAAGACGTCGACGTCCCAGCATGTCAACAACAGCAACAAGCGTGGAAAAATGAGTAAACTCTCCTGCCTCGCTTATCCTCTGGTTTATAGGTTATCACAAGAGAACTTTGTTAGCAACAAAAGCGAGGCGGGAGAGTTTACTCATTTGTCCACGCTTGTTGCTGTCGTTGACGCGCTGGGACGTCGACAGCAGGCCCCTTTCGAGGTGCCGGAGTTGGATGCTTCGACAACGTCCGCCATCTTTGTAGATACGTCGACGGCATACCCCTTGGTAGGTGCTAGAGCTGGATGCTCTGGCGTCGCCCACCATCATCGTGAAGACATCGACGGCAGGCCCCTTGGGAGGTGCTGGAGCTGGATGCTCTGGCGTCGCCCATCATCGTCATAAAGACGTTGACGGCAAACTCCTTGGGAGGTGTTGGAGCTGGATGCTCTGGCATCGGCCGCCATCATCGTGGAGACATCGATGGCAGGCCCCTTGGGAGGTGTCGGAGCTGAATGCTCCGACGTCGTCTACCATCATCGTGAAGACGTCGACGGCAGGCCCTTGGGGTGGTGCTGAAGTTGGATGCTCCCGCGTCGTCCGCCATCGTCGTGGAGACGTCAATGGCAGGCCCCTGGTTTACTGGTTATCACAAGAGAACCTTGTTAGCAATGAAAGTTTGGCAGGAGAGTTTACTCATTTGTCCGCGCATGTTGTTGTCATTGACGTGCTGGGACGTCGATGGCAGACCCCTTGCAAGGTGTCAGAGCTGGATGCTCTGGCGTCGCCCACCATCGTCGTGAAGACGTCAATGACAGGCCCCTTGGGAGGTGCCGGAGCTAGATGCTCCGGCGTCGTCTGCCATCGTCGTGGAGACGTTGACGGCAGGCCCCTTGGGAGGTGTCGGAGCTGGATGCTCCGGCATCGTCCGCCATCGTCGTGAAGACATCGACGACAGGGGCCCTTGGGAGGTGCCGAAGCTGGATGCTCCGGCGTCGCCCACCATCGTCGTGAAGACGTCAATGGTAGGCCCTTGGTTTACAAGTTATCACAAGAGAGCCTGTTAGCAACAAAAGCGAGGCAGGAGAGTTTACTCATTTGTCCACGCTTGTTGTTGTCATTGACGCACTGGGACGTCGACGACAGGCCCCTTGCGAGGTGTCGGAGCTGGATGTCCTACACATATGATAGAAAAAGGGTGTACTAGTCTGCTCACTAGTTTACATGTTCCTCTCCCTTAGATTTGTCATGTGTTACTGTTTTGGACTGTCACACGAGGCTTGTGTAATTCGATGCGTTGGTGCTCCGAGGTTCGGCTCCCACCATCCTTAGTGTGTGAGTTTTCTGGCTCTAGTACTTGGTCGTAGCGCTGGCAGGCAGGTTGTGCATGCTTAGGGTACGGGACCAGGCTAAGAAGTCTACACCCCATGGACCTCCTGCTCGGCACAGGCCTTTCCTGGGAAGCCTTCTGGTGCCACAGGACCCTAATGACAAGAGCAGTCGAAAGAACCCCTTATACACTGCAGGTACCTCAAGTGAACCCGCCTGCATTAGGACTGCATGACTCCTACATGGGTGAGTTACAAGGCGTACAACCATGCATATAAAGGTAATATGCAATAAACTAGTCTAGTATGGCATGTTCAAAAAATTAATGCGTAATTAAATGAACAATGCTTTTTAAGAAATCATTAAGTAAAACAGTGATTCTTTTTTATCATAGTTCATAGGGGGAGACAGACTTTTACAAAAGCGGGCAACGGCTTGCTTCCGGATGATTAGGGAGGTATGGTGTACATGCTTAGGGTTCGGAATCAAGCTAAGCTAATTGCACACTCTGGACCTGATTCTTCCGGTGCTCGGTTGTCCATAGTGCTGCTCCTAGGTCCTATGAAAACCTTTACACTGTCCTACTAAACTTAACATTTACAATAGGGGTGCCCAAACCTCCAAAGGCAACTATGATGGTTGTGGTGCAACCTTGTTATCGACAACTACTAGAGGGGCGATGAGCGAGCGTCACTACTTCCTGCCCTTGCTGCTTGTCTTGCGAGTGGTCTGAGTAGTTCTCGGACTCAGCTCGGCAGCTTTGACAGGGGTGTCGGTGCTGCCGGAGGGATGCAATCGGGGCGCAGCGGGTGCTCCGCACTGACGTGAGCTCAGCGAAGGCTGACTTGATCCAGCGCCGCCAGGGGTGGGTGTCGAGTCTGCTGAGAGGGCTTGGAGCTGCTTCAAGGCTAACACTGCAGCGATGCGATCTCCGCGGGTCCTGAGGACGCCGTAGGGGGTTGGCATCTTCAGGAGGAGGTAGCCGTAGTTGGCTACGACCATGAATCGGTACAGGGCGGGCCTGCCGATGATAGCGTTGAAGGGGAGGCTGACATCGACGACTTCGAAGAGGATGCTCTCCGTCCTGTAGTTGTCCAGTGTATCGAAGGTCACCCGGAGATGGATGTTGCCGTATGGGATGATGCTACATGGTCCCACCCCCGAGAATGGGCTCGAGGTGGTGAGCTTGGACACCGATCTGCAGCTGCTCGAGGCTGTGCAGCTGAGGAGGTTGAGGCCGACCCCACCATCTATCAAGATGTAGTGGATCTTGACGTTGGAATGGTGGGGGCGACCAGGAGAGGCAGAACCCCTGCCCCGGCCATGTTCTTGGGGCAGTCGGGGGCGTCGAAGCTGATCGACGTCTCCTTCCACCGGTGGTGTCGCGCCTGAGTGGGGGCACAGGCTATTGAAGCCACTGCACGGTGGAGGGTCTTGACCGCGTTCCGGGACGCTGGATCCCAAGACCCTCCGAAGATGACATGGAGTGTCTTGCAACGCTCGTGGTCGCTGCTGGCGTCGGAGTCCTCATCTTGGTGGACCACTTTGACGGCCCGCTCTTGCTTCTGGTACTCCATCTCCTCATCATCGTCAACTTTGGGGCCGACCTTCTGCTTGCCCTCCCGCTGGCGGAAGGGGGCGCCCGTCTGGGCGCTGTTGCGCCTGCTCTTGGTAGCGTTCGACGCATCTCTTGATCTCCCGGCACTCGCTCCTGGTGTGGTCGCAAGTCTTGTGCACTGGGTAGGGCTTGGCGCCATCGTCAGTAGCATATGGCTGACGTGGGCGCTTGTTGGAGCGTGGGGGTTTCCCCCCACCAGTTGTCGCTACTGCAGCAATAGGAGATCCAGGCAGCAGCTTGTTCTGGCCACCGCCTGAATCTTCTTCTTGCCTCTACCCAGGGTAACGGCACTGTCGCCGGCCTGACTGACTCCACCTGTTACAGGGGAGGTCTGGGTGTGCCAGACACGGCCCTCAGATGTGCGATGGGGAGACATCTTGCACGTTGTGCATGGATAGCTTCTCGAGCATCTTCCAGTCATGCAGTCCCTGCCGGAACGCTACCATTACAGAAGCATTCGGGATGATGGGGATGGAGTTGCGAACCTGGGAGAAGCGCTGGATGAATGACCTCAGCATCTTCTTGGGTTGCTGGCGCACGGCATGGAGGTCGAGCTCGGTGTCGGGCCGCGTGTAGGAGCTACCGAAGTTTGCTGTGAACTATCGGCAAAGCCCATCCCAAGAGGTTATATACCCCTCGGGAAGGTTCATCAGCCATGACGGGGCTGAGCCGACCAGGGTGACGGGGAAGTAGTTCACCAGGACTGGCTCATCTGCTCCTGCCGCCAGGAGCATCGTGGTGTAGATCTGCAGGAACTCTGCAGGGTTGACGCTCTCATCGAACCTTTCCGGCAGGTGTGGCCGAAACTTGCGTGGCCACGTTGCCAGTCGGAGGTATGGCACCTAGGCCATGCACCCTATGATGGGATTCACCGGAGAGGCGTAGGAGACAACATACACCATGGGGGTTTGTTGCGCCACGTGTGGCTGCTCCGGGACCTGCTACTGTGGCAAATACTGCTGTGGTAAGTGGTGGACCAGGCAATGCAGGGGTGCAGTCGACCCAACGTAATCCTGGTCCGATGGTGGCGATGGAGGGTTTACCTGAGGTGCACCTCGAACGGAGGACTCCACCCGCTCAGGCCCTCGAGGCCCATACTCAACGTCGAGGTTGCGCCGTCTCTCCTGCTGCCGCTCGATGATGATGCGGCCATCTAACTGAGCTTGACGACGGTCAAGCTCAGCCCTCAGGTCCTTCGTGGGGATCTTGCCAGTGCTGGTAAGCCTAGTAGATTTGGAATCGGCACTGCGACGGTCGATGGACGGCGTGTGCGATAGCGACACGTGACATCTCCCTCTATTGGGAGAGTTGATGGTTGCGACGACGAAGTGGTCATTGTCTTGGACCCACTACTGAGCTGCACCCTGGGAAGCGTTAAGCAACAGTGGGTGGTGGAGATGAGCCCTGGCCGCTGCCAGAGCGCTCTTTGGGCCTGCTGTCGGCGGCGCTGCGGGAGCCGACCGAACCGGGATGTGTTTTGACGTGCCGTTCTGGCCAGCCGTACCTGCATGGGGGCGTGACGGACCAGATAGTGCCGCTCAGGCGACAGATCTGGTCACCGGACGACGGCTGCGGAATCCTCCTTCCACAGGCCTGATGAACACCATGATTGGTGAAAGCGCTACCACTTTTTTGAGGGAAAAAGCCCCTACCTGGCACGACAAATGTCGAAGTGTTAATACGACACTTCTCCCGGATCTGCTAAGGAGCAGCCTGCGAAGGTTCTTTGTTTGGCGGGGCTTAGGCCTCAATCAAGTGTTCTAGCGGAAGAGAGTATGACACGATGGTTTTTGCGTGGTTCGGGCCGCAAGGAGCATAACACCCTACTCCACGGTGGATGGTGAATGTAGCCTAGAGGGGGTGAATAGGCTTTTTGAATCTTTGTTGATCCCTGAAACACTTAACAAAACGATCAAATACAGAGAGATCAGACTAGTCTGGTACTGTGCGGACTAGTCTCGTATGCGCTGACTAGAAAGATCAAGATTGTTCAGTAATTTCACTTCTAGTACCCTATGTAGCGGAAAGTAATTTGCAACTTGGATGTATTATGACAATGAAACAATGTATGGCAAAGATCAACTTTAATTTCAATGTTTCAGCGTGAGTTATACAAGATTATGTAAACCCTAGAATGTGATGAACAATAAAACAAAAGTGTGCGAGACAATATTTTATCCCATAGTTTGATTCCCACATAGGAAACCTACATCCACGTTAAGGGGTCCACGGAGGACCGGGTCTTCACCAACCCTACCCTCGTCGAATTGCCACGGAGGCCGATTCTCTTCCACTAATCACAAAGGGGGCAAATAACTTGTTCAAGGGGCCTTCTCACAAGTTGAGGGCTCCCCAAGAATTATAATGAAGAACACCACCAAACACACTCGGAAGATATACAATAAACAACAAGAGTGTACGAGAGATCAAAACCAAGAGCTCAAGATCGTGTGGAACAAGTCTCTCCTTTGATCAATTGCTAATCCTCAAAGATTTGATCCTTTTAGAGTTAGAATGTGTGGAGATATGTGTATTTTGGACTCTTGGAAGGTGTGACGGCGCAGGGGGTCGAGTGTGTTGGTTGTAGGGACGTACACCTCTATTTATACTAGGGTTTCCAAAAGTTACAATTAGGGTTTGCGATGTTCGGACTAGTCCGTGGTGGACTCTGGACTAGTCCGGTGTGCGGCGTGTGGAAAACCCTAAGTGTTCAGAGATATCGGACTTGTCCATAAATGTGCGGACTAGTCCAATTTGGGCACCTGGATTTGTTCGGACTAGTCCGGCACATATCGGCCTAGTCCGGTGTGGTGAACCTCGTGTATAATTGAGGACAAGTCTGCACTTGGAGAACTTGTCTAATTTTAGTCAGAGAGTTTTCGAACTAGTCCGATGGATATCGGACTTGTCCGGTGTCGTGAAAAATTGTGGGGTTAAGGATAAGTTCAGACTTGGAGGACTTGTCCAATTTTAATCAGGGGATTATCGGACTAGTCCGATGGATATTGGATTTGTCCATTTTTGTTCAGATTTGAAGTGCTGAGGACTAGTCCGCACTAGGGGGACTAGTCCAATCTTAGATAGAGAGATATCGTACTAGTCCGGATATGCAGATTTGTGTGTAGTGAGTGAGATGTCTTTTGCTTGAGCTCTTGGGGTGTATTTCTCCAACACGCTCCATACAAAATAAACTATTCTTTTCATCTATTGAGCTCTTTTCCTTTTGATTCCTCATTCTCCTTTCTTTTTGAGCTTTCCTCTTAATTTTTTTAAAACCTGAGCTCATCTCAACAATTTTGTTAGGATCTCATTTGTTTGTCATAAATCAACCAAAACCCACAAGAGATGCCTAGATGCACTTACAATCTCCCCCTTTTTGGTGATTTATGACAACCAATTGAGATTACACAAATATGATGAAAAATAACGTGCCGCTTTCTGTCCATGCGGCACAGACGCAACACTCGGCTCTAGAGGTGGCCAAATGGTCCGGGTTAGATGGGCCAGCCCGAAGCTCGATATTTTTGGACCAGCACGAGCACAACCCGACACGAAGGGGACCGGGCCCGGGCCGGCCCGAAGCACGACTCGGGCCGTGCTTGGGCTCAACCTCCAGCCCGATAGTGGGCCCGTATAGCCCAGCTGGGCCGGCTGGCACGGCTCGACTAGCCCACTACTAGTTACCTCATATATAAACACATGTATCTGCTGAGTCCGGTCAAACCCTAGCCGCCACTCGATCATCCGCCTCCTCCAAACTCCTCCGCCTGTCTTTCTGCAATGGGCGCCGCCAGCGATACCGCTAGTGCCGACGTCGGCAGCCTAGGTACAAAATTATTCAAAATAGCTGAAACTAGTTAAACTTGTTCAAATTTAGTAAAATATGCATTTTTACCTGTAACATGTCTAATCACACTTGCACATCACAGGGATCGGGAACGGAGGCTCAAACTCTGTCGCCTCAGATTCCGACGCTTGGACGACTGCAGGAGGAGGACTTTCAAACTCCGGTGGCGGCGGACGGGGTAGCGTCTGATAGTCAGGTCAGCCGATTTTTGCCTGTGTGGAACTAGGTTTGGTTGTTTGGGGGTTCGATTGAAGGAGTTCATACTGCCACCACTTCTAGTACTATACAGTTTGTAGTCAATGACTCATTATCATGGTGAATTCAATGTTTAGTTCAGCTTCAGGGTTATCGGTTTTTGGTGCTCATTAAATTGTGGATATAAGTTAGGTTGTCGTTTGCAGCACTTTTATCGTATTCTGAGAAACTCGTAAGTGGATAAGCTGAAAATATGCTGATAAATTTGTGAATTTAGTTCACCATATCAAGTTCTTATACCCTGTTAGATAACACCAATTTGCTTTCCGCCCGACCGTCGTTGATACTGGCAAGTTATCGTCGAAGGTCTCCGAAAGCCCGTCGACGATAACGTCCAGGTATCAACGACGGTGGCCGTTAAACCATAGTCTATAAGTGTATTATAGATGACGGTTCGGCCCACCGTCGTCGATAAGCTCCCCCCCCCCCCCCCCCCCCCGCTGCCACGTGGATGGAGTCCCTTATTGACGACAGCTAAATCTGGCCATCATCAATAAGCTTACTGTTGTTGAAAAGCTTATAGATGACTAATAGTCGTAGACGACTGGATACCGTCGTCGATAAGCATATATATATGGTCTTCTATAGCTTATATACGATGGTACCGTCCTTATAGATGACGGTTTCCAGCCGTCGTCTATTAGCGCGATTCCTGTAGTGAGTAGAGAGGAAGAACCATACTACTTGTCGTCCACTGCATTGAAACTACGGATCTGAACTGGTTCTCACAAAACAAAAAGATGTTGTTCTCAGTAAAAGAACAAAAATGATATTTTTCAGGCGCTTGAAAATAGGAGAAGTTCCAGGCGAGATTCGTGCACCAGTCAGCTATATCTTCTTTAACCCTGATCCCCGATTGAGGCTCCTAATGTGCGGTGGCGGACCTTGATCTTTGGCGGCGCGGCACCCCCGACGGTCGCACGTCCTCCGGCGGTGGCGGCGGAGCGTCTTCTTCGAGGGTGGCGCGTCTTCTTCGACGGCGGCGCTTCCTTCGGTTGTGGTACCGCCCTCTGAGCAGCGACGCCGGCATCAGAAAGCATTCAACATAATTGATATAATTGATTAACATATAGAATAAAGGGTTAATGATTAGTTAAAAAATCAAACAAAAAATTATAATTGATTAACATATAGAATAAAAGGTTAACTATTAGTTATAATTTTTAGTGATGAATGACTGTAATTAACTCTTAATGACCCGGTGTCTTTTTTTCCAAATTTCAGGGACATGAGGAATAGACAGATCCTTAAAAGAAAGAGGCTTGTGATTGATTACAATTTTATGGTGGCCTTTCCTTTACTACTTTCATAAGTTATGACAGTCATATACTGTTACGTATTTAATTAAAATTATTGAATAAACGGTAGGTCACTACAGGAATCCCGACGATTTGCGACGGCCGTGGCCGTCACAAATAAGACAAATTCCGTCGCAAATAAGCGATTTGCGACGGCTTTCTTTATTTGCGACGGTTTTTAGCCGTCGCAAATAAATCATCGCAATTAAGATTATTTGCGACGGCCACCGTCGCAAATAAGCTTTAATTGCGACAGCTAGGGGGGCCGTCGCAAGTTATTACCGCGGGCCGGTGGGCCCCGCAACCTTATTTGCGACGGTATCGCCGTTGCAATTAAAGCTTATTTGCGACGGCCTGGCTGTTGCAATTAAGTGCTTCTATTTGCGACGGCCTGGCCGTCGCAAATAAGTCCAGTGGGCTGGGCCCACGGGTCCTCCTCCGGGGCCCACAGAGCTATTTGATACGGTCGTGCCGTCGCAATTAAACTTTAATTGCGACGGCCAGGCCATCGCAAATAGCAGAGGCCTATTTGCGATGACCTAGTCCCTTATTTGCGACGGTACTGTATAAAAAGCCGTCGCAAATAAGGTTTTTTATTTTTTTAAAAAACAGAAAAAAACTACCCGCCTCGATGGCCAGAATCACAGAACAGATTCCATACACACATTATATACACATAGCAAAGATCATCATCACGGAGGAAACATCATCACAATCACAAACTAATAAATTCCAATACATCTCACATCGTCATCAAAAAAGCAAACAAAAGGGCTCACTCGCCCATCTGACCTCCGTAGCCACCTCCGAAGTCGAAGTCGTCATCGCGCCTCATTCCAGGCGGCGGTAGCGACGGCGACGGCGTTTGTGCAGCCGTCGCGGATCCTTGCAATTAATAAAACTTAGAGTTAGAATATAAATACATCAACATCTCTCTCTCCCTTCCTCTCCCTCTATCTTCATCTAGATGCCCTCTCTTCCCCTGTCTTTTCATTTCTCTTTGTCTCTCACTCTATCTTTCTCTCTTACTCTATCTCTCTATTGATATCCTTTTCCCTCTATCTTCCTCTCTTTATCTCCATCTACATCTCCCTCCCTCTATCTTCCCCTCTCTCTATCTCCATCTACATCTTACTCTCTCTCTTCATTCCTATCCTACTCTATCTATCTTTCACTCTTTCTTCTGTCTCTCTTTCTTCTATCTCTATCATTCTTCTATCTCAATCATTTTCTTCTATCTAACTTCTCTCTATTTCATCTATCTCAATCTTATTACGCTGGAGAAGAAGGATTACATAGAAACTTACCTGACCCGCTGAAGAAGGATCGCCTGGAAGGACCGGTGGTAGTACCGGTAGCTGGATTCCCAGACCTTGCGCCCGAGCGATGGCCTGTCATTGCAAACATTAAATGCTACCTATTAATAAGTCATTTACACTGAATTAATAAGAATTTTAGTTTTTATTTTGTTACCTCCATTGCTTCCCGCATCTGCGCCAACGCTGCTGCCTGGGTTTGGATCGTGGCCTCCATCGCGATCCTTTAGCGTTCCGCCTCCCTCCTTTCCTCCTCATGTCGCCTTTTGTTTTCTTCTACAGTTTCTCGGAGGGACTGCATCTCAATGTCCCTCTGCGATACGCGGCGACCTCCCGTGCCCGAAGCCTGCGTGGAGCTGCCTCTCGCAGGTCTCCCCGCCCTCAAGTCGACAACTCCGTCGAATATGGCGAGCCTATAAAAAAGAGAGTCAGTAATATGAAATTGAAATATCTTGAATACTTTGAATTGAAAACGATAAAGTGACTTGTAAACTCACCTTCCGTGTGCTTTTCCACCACCGGTTGCATACGCGGCTTGAGGATCGATCGGTTGACGTTCCCAATCGAAATCCTCGCCGTGTATCTTCCTAGCCTCCTCCCCGTACTTAGCCTGCAAAACAAGAAAACCGTGTAAGTTCAACAATCTATATAGTTATATTTAATATGAATGGTTTCTAAACTTACCAACCGCTCGGCTGCAGCCTGACTGCACCCCGTCGGCTGAGAAGGGTCCCTGTGACCTCTCTTCCAGACCTCAACAGGGGTGGGCGGCACCCCCGTCTCGCGCTCCTGTCAATATGTGTTAGTACAAACAATATATTATTAATATATAAACATAAGTTACACACACTTACCATGCGTTTAGCTAAACGCAAGTGGTTATCTTGCCCGTGCCTGCTCTTCCCCTCCACCCCTCTGCAGTCTCGAGCCTTCTCAGACTTAGCTTTAAACTCGTCGCTAGCCCAGGAGCGACAAAGGGCCCGAAATGCATCGGTCCGACCCTGCAACCAGCTCACGTGGCCCTGCACATAGTTGGAAGTCGTTAAAAATACCATCGAGGCAATTATCAGAAAAAAAATACTTACTACACTCCACGTACCTGCGCGTACTCCTCCTCCGTCAGGTGCCTCTTGCTCTCTTGCCGGAAGTGTAACACGTGCTGCTGGTTCACCTTCAAGTGCTCGTTAATAATTTGAACACGGGCGTTCGACAAAGCTTGTCGAAGCGCCTTGGCAGCGTTGAAGTGAAACACTCGCCTCGCATCCTCAAACAGGCGACGGTCGTTCGGGTCCTCTAAAGTATATCTTGCCTGCGATAAAGAATATATTGAAGAGATGTTCACTAAAAGAGTTTAAGAGTTGTAACTTAGAAACTTTTTTAACATACTTACCATAAAATCGGCCCATACGGCCTCCTGAAGGTTGTCGTGCTCCTGGTGATGGACGCGTGCGTAGTCCTCCCACGAAAGAGCGGGCACCCCGTCGATGACCCCGGGATAGTACAAACGCACTATGGACCCGAGGACACCGTTCACCGGTCTGTGGTGTTTCTCACCGGTGAAAGACGTGTCGTCCCAAGCCTTGTAAGATATTTATTCATTCATTACTTAAGTAAACAAAAGAAACTAAAATTGAACACGATAGTTTTTATTACCTGTCTCCGACTGGACGAATCACGATCCTCTGTGAACTCTGTGAAGGGACCGCGAGAGGACTGACAAAGTGAGTCCTCCTCGTCCTCCGCGTCTGCTGGGGCGCCACGTCAGGTGACCCAGACGGCTCCTCACCAGCCGAGTCAAAGGCATCAGGAACAAACTCGTCGCCAGCCGGGGGCTGGCTGGCCGAGGGCTGGCTGGCCGAGGGCTGCCTCGCCGAGGGCTGGCTCACCGAAGGCGCCGCAGCCTCTGAGTCAGTCGGTGAGGACTACTCATTCAAATGATTCATAAGTAAGTTTAATATGAATTTGAATTTAAAGAATTTGTCAAAAACGAGTGACATTTACCTGTGATGAAGCTCTAGAGCTGGTCTGAACGTGCCCCAGCAGCTGAGAGTGTCTGCTGCCAGTCGATGAGGCACCAACGAAAGCGTCCTCAGGTCTAGAGGGGTAGAACTCCCTCGTCGGCGGCACCTTCTTACCCTTCTTTGACGCCATCCTGTTTAAATTAATAATTAGTAAATATGCAAATAAAATATACAAAATTCATGTTACTATCTTCAAGAAAACATTACTTGTAGTCACTTTGAAAATTCATCAACATCATTGTCATGTGTTTGTGCCCTACTCCTTAAACCAGCCCAACGATCTTCCATCGTGGCCTGTTCTAATTTTCGTTTTCGCGTATCATCTGCCTCTACATCTTCAACGTCTTCAACATCTCCAACTAATTGATCGAGTCATGCACCAAGCTCGACGATAAAAGTGTCTGGCAACTCTTCTTCTTGGTACACTTCTTCAATGTCTTCGCTATCATGGTAACCATCATCCCCAGAAGTATATAGCCGCTCACGAGGATTCACCTTATATATCACCCACCAAGCACTGAGCTTCGTGCATGGATAAGGTAGATAATACACTTGTTCAACTTGATGCGCAAGAACAAATGTATCGTAACCTCGTAGTCGGTCCTTATATTTCACTTCCACCATTCCAAATTGGTTTTCTCGAGTTCCATGAGTACGATCAAACCATTCACAGTCAAAGAAGACAACTCGAAGGGTCTTATTTCCGGTAAAAGTAAATTCAAGGATTTTGTTAATGATACCATAATAATCGGTTAAATTCCCTTGAGTGTCCATTGCTCTCGTCACAACACCGGAATTTGATGTTGCCGCGAGAGGACGATGAGCTTCAAAATGAGTTGTATGGAATCGGAAGCCATTTACGTCATATCGACCATAGCTTCTAACATTCACCAATCCATAAGATAGCTGCCGCAAATCTTCATGGACATTGTGAGTCCGACACTGTTATAAAAGACGAGAGAATATTACATAATACTTCATTAATAATAGTAATTTATAATACATAGAAGATGATAGAATATTACATATTCTCGAAACCAAGATAGAAAACTCTGCCCCCCATTTATTCCTTCCTTTCGCATCGCTTCTACTTGTTTGGCCGTAGGTTGATGCCTATGTGGCCAATATTGTCTGTGGAACTCGCTGAACATGAAAAAACATCTTTTAGAGTATATGTGTAGCAAAATATGTCGATTAGCATAAATGTAGGAGAAACACTTACTCGAAGTATTCTTGCATGCCTTCTATATTTGCGTACATGTAGAGTAAAGCAACAGTCCTTTCCTGTTCGGATAGCACGTAGGTCGTGTAGCTACCAACGGTGGCGCCTCTCGTTTGAAAAATGGAAAGGTCGCTTAGAGGGGGTGTTTCGTCCACATTGTACCGCATCGCCGAAGTATTGATATTGTTTTGTTCCGCAAAGTAGACACTTGAAAAGTATCCTACTTCCTTAAGAGCATATGCTTCAGCGATGCACCCTTCCACCCTTGCCCTGTTGCCAACCATTGGTTTCAAATATCGTAGTGCTCTTTCAATGTGATACATCCACCTATATTGCACAGGACCGCCAACTTTAGCTTCGAATGGAAGATGGATAAGCAGATGTTGCATTGGATTGAAGAAACCCGGTGGAAATTTTTTTTCCATCTTACATAAAAGTATGGGTATCTCCTTCTCTAACTTATCCATCATCCCGAGCTTGATTTCTTTAGCACAAAGCTGTCTATAGAAATAGCTGAGCTCGGCTAAAACCTTCCACACCGCATCATCTAGATAGCCTCGGAACATAACAGGTAGGAGTCTTTCCATTATAATGTGATAATCATGACTCTTCAACCCAGTGAGGTTTCCTGTGTTAACATTTACGGCTCGTTTCAGGCTAGCTGCGTAGCCATCTGGGAATTTCAAAGTTTTCATCCATTTCATAACTTATTTCTTTTCTTTCGATCGAAGACAGAAAGAAGCACGTGTCTTTCCACCACTTTCAGAGATTTCAAGAGTTGGACGGTGACAAATGTCTGCCAAATCTAGTCTAGCTTTATAATTGTCTTTCGTTTTGCCAGGCATATCTATGCAAGTGCTTATGATACTTTCGCTCATATTACGCTTCTGATGCATGACATCAATGTTGTGCATTAGAATCAACGACTTCACATATGGTAGCTCCCAAAGTCCACATATGTGAGTCTAATTGTGTTCCTCTCCATAACCTACGAAATATCCAGGACGACCTTCATCAGGCACCAGTTTGTCCAACATATCAGAAATTTCTGACCCGTTGAGACGCTTCGGTGGTCCTTTAGTGACAACAGTGTGCCCCTGCTGCCTAAATATATGATTCGAGGGCAGCCAACGTCTGTGACAATCGAAGTAAGATATTTTGCCTCCATGAGTTAGTCGAAAACAATCCGTGTCTAAAGCACATATCGGACACGTCAGACGACCGTGAGTGCTCCATCCGGAAAACATGTCGTATGCCGGCAAATCATGGACGGACCACAAATAAGCAGCTCAAAGGTTGAATTTCTGCTTCTTGTAACTATCGTACGCTTCGACTCCTGTCCACAAGACTTTCAATTCTTCGATCAGCGGTTTTAACATCACGTTGAGACGTGACCCGGGATGATCAGGTCCAGGTACAATGAGGCTGAGAAACATGAACTCATTCTTCGTACAAAAAGCAGGTGGCAGGTTGTACGAAATGACAAAGACAGACCAACATGAGTATGGCGTGGCGTTCGTACTGAACGGTGAGAATCCGTCTGTCGCTAATCTGATGCAAACATTCCTCGCATCATGAGAAAAGTCTGGATCGAAACGGTCTAGCGCCTTCCATGCATCACCGTCGGACGGATGCGTCAAGAATTCTTTGTTCTCACGTTTACCTTCTTTGTGACATCTCATGTGTCTTGCGGTTCTTTTTGAAAGAAACATCCGCTTCAACTGAGGTGTCACAGGCAAGTAACGAAGTTGCTTATGTGCGACATCTGTCATCACATTATCGCCATCGTCATTAACAACTTCGACATACCTCGATTTACCACATTTCAAGCACATCTTCTCATTGGCGTGCTCTTTCCAGAATAGCATGCAGTTGTCTGGGCACACATCAATTTTCTCATACTTCATACCGAGACCAGATATCTTGATCTTTGACTGATACATATCTGGTGGCGCTTTGTGAGGTTGTGGAAGGATATCGCAGATCAATTTCATGAGATCATTGTAGCAGTTGATGAAAAAAAAGTACTTGGACTTAATTGCCATAAATCTGGTCAAGAAAGCAAGTACGGTCACAGCCGTGTGTTCATGCAACGGCTCTTGTGATTTATTCAGCTCCTCGAAGAACTTCTCTGCCTCATTTGTAAGAGGATCCTCCGCTTCAAGAGCTTCTAGCATCTCATCCATCCTATCAACCTCTGTTATATCATCATCCTCATTCACTTCGGCTATGACTCGAGAATTAGTCTCGCCGTGGAAGGTCCACACTTCATAATGTGGAGTGAAACCGTTTCAACATAAGTGAAACGAAAGCTCCAATCTTCTCAAAAACTTAGTGTTCCGGCATTTTGTACATGGGCACCGCACCATATCTTCTGTTGACAACGAAAATGCTCGATCCAAAAATTGATCTAACTTGATAAACCACTCATCGGAGTGACCACCAGTTCTGCTCTTCCAGCCAGTATACATCCAACTGCGGTCTTCGCCCATGTTTGACTCTGCAGTTTAATGTGAAAGAAATTGTCGTTAATGTATTGTTGTGTTATGTCACGGCCCTACAACCTAGGCAGATAAATCCTAAACCCACCCAAGAGTGACCGAGCGGAGCGTGCTCATGACGAGACGCGTTATCCGGATTCGAACGAAATTTCGGCAGCATAACCCCGCTGTTCTCCACTGCACACCCAAAAATGGTGCAGCAAAGAACAACAGGGTTACGCCACCGAAATCTCGTCCAAATCCGGACCCGCGTCTTGTCACAAGCCACACCCCCTCGGTCACTCCGAGGCTGTCCAAAAAGGGACAATTTCGAACCTGCACGTCTCACATGCCAATGGCATGTGAGACATGCCGATCCGAAACGGATAATCAATTGCTATAGGTTATGTTGCTCATGTTCATTTATAAATCATTTACGAATGAGGAAAGAGAACGAGAGTGAGGAGAAAAGTGGGTCAGAGTTGAAAGTTTCATAGTCAGGGCCGTCCACATTATCGTTGTTCGCCTCTGTGATCATCTTGACGCATACGTTACGACAATAATCAACTTTTAATGCTTGACTATAATAAACTTTTAACGCGCTATAATCGGATTGTGCCGGTTTTAACCCGCTTATGTATATATATATATATATATATATATTTATTTATATATATAAAGAACATTAAACATGCTAAAAGAAACATAACAATTAATCAAAATTTGAACATTTAATAACTTAATTCAATAACGATAAGCAGCAATGAACATAAACATTAAGAATACTAAAGCAAAACATAAGCATGCTTAACATCTACATAATCAACAACATTATCAACAAATTTGCATAACCAACATCATTAACAACTAAGCATAATTAACATCAAGATCGAGCAACAATTTCTACTCATTCGATCAACAATCATTCGAAGATTGAACAATCCACATCAAATATCATGAAATCCACAACATATTTGCATAATCAACATCATTAACAACTAAACAAGGGGGTTACTTGACGATCGGCGACGACGAGGAGGCCGGGGTGCGCGGACCGCAGGGAGGCCGGGGCGCGCGGGCGGCGAGGTCGCCGGGGCGCGCGGGCGGCGACGACGGGGAGGCCGGGGCCGCCGGGGCGCTTGGGCGGCGAGGAGGCCGGGCCTCGGGCAGGGCGCTCGGGCGGGGCGGCGGCGCGGCGCGCTCGGGCGGCGGCGCGGCGCGCTCGGGCGGCGGCGCGGGGAGGCGGAGGGCGGCGGCGGCGCAGCGCGCTCGGGCGGCCGCGGCCGGGCGCGCTCGGGCGACGGCGCGAGGAGGCGGAGGGCGGCGGCGGCGGGGCGCGCTCGGGCGGCGGTGCGGGGAGGCGGAGGGCGGCGGCGCGGAGGGCGGCGGCGGCGGGGCGCGCTCGGGCGGCGGCGCGGGGAGGCGGAGGGCGGCGGGGGCAATGAGTCGTGAGTGGACGAGAATGAAGAGTCGGGTCGGGATGAAGGCCCTTATTTGCGACGGCCCCTTAAATTGTGACGGCCCGACCACGTGGCCGTCGCAATTAACGTTACTTGCGACGGTCCTTTTAGCAGCCATAGCAAATAAACACTTATTTGCGACGGCTACCTTATTTGCGACGGTACTAGGGTTGGTCGTCGCAAATAAGTTTTTATTTGCGACGGCTCTGGGGTTGGCCGTCGCAAATAAGCTGTTATTTGTGACGGCCCATTTATTTGCGACGACCAGTGGCGGGCCGTCGCAATTTATTCTATTTGCGACGGCTGACCGTCGCAAATAAATATAGCCGTCGTAAATGATCGTTTTTCCTGTAGTGGGTCTATGATTTATGTGTGTGACCCACCTTAATGTGGTCTAAATACGGTAGTGGCATGCCGAACCACGGGTCATGAGAGAGCGTATGCTTATGTGTGTAGCGCATTGAAATATAAAATAATGGTCTATTTGGCATTATATATATATATATATATATATATATATATATATATATATATATATATATATATATATATATATATATATATATATATATATATATATATATATATATATACACACACACACACGGGAATATTGTACCTACGGTCGATCTCGATTGCTCTAGCTAAGACAGGCAAAGGAAGAACACAGCTTGCAGTTGCAGTAAAGCTTAAACAAGAACTAGCTGCAAAGGTACAGATTCGGAGACTAACCTAAGCTAAAGGCACGTCGTTTCGAGTGCTTTAACCTGTTGCCTTTAATTTCCTAACCAAACTAGATACATTACATCATGCAATAAGGGAAAGCACGCCACTTTTCGTCTGGAGAGCATTCAGCATGATACGGCAGAATTAGCTGCATACATACCACGCTCTTTTGAAAAATGCTTCTCGATCAAAAACTGTTCAAACTATCAGTTGCTGCGTCAAATTGCAAGTTGCAGAGAAGTAATCAGTGGGAAATTAAAATCAGTGCAATCATACCGTTCATTGCGTATATATGACGACAAACTAGGACAAAGCCTGAACGAGATATTTCATACGGCTTTTGGCATAGTGCTCTAGAAAGCTCGTCAGAGAGAGTGGTAGGCGGCCAATTATCATCCAAGGATCATGCTGTGCAGCATCAAGCAAGGGGAAAGAGAGGCGGTAGAGAGAGAGGGGGTTTCTTCATGCATTTTGAAAGGACGTCTGTTATAGATAGCTAGCTAGGGGTGTTGCACCGAAACAAAACCTTTAGCATCCTCCGATACGCCCGCCTTGTGTTGCATTGAAACCCTAGCTAGCTTGCATCCACCATCCCATATGGTCCTTCTATCCCCGCCTATAAATGGAGGTGTCCCCCCTCTCCTCCTCGATCACTGCCATCACACCGAGCAAAGTCACGAACCCTCTACTTACTACAGACACAGACACAGCTCTATCTCACGTGCTACTAGCGAGGAGGGGGAAAGCCGAGCAAAGTCGCCATGGGAGGGATGTCGTCCTTCTGCTGCCAGATCTTCAGCTTTCTTCGCAAGTCGAGGCGGTACGACGAGGACGACATGAGCGACTGGGACGGCCGGACCGGGTACGTGCGCAAGGTGCGGTCCAGCGACGACGACCACGGCTGGTGGGTCGGCGAGCGCGACGTCGACCGCAAGGCCTCCGACTTCATCAACAACTTCCACCAGAGGAAGGTCGCTGTCTAGCCGCGCCGCCGCTACCCTAACCTATAGCCTGCTACTACTTCCAGGGGCAGGGCAGTAGGGCACAGAGGCATCCATCGATGGAGCTACCTTTCGGGAAGACGAGAACCGCTAGCATGCGGCTCAGCGACTTCGACCTCTCGTCGGCTGGCCTACGCTAGCTCATCATATCCGTAATCCGTCACATGCGGCTACAGACATATGTGTAGTACGCCCCATGTTATCATGACGTTGCGTCGATTCCATTTCCATCAGAGGGTGAATAATTCTGGATAGATCATCTTGATCTCTATTGTTACCACGTTCTTGGTTTCTATTTGTTGCGTCATCACTAGCTAGCTATATATATATATCCGGTGATAGAGGCAGAGGAATAGATGTCCGTCGTCAATCGCACATGCATGTATTTGTTGTGTCACCCAAGAATAATGTATGGATGATCATGGTAGTTACTGTATCATTCATGCAGCTGCGTTACTTGTAATTGTGGCAGCATTCCATTTTTCCACATGAATGGCGTAGTAGTCCGTGCATGCATTAACAACGGCATAGTAGACAGAAGGAACACCTTTGCCAACTGAGCTATCACCCATTTTCCAACAATGAAGACACAGCGCACAACAAACTAACAGTGCTTCCACACAACCATCATCCAGCCAAGGGATCGGAGAGAATCGGACAATGGAAGTTTTTCCGCTTATTTTGAAGAAATGTTCGCAGGAAGAGGAGGGATAACATCATTTGCCATAGGCCCATGCCGCCCATCAATTTGTCAACAGATTAAAATTAGTTTTTTAGATGATGAGTGAAAGTCCTTATCTGCCCTTTCAAGAAGTTTATGGTCAACTTATTACAATCGTTAAGGGGCAAAGACACTCACATAGTTCTAGAACAAGTCGACGATAACCGAATGACTACAATATTACGCAGCAATCCTATTGCTAAATCGACATCATAGTAGTGGACTCCATAGATCGGCATTATTGGAGGGACACCCTGGTGCATTTTTTTAATTTTAGTCTGAAATTTGCTTCTACGGAGAATCGAACTAAGAACGGAGAGTGTTACTTAAGGTACTCAACCACTAGGTTAAATCCTCTTTCATATTAAAATTAATTACTCCATGCGATGACAAATGCTACTTGTGCTTGATATAAATAGTAACGACACGAGACCTTCAGAATGCGATTTTGGCAACTACAATATATACCTGCCTTGCCTTCAGTTAGCCTGTTGGTTACACCTCTTGCAAACCGAGAAAGGCAGGGCAACCAGTGACTGTGAAGCCGCGCCGTAGAGAATAAAGCTGCAACACGCATCAGCGGACATGCATATGGTTTCCTCCAAAGTTAGCTGCGGCATGCTCTTATGGCACAGGCATCTCGACAGGGGCACGAAAAGCGAACCCAAAAGCGATAGCGACGCGTCCTGCTCTCCGGCGGGCACCTCCAAGTTCCATGTCGTGATGTCTCTGCTTCTTGATCTCCCAGGGATGATGACGAGGAGGATCACGAGGATGATAAAGACGACGAGTTGAATGAACAATGGTGTACGTATGACTTCCCGGACCCAGAAAAGAAGCTGCCGTGCCGTTAGCAAGGGGCATTCGCCTTCCATGCATGCCGATCAAGGAGTGTTGCCTCCACGTGCACAGATCTAGATCATGCGTGCTGCGGCATCTTCTGAACTTGCTCCTCTGCTTTTTTACTGGTTAAGCAGGGCAAGAGGTTAGGACAGAGTGCAGAATCCTAGGTGCTTGCCCGTCGGTCAAGTGTTCGTCAAGATCTGACTGCCTGTGCACCTTGTGATTGTGAAGGGCATATCTGGCTGACCGGCTCACCGCCGGAAGGCTTCTGGCCGCGCAGGACGGAACCTGGAGAAGTCCAGGCGAGGCTGGTGCTGCCATTCTTCCGCCTTATGCTTGCCCTACGATTGAGGTTTTTGGGAGGGACGGGGATAAGATAACACTGCACACGCTCCTATATGTGTAGATGCGCCTGGGCTTTTAAGTACTCCCTCCGTCTCATTTTTAAATTACAAACGACAAATTTTTAAAAACGAAAAAGTACAGTCTTGCAGAGTGAAAATACCCGTCCTGGGACAACGAACAAGGCTCAGAGGAATTTTAACTTTTTATTTCAAAAATAACATGTCTCAAAATGTAATGCTTTATAACAGGAGGCTAGATTTACAGTTAGGTTTCCTCTATTGCTACTAATTTGCAGTTCGAGTCAAACTAGTGTCAATGTCTTTATTCTATCATGGAATTGTATACTACCTCTGTATCTAAATGATTGTCGCCCGGACAACCTGTATCAATTCATTTTAGTTCATCTTCTCGTCAGAAACGATAACTATTACAAAACTGAGGTAGTACTCCCTCCATATCATATTAATTGACGTTAGGACAGTTGGTGGTAGTTGTTTTCTAGTTATTTTGTTGGTCGGAAACGTCAAATAATATGATACAGGAGGTAGTATCAGTCACCGCCACCTCCCATCCCAGTAAGTCATGTCATCGCCCATACATTCCAAAGGCTACACGTCAAACCAAGCCGCAACAAAAAAAAAAATGGAGGAATATTAGGATTGTGCCTGAAAATCAAACTGTACATCGATTTGGGTATGAAGGTCGCCATTAATTGAGCTACCCTAGGCCTAACAACTGAAAAAAAAAAGCACACTTAAAACCTGAGGAAGCCAGGGCACATGCTGAAAAGGAGAACAGCAAATCAACCTGACATTATGTCATTATTACAGAAAAGACAGCAATAAATCAACCTAACATTATGCAAAGCTCCCCTCCAAAAAGAAAGAGAGGCACGCTTCAAAGATTGCCACGAACGTTTCATGCAATCTTCGTCAGAGCAGGAGTCTCACGTTCCATAGCAAAATTATGTGTGGATTCTACAAGATGTTTGGCACTTGCGCTGAGAGCTTTCCCTGCAACTCCCTGATCTTTGAGCAGAGCTCCACCTTTTGTTCCTTGTAGCTCTGAAGCACAAAGTCCTTCCCTTCAAGAACCTCCTTCAGTTCAACAACCTCTTTCTTGAGCATCTCCACCCTCTCTACCTCTCCCTTCCTTTTCTCAATACCAACAGAATGCAGCTCAGGATCAACGACTCTGCCATCAGCATAGCCATTAGAATGACCATTGGCAGCATCTGACTGCCAGTGTCCAGCTTGCAAAGGTTTCTCGTGAGAGAGTGCTTCTGCAACACAATGATCTGCAATGATCTTCCTTAGATGCTGAATCTCTCGCTCAGATTCAAACAGATCCCGGTTAGCAGCATCAAGCTGAGACTGCAAATTGGTAGACTGTGTCACCTGAATGTTAAGAGAGCTCTTAAGATCAGCAATCTGAGCTTGCATCTCCATGATCATCTCATCACGTTTCTTGAGATGCTGTCGGAGCTTTTGTATAACTTCTCTCTTGCTATAGATATCAGATCCAGATTCTGAAACACAGGGAGAACCAGAACTATTAGAGTACTGAAATGTTCTTCGAGGATCTTCAAGCCGATCAGGTGATGATGTCCACATGATGCCACTGTTCTCTTTGCTTGATTCTGGCCCAGGTACTTTTACAAGTGGAAGGGATGGTTCAACTGACATGGGTACAGCGTTTGCAGGGTCTCGCTTGACTTCTACTCCAGCATCTGCAAGTCCTAGGCGTAATAACGACAATTAATATTTCGAAAGAACTGCCGTGACACCAGAAAAACATTAATACAAGCTGGAGTAAAAACCAATCTGAGGTGTCAAAACATTAAGATTTAAGACAATTGTTCAATTCAACAAGCATAGCTACATGTGGTTGTTCATCATCTGCAAAACCGTTTAGATTCCGTCCACCAGCTCTAAAATATGGTTTTGAGCAAATTTGACCCATTGTGATAGTTTCAAAAGTTGTATGGCAGATCTTACCTGATTTAAAAACAAGGGACAGAATTAAAGTAAAACACGGAAAGAGTTGAGGGCCTTTTTCTTTAAAGGAACAACCTGGAGCTATTATTATGCCACCCTTGTGTTTATAAATTCTAAACCCATATCCAAAATTGCCAATTTGATAGAAATACCATACCCAAAGAATTCAGGCTATTTTTGTATGAAGTACTGGCTGTCTGACTCTACTCATGTGAAACAGGAAAAACAACAATGTAACTATCACACCCCACTAAGCAGCATATTGTTTACAAGAATTTGGAAACTATATGCAGAGAAAGAAAGGTTAGCAAAAAAGAACACAAGTTCTGCATTCTATTTTCCTATTCCGGAACCAACTGCAGAGCACACCAAAAAAACAATTCAAGCCATATAGAATGTGCAGATCACCCAGTAAACACACCCACGTGTTTCACACCTATTTAGTATGAAATTCATTGTCCATATAGACTATAACATTCAGCAAGAAGTGGGTACAAGAAATATAATAGAAAAGATTAGAATAGGTACCTGAAGTACAAAAGAAACAGCCAGTTTGGTCACTAAACCGGTAGAGGTTCGAGTGCAACTCACATGCTCCAGGCCTTCTTTTGGCTGGAATTTTTCATAGTTAGCCGCCATCATACAAAGAGTATGGAGAAACGATCAATACATTGCAACTTCAAGGTGAGCGAACTGAGACCTTTGGAGGTATTGTTCTGCTGCTTCGCCTCGAACAACTGCTTCAGTTTGCACCCAAGTCTGACTGAAAGTGTACTAAGCAAAACTCCCCCTGCAACAAGAACCCAGTTCGGCCCTTCTCCTTGGAAATGGTTACCTCTCCCAGACTTTTGTAAGCTCCTATTCGTCTTAATCTTCATCCTACGAACAACCAATTTCTTCAACCGAGTGTACAAAGACAGTAGCTTGACCTATGGAAATGCATGGGAATTTATTAAGCATTGCAACTACTAAATCCGTAAATCAGATTCAAGAAATATCAAGGTTACTGTGAAGTATATCAATTTATTCATTTCTGCTAAGGCGTCCCATGAAATGGAGGAAATCCCTATCAAGTTATCTGCACGATGAGATAGCTTCCACTTTAGCCTGGTAATTCAGGATCCAAGTCCAACTCAGATCACTGCTGAATGTTTTTTTCTACTGATATACATTGGCCACTAGGTCACACTGATACAGCATTCCCTATGATTAAGGAATCAACCGAGGTCATTTTTTACTACGGGAATCGATTAGAGATGTACAGAATAAAAAAAATGATTAGTGAGCCCGGTCTAGAACATTCCCAACCTGTTGAGTCCCTCCTCTCCGTGTCTCAGCCCTGCCATGCCAGGGGAGCACGGCCTGGTGCTGGATTCCGTTGCACCCGGCTGATTGGAGGCGCGGTTGGGCGAGTTTGCCCGAGGTTCGCGGAACCGGCGGCGGCGGAGAAGGGCCACTTGGTCCTTCTTCGCCTCCGGCTGGCGACGGCGAGCGGAGCGGATTGGATTTGAAAGACGGATTCGAGGGGAGGCGGCGGCGACGGAGTTGAAGCAAGTGGGTGGGGTTCCTGACTAGGAGGTTTGCGGAATTTGAGGTTTCCCACTTTGTCCTCGTCTAATTTGCTTTTTTCTCTTTAGTTGTTTTCCCTTTTCGTTCAAAAACAAAACTTTAGTTCTTTTTTTATTCTTCTGCAAATGGGACGGCGAAAAAAAAGGTCCCATTTTTTACTGTAGTTAAGGTCCTGTTTGGAACCTCTAGAACTAATGGTTAGCTGCTAAAAATTAGGTATAGAGGTTTTAAACAGTCAGCTAATAACACAGCTAATTATTAGCTAACCCCCAACTAACAATAATCTCATTAGCTGCTCCAACCCAGCTAATTTCAGCTAATTGTTGACTAAAGTCCATTTTACCCTTGCTCTCTCTCATCCCTCCCTCTCCTTAAGGGGTACTACAATCAATTAGTGTATAGAAACAAATTTGGTTGTAGAGGTTCCAAACAAACACCAACTAATAATTAGTTAGCTAATAATTAGTTGGTACAAATCAACTAATAGATTATTAGCTAGCTAACAAGTAGCCATAGGGGTTTCAAACAGGGCCTAAGTAATAAAAGACACTCCCTACCGCGGAACGGAGCTTAAATTGATATCCTTGCTTGCTTCCGCTAAGTGTTGTGAAAACCACTAGACTGTTTTATCTGGCGGATGTTGTCACGCCCGGTCATCGAAAGGATGAACAGACGCTATCCACATGTACGCCAGGATCAGTTGAATCGTACATGTGTTGACGAAAGTGAAATATCATTACATAGCCATGTTCGATTACATAATAAGTCACTACAGGAATCCCGATGATTTGCGCCCGCCGGGGCCGTTGCAAATAAGGCAAATACCGTCGCAAATAAGCTATTTGCGATGACTTCTCTTATTTGCGATGGTTTTTTGCTGTCACAAATAATTCGTCGCAATTAAGGCTATTTGTGACGGCCTGCGAAAGTCGTCGCAAGTTATTGCCCGGGGCTAGTGGGCCCCACCCATGTATTTGCGATGGTCAGGCCGTAGCAATTTAGTTATTATTTGCGACGGCCAGGCCGTCGCAAATAATTTTAGCCGGCAGGGCCCCACGTGTCCTCCTACGGGACCCACATGGCTATTTGCGACGGCCAAGCCATCGCAAATAACAAAGGCTTAATTGCAACGACCTGGAACCTTATTTGCGATGATACTGTATAAAAAGCCATCGCAAATAAGGTTTTTTATTTTAAAAAAAAAAACTGAAAATACTACCTGACTCGATGGTCAAAATCACAGAACATACAATATATAACAAAAGTCACAGAACACATCATAACAGTCACAAAACACATCACAACACATCGTCGATACATCGCATTACCATCAACAAACCAAACAAGGGCTCACTCGCCCGTCTGACTTCCGAAGCCACCTCCGAAGTCGAAGTCGTCGTCGCGCCTCATTCCAGGTGGCGGTAGCGACGGCGACGGAGTTTGTGCAGCCGTCACAGATCTCTGCAATTAATGAAACTTAGAGTTAGAATATAAATGCATCAACATCTCTCCCTCCCTCTCCTTCTATCTCCATCTAGATCCCCTCTCTTCCTCTCTTCTTTCATTCCTCTCTCTCTATCTCTCTATTGCTATCATTTTCCCTCTATCTCAATCTACATCTCCCTCTCTCTTCCTCTCCTTCTATCTACAATCTCCCTCTCTCTCGTCATTCCTCTCCCACTCTATCTAACTATCTCTCACTCTTTCTTCTATCTCTCCCTTTCTTCCATCTCAATCCTTTTCTTCTATCTAACTATCTCCTCTCTCTTCTATCTCAATCCTTTTTTCTCTATCTTCCTCCCTCTTCTAACTTCATCTCTCACTCTATCTAACTATCTTTCACTGTCACTCCATTTCCTCACTTTATTTTGGTTAAGTTGAGTTAAAACTAGAATTGTTAAGTTGACATAGAAAATTACCTGACCCGCAGAAGAAGGATCGCCTGGAAGGACTGGTAGTGGCGGTAGCTGGATCCCCAGACCTTGCGCCTGAGCCATGGCGTGTCATTGCAAACATTAAATGTTACATATTAGTAAGTCATTTACGCTGAATTAATGAGAACTTTAGTTTTCATTTTGTTACCTCCATTGCTTCTTGCATCTGTAACAACACTGCTGCCTGAGAAGAGATCGTGGCCTCCATCGCAATCCTTTGGCGTTCCGCCTCCTCCTGTCGCCTGAGGTTCTCTTCTACAGTTTGTCGAAGGGACTGCATCTCAATGTTCCTCTGCAAGGCGCGGCAACCTGCCGTGCCCATCAAAGAAGCCTGCGTGGAGCTGCCTCTCGCAGGTCTCCCCGCCCTCGAGTCAACAACTCCGTCAAATATGGCGAGCCTATAAAAAAGAGAGTCAGTAATATGAAACTGAAATATCTTGAATACTTTGAATTGAAAATGATAAAATGACTTATAAACTCACCTTCCGTGTGCTTTTCCACCTCCGCTTGCATACGCGGCTTGAGGATCGATTGGTTCACGTTCCCAATCGAAATCTTCGTTGTGTATCTTCCTAGCCTCCTCCCCGTACTTAGCCTGCAAAACAAGGAAATCGTGTAAGTTCAACAATCCATATACTTACTACACCCCACGTACATGCGCGTACTCCTCCTCCGTCTGGTGCCGCTCACGCTCTTGCCAGAAGTGTAGCACGTGGTGTTGGTTCGCCTTCAAGTGTCCATTAATAATTTGAACACGAGCATTCGACAAAGCTTGTCGAAGCGTCTTGGCAGCATTGTAGTGAAACACTCTCCTCACATTCTCAACCATGCGAGGGTCGTTCGGGTCCTCTAAAGTATACCTTGCCTGTTGAATGTGGCCTAGAGGGGGGGGTGAATAGGCCTTTTTGAAATTTGTTGGAACCTGCAACACTTAACAACCAATTCAAAACCAGAGATATCGAACTAGTCCGGTAAAGTGCGGACTAGTCCGATGTGTACGGACTAGGTTGATCAAGTTTGATTTATTAAGTTTGATTCTAGGGTGTAGCAGCGGAAATATACTTGTAATTTATGTGTTGCAAGATTATGTACTAGGGTATATCACAAGTCAATCTTAAATTTGATATTTCATCGTAAAGTGAGCAAGATTAATTGAAACCCTAGATTGATATAATGTAAAGGACGATGAACATAAAACAAGAACACAAGAGATTTATCTCGTGGTTCGGTTCCCATAGAGGCAACCTACATCCACGTTGAGGAGTCCACAAAAGGACCGGGTCTTCTCCAACCCTACCCTCATCGGATCGCCACGAAGGCCAATCCTCTTCCACTTATCACAAAGGGGTGAATAACCGAATTCAAAGGGGCCTTCTCACATGTTGAGAGCTCCCTTAGATTACAATACGAAATACCACCAAGAACACACTCAGAAGATTACAATTAAATCACAGGAGTGTGTTAGAGAATCAAACCAAGAGCTCAATGAGTGTTGAACGTGTCTCTCCAATGATCTAGAGTGAATCCTCAAAGGATTGATCTTTGTTGCACTTAATTTCGTGGAGAGATGTGGTTTCTGAGGCTCTTGGGAGGTGTGACGGCGCTAGGGTTCGAGAGAGTTTAAAGTTGGGCCGTGCACCTCTATTTATATGGAGTTTCTAAAAGTGACTGTTAGGGTTTAGAAAGATCGGACTAGTCCGTGATGGACATCGGACTAGTCCGGTGTGCTGTGTGTAGCAAACCCTAAGTGTCCCAAAATATCGGACTAGTCCGGCTGGGGGCGGACTTGTCCGATTTCACTTCTGGAAATCTTCAGAATAGTCCGATAGTCATCAGACTTGTCCAGACATGTGAAACCCTAAGTGAATTGGGTGAAAAGTCCGCACTTGGAGGACTTGTCTGATTTAGGTCAGAGGGTTTTTCGGACTAGTCTGTGCTAACATCAGACTTGTCCGATTTAGATCAGAATGAATATCGGACTAGTCCGATGGCGATCGAACTTGTCCGATTTTATATGACTTTTGAAGTGTTTTGAGGACTAGTCCGCACTGGGGAGGACTAGTCCGATTCTAGTCAGAGAGATATCGGACTAGTCCGATGGATATCAGACTTGTCCGATTTTGTGCAAAGAGGATATCGGACTAGTCCGGTGACATTCGGACTAGTTCGGTCCTGTATAACTTTGTGCAATGTGTGTATTTAATTGTGATTGATATCTTGGGGTGTGTTTCCTTAACACACTCCATACACAATGATCTACTGTTCTTCTTCTTTGAGCTCATTTCCAGTTTGCTCCTCATTCTCCCTTCTTTTTGGCACTTTGCTTATTTTGCTATTAAAACCTGTGCTCATCTCAACAAATAGGTTAGGATCTCATTTGCTTGTCATAAATCATCCAAAACCCACAAGGGATTCCTAGATGCACTTTCAATCTCCCACTTTTTGGTGATTGATGACAACCAATTGAGATTTTACAAAATATGATAAAATTTGAGATTTTTATAAAGTATGCACATATGAGTCTAAGATACATCAAGCAGTGAAAACATAATCCATATGTGCATTCTTTATGGTAGGATGCATGACTAAGTAAATTTAAACACTGAGAATGACATAATTGCCATTATTTATCCAAAAGCAAGCATATATGATATTCTAGGAGCAAAATCACAGATTTCAACAAATACTTATCAAAAGATCATAACATTGCATCATAGAACCATAACTAACTTAAGAACATAGTTAAAGCTTTACAACCTGCAAAATAGTCAAAAAGCATACAAGAGATCTCTATCCTCGCATCCTACAGCTAAGGCTAAGACTCCCCCTCAATCTCCCCCCTTTAGCATCAAGACACCAAAAAGAAGGAGAGGAGGGTCCTAAGGTCTTCACTCTTCGCTGTTGAAAGCACTAGGCCCCCATAAGGTATGGTTTGGGTGATTAATAACAACCGTTGGATATCACTAATAAGTTTGTGGATGCAAGGTATCTCATATAACTCATCACACTTAATGGACTATATATCTATATCATCTACTGCTCATTGGATACAATTGGAGACCCCTCAACAAACTATTTTACGAGGTCAATCGATTTTCATGAAGACTGAAAAGGAAAACATATATGTCAAAATTATTCCATCAAAATTGATAGCACACGATACATAGTCCTCATCAGAAGAACATTTCAAACAAATGTCTAAAAGGTCACTCGGACAAATTCCAAAAGAATCACTTAGAACAACTCGAAGCAGACAAAATCAACTCACTGGATCATCCGATGTATCCAGAAAACACTACATCGGTCGAGTTGGCTCTGCAGTAGAAAAAGACCTCAGTCTTGGGTATACATCGGATCATCCGATGTTGAAGCATGTGTTACATCGGTTGATCATTCCAGTAAGCAATTTCCCTAGACCAAGTAACACCGGACCATCCGATGTATAAATATGTCACATCGGTCGATCATTCCAGTAAGCATTATTTCTGGACCATTTTGGACCAAGTGTCACCGGATTATCTGATGTACAGGTGTATACAACATTGGTCGATCAACAGTCATATCTGACACAGTGACCTCAGCTAATTTGTATTCGACCGATGACATCTGAAGGGAGAACATCAGATCATCCAGTGTTTGCAGAACAGTCATGTCAGCCTACTTTTCCAACGGCTATCTCGTGGAAGCTGGCTATTTATACCCCTTCAACCAGTCATTTGGACAAGTCTTGATGCCCAAAGCTACTCTACACATTATCAAGCATTCAAGACGTTGAGCAACCACTTCCACATCATTTACACCACTTGTACACCAAGAGATAGGCTAGAACTTACTAGAGATGATGCTTGTGTGCTTCCATTCTCGGTGATTGGAGTCTCTAGTCTAGTGAGAGTTGTAAGGGAGTGTCTCTTGGTGATTGCATTCGCCGTGTATTAGTCGGTGATTGGATAGATCCTTCCGGAGCTTGCCAAGTCGGTTGTGGAATCCCGAAAGATCAAACTTGTACAAGGCTTGAGCTCCACCTTGCCGGAGATGGCGAACGGAGACTTTTAGTGAGATCCCTGGTCTTGGTGACTTGGGAGTGGCTACACCCTTTGGTGGGTGCCACAACGTGGATGTAGGAAGGTCTTGATGATCTTGCCGAACCACAAGATAAATCACCGTGTCTTCGTGTCTTCTCGGGAGTTTGCATATTCTTCCTTTCCCGTTATACTTATGCATTTCATATACCGCAAACTTATTATTCACTTGATTGCATAAGTTGTTTGCATAGGGAATTGGGATTTTAGTAGTTGAGTTTTTTATTGCTTTAGTTTGTAAAAAGAAGCCCATTTCACCCCCCTCTTGGGCATTCGATCCTTACAGCTACCAGTCCTCTCATCGTTGTCTTCGTCATATTCATCTTCAGCCTGATGAGGAGGAGGAGGAGGTGCGGAGTCACTCGAGCCCCCAATGCCAAAGTAGGCAAGCTCGGAGGGGGTCAAGGGCCTGAGCTCGGTGAAATTTGAGTCTGAATCTTCAGAGATTACTGGAGACCCAATGGGTTCGATCTCTAGTTTCTGGCAAATTTGCTTCACATTTGCCTTCACATACTTCATATCTTTCTTTCTTCTCTTGTTGAGCTTATGGGCCTTAACTTTGGCCTTTTTGCAGGAAACGAAGATGGCAGACACGTATTTGAAGATCCCACTGGCTGATCCCCTTTGAGGGGCTGCCCTACTGGCAGAGGCAGCTCTTGCATCTTCATATCTTCTTCTCGGTGCCTCAGGACTAGAGGCCGGCGAGGGAGCAGTGTAACACCCTAAATTTTCGCATCCTGCATCGCATACATGATCATGCATTAAACATTAGTAGAAAAAAAAATAATAAAATAAAATAATAAAACATAAAAGATGGAGCATATATATACAAATGTGCGTAGCAAAAGAAAAAAAAAATAATTATTGTCTAAAACTTGTAATGAGAAATAAGTATAAAAATAATAATAAAAATATATATAAGCATATATATAAATAATATATAACAATATATAAAAATAAATAAAATAATATTAATGATATAAATTATAAAAAAAATAATAATAAATATAAAACAATAATAATAATATATAAAAAGAAATATATAAATAAATTATATAACAGTAAGTATATAAAATAATGAATAAATAAATGAATAAGATAAATAAATTAAATAAAATATAAATAGTAAAATATATAATAATATAAAAAGAATAAAAAAAGAATAATAATATAAAATAATAATAATTATAATAATAAATAATAAAAAAAAAGAAAAAAAAAGAAACCCCCCCCCCCCCCCCCCCCCCCGCCGGCCAGGCCGCCGACCGGCCCAGCCGGCAGCGCCCACGCGCGCTCACGCGCAGCGCAGCCCGCCCGGGGGCCCCACCCGCCGCCTGCTCCCTGGCCGCGTGCCGCCCGAGGCGCACGCGCCCCGCCCCGGTCTTCCCCCCCCCCCCCCCCCCCCCCCGCCTCGATCCCCTCCCCCGCTCCCGCCAACCGCTCCCGCCTCCCACGCGCTGACCGCGCCAGCCGCCCTGCCCCGCCGAAAGCCGGGCCCCGCTCCCCCAGCCGCCTGCCGCGCGCCTACCCCGCCGCCTTGGCCCACGCCACCACAGCGCCCGACGCATGCCCCGGCTCCCCCGCGCCCCGTCGCGCGCCTCCCGCTGGGCCCGCCTCGCACGCGCTCCAGCCCGCGCCTGGGCCCCACGACGTGCACCGCACGCCTGGCCGACCTCGCACCCCGCGCTCCCACGCGAGCCCCGAGTCCCGCTCGCCCACGTGCCGCAGCGCGCACTCCCGCGCCGGCCCTAGCGGCCCTAGCCGCTGGCTATAAAAGCCAGGGCTCCGTAAATCCCCGATCCCAGGAACCCTAGCCGCCAGAAAACGCCACCGCCATCCCAGAAAGCAGCGCCGCCGGTACAGAGGGAAAAGGGCACCAGGAGCTCTGCGCCAGGGAAGGAAAAGAAGACAAAAAGAAGGGGAAGAAGAGGGATAAAAAGAGGAGGGCACCACCGTTCGCCGGAGATCGTCGCCGACATCGCGCCGCAGTCGTCGTGCCGCCCAAGGACTGCTGCACCACCTATTTCGTCTACGCGTCGCGTTTATTCCGCGACCGTCACACCGTCAGATCTACGGTAGGGTTCGTTCCCGATGCGAATTTTTGCGACCGTATTGAATCTAATAGGCGTAAATTAATTTTAGTTGCACCATAAATTTTATTTCAGCATCATTAATCCACCCTAAAACCCCCGTAAACTCATATGAACACGTATGAACTAGTCGCATCTAATTAATAAACGACCGTAGCTAATTAATTATGGCACTTTGCATGCATGCATATCATCGCATGTTGATTATTTTGTGTGCATTATGTTGAATTGTATATGTTTTCTTGTATGTATGATCACGCGTAGAGGAACGTGCTCAAGAGGTTGCATACGAGGATTTCCAAAACCAAGACTTCGAAGCGCTTGAGCAACCCCATCCGCCGGAGCAAGGCAAGTGTCCTTGAAGCATATTGATCCTATTTTAAAATTAAATGTTTTGTTTGCAAACTTGCATGCTTGTGTCAAATTGATGGGAACCCTATGGTAGGAAGTTTACTAGTTTTGTTTGACCACCCTTGTCACCTGGAATTATGGTAGAGAGTCGGGAAGGGTTTTTACCTTATCGCTTCGCTTAATTAATTGGGATGGTAAACAACACTACACATTTAATTATGCATCAATGATATTCTGGTTAATGTGAACTGGTCAATACGATGGGTGATCTAAGCAAGCATGGTTATGTGGATGGGTTGGTCGTTATGGTGGTTTGCTTGCCTTAGATCTAAGGACCGGTTCATGCGAGAATATGCCAGGTCAACAGTGCCACCACAAGGCCAAGTATGGGTGCGGCGTAGCTGAATAATTAGGAGCGCTGCTAGTATTGTATGGACCATTGGATGGCGCGGGGAATGGGAGTCGAGGAGGACTGCCCTGGGATCCGCATGGCACACGAGGGGACCCGTGGGTGGGAGAATAGAGGTTCAAGCCTGCCGGTGAAACCTTAGTGGGCCCGTACATACTAGTAGTCCCTTTTGAAAGGCTATTTTGTGATCTCTTGGCCACACACCTACGGAAGTGTGAGATGGCATAATAGAGGTTTCTTAGTCATCGAAAGGTGATAAAATCACAAACATGTGGGTAAAGTGGTACAACCTCTGCAGAGTGTTTAAAAACTATCATGATAGCCGTGCTCCCGGTTATGAGCGCCTGGATGACCTACATGATTAGAGTTGGAAATTGGGATTTGGGATGGTTATGGTTTGGTAATGGTTATGGATGGTTATGGTTTGGTAATGGTTATGAAATTGAGTTATGGTAATTGGACATGGATAATGGTAATGTTGGCAATAATTGGATATTGTTTATATTCTGTTAAATGATGGTTATGATGGGATTGTTTCACATAGACATAGTATAATGCTTTTCAAATGTTTTACTGTACTTTTCAGCACTTAGCCATTATTATTGTCGTCATTTGAATAAGCCACATGTCATACTTTCCACACTTGCTGAGTACGACATGTACTCACCCTTGCAATCCCCCCCCAACAGCTACTGGAGACAATTGGGAGTACCCTGAGGATCACGAGGAGTACTAGGTTGCGTACCGCCGTCAATTGCCTGTGGATTGGAGTCGTGCTGTTTAGTTTATTTTCCGCTGCAATTATTTAGAGTTTTATTATTCGTGAACTATTGGATTACTGTAATAAAGTACTTATTTATTAGTTAAGACGTGGTTAAATTCTGTTTATCATTTGTGAATCATCCGTGTATGTGTGTTGAACATCCTGGGCACACATATGCGTTACGCTTGGTTCATATTCGGAACCGGGTGTCACAAATTGGTATCAGAGCCTCGTTGACCGTAGGACGCAAGCCTAGATAGAATGGACACTTTAGAGCACATAGGAGCACCCAGGAATCGATGTGTTTTTGCTTGGAGTGCTGTTTGATATATATATTGGTTGCTTGTGTGCTTAATAGAGGATTTTGGGATGCCTTAGCATTGCCATGTCTACCTAGGCTAGTATAGCTAGTCAGTTAGCTTCATATCCATTGATGCATATAGTTGGGGACGTTTCTAAATTCTTACCTACTGCTTTTCTCTAGATGGTGAGGACTCGCAACCAGAGGGATGCCAATGACGAGGAGGAGAACAATGAAGTACCTCAAAACAACAACGGACAAGGACCTGCTCATGGAGCTATCAACATTGAGCAACTATTGGCTATGCAAAACCAGCTCATGCAGACCATGATACAGACCATGGGACAGCTGCAGGCTGGCAATATCAACAATCAGTCCCACATGCCTCCACCGCCACCCCCGCCTCCTCATAACCGATTGGGAGAGTTTATGAGGACTAGGCCGCCAACCTTTGCTCAAGCTGCTGACCCTATGGATGCGGATGATTGGCTCAAGTTCGTGGAGAAGAAACTTGCTATTGTCCAATGCAGTGACCGGGAGAAGGTTCTTTTTGCTTCTCATCAACTCGTTGGAGCAGCTGCCGATTGGTGGGATGCTCATTGCAATGCTCATGAGAATCAAGAGAGGATCACTTGGGCCGAATTCAAGGAGAATTTTCGTTCTCATTATGTGCCGGAAGGTGTTATGATCTTGAAGAGGCAAGAATTTGAGAATTTAAGGCAAGGAAGATCAAGCGTGAGTGAATATCTCAATAAATTCACTCAACTCTCAAGGTATGCGCCCGAGGATGTTAGTCGAGACAGCCGGAAGCAATACTTGTTCATGAGAGGCCTCAACAATGAGATCCAAGTGCAACTACTCAACTGCGATTATGCCAATTTCCAGAAGCTTGTGGACAAAGCAATTGTAGTTGAGAACAAGATCCGTGAGATGGAGCAAGAAATCAAGAGGAAGGCGCCGTATCAAGGACAACAACAAGGAAGTAATGTGCGCCCTCGCCTTGCACCACCCAATGCGCCTCATTACAGCTCCTCTATTCCTGCTCAGCGCCCTGGTTATGCACCACATCCAACTCAGTTTGTGCAGCAGCGCCCTGATATGCAAGCAATGCCTTATGCACCTCGTGCTGATTTTCCTGGAACCAATGCTCAAAACCAAGCTCGTCCCAATAATTCTGGTGGAGTTAAGAGGTGCTACACTTGTGGAGAAGCTGGACACCTTGCGAATCAATGTCCTAAGTCAGGCCTTGGTCAAAGAAGCAATGCGCCGAGACAAAACCCAAGACCTAATGGAGTACAGCCACAAGGAAACCGTGGACAACAGAATTTTGCTCGTGGCAATGTGAACCATGTCTCTACGGAGGATGCTCAACAAGCGAATGACGTGGTCACTGGTATGTTTCTTGCTAACTCCAACCCCACAACTATGTTATTTGATTCTGGAGCATCGCATTCATTCAATGCATCGAAGTATGTTGCTAAGTATAGTTTGCCTGTCTCTCATATGAAGTTACCCTATTGGTCAAGTTTCCTGGAGGAGAGATGAGGACAAATATAGTGTGTCCAAAAATAAGCCGTAGAATAAGGGGGGTAGACTTCTCCGCCAACCTCATTATTTTGGATTCACAAGGAATAAGAGAATCCGTTGGTGCAAAGTGTAAAAGAAACACCATACGGAAACCGAAGCTACATGGGAACGTGAAGAAGACCTGAAGGCAGAATTCCCTCACCTTTTCTCCACGCTATCGAATCTCGAGGGCGAGATTCACTTTAAGGGGGGTAGAATTGTAACACCCTAAATTTTCGCATCCTGCATCGCATACATGATCATGCATTAAACATTAGTAGAAAAAAAAAATAATAAAATAAAATAATAAAACATAAAAGATGGAGCATATATATACAAATGTGCGTAGCAAAAGAAAAAAAAATAATAATTATTGTCTAAAACTTGTAATGAGAAATAAGTATAAAAATAATAATAAAAATATATATAAGCATATATATAAATAATATATAACAATATATAAAAATAAATAAAATAATATTAATGATATAAATTATAAAAAAAATAATAATAAATATAAAACAATAATAATAATATATAAAAAGAAATATATAAATAAATTATATAACAGTAAGTATATAAAATAATGAATAAATAAATGAATAAGATAAATAAATTAAATAAAATATAAATAGTAAAATATATAATAATATAAAAAGAATAAAAAAAGAATAATAATATAAAATAATAATAATTATAATAATAAATAATAAAAAAAGAAAAAAAAAGAAAACCCCCCCCCCCCCCCCCGCCGGCCAGGCCGCCGACCGGCCCAGCCGGCAGCGCCCACGCGCGCTCACGCGCAGCGCAGCCCGCCCGGGGGCCCCACCCGCCGCCTGCTCCCTGGCCGCGTGCCGCCCGAGGCGCACGCGCCCCGCCCCGGTCTTCCCCCCCCGCCTCGATCCCCTCCCCCGCTCCCGCCAACCGCTCCCGCCTCCCACGCGCTGACCGCGCCAGCCGCCCTGCCCCGCCGAAAGCCGGGCCCCGCTCCCCCAGCCGCCTGCCGCGCGCCTACCCCGCCGCCTTGGCCCACGCCACCCCAGCGCCCGACGCATGCCCCGGCTCCCCCGCGCCCCGTCGCGCGCCTCCCGCTGGGCCCGCCTCGCACGCGCTCCAGCCCGCGCCTGGGCCCCACGACGTGCACCGCACGCCTGGCCGGCCTCGCACCCCGCGCTCCCACGCGAGCCCCGAGTCCCGCTCGCCCACGTGCCGCAGCGCGCACTCCCGCGCCGGCCCTAGCGGCCCTAGCCGCTGGCTATAAAAGCCAGGGCTCCGTAAATCCCCGATCCCAGGAACCCTAGCCGCCAGAAAACGCCACCGCCATCCCAGAAAGCAGCGCCGCCGGTACAGAGGGAAAAGGGCACCAGGAGCTCTGCGCCAGGGAAGGAAAAGAAGACAAAAAGAAGGGGAAGAAGAGGGAGAAAAAGAGGAGGGCACCACCGTTCGCCGGAGATCGTCGCCGACATCGCGCCGCCGTCGTCGTGCCGCCCAAGGACTGCTGCACCACCTATTTCGTCTACGCGTCGCGTTTATTCCGCGACCGTCACACCGTCAGATCTACGGTAGGGTTCGTTCCCGATGCGAATTTTTGCGACCGTATTGAATCTAATAGGCGTAAATTAATTTTAGTTGCACCATAAATTTTATTTCAGCAGCATTAATCCACCCTAAAACCCCCGTAAACTCATATGAACACGTATGAACTAGTCGCATCTAATTAATAAACGACCGTAGCTAATTAATTATGGTACTTTGCATGCATGCATATCATCGCATGTTGATTATTTTGTGTGCATTATGTTGAATTGTATATGTTTTCTTGTATGTATGATCACGCGTAGAGGAACGTGCTCAAGAGGTTGCATACGAGGATTTCCAAAACCAAGACTTCGAAGCGCTTGAGCAACCCCATCCGCCGGAGCAAGGCAAGTGTCCTTGAAGCATATTGATCCTATTTTAAAATTAAATGTTTTGTTTGCAAACTTGCATGCTTGTGTCAAATTGATGGGAACCCTATGGTAGGAAGTTTACTAGTTTTGTTTGACCACCCTTGTCACCTGGAATTATGGTAGAGAGTCGGGAAGGGTTTTTACCTTATCGCTTCGCTTAATTAATTGGGATGGTAAACAACACTACACATTTAATTATGCATCAATGATATTCTGGTTAATGTGAACTGGTCAATACGATGGGTGATCTAAGCAAGCATGGTTATGTGGATGGGTTGGTCGTTATGGTGGTTTGCTTGCCTTAGATCTAAGGACCGGTTCATGCGAGAATATGCCAGGTCAACAGTGCCACCACAAGGCCAAGTATGGGTGCGGCGTAGCTGAATAATTAGGAGCGCTGCTAGTATTGTATGGACCATTGGATGGCGCGGGGAATGGGAGTCGAGGAGGACTGCCCTGGGATCCGCATGGCACACGAGGGGACCCGTGGGTGGGAGAATAGAGGTTCAAGCCTGCCGGTGAAACCTTAGTGGGCCCGTACATACTAGTAGTCCCTTTTGAAAGGCTATTTTGTGATCTCTTGGCCACACACCTACGGAAGTGTGAGATGACATAATAGAGGTTTCTTAGTCATCGAAAGGTTATAAAATCACAAACATGTGGGTAAAGTGGTACAACCTCTGCAGAGTGTTTAAAAACTATCATGATAGCCGTGCTCCCGGTTATGAGCGCCTGGATGACCTACATGATTAGAGTTGGAAATTGGGATTTGGGATGGTTATGGTTTGGTAATGGTTATGGATGGTTATGGTTTGGTAATGGTTATGAAATTGAGTTATGGTAATTGGACATGGATAATGGTAATGTTGGCAATAATTGGATATTGTTTATATTCTGTTAAATGATGGTTATGATGGGATTGTTTCACATAGACATAGTATAATGCTTTTCAAATGTTTTACTGTACTTTTCAGCACTTAGCCATTATTATTGTCATCATTTGAATAAGCCACATGTCATACTTTCCACACTTGCTGAGTACGACATGTACTCACCCTTGCAATCCCCCCCAACAGCTACTGGAGACAATTGGGAGTACCCTGAGGATCACGAGGAGTACTAGGTTGCGTACCGCCGTCAATTGCCTGTGGATTGGAGTCGTGCTGTTTAGTTTATTTTCCGCTGCAATTATTTAGAGTTTTATTATTCGTGAACTATTGGATTACTGTAATAAAGTACTTATTTATTAGTTAAGACGTGGTTAAATTCTGTTTATCATTTGTGAATCATCCGTGTATGTGTGTTGAACATCCTGGGCACACATATGCGTTACGCTTGGTTCATATTCGGAACCGGGTGTCACAAGCAGCCTGGACACTTGGCTTCTGAGGCATCTGAAGCCTCAAGGGTAGATGCTCCACATCCTTGATGAATCCAATCCCGGTGACCTTCTCGCCTCAGAAGCCTCAAGGGTAGATGCTCCACATCCTTGATGAATCCAATCCCAGTGACCTTCTCGATCACAAACATCAGATATGGATCATACCCACAAGATCTGTTGGGTGTGCAGGATATGTTAACCATGTCATTCCAGATGTAGTTCGCCACATCAAACTGGCGGCCCTTGCTTATCACTCTCATCAATGTCCGGAGATAACCCTACACACTCCCGACATCTCCATCCTTGGGAGCGATGGTCTTCCTCAAGACTCTGTTGAGCACCACAAAGAACAGTTTCATGTTCTTTGTGGATGGGGGTTTGAACTTGGAGTTTGGCTCATATAAGAACTTCATATTATCCTTCTCAATGACACCTATGTTGTGTATGATCAAGCAATTAGATTTTGAGGTGTCAAGGTGAAGCAGACTTGCAAAGTCTTTCTTGAGTGATATTGTACTTGGATCCATGAGTCATCCAAGTAACACTTTCCTTATCTTCACCCTAGAAGTGGCATGTCGCAAAGAATTGCGCAATGACCTCATCATTCACTTGTTCCTGAAGGCAAAGAGATCCTTCAGGCCATGCCTCTCAATGGCTTCCACCACTTCATTGAACGGGGAGCAGCCCTTCTTCTCAAAGTGTGCCCAATCAATCCATTGACTGCACACAACCGGTGTCTGCATTGGGAGATACACAGATTTGTAGAAATCTATATGGAAGTTGCACCAAAATCTTCTGTCGGCAGCTTGCTTTGGTCGGCCATACCAATCAATGCTTTTGAACTTTGCTGCCGAATCACTGCCCTTCCCGTTGAACTTCTCTTCAGTGGGGTCCCGGACCCCTTCCCTTGGAGCATGGAGCTTCAACGGGCCAACTGGACCTGTCGCTATCCCTTTGCCCTTGCCTTTAGCTAGGCGGGCACTTGCCGAGCTAGGGCCACCACCGGTGGTAGCCCTAGAAGCTGGTACCTTGGAGGCCGGCTTCTTCGCTAGCACTTTCCTCCGAGCCTGTGGAGGAGATGGAGCTGGCTCGGAAGGTCTCTCTTGGCGCTTCTTGCCAAGACTCGTCGAGGTCCGAGGTGCCACCTCGTGGTCCATCTCGGCCTCAAAGTCGGAATCTTCATTGTTCAAGCTCGATATGACCTGAGAATGAGTGGCATGATTGAGAATGAATGGTACAAGGCATAGG
Source organism: Tuctoria greenei (assembly GCA_036927565.1). NCBI lineage: Eukaryota > Viridiplantae > Streptophyta > Magnoliopsida > Poales > Poaceae > Tuctoria > Tuctoria greenei. The sequence continues at coordinate 46,104,176 of JAYESD010000002.1, forward strand.
TGTGAAAGTATAGCAAGGAATTGCATTGAGGAATTGAAAAGTTAGGCTTTGAGTTCAAAAAAATCGGACTTGTCCGTTGTACAGGAACAGACTAGTCCGGTGTTCATCCTCAAAAACTTAAGAGACTGGACAAAAGTTGATTCCTAATGCACAACAAGCGTATCATAAATGTAATACATCAAGAAGGCATGTATATAGTGAAATATGCTAGGCTATTCGATCAACAATGAAGAAATTTGGAATTTCTAGGGTTTGAGTGAAAATTACCGAAGAAATCGATTTGAACTTGGAGATGAGGGTGTTGAAGGCCGGACTTGTCCGAGAACGTCAATCCCGATGCGATGACGATCAAATTCTACCTAAACTTGCGAAGTTCCGATGGAGAAATCAATGAATCGCCTTGGGATATCGAGTGGAAGAGAGAGAATGCGTGGGGAAAGAGTGAGGATGAAGGGATTAGGGTTTTGGCGGCTGCTAGGGTTATGGGCACGAAAAATCGGACAAGTCCGGAGATGACCGCACTAGTACGAACTTTTTCGGAGGACTATATTGGACTAGTCCATGGTCTACCGGACTAGTCCGGCCTAACCGACACTCTGCGGACAAGTCTGCATGGGCGGACTAGTCCGGGTTACCACGGACTAGTCCGTGGTCACCAGGCAAGAATTTCTTAGCCCATTCATATATATTTGAAGGTACATATTTAGAAAATAGGGAGGCAAATCAAATCAAATAATCTTGATTAATATGATCAGTAAGCATACAACAATCAAGCAATGATCATAATTCACCAAGATCTAATAATTAACATAGTTTTCGGAAGGAAATTGAGAGAGATGATTTTCATAATCCAATCAACATATTTTGAAGAATTCATACAGGTATGCAATATTTCAAGCCACACTCCGAGCATCAAGGATGTTTAGCTCATTTCGGAGTTCACAAAAGCGCTTTTCATCAAGTGGCTTGGTGAATATGTCAGCCAATTGCTTTTGGGTGTTGACATGGGAAATGGATATATCTCCTTTCATGGAATGATCTCTCAAAAAGTGATGTCTTATATCTATGTGTTTAGTTCTAGAGTGATCAACTGGGTTATGGGCAATTTTGATTGCACTCTCATTGTCACAAAGGAGTGGAATACGGTTCATATTGTAACCGTAATCCCTTAGAGTTTGTCGCATCCAAAGGAGTTGTGCACAATAACTCCCAGCTGCAACATACTTCGCTTCGGCTGTGGATAAGGCAATGGAATTTTGTTTCCTGAAGGACCAAGAAACTAAGGATCTCCCTAGGAATTGGCATGTACCGAAGATGTTTTTTCTATCTACTTTGCACCCGGCATAATCTGCATCGGAGTAACCAATGAGATTGAATTTTGAGCCTTTTGGGTACCAAAGACCAAGGTTGGGTGTATGAACTAAATATCTAAAGATCCTTTTTACGGCTGACAAGTGACATTCCTTGGGATTGGCTTGAAACCTTGCACATAAACATACACTCAACATAATGTCTAGCTTAGATGCACATAAATAGAGTAGAGATCCAATCATGGAGCGATATACCTTTTGGTCGACGCTAGGTCCATCTTCATTGAGATCCAAGTGGCCATTTGTTGCCATGTGAGTCTTTATAGGCTTCGCCTTGTCCATACCAAACTTCTTGAGTATGTCTTGCGTGTACTTGGTTTGGCTTATGAATGTCACTTCCTTTTGTTGCCGCACTTGGAATACCAAGAAGTACTTTAGTTCTCCCATCATTGACATTTCAAACCTATCTGTCATGATTTTACTAAATTCCTCACAAAAAGATTGATTAGTTGACCCAAAGATTATATCATCAACATAAATTTGACAAATAAAAAGATCATTGTCAAAATTATTTGTAAATAGTATATAATATACTTTGCCAATCTTAAAGCCATTTTCAATTAAGAAATCTCTAAGACACTCATACCAAGCTCTAGGAGCTTGTTTGAGGCTGTAGAGAGCCTTAGCAATTTGAATACGTGGTCGGGAAACTCTTCGTCTTTAAACCCGAGGGGTTACTCCACATACACCTCCTCCTTGATTGATCCGTTGAGGAAGGCGCTTTTCACATCCATTTGATACAGCTTGAAATCATGGTGAGTATCATATGCCAGTAATATTCTAATAGATTCAAGTCTAGCTACAGGAGCAAAGGTCTCATCGAAGTCCAAACCTTCGACTTGTGAATACCCTTTGGCCACAAGTCGTGCCTTGTTCCTTGTCACCACACCGTGTTCGTCTTTTTTGTTGCGGAAGACCCACTTGGTGCCGACAATGTTCGCATTGGGTCTTGCCACGAGTTCCCACACCTCGTTCCGCTTGAAGTTGTTCAATTCTTCTTGCATTGCCACCACCCAGTCCGGATCTTTCAATGCATCCTCAACCCTGCACGATTCCAAAAAGGATACAAACGAATAGTGCTCACAAAAGTTAGCTATATGAGATCTAGTGGTAACTCCCTTTTGGATGTCACCGATGATGTTGTCAATTGGGTGATCCCTTTGGACGCATTGGTGTACTCTTGGGCGTGGCACTTGAGGCGTTGTATCTTCATGATCATCTTCTTCTCCCCCTAAATGGTTGCCTTCGTTGACTTGTTGATTATCTTCGTATTCTTGTGGTTGATCTTGTGTGGGGGCTCCCCCTTGATCGTTGACCTCCTCTTGTGGTTCATCTTCCTCATGCACGTGTAGAGGTGACTCTTGTGGTCAACTTCACCTAAGGCCATTCTTTTCAATGCTTGACAGGGGGCTTCTTTACCTAGTACACATGGATCAATTTGCTCCTTTTGGGAGCCGTTAGTCTCATCGAACACTACGTCACGTGCTACTTCAACAAGTCCGGAGGTCTTGTTGAAAACACGATAGGCGTAAGTGTTCGAATCATAACCAAGCAAGAAACCTTCATCGGACTTTGAAGCGAACTTTGAAGTCCTAGGCTTCTTGTTTAAAATATAACATGGAGAACCAAAAAATCGAAAATATGAAATATTGGGTTTGTTACTGGTGAGTAGCTCATAGGATGTCTTCTTGAGTAGTCGATGAAGATAAAGTTGATTTACGATCTTGCAAGCTGTGTTAATCGTTTCCGCCCAAAATCGATCCGAGGTCTTATACTCATCGAGCATTGTTCTTGCCATCTCTATGAGAGTTCTGTTCTTTCTTTCGGCAACTTCGTTTTGTTGTGGGGAGTACGGAGCTAAAAATTCGTGCTTTATTCCTTCTTCATCAAGGTACTCCTCCACTTGTGTGTTCTTGAACTCCGTGCCATTGTCGCTTCGGATGTTCTTGATTGTCAATGAGAATTCGTTTTGAGCTCGCTTGAAGAACTTCTTGAGTATTCCTTGTGTTTTCGACTTATCATTCAAAAATAAAACCCAAGTGAAGCGAGAAAAATCATCAACAACTACTAAACCATATTTGTTATCGCTGATGCTTATGTAGGCAATTGGACCAAACAAGTCCATGTGAAGTAGCTCGAGCGGTCTTGTTGTAGTCATGACATTCTTGGCGGGGTGAGGTGCTCCAACTTGCTTTCTAGCTTGGCACGCGCTACAAGGCCTGTCTTTCTCAAACACAACATCCTTTAAACCTCGAATGTGATCGCCCTTGAGGAGTTTTTGAAGGTTCCTCATACCAACATGCGCTAGCCGTCTATGCCACAACCAACCCGTGTTGGTCTTTGCAATCAAGCATGTGTCAAGTTCAGCTTTATCCTTGTTGAAGTCAACAAGATAGAGCTTTCCGTTTAACATACCCTTTAATGCAATGGAACCATCACTCCTCCTAGAAACGGTCACACCCTCGTTAGTGAACAAGCAATTATAACCTTTGTCACATAATTGAGATATGCACAACAGGTTATAATCTAAGGATTCAACATGTAAGACATGAGAAAGTGTGTGTTTAGAAGATATTGCGATTTTACCGGTACCGAGCACCTTTACTTGACTATTATCTCCAAAATAGATGCCCTCATTTGGATCCTCATTCTCTTCATATTCAACGAACATTCTTCTTTCTCTGGTCATATGGTTGGTGCAGCTACTGTCTAGCACCCATTTAGATCCACCGGAGGAATAGGCCTACAAAAACAAATTATGCTTTGGTTTTAAGTACCCAAGCTTGCATGGGTCCTTGGAGGTTAGTTACAAGACATTTGGGCACCCACACATGAGACTTGGTGTTCTCATGGTGTGTCCCAACATAATGAGCATAAACTTTGCCAAAATTATTTTTCATTAAGACATACGAGGCATCAAAAGTTCTAAACAATAACTGTTATTGTTTATGTACATGACTAGTCTGGCAGGTCGGACTTGTCCGAGGGACCGGACTTGTCCGGACACCAACCAGACTAGTCCGGTGTTCATGTGTGACTACTGTTTTAATCTTTGACTTTCCAGTTTGAGAGGGTCTTTCCTTTACAAAGGTAATCCTATCCTTGTTATTCTTATGGCTTCTAGCATGTTGCTTTTCACCATAAGAGTAACCAATGCCATATTTGACATTTGGAGGTCTTTTGACCAAGTATGCACTACGTGCATATTTGATCTTCTCCTTGTCAAATATGCCACTTTGGGCAGGATGTTTATCCTTTGTAGAGGTTGGCTTATCCTTCAAACTGGTTTCAACTTTCTTACATGTACAAGCATGAGCAAACTCTGTTTTAGTGGGTTGAGAAGGTGAACTTGAAGAGGAAGAAGGTTCACCTTGCTTGAGTGACTCAACTTGCACTTCAAGGATCTTGTTAACCTTGATCACGTCAGCAAGTTGGTCCTTGATTGTAGCATTTGAGTCGGTAAACTCCAAGCAAGTTTCCTTGCTTGAAGCTAACTCAAGCTCTAGTGATTTGCTTCGTTTCTTTTCAAGTTCTAGAAGCTAGTCAAGTTCGACATATTCCTCCTTTTGGGAGATGATCATGTCCTCTTGATGATGTATTAACCTCTCCTTCTCAACAAGTTGATCAAGCAAAAATTTCATTTTTGTGGTTGTTTTCCTATCTAGTACAATAAGCATATCCTCATTATCACTATTGATTTCATCATCACTAGAATAGGAATGCACGGAAGGGGGTTTAATGGTTACCTTGTGTTTACCTTCCTTTGCCATAAGGCAAGTTCCATCTCCCTTCCTTGCGCCGAGTTTAGGGAAGTGAGTAGACTTCTTGGATGTCTTCTCGATGGCTACGCTAGCCATCTCTTCTTCTTCAGATAATGAAGACTCATCATTTGAGTCCCACTCTTTCCCTATGTGAGCTTGTTCGGCTTGTTTCTTCTTCTTGAAGAATTTATTGGGTTGATGCTTGGCTTCTTTAGTATTTTTCTTGTTCTCTTCATATGGGCAATCAACTATAAAGTGGCTATACTCACCACAATTATAGCATGCCCGCCTCAACTTTGGATTTGTTCTTTCCTTGTACTTTCCTTCACTTGATTTGGTGCCTTGTCTTTTCTTCATTATTCTCTTGAATTTCTTCATGAACAATATCATGTCCTCCTAATCTAATTCGCTGCTCTCGTCGTCACTATCTTCTTCTAGTTGTGCTTTTCTAGCTTCTTTAGATAGGGGCTTGAGGGTGGACTTCAAAGCAACCCCTTTCTTCTTTGTCGAGGTGAGGTCGTCAATCTTCTTGACATGCTTTTCTTGTTTTTCCATCATCTCGAAGTTGATGATCTTTCCAAGCAATTCATCCAGAGTCATCCTTTTGTATCCGGGGCTTTCTTTGATCATGGAGCATAGGGTGACGTTGCGAGGCATGAAAGCTCTAAGGATGAGCTCTACCACCTCGTGGTCATTCCACTTCTTACTCCTGTATGATCTGACCTTGTTGACGAGTGTCTTCAATCAGTTGTACATGTCCTGGGGTGACTCGTCTTCTTCAATTGCGAATCTTCCTAATTCGCCTTTGATCATTTCGATCTTTTCTTCACGCACATGATGGTCACCTTCATGTGCAGTTTGCAGTGTGTCCCAAATCTCCTTAGCAATCTCGAGTCCATCCACCTTGGTGAACTCGTCACGACTGAGTGAAGAGGTAATTACTGTCGCGGCTTGAGCATTTCGATGAATATCCTGCTCTTGGCTTGATGTGAGCTCTTCGTCGTTGTCCGGGATATCTATCCCTGTGCACACAATATGCCATAAACTTGGATTGAGGGAAATTAGATGCATTTTCATAATTTGCCTCCACATTGAGTAATCACTTCCATCGAAATGTGGCGCTTTTCCAAGTGGGATAGACAAATAATGATTATTGTTGGAATTGAGATGATCATAGTTAAAAGGATATCGGGAGTAGTCAGTGTGACTACTCCCCTTCTTCTTTTCTTCAATCTTCACTTTTCCTTTGGAAAGTGTCTTTTTTCTTAGGAGCGCCTTTAGTTCTAGCGTCTCCTCATCATCGTCCTCGAAGTCTTGAATGGCTTCGAGGAGCTTGTCCACCTTGAGGTTCTTTTCATCATCAACCTTTTCTTGGTTGTTGCTCTTGTGGATGTCCTTCATGTCCGACATGATCTTCTTCGAGCGATTAGTCTCTTTCTTGAAGAACATGCTCTGATACCAATTGAATGTGGCCTAGATGGGGAGTGAATAGGCATTTTTGAAATTTGTCGGAACCTACAACACTTAACAACCAGTTCAAAACCAGAGATATCGGACTAGTCCGGTAAAGTGCGGACTAGTCCAGTGTGTACGGACTAGTTTTATCAAGTTTGATTTATTAAGTTTGATTCTAGGGTGTAGCATCAGAAATATACTTGTAATTTATGTGTTGCAAGATTATGTACTAGGGTATATCACAAGTCAATCTTAAATTTGATATTTCAACGTAAAGTGAGCAAGATTAATTGAAACCCTAGATTTATATAATGTAAAGGACGATGAATACAAAACAAGAACACAAGAGACTTATCTCGTGGTTCGGTTCCCATAGAGGCAACCTACATCCACGTTGAGGAGTCCACAAAAGGACCGGATCTTCTCCAACCCTACCCTCGTTGAATCGCCATGAAGGCTAATCCTCTTCCACTTATCACAAAGGGGTGAATAACCGAATTCAAAGGGGCATTCTCACACGTTAAGAGCTCCCTTAGATTACAATACAAAATACCACCAAGAACACACTCAAAAGATTACAATGAAATCACAGGAGTGTGTTAGAGAATCAAACCAAGAGCTCAATGAGTGTTGAACGTGTCTCTCCAATGATCTAGAGTGAATCCTCAAAGGATTGATCTTTGTTGCACTTAATTTCGTGGAGAGATGTGGTTTCTAAGGATCTTGGGAGGTGTGACGGCGCTAGGTTCGAGAGAGTTTAAAGTTGGATCGTGCACCTCTATTTATATGGGGTTTCTAAAAGTGACTCTTAGGGTTTAGAAAGATCGGACTAGTCTGTGGTGGACACCGGACTAGTCTGGTGTGCTGTGTGTAGCAAACCCTAATCCGGCTGGGGGCGGACTTGTCCGATTTCGCTTCTGGAAATCTTCGGACTAGTCCAATAGTCATCGGACTTGTCCGGACATGTGAGACCCTAAGTGAATTGGATGACAAGTCCGCACTTGGAGGACTTGTCTGATTTGAGTCAGAGGGTTTTTCGGACTAGTCCGTGCTAACATCGGACTTGTCCGATTTAGATCAGAATGAATATCGGACTAGTCTGGTGGCGATCGGACTTGTCCGATTTTGTGTGACTTGTGAAGTGTTTTGAGGACTAGTACGCACTGGGGAGGACTAGTCCGATTCTAGTCAGAGAGATATCGGACTAGTCCGATGGATATCAGACTTATCCGATTTTGTGCAGAGAGGATATCGGACTAGTCCGGTGACATTCGGACTAGTCCAGGCCTGTATAACTTTGTGCAATGTGTGTGTTTAATTGTGATTGAGCTCTTTGGGTGTGTTTCCTTAACACACTCCATACACAATGATCTACTATTCTTCTTCCTTGAGCTCATTTCCACTTTGCTCCTCATTCTCCCTTCTTTTTGGCACTTTGCTTATTTGGCTATTAAAACCTGTGCTCATCTCAACAAATAGGTTAGGATCTCATTTGCTTGTCATAAATCATCCAAAACCCACAAGGGATTCCTAGATGCACTTTCACCTGTGATAAAGAAATGAACAATTAACAACTAATTATCTAGAAATTAACAACTAAATGCATACCTTACTTGTGCGGCATGGAGCAGCGGGCCGGCGGCGTCGGACGGATGGCGGAGGCGTTGGAGGAGGCCGACGGCGCTGCTGTCCAGGGCGAGGGCGGCGGGGGGCGCGACGACGTCAGGTGCGGGGGGGCGCAGCGGGGCTGGGGGCGCAGGGGCCACAGTGGGGGAGCGGCGGGCGTTGCTGTCCAGGGGCGGGGCCGGGGGCAGCGAGGGCGCGACTGGCGCTGGGCCAGCGGCTGGCGGCGGGGCGACAGGCCGGCGACGGGGGCGCGGCAGCGTCAGGGGAGTGGCGGGGCTGGGGGCGCAGAAATCACGGCAGGGCCGGGGGCATCTGGGGGAGAGGGGCCGGCTGCGGGAGCGGGGGGCGCGGCAGGGTGGCGGCGGCATCTTCAGGGGCGTGGAGGAGAATGAGGTGTCGGGGGTCGATGAGGCCGATATTAGCCCTTATTTGCAACGACTCTATTAATTGTGGCGACCTTATATTATGGCCATCACAATTGAGCTTATTTGCGATGGTACTTTTTGCAGCCGTCGCAAATATGTTTTTATTTGCGACGGCTTCTTTATTTGCGACGGCCCTAGGGTTGGCCGTCACAAATTAGTCCTTATTTGCGATGGGCTTCTTATTTGCGCGGCCACAAAGATGTCGTCACAATTTAAGTTATTTGCGACAGCTGGCTGTCGCAAATAAAACTAGCCGTTGCAAATCATCGCGTTTCCTGTAGTGAGTCTTACAATATGACCCGAAGGTCTACAAATACACACCACTAACCTATATACATTATCTAAACTATTTACAAAGTTTAATACTACAATGGAAGAGTAGTTAGGAAGACAGGGCTCCATCTTCACAGGCAGTCGCGCGAATGATCGCCAGCCTAGACCATGTCCTCTGGATTGACGAAGAAATCTTCCGGTGCTGCTTCTTCTTCATATGATTGGCTAGAACAAGGATAGGCCAATTATGGCACTATGCTTAGAACCTAACCTTAGCTTTCAGTTATCAATATCATAATAGGTAAATATTCCAACACACAATAATGATGATGAATTTAACTTGAACTATAAATAACCACCATTTGCCAACCATAGACTAGTTATGAACTGGCCCCAAGTCGCTCTTGTCCATGAGCACGGCTGTCATGATAGTTTTACCCAATCTCTGCAGAGAGTGTACCCTTTACCCACAAGCAGTGATTTCATCCCCTATTGCCAGGTGGACTGAGTAAACCTCCATGTAGCCAGTGGTGATCAACCACATTTCACACTTCCGTAGGTGTGTGGCTAGGATATCACTACATGGTCTTTACAAAGGTACTCCCGACTAGTGCTAGTCCACTGAGGTTTCACAGATGAGGTATTCCTGGAGTAACCCTCCACCTCAGAAGCCCCCTCTTGAGCCTTGTGGTTTCCAGAGCAGTACCCCTGCATCATTCCCCGCACCATCCAATTACTAACATTTCATCGGGAGAAACCTAATTAATTGACCAAGCAGCCCCATAAAGCTTAGTGGCTTCCTCCATAAACCGGTCCTTAGAATCTGGTGGTGCCAAACCCAATCCTGGGTCTAGTGCAAACAACATCATACCAAATATATCCAACCACCAAATTCCTACCAACTACTATTGTGTGTCTATCATGATTAAAGTAATCATAAAGTATAATATATTTCATGTGTATGATATCCCATTCCCAAAGTGTAAGCATTGCTAAGCATAATTAACACCTATCTACTTCCCAACCCAAACCAGGTGACAAGGAATTATGTGGAACAGGGCATGTAACATGAAATAGGACATCATTTTATGTAACATGCAACTAACTAACATCCTAAAATTGATACAAGATGGTCAAGGGCACTTGCCTTCTTCGAAGACCTGATTGTTGTTGAAGTCTTGGTCTTGAAGGTTAAAGTTGGGGTCATAGTATGGCTCTAAATATATTGCCAAAGTATGGCAAAAAGAAATAAAAGCTAAATAAGTATATAGTACACAATGCATAGCATCACAACATTCACATAAGCATAAAATCCTACGCTAGTGCGTCCCTACGAAGCATTTATTATTTTACATAGCCAAAATATGCATCTAACATTTATTTTACATTTTTAGGATTTATTTATGGGCTAAAATCATTTTTATTGAATTTTCTATGCCCAAAATATATTTTAAAACATTTTTAATGAATTTTATATGGTCAAAATATATTTTATGTGCACTTTACAATTTTATTACAGAATAAAAATAATTTATACAAATTGTTTACTGTTTTTATATTTATTTTACCATTTTATAAACATTCTACACATTAAATACACTTTTAAACAATATTTAGCAATTAAATAAAACATCAGAGGCTAGCTGGTAATTTATCTATACTGTACAGGGGCTAAAAACATTATTCAATAAAATTACAGGGGTTAGATTCAATTTTTCCTTTGATTTAACCTAATTACAGAAAGTACAGGGGTAGATTGATAAAATACAGGCTAAATCATGTTTATTCATTCCAAGGGCCTGGGCGCAAAAACGGTTGCAAGAAATGAAATTTGAATCCGGGCCGTTGGATCTAAGATGGACGCGCCGAATTTTATTAAAACGAAGCGGTACACATGTTTTAATCTCGGTCGTCGGCCTCAAATCGACGGCCGAGACACTGCCACGTCGCCCTAGGCAACGCAGGCAGCGCACAGCGCGGCGGCGCTCGGCGCCCACGGCAATGACCTCGCCGACGTTGGCAAAATCGACCAAAACGCCGCCTAATCTATGCGTATTTTATGTGAAACGAAAGAGGGGGAGAAGGAGAGCACACCCCGGGGGTTTTCGAGATCCGAAATCGGGTGGAAGCAAGTCGGCGACGAAGGGCGGTGGCAAACAGCGTCGGCACCTGTCGATTCCGGTGAAGCTTCGACGATCTCGCTGCTAGACCTTGCCTGGCGTGATCCTAGAGTCAAGGCAAACCGATTAGTGGAGAGAGGGGAGGGAGACAACTGCCGAATGGCCAGGAACGGACTCGACGGACCTTGGCGACAACATGTCTAGGGTTAGGTGCGGAGAGGGAGAAAGAGAGGGGCGTGGCGGCATTTTATAGAGGGAATATGGGCGGCAGTTGGCAGCGCGTGCGAGGGACGGTTCCTTGGCTCGATTTCGTGCGGGGATCGACATTCAGAGGGGGGTGGGGGCGCGGCGCGACGCGGGAGAGAGGGAGAGTGGCGGTTGCTGGGGGAAGAAGATGACGGGTGGGGCCGGCGGGTCAGAGAGAGGATGAGAGGGAGGGGAGTTGCTGGGCCGCGGGTGAGGGAAGGGGAAATGGGCCGAGGGTGGGAGTTCTGGCCCAATAAGGGTTTTAACCCTTTTTCTTTTTATTTTTCTTTTCTTTTGATTTGATTTCAAATTTGAATTCAAACGAATTCTACTCATTTCAAAGTTTAAATATTCACACAAATATGCAAAACAAATGCACTATATTTTATTTATTTATTTACAAATTTTTCTTTTGAAAAAGTAGGGTGTTACAACTCTACCCCCCTAAAAAGGAATCTCGCCCTCGAGATTCGGACGTCCTAAGAGAAAAGATGAGGGAACTCGGCCTTGAGGTCTTCTTCTCTTTCCCATGTTGCTTCTACCTCCGAGTGATGGTTCCATTGCACTTTGCACTTGCGAATGACTTTGTTTCTGGTAACCCTTTCTGATGTCTCAAGTATCTTGATAGGTTGTTCTATATAGGACAAATCTTCTTGTACATTTATCGCTTCCATAGGTAATTGTTCCTCAGGCACCCTTAAACACTTCTTAAGCTGCGATACATGGAATACATTGTGTACATCTGACAAGAGTGGTGGGAGCTCAAGCTGATAAGCCACTTCACCCCATCGTTTTAATATTTTGAATGGACCAATGTAGCGGGGTGACAACTTGCCTTTTACTTTAAATCTTCTCAACCCTCTCATAGGTGACACTTTCAGGTACGCATAATCACCAACCTCAAATGTTAGATCACGTCTTCGAGTATCCACATAACTCTTCTTTCATGTTTGAGCTGCCCTTAGATTCTTCCGAATTTCTTGTACTTGTCTTTCAGCCTCTTTCAATGCATCAGGCCCAAAAACTTGACTTTTTCCAGTCTGATTCCAAAACAACGGTGTCCTACATTTCCGCCCATACAATGCATCAAAAGGAGACATCTTCAAACTGGCTTGATAACTGTTGTTATAAGAGAATTCGGCATATGGCAGATTCTTATCCCAACTTTAGCTATTCTTCAAAGCACAAGCTCCCAACATATCCTCCAGTATCTGGTTGGTGCGTTCCGTCTGACCATCAGTCTGAGGATGATACGCCGAGCTGAAATTTAAACGGGTATCCATTGATTCATGCAACTTCTGCCAGAATCTTGAGGTAAATTGTGTGCCTCGATCTGAGATGATCTTCTTGGGAACTCCATATCCTGGAAATATAGAGTTCCGCCAATTTGGGACCATTATAGGTTTCCTTCACAAGGATAAAGTGGGCAACTTTAGTCAAACGATCCACTATAACCCATATAGAATCATATCCAGACTGAGTCCTTGGCAGTCCCACAATGAAATCCATGCTGATTTCTTCCCATTTCCATTTTGGCACTTTGATTGATTGTAATAACCCTGCTGGTCTTTGATGTTCCGCCTTAATCAGTTGACATGTATCGCATATGGTCACATATTCTGCTACATCCCGTTTCATTCCATGCCACCAATATCGATCTTGAAGATCTTGATACATCCTCGTGCTTCTAGGATGAATGGAGTATGATGAGTCAGAAGCTTCTCTTAGTATCAACTCTCTAATATCCTTTATATCTGGAACACAGATCCTCTTTCCAAGCCATAGTATTCCTTGTTCATCCTCTCTAAAGTTCGGAGCTTTTCCTTTCTCCATCAATTGCTTGATCTCCTTGACCTTCTCATCATTCTTCTGTCCTTCTCGTATGTCACGTTCAAGGGTTGAATCCACGTCCATAGCAACTGCTTCAGCGCTAGTCACCATACATAAGTTTAACCTTGCAAACTCTTCACATAACTGGGGTTGAAGAGTTTGTACTGACAAATTGTTACATTGTCCCTTTCTACTTAGAGCATCAACAACCACATTAGCTTTTCCTGGATGGTAGTTGATTTTTATGTCAAATCATTTATTAATTCCAACCAACGACGTTGTCTAAGGTTGAAATCTGGCTGGGTGAATATGTACTTCAAGCTCTTGTGATCAGTGTAGATCTCTGTTCTTTTTCCCATTAGATAGTGTCTCCATATTTTCAGTGCATGAACAATAGCTGCCAACTCTAAATCATGGGTTGGATAATTCATCTCATGCTTCTAAAGCTGTCTTGAAGCATAGGCCACAACATGTCCTTCTTGCATTAAGACACATCCTAAACCATGACCGGATGCATCACAATAAACAACAAACTCCTTCTGCATATCAGGCATCACCAGAACTGGTGCACTAGTTAACCTCTTCTTCAATTCGGTGAAGCTCGCTTCACATTCGGGGGTCCACTTGAAAGCAACTCCTTTCTCAAGTAGCTTGGTTAGTGGTCGAGAGATCCCTGAAAATCCCTCGATGAATCGACGATAATAACCAACCGTGCCTAAGAATCTTCGTATATCATGTACACTATCGGGTGTTTCCCATTTGAGAACATCTGCCACTTTGTCCGGATCCACTGTTATACCTCCTTCTGATATGACATTACCCAAAAATGATACCTCCTTTAGCCAAAACTCACACTTACTAAGTTTGGCATATATATGGTGATGGCAAAGCTTCTGTAGAGCCATCCTAATGTGCTCCTCATGCTTTTCTTCAGTCTTGGAATAGATAAGTATATCATCGATGAATACCACTACAAACCTGTCCAAGTACTCCATGAATACCTTGTTCATCAGATACATAAAATAGGCAGGAGCATTGGTCAACCAAAATGACATAACTGTATACTCATATAGTCCATATCGAGAGACAAATGTCGTCTTGGGGATGTCTGAGGGTCGAATCTTCAACTGGTGGTAACCCGAGCGAAGGTCAATCTTAGAGAACACACATGCTCCTCGAAACTGATCAAACAAATCCTCAATTCTTGGCAGTGGGTACTTATTCTTGATTGTTACCGCATTCAAGGCACGGTAATACACACACAATCTTTGAGTGTCATCCTTCTTAGGTACAAATATAACTGTGCTCCCCAAGGCGACGAGCTAGGATGAATATATCCTTTTCCCAGTAACTCCTCAATATGGTCATTTAGTTCAGCTAGTTGTTTAGCATCCATTCTATATGACCTCTTATATATTGGGATCGTCCCAGGTACTAACTCAATGATAAACTCAATCTCTCGATCAGGGGGCATACCTGGTAAGTCATCTGGAAATACATCTGGAAACTCACTCACCACCCTGATGCCTTCTGTACTCTCAAGATGGTTGAGTTGTACAACTGCCTCTTGCGTCTAATCTGGCCTAAACTCCACTGTAGTGCCATCTAGATGTGTTAAGCAAACTATCCTAGTTGCACAATGAATTACTCCTTGATTCTTTGTTAGCCAGTCCATTCCTAGAATGATGTCTAGTCCTTGTGAGTCCAGTACTATTAGGTTGGCCACAAAGATACCCCCCCTTATATTTAGACCCACATTAGGGCATACATGCCTTGCTACCATCTCTCCTCCAAGAGAGTTTATTACCATTGCCCGATTCAAGAATGTAACTATCATGCCATGTTTCTTTACGAAATCTTTGGATATGAAAGAATGTGTAGCACCTCAATCAAACAATACTGTGGCAAGGTGTGAATTAGCAGGAAATATACCGATCATCACGTCAGGTGCTTCTTGAGCTTGCTCCAATGTCACATGATTGACACGTCCTGGTGGGTTCTGCTGCTTCTTTGGACAATTGTTAGAGTAGTGTCCCATTTCTCCACACTTATAGCACTAAACTCCAACAGCATTGTTCTGACCCTTGTTTCCTCCTAGTTGGTTCCGCTATGGCTATCCATTGGGATGGTTAGCTGGTGCTGTTGGGCGAGGTGGTTGAATCTACTAGCGGCGGGGGGGGGGGGGGGGGGGTCGCATTGGTTGGCATGGAGGTTGTTGTTGCTAGCACATCTGCTGGTTGTATGGTGTGGGTGGCCTATAGGTGGGGTTTGGGAACCTCTGTTCTGAGTAGGAGTTCATAGTACGAGTCATGGTATTGCAGGCTGAGGGGCAAAACGAGGGCGTACATTGCTACCAGAAGCATGTCCTTGAGCCAACTTTCTCTTACTGTCATCATCATCTAACTCTTTCTTGGTCATCTCTACTTCAAAAGCCTTGTCAACCAACTTCTGAAAGTTGTTGTAGTCATTGGAAGACATGGCGAACTTCAACTCCTTATGAAGCCCATTCTTGAAACAGAACTGCTTCTTAGAATCAGTGTCCACATCTGCTGGTGTGTAGCAAGACAACTGTGTGAATGTGTTCAAGTAAGCTCGCACAATCATACGGCCCTGGTTCAGCATGAGAAATTCCTCACGTCTTGCATGGACTTCTCCTTCGGGCACGAAGTGGTTGCGGAAGTTAGTTCTGAATTCCTCCCAAGTAATATTATCTAGGTTCTGATGGGCTTCAGTGAAAGCAGTCCACCAGTCGGCTGAAGGTCCTTGGAGTTGGTGAGAAGCTAGCAATACCTTCTCCCCTCTTTCACATTGAATAATCCTCAACTTGCTCTCAATTGCTCTAAGCCAATCATCAGCATCCATCGGCTCACTAACTGTGGCAAAGATGGCGAATGTGCTTTGAGCAGACAGATATGTAGGTTGCTAGGAAGGAAGTAAGCGCTTGTCTTTCTGATGTAAAGAAGTAAGAAGTACTCCCACACCTGCCTCTTCGCTCCCGAGGAGTCTATCAAACCGTCTTTAGCATCTTCCTCGTCAGGAAGGGGCGCCACAAGAGAAGGAGTAAGGAGCCTTTTTCGGGAACTTTGGAAGGTCTTGACTTTTCTTTTTCGGCCCAGCATCGGGGAAAGCACGCAAAGACTAGACTTGTTGGACAATTGAAAGGTTCTTGCTGAAGAGTTTCATTAATTGAGTATAGACATGGATCGGTGTTAAGAAAGTCTCTTAGAAAAGACCTGGGTTGAAAGGGTGGTGGTGGTGGAGGGTTGTGTGGTGGTGGTGGTGCTTGCTGCATATTGGTCACTATCTGAGTGAGATTGTTGAGCAGCTGGGTCTGAATGACCATCATTTGTTGCATCTACTGTGCTGCTGGGGCTCCCCGAGCACCCCTACCCATCCATCCTGGTAAACCTCCAAGTCCATCCTCTTGGGGTGGAACACCCCGACCACGACCTCTGCCTCTACCAGCCATCTGTATTGGGAATAACTGAAACTTTAGGATAATAGACGAGATATAGAAGAGTACACTATGGTAATACGGTCCCAACTAAATGCACAAGGGAAATGTATATATAGAAAGCAAATCCATTAATCAACTAGTGTGGATATGGACTGGATGCCAAGGCATTCCACAACTCGCACAACACACTAACAAGCCTATATACAATGACGTGGATGTGGACAGGATGCCTAAGCATTCCACAACTCACGTCGCACACACACACACCATGAAGCAAACCACTAATACAATATCATAGATAACATGACTCAAGACTAGAGAGGGCGTAGCTACACGCTCCTACATACTACGGGTAGGTGTCCTGAGCCGTCCAACAGGGTAGGGATTCTACTCCTACTCGCCTGGGTCCTCGTCGAAGTCCTCCTCGATCTCCTCCTTTGGGTCCTCCTCCGATTCCTCTAGTGAGCGCTCGCGGCAGTCGGGCGAGTCTGGGCCCCAGTGCTCACCGTCTGACGCGTATTGTGAGGGGTCCGGGTGAGTTGCAGTAATCCTTCGGTAGCGCCAGAGAAGCTGCTCGTAGTGGTCAGTGAACTCCCTATAGTCCTGAAGCTCCTGCTGACAACGCTGAAGTCGTGAGGACAACTCCACAACGTTGTTAAAAAGGCTCTCGCTTTGAGCGAGGTACAGAGGTCCCTCAACGTCGCGTCCAGCAAAGTTAGATGTGCCACTAGGGCGCTGAGGGTGAGCGCGTGCTCCGTGTGCTCCAGACGGAACATGTGGGCGTGACTCCAATATGTGGTCGCCTCCCACGTAGCATCCTCCTCAGCAGCACACTGAGAGCTCCTCCAAGCCGGAGAGTAGTGCACGTGCAGTAGCTCTGAGTCGTAGTAGATCGACAGCTGGCAAGTCCACTCCAGTCCACCAGTAGATAGCACAGAGGCCCTAGTAGTGTGGTAGATGAAGCGAACACGGTACTCACGGTACCCTGTTGCACGAAGGAGGGAGCAAAGGCGGCTACGCGTCCCCGCTGCAGCACTTCCAGAAGAGATCAGCATTTTCTCCCTACTGGGCGCGTGAGGTGGGGAGCGGCTGGCTAGAGCGTGTCAAGGAATACGACCACCAGTCATCTTGTGTGCCGTCTGCTTGATGCGTTCCATCTACAAATATTTGAAAAGGAGAGAGTGAGATCAATAATCAATAAATCATGTTAAAATAAAGACAATAAGTACAGTAAGGTAAGAAGCACAAGGATTGAGGTAGGAAACACAAAGTTTTGGAAATACTATTTTATAAGAAAATAGTATAATCCTTATTTCGTCCATTTCTAACTAGGCTTGCGTCCTACGGGCAACACGGCTTTGATACCACTTTGTCACGCCCGGTCATCGGAAGGGTGAACAGACACTATCCACATGTATGCCGGGATCAGTTGAATCGTAACATGCGTTGACGAAAGTGAAATATCATTACATAGCCATGTTCGATTACATAATAAGTCTTACATTATGACTCGAAGGTCTACAAATACACACCACTAACCTATATACATCATCTAAACTATTTACAAAGTTTAATACTACAGCGGAAGAGTAGTAGGTAGACATGACTCCATCTTCACAGGCAGTCGCGCGAAGGATCGCCAGCCTAGACCATGTCCTTCGGATTGACGAAGAAATCTTTTGGTGCCTCTTCGTCTTCATATTCTAAAGGGGAAGTAAACGCTTGAGTACATAGAGTACTCAACAAGTGTGGGAAGAGAATGACATGATTGGATAGAACAAGGATATGCCAATTATGGCTTAAGCACTATGCTTAGAACCTAACCTTAGCTTTCAGTTATCAATATCATAATAGGTAAATATTCCAACACACAATAATGATGATGAATTTAACTTGAATCATAAATAACCACCATTTCCCAACCATAGACTAATTATGAATTGGCCCCAAGCCGCTCTTGTCCGTGAGCACAACTGTCATGACAGTTTTACCAAATCTCTACAGAGAGCGTACCCTTTACCCACAAGAGTGATTTCATCCCCTGTTGCCAGGTGGACTGAGTAAACCTCCATGTAGCCAGTGGTGATCAACCACATTTCACACTTTCGTAGGTGTGCGGCCAAGAGATTACTATATGGTCTTTACAAAGGTACTCCCGACTAGTGCTAACCCACTGAGGTTTCACCGTTGAGGTATTCCTGGAGTAACCCTCCACCTCATAAGCCCCCTCTTGAGACTTGCGATTCCCAGAGCAGTACCCGTTGAAGTGTAGCAACGACACTTCTCCCGGTACTACCAAATGTATCCCGCAGAGGTTCTTGTTTCGGTTGGGGCACGCTGAGATCAAGAGCAAGATGGTGACGCGGGAGATTTACGTGGTTTGGGCCGCCTCAGCGTAATACCCTACTCCATGGGGTGTGTGTTGTTGTATTGAGAATCGCTAGGAAGTATCATTTATCGCTCAGCCTGGATTGTCCCTTTGTATCATGCGGCTCAGTCCTTTTATAGTCTAAAGACTGACGGTTACATCATTTGCCTGGCTTGACATGTGGCCCTGGCGTGTTTAATAGCCTAATACATTGTGTATGATCATTAAACATGGTTAATAATGTGATAATGTGCCTTAATGGCTGCATTACCTCTATTAACAGTGCTTCGATTGTGTGTCATTAATACATCATTAATGACACATAATTCGGTCTTGTAATTGTCGCTTTAACTGTCCCTTGAATGTCCGTGCTAGAAGAGATCTACCAATATATTCGTTCATGATGAAGGTCCGAAGGCTCCACACGTGGTAGTTTCGGAGCTTCCCCTTGCGGGGAGGTAGCTCCGGAACCGCTATACACGTGTCGACACCGAAGCTTCCCTCTGCTAGGGGTTAGGTCCGGGGTCGTTATACATGTGTAGATCGCGGAGCTTCCCCGTGTTGGGAGTTTAGCTCCAGATTTACATTACATGTGTCAATCATCGGAGCTACCCATATGAGGGATGCGGGTCCGGTGTAATATGACATGTGAGGCCTGAGGAAACCTTCAACTTTGACAGATAGAACTCTCTTGTACTTCTTGCGGTATCGTGGGGTACCCGGTACGCAGGGTACCGACAGTGGCCCACGAGCCCACCTCTGGGAGAAACCCTTTGGGTTAAGTTATTCTACCAGAGGTGGGGCCATCCTTGATTCTCGCGCTTCGACTTCAAAAGTCTTTTGATGCGCCGTTGGGGCGATGGTCTGGGATTAAACCATCGTCGTGTGGCTTGTTATGAATGCAGTAGATGAGATCTTTGAGTGCGGATCTCACGCAATTGAAGGTCACGATTTCCTAATACAAAAACCGTATCGGTTCGGAGCGCCTTGTCAGGGTGCCGCCTTTGGGTTTCCCGCCACCCATCATGACAATGGTTCACCTGGGGTAAGAACCTCGATTTCTTTGTTGAGGTGGCCCCGGGCCCATTCGTCACTGATGGGGTAGACTTTTGAAAAGTGACTTCGCTCTCGCTGCGGTTTCCATCCAAGCGTCGCGGAGGCTTACTTAAGAAGGAAAGTATGCGCGGTTTGAGGAATCTTTACGCTTTCGATCAAACTTGCGCTCAGAGCCTCCCAAACTCCACCTAGCTTTGCTTTCCTTTGCTCCACTTTGCCGCGATGGAGTTGGGTCTTCCCAAGAGCCGCCTCAAGAGAAAGGACGATTTGATGAAGGTCCGGACCTATATGGGGTGGTCCAGTGACTCCTTCAGCTACCTGATCTGCGCCGACGAGCTCCAGTTCAAGAAGGAGCGTAATGGCGACATGGTGTACTTCTCTGCGTACGCCATGGTGGGATTGCTCCCACCTTTTCGACCTTTCTTTCAATGTTGTTGGACTTTTACGGTCTCCAGCTATATCATCTTGGCACCCATTCTCTTCTATAGTGGCAACCTTCATCCACTTCTGCGAGATGTGGGTGGGTGTTCCCCCCTGCATCGAGCTATTTCGTACCTTCTTCACCTTCTACACCACCGGTAAGGGGACTGAGCTTCTTGGCTTCTACTATTTCGTGAAGCACAAGAACTTCCCCTTCAAATACTTGAAGTCATTCCCTTCTAGCAAATGGGATGACTGGAAGAAGGATTGGGTCGTCATTGCAGTGGAGGAGCACAAGAGGTTGGAGCTGCCCTAAGGACTCCCCAACGTTGATACCGACACTTGGAGTGTAGTTATGAAGCTGTGAGATGCCTTTAACCCCGTCCTGACTAGGATCCGAGAATGCGTGGAGGGTGGAGTGACCCCTCATATTGTCTTCTGCAATATCCTGGTCAATAGATGGGCTCTGTTGAGGAAGAGGGAGAAGTTCACCTGGGCTCTCAATAGCATGATGGATGACGACCGGATCGAAACCGGTCTGAAATACAATTTGATGATGAAGCTTTGAAGCTTGATCTCAAGAAATTTCAGCATGGGATAAAAATCGAAGGCGACGACTTGGTTCCTCCGACTGCTTTCCTTCCTCTGAACATGGAGCCATACTTTAGCAGAGAGCTCCAAAGGAAGATGCCGGCACTTGATGACCTTGATGAGGTGGAGAAGCATTCGACCTCCAGGGTGGTAATCCCAGGAGCTTCTGAAGGAGGGCCTGCCTCCGCCCCTAGCCAAAGGGTTGAAGACATCGGTAATGGCAAGGGCAAAGAGCCAGTCGAACCCTCCAGTCGGAAGAGCAAGCTGAAGCATGCTGATGGGAGGTCCGTCAGGGCTGCTCCCTCTACAACGGCTCCTTCTCCCCGACGGAGGAGGTCTTCTGCGACTGCTCCTTCTCCGGCGCACACGTCTTGGAGAGGCGCTAGCTTCGGGCAGTCAACACCGGCTTCAATGTCGGCTAAGAGCTCCAAGCCCGGGAGTTCTTCCCGACCAAGAGAAGCTCTGATCGAGAGGACTCCGGCTGCCGCAAGTGGTCCCCAGCTGAGGTACGAAGTCGTTGTGTCGCCAGACTTGGTAGACTCTGGCTCTGGGCCTCAGAAGAAGAGGGTATGAGGTGATTGGAGTGGTAGCATCCTTAGGTAAGCATCGAGTGCTCACCTTAAAATGTTAGCTGTCATGGACTTGGATTCAGAGTCCTCGCCGGAAGCTCCCGTGGTAGCGCCGGACCACGGGGGAGAAGTTGAAGATGTACCTCTGGCAACATTGTCTGAGGCTGATGCTCCCGTACCAGAGATGTCAGAAGTTCCGACCTTTGATCCGGAAGTCATCGAAGCCCTGGCCGCTAAGACAGAGGCAATTGAAGCCCCGACCATTGAGCTGGAGATGGTTGAAGCTCCAACCCTTGGGCCAGAAGTTGTTGAAGGTCCGGCGGCTAAGAAGGAAATGCTTGAAGCTCTGGTCGCTAAACTGGAAGTGACTGACACATCGGTGTCTGAGCCAGAGGTGGTAGGGGCACCGGATGAAGCTTCAGCCGCTGCCCCAGAGGTGTCTAGACCAGAGCCGGAGCAGCCTGAAGAGGTGGTGACAGGTCCTCCACCCTCGAAGCCGGTAATTGAAGACCCGGAAGTAGCACCTTTGACTTTTGGTATGGAGGTGGGAGTTCCCCCAGTGGGTTCTTCCTCTACTGTTGCTGAAGGGCTTCCAGAGAGTGGCCCTAGTGTTGCAGGAGCTCAGGGGACCACCCTTGTAAAGTGGGACCCAATTTTTTTGATGTAGAATCCTCTGGAGCCAGCGGAGTTGATCCCAGCAGGTTCGGAGTCTATCCCTCTATCGTTGTCCATAGACAACGCCTACTCGAGCCTCTGACAAGTCCAACTCGCCTTCGATCATGAGAGCAAAGCCCTAGAGGAGGAGCACGACACCTTGAGACGTTGGCGCAATAGACTCCACTTCGAGACCAGGCTTGCACAGACAAGGCTGGTTGATCAGAAGGAGTGGATCAAGAGGGAAAAAGCCCAGTTGGAATACTCGGACAAGCTGATGGAGGAGAAGGAAGCTGCCATCAGGGCGCTCGACGCTAACTCTAGGGAGATCCTTGAGCAAGCCAAGGAGAGGCGTGATGCTGCTGATGAGCGTCACGAAAACTTCAATGAATTGAATGAGGTCCTCCTGAAGTGCCGAGTGGACCTTGATGTTGGGGAAGAGAAGCTCCTAGAGCGGTAGGACGATATTGTGAAGAGGGGGGCGGAGGTCACCCAAAAATTGACTCTGGGTGAACAGAATTTGGCAGATCGTAGCAAAAAGCTGGATCTATGGAGACAAGAGGAGAAGGAGAAGTACTGGAAACTGGGGCAGGAGTTCTTGAAAAGAGAGGCTGACGTTGCCACCAGGGAAGGGAAAGTAAGAGGCAGAGAAAAAGACTTGTCGGAAAGGCGGAACCGCATCCACCTTCGGGAGACAGAGCTGACCGATCGAGAGAAGCAAGTTGCTGAGAATATGCAGCAGCATGTCCAAATTGGTCAAGCGCCTCGCTCATGAGGGTTCAGAGCTTGCAGTCACCTGAAAGTCACTGGAGGAGTTGCGGAGCTTGAAGGAGACTAAGTCCATCCAAGTATGGGACTTCTTGGGACGAGCCAACGACGCGCTGACGCCATTAGGCTTTAGTCCTGTATGTCCGGACAATCCGGAGTTGGACTTGGACCAAGCGCTAATGGCCCTCAATGCTGTTGGTGGCAAACTCGACACGATGGGGGACGTCATTGCGGACCAGCTGGAGACAGAGGGGAAATCTCTGGCTATAAACGTCGCAGAGTATGTGCTTACGTGTTATGTGAGCCGAGATCCCCAATTCTTTCTGGACCTGGTGCTCCAAGGTCCCGTTCCTGAAGAGGAGGACGCCACCAAGGCCAGTGTCCAGGAAGTTGCCAAGAAAGTTGCCACATTCTTCCGCAGGACTTAGTACCTCCGGTAGCTAGGACTTTTTCCTTTTGTCTTCTACTGTGATCCCAATTTTGTAATCCAATGCTTCGAATTAATGAAATCCTCTTTGCCATGAACTTTATTTTATTGTTGTTTTGTCTTCAATATAATGTGTTCGGTCTTGTTGGCCCCCTGGTATATGTGCACAATTGAAGTGTGTACATGTACCAAAGGATTTGATAGTATATATTGATGACTTGAACGCTTCACACTTGTAGATTTTAGGTCCGAACTCTTCATTTCCGACGCGTCGACGGCAGGCCCCCCTTGGATTGGCGGAGCTTGGTAGCTTCGACGTTACCCACCATGAACGTATAAAACGTCGACGGCGGGCCCCCTAGGATTTATCGGAGCTTGGTAGCTCCTGATGTCATCGCACAAATAGTTGAAGGTAGACCCCCCAGGGGTTGTCGGATCTTTGTAGCTCCGACATTACCCATTGTCATCATATTAAACGTCGACGACGGGCCCCCTTTGAGGATGTCGGAGCATAGTAGCTCTGGCGTCTTCCACCATCGCTATGAATTTTTGTTTTTCCTGCACATTAAATACAAGAAAAGAATAAAATTTGTCCTCTTGTCTATAAATCATTTGTGATGTATCATTCTTATTTGAGCTTTAAATCCGAAGAAACTTGATATGGTAACAAGCATATTGATATAATCTTTCCAGACCCATATAAATTTTTAGTACTCACCCTACTGAGGCCTGCCGGGATGTAGGTAAAGTGGCGTGCTTAGGGTGTAGGACCAGACTAAGTCGATAGCACACTCAGGACCTATGTTGGCTTGGCGTTCAGACAAGTAGACTATACAGCATGTCAAGATCCAAAGAGATCAATAATATAACTTGTAACACATATGAATAACTTGGGCAAAAACTAAAAAAGAATTGTACAACTTCATTATAGACAAGAAGGTTAAAAACAATAATTTGATAGATCGAGCCTTGTACAAAAATAAATGCACGTGGAGTCTGTTATCACACAACAATGTCTTTCATTATAGGTCCGGATTACAGGGGAGACAAGGACACACTTAGGGTGCGGGACCAAGCTAAGTGCGCTATACATCTTGTACTAACCCAGGGTAGGTAGTTACACTTTTAGTGCTATGACTGTGTGAAGTGTACTTGAACTTCTGGGACCTTCTCGGAGGGGTCCGGATGTTCTCTTGGAGGACCTATCCATGTCTGTATAGTGATTCTATAAGATACATTGTGTGTAATTACAGACTCACCTCCGTGATTCTATGCATAAAACTTACGGAGGTGCTCGATGTTCCAAGTATTAGGAAGTGGAGTCCCATCCTCAGTTGCCAAGCGAATTCATCCAAGTCGGGATACTTTGATCACTCAGAAAGGACCTTCCCAACTGGGGGAAGGTTTATTCATCCCTTCACGAGTTAGTATCTTTCGAAGCACCAGATCACCTTCTTCAAGCTATCGATTGTGCACATGCCTTTGATGATAGCGCCGGAGCGCTTGGCGATAACGTGCGTTCTGAACAGCTGCTTGGCACCTTCCCTCGTCGACGAGGTCAAGGTCTTCACGCCGGAGCTGGTCCTACGCGGCTTCGTCGAAGAACCAGGCCCGAAGGGACCCCAAGGTGATCTCCAGAGGAAGGACTGCTTCAGCTCCATACACCAGAAAGAAGGGTGTTTCTCCAATTGACCGGTTAGGTGTTGTCCTGTTCGCCCACAATGTAG
Organism: Tuctoria greenei; assembly: GCA_036927565.1. NCBI lineage: Eukaryota > Viridiplantae > Streptophyta > Magnoliopsida > Poales > Poaceae > Tuctoria > Tuctoria greenei. The sequence goes on from JAYESD010000002.1 coordinate 46,129,319, forward strand.
ATGGAAGCTCTTCAATATAGTTGGCTCCATGCTTTTTCGGGCGCTCATACGTGTGCGTCTTGAGTCCTTTTAAGATTTTTGCGTTTGCTCTCCCGGGTTGGCCATTACTTGCTGGGTGAGCTACTGAGGCGTAGCTGGGTTGAATGTCAAGGTCTTAGCAATATTCTTGGAATGCAGCACTTGTGAATTGGGTTCCGTTGTCAGTTATGACCTTGTTCGGAACTCCAAATCTGCATATAATGGACTTCAAGAACTTGATTGTTGATTGTCACAACTGGAGTTGCTTCTGGCCACTTGGTGAACTTGTCGATGGCGACATACAAGAACCTATAACCTTAGACGAATTTTGGGAATGGTCCCAAGATGTCCATGCCCCACAAAGTGAATGGCCATGTAGGAGGTATCAGTTGTAGTGATTGAGCCGGCATGTGAATCTTTTTTGCGTGGAACTGGCACACTTCACATTTTTTTCACTAGCTCAACTGCATCTTGGAGTGTTGTAGGCCAGTAAAATCCATACCGGAAAGCTTTATCGACCAACGTGTGGGAGGAAGCATGGTTCTCACACTCACCTCTATGGATTTCAGTGAGTAGCTCATGACCCTCTTCCCTTTCAATGCACCTCATTAGGATGCCATTGGCATCGCGCCGGTAGAGATCCCCTTCTACCAACGTGTATCTTTTAGCCAATCTGACAATCCGGTCAGCGGATACACTGTCTTCAGGAAGGATATTGTCTTTCAAGTAGCTCTGGATCTTTGAGATCCAGGCATTAGAGCTAAGTTGAGCTTCTGAGTCTTGCGTGTTGGGCTTCTCTAAGCTTCCGGTAGCACCTATGACCCTTGGTGGACACCATGGTAACAGGGCCACCGGAACTGCCAGCTTCGAGGTGCTGGTCTCGCCCCCTTCGCTCAGTTCGGCAGGCTGAGCTGTTGATCTTGACAACCTCCGGACAAAGATTCCGTCAGGAGCCGGAGCTCCATTTGAGGCTTTTGTCGAGAGTTCGTCAGCTTCAACGTTATATAGACGCTGAACATGGTGGAGATCCAGGACTTCGAAGTCCTTCTGGAGCCTCTGGACTTCAAGAAGATAAGCAGCTAGTTGAGGATTGTTACAGGAGCATTCACCTTTGACTTGTTTGATGATGAGTTGTGCATCACCCTTCACCAACAACTCTTTGATACCATAAGATAGTGCCACCTTGAGTCCGTAGATGAAAGCTTCATACTCCGCCATGTTGTTGGTCGCCTTGAAATCAAGGTGAACCATGTATTTGACCTTCTCCCTAGTCGGAGCGAGGAGAAGGATTCTAGCTCTGGCCCCCTGCTTTTGCACAGACCCGTCAAAGTAGAGAGTCCAGTGAGGTTCGGTGAATATCGGGACTTTGGGTTCCAATTTCTGCTCACTGTGGCCCCCAGGGATTGATGGAGAGGGAGTCCGTTCCGCCATGAAGTATGCCAGGGCTTGATTTCCGATTGCTTGTTGTGACACGAATTCGAGATCGAACTCGGCCAGTTCCGTTGCCCACATTGCAATGTTCCCAATAGAGTTAGGGTTATGCAAAATAGCACGTAGTGGAAAAGAAGTTACCACTGATATTTTGTGGGCCTAGAAATAATGACGAAGCTTCCTTGAGGCAATAAGAACTGCGTAAAGCAGCTTATGCACCTCAATATATCTTGTTTTGGCGTCATAGAGTACTTCGCTGATGAAGTACACTAGGCGCTGGACGGTCTGGACCCTCTCGAAGGGGCCCAAAGCTTCTTCTTCATCGACCTGGACCTTTCTCGAGGGGTCCAGACCTTTTTGCTAAGTTTCTTGGACCCTCCCGGAGGGGTCCAGATCATCTTGGTCGGCCAGGTGAACCCCCTCAGGTGAATGAGGTTGATCTCCTAGCATTTTGCCTTGAGGTTCCGTGTCTGGGGGTTGGGACCCAGACACGCCTTCAGGTAGCTCCGGACCCTCCTGGAGGGGTCTGGGTTCCTGGACTGGACATGGCTCCGGTTTTTTCGCGACCAGGACCATACCGACAACTTCGGGGGTTGCCAAAATGTAAAGCAGTAAAGTCTCACCAGGATTCGGAGCTACCAAGATCGGTAGTGTGGTGAGAAGTTGTTTCAGCTCTTGAAACGCCTTTTCTGCTTCTTCAGACCAATGAAATGGTCCGGACTTTCTCAAGAATTTGAAGAATGGAAGTTCCCGCTCTGCCAGTCTTGAGATGAACCAGCTGAGCGCAGCTAGACATCTAGTTTACTTCTGGACATCCTTGATGTGGGCTAGGGGCCGCATATCTTCTATAGGCTTGATTTTCGCCAGATTTGCTTCAATTCCTCGGTGAGTTACTAAGAAACCTAGAAGCTTCTCGGAGCTTGTAACACCCTCATTTTCATGCATCATGCCCTATATACATTCATATACATGTTTAACATTAACCCACATAAAGAGGAATAGGTTTAAAATTGATTTGGGACAAAACCGCACTTAAAATGCTAAAAAGTGCGGACTAGTCCAATTTTACTGAGGACTAGTCTGATTTCTCTCTAACTAAAATCAGACTTGTCCGTTTTTGCTGCGGACTAGTCCGATTTTGCCTCTGGACACTTTCGGACTTGTCCGATTTTATGTGGACTAGTCCGATATTCCAAGAATCCTTGAAAATTTGCTAAGTTTCTGGACTTGTCTGGACTAGTCTGGTGTTCCAGCGGACTTGTCCGTTTTCCTCTTTGACTAAAGTCAGACTTTTCCGATTTTTTGCCACACTTGTCCGATTTCTTTCTGACTAACTCTGGACTAGTCTGGTCCTTGTCAGACTTGTCCGATATTTCGCGACTCCGAGTTGATCTTTTGTTTCACGACTGGTTTCTTGAGTTTCACATTAAGTGGGCCTAGGGACGTTGTGCCTAACTCTTTTAGAGCCCATGAGGGACCCTAAACCGGCCTCTACTCATCTCAAACTCGAAATCCATCTAACCCTAGCCTCCACCTCTATATAAACAACCCCACCCCTTAGCTTGACATCTATTTGCCACTTTTCCACCCCACCCAAACCCTAGTTCGTGGAGAGCCACCACCAAGGAGGGAGGAGGAGATCCCAAGCAAGAAGAAGAAGAGGAGGAAACGAAAGAGAATCAAGATCTCCATCAAGTTTCGTTCTTCATTACCAATTCATCTCCAAGTTCATCCCCAACCCTACATCATCAAGATCCAAGTTTTACCTCCAAGTTTCTTGATTTATTGGAGTTCTAAACACCTGGTATACCTTCTATTACCTTTTCCTTACGTGAATTCAACCCCTAATCTCCAAATTTATGTCGATCTAGAAAACCCTAGTTCGCTAGATCTGCGAAGTGTGGACTAGTCCGACCTTCTGCAGACTAGTCCAATTTTACTAACTAAATTCTGTTGAATTAATTCTAAAATTAGATCTAATCACATCCAAACCTGTATAAACTTGTTAAAATCTATTAGAACTAGTTAGTAATCATTAAATTCAATCTATTAACAAGTTCTACCTTGCATTTGCATTAGTCATGCATGTCATGACATAGTGAGTAATATTTGTGCACTCTTTGATTGTGTTTGTTGTCTTGTATGTTTATTGTGCGGATTAGACGGATTTGCGCTAGAGAATGCCGCGGAGGATCTACAGCACCAAGAGTTTGAAGGCTTTGACCCGAACCAATCCCAAGAGCAAGGCAAGTGTCCTTGAAGCATATTGATCTTGTTTTTAAAATAAAAGTTTTGTTTGCAAAATTGCATGCTTGTGTCAATTTGATGGGAATCCTATGATAGGAAGTTTACTAGACTTGCCTAACCACCCTTGTCACCTAGAATTTATGGTAGAGAGTCGGGGAGGGATTTTTACCTTTTTGCTTCGCTTAATCAACTGGGGTAGGAAAACAACTATACCACTCAATTTAATTATGAATTAATGAGATTGTGGTTGACATGAACTGGTTAAATATGATATGGTAATGGGTGATCTAAGCAAGCCTGACATGTGGATGGGTTGGATGTTATGGTGGTTTGCTTGCTTTAGATCTAAGGACCAATTCATGCAAGAATAAGCCAGGATTACAGTGCCACCAAGAGACCAAGTATGGGTGCGGCGTAGCTGATTAATTAGGGCTTTGCTAGTGCTATTTGAACAATTAAGGATGCTCGGGGAAGGGGTAGTCAGATTGGGTTTGTTGTTGATTGGTGGGACTACCCTGGGATCCGAATGGCTCAAGAGGGGGCCCTTGGTTGAAGATGTGCTCTGTGGGAGACATCGCCACCGGTGAAACTTCAGTGGGGTCTAAATAGGCTAGTAATCCCTTTGTAAAGGCTATTTTGTGATCTCTTGGCCATACACCAAAGGAAATGTAATTGGCATAAGTGAGGTTCTTTAGTCGCCGACGGGTGATGAAATCACAAACACGTGGGTAAAGTGGTACAAACTCTACAGAGTCTAATAAAACTATCATGATAGTCGTGCTCCCGGTTATGAGCACCTGGACAACTTCCATGATTAGAGGGAACTTGGTATTGGGATGGTGTTTGGGATGGTTATGGTTTGGTAATGGTTATGGCTGGTTATGGATTAATTTCTGGTATTGAATATGGTTATTGGCAAATGGTTAAATCTGGAATTATTGATGATGGTAGTGAATTCAGGCTGGTATTATGATATTACTTATGATTATGATGGGTTTACTTCACATACATATAATATATTGCTTTTCAAATGTTTTAATGTACTTTTCAGCACTCAGCTATTATTATTGTCATCATTTGAATCAGCCACATGTCATAGTTTCCACACTTGCTGAGTACGACATGAACTCACTCTTGCAATTCCCCCACCAACAGTTGCAGGTCAGGATTGGGAGTTTAATGGCGATAATGCGGAGTTCTAGCCCGTGTCTACCGTCAGCTTTGCCTGTGGAGTTTTGGAGCTGTGCTACCCTATCGCTTATGCTTCCTAGCCTTTTAGTTTGCTTATTTAAGTTTATTTCCGCTTCATTAGTTGAACTTGTCATTAACAATAATTAGAGTTTGTATTCGAGAATACTCTGAATTTGTAATAAAATTTGGTTAATTAATCTTGTTCTGTTGTAATTTTTTGTATACTCTTTTGTGAGTGCACTCGTGTATGTGTGTTGAACATCCCGGGCATACATATGTGTTCACTTGGTTCATTTTTGGAACCGGGTGTCACAAGATGGTATCAGAGCCACGGGTTGACCGTAGGACGCAGCCTAGATAGAATGGACACTTTAGAGCACATAGGAGCACTCAGGAATCGATGTGTTTTTGCTTGGTGTGTTGTTTGCTATATATATTGCTTGCTTGTGTGCTTAATAGAGGATTTTGGGATACTTTAGCATTTCCATGTCCACCTAGGCTAGTTAGTTGCTTAGTTTCATATCCCTTGATACATATAGTTGGAAACGGTTTTCTAATTCTTACCTATTGCTTTTCTCCAGATGGTGAGAACTCGCAACCAGGAGGAGAACCATGGAGAACCTCAGAACAACAATGGACAAGGATCTGCTCATGGATCTATCAACATTGAGCAGCTTTTGGCTATGCAAAACCAGCTCATGCAGACCATGATATAGACTATGGGACAGTTGTAGGCTGGTAACATCAACAATCAGCCCCACATGCCTCCACCGCCACCCCCACCTCCTCATAACCGGTTGGGAGAGTTTATGAGGACTAGGCCGTTGACCCTTGCTCAAGCCGCTGACCCTATGGATGCGGACGATTGGCTCAAGTCTGTGGACAAGAAGCTGGCTATTGTCCAATGCAGTGACCGGGAGAAAGTGCTATTTGCATCTCATGAACTAGTTGGAGCAGCTGCGGATTGGTGGGATTCCCTATGCAATGCTCATGAGGATCAAGAGGGGATCACATGGGCGGAATTCAAGGAGAGTTTCCGTTCTCATTATGTGTCGGAAGGTGTTATGATCTTGAAGAGGCAAGAATTTGAGAACTTGAGGCAAGGAAGATCGAGCGTGGGTGATATCTCAATAAATTCACTCAACTCTCAAGGTATGCGCCTGAGGATGTGATTCGGAACAGCCGGAAACAATACTTATTCATGAGGGGCTTGAACAATGAGATCCAAGTGCAATTGCTCAACTGTGATTATGCCAATTTCCAGAAGCTTGTGGACAAAGCAATTGTGGTTGAGAACAAGGTCCGTGAGATGGAGCAAGACAACAAGAGGAAGGCGCCATATCAAGGACACCAACAAGGAAGTAATGTGCGCCCTCGCTTTGCGCCTCCTTATGCGCCATATTACAGCTTCTCTACTCCTATACAGCGCCCTGGATTTGCAACGTGCCCAACTCAATTTATGCAGCAGCGCCCTGTCATGCAAGCACCTAGGCATCCAACGCCTTATACACCCCGTGCTAATTTTCCTGGTGCAAATGTTCAAAATCAAGCTCGTCCCAATAATTCTGGTGGAGTTAAGAAGTGCTATACTTGTGGAGAAGTTGGACACTTTGCGTAGCAATGTCCTAAGTTAGGCCTTGGTCAAGGAAGCAATGCGCCGAGGCAAAACCTAAGACCCAATGGAGGACAGCCACAAGGGAAACATGGATAGTAGAATTTCGCTCGTGGCAATGTAAACCATGTCTCTATGGAGGATGCTCAACAAGCGGATGACGTGGTCATTGGTATGTTTCTCGCCAACTCCAATCCCGCGACTATGTTATTTGATTCTGGAGCATCGCATTCATTCATTGCATCAAAGTATGTTGCCAAGTATAGTTTGCCTATCTCTCATATGAAGTTTACTCTATTGGTTAAGTCTCCTGGAGGAGAGATGAGGACAAATATAGTATGTCCAAAAGTAAGCCTTAGAATAAGGGGGGTAGACTTCTCCTCCAACCTCATTGTTTTGGATTTTCAAGGATTGGGCCTTATACCTTGTATGGACTGGTTAAGGAAGCACAATGGAGTTACTGAGTGTGCCACGAAAACGGTAAAGTTGACCAATAAAGAAGGGATCACTATAGAATTTTGAAGCATCTCAAACCGCACCGAAGCGATTCGAGTTGAATCATATGGACAGTGCCGCAATTGAGGAGATTCCGGTGGTGTGTGAATTTTTGGATGTTTTTCCGGACGAGTTGTCAAGTATGCCACCTGATCGAGATATTGAGTTTGTTATTGATTAAATATCTGGAACTGCACCTATAGCTAAGAGGCCGTATAGGATGCCTCCTATGGAATTAGCGGAGCTGAAGAAGCAAATTCAAGAGCAACTAGTGATTATTTGGTTCGGCGAAGGGTGGCCCGATCTTCATGACAGGAGGTTCAAGAACAAGATAACTTGCTGTAGAAACAGCGCGGATAACTAGCTTTATACCTGACCAAGGTTGGATGCGACCAAGCGACGGGGAGAGAGACACCGAAACCGCGAAGACTTCAACTCGATCTCCGAACGACCACAGAACCACAACCGGAGCTAATCCACACAAGATGGGGCAGCCATACTGGAACCCACAGAGCATGAATTAGTGGATCTCAGAGAGATCTCTCCACAAGTTCAAGAAGAACAAGGAAGAACAAGGGTTGAGTAAGACACTCAAGCAGCTCAGCTGCAAATTTCACTGGAATAATCTTAATTCATCAAAAAGTCCTTATTGGCTTACAATAGAGGGGTATTTATACCAACAACTAGTCTAAAAATAGATGTGAACTGAAAAAGCCACGTGGGAAGGTGGAAGGCCAACTGGCTTGATCATTCATGCAATGGTCATCAATTTCCTGCATGTCTTTTAACCTTTTGAGTGATCTTCAGTGTTTTAATCATAACTCCACCTAGGGACATCCAAAAGACATGGGACCAGATGCGTTGGAAAGATAATTTGATAACCTTTCACACAATGTGTAGAATTCTTCACGAAATATTGTAGAGTGATACAGTTTCTCACAAAAACTTGGATATCAGGTTGACTATTGATCTTCTAAGCAGTCTGCACCAAAAGCACTCGGCTGCCAAGCTGGGAGCTCTAAAGCACTCGGCACTTAGTGGCATTAAAAGTTGACTTCAACACCTTTCCAACAAGTACTCATGGACCTTCACAGCTTCTATGAATCAAGAGATATGACTGTTTCTTCATGACAGTTCTGCCAGGCCGAACTGGTTCGACGTAGTTCTCCTCTCTGGTTCAATCGTGGCGTGTCCTTGTCATCCTCCTTGGTAAACCTGAGTAATAGAAATATGTATGATTTAGGAAGTATATAATTCTCATTAATAAATGGAATTTCACAAAGTAGTGCGTGCACCTCTTGTTGTAGCTGTTTAGCTCGGCTACGAGTAATTGGTCCATCGAAAACATGAGCTAGTGCAGCTTGACTTGATGATTGTTCCATCTTGCTTGATGTAGTCGGTATACTTGATGGTGTGGTTGGCGTGGGCATATCATCCTCCCCCCTTGAAAAAGATTCGTCCTCGACTCTTCGAATCCAAAGAATGGAGAGAGGTCGGACACATTGAAACTGGTACTTACGCCATAAGTACTTGGCAGATCAATTTCATAAGTGTTGTCGTTGATCTTGCGTAGAACTTTGAATGGTCCGTCAGCCCGGGGTTGCAACTTGTTCTTGCGCAGCTCTGGAAAACGATCCTTTCGAAGGTGCACCCAAACCAAGTCCCCTGGTTCGAACAACACATTCCCGCAACCCTTGTTAGCGTACTTCTCATACTTCTTTGTCATCTTTTCAATATTGTCCCGAGCCCTATCATGAATGTTCTTGACAAATTCAGCTCGCTTGCTTGCATCGAAGTTCACACATTCCTGCATGGGTAAAGACAAAAGATCTATGGGAGCAGTGGGTGTGAATCCATATACAATTTCAAATGGACAAAATCTAGTGGTTGAGTGTACTGCCCTATTGTATGCAAACTCAACATGTGGCAAGCTTTCTTCCCATAGTTTCAGGTTCTTCTTAAGGACAGCTCGGAGCAACATTGATAGTGTTCGATTCACAACTTCAGTTTGGCCGTCCGTTTGCGGATGACATGTTGTGGAGAACAACAGTCTTGTCCCAAGTTTGCCCCACAATGTCTTCCAAAAGTAGCTCAAGAACTTGGTGTCACGATCCGACACAATGGTACGTGGCATTCCATGTAGTCGCACGATTTCCCTGAAAAATAATTCAGCAATACGGGAAGCATCGTCGCTCTTGTGGCAAGGAATAAAATGTGCCATTTTGCTGAAACGGTCAACCACGACAAAAATTGAATCCCTTCCCCCTTTGGTCCATGGTAACCCAAGAACAAAATCCATTGAAATATCCTCCCAAGGTGCATTAGGAATAGGAAGGGGAGTATATAAACCATGTGGGTTCAGACGAGACTTAGCCTTGTGGCAGTTTTCGCAGCGAAGAACATGTCTCTCTACATCTCATCGCATTTTTGTCCAAAAGAAATGGTCAGCTAGCACTTGCTCCGTCTTCTTGGCTCCAAAATGGCCCATAAGTCCACCTGCATGAGCTTCCTGCACGAGTAAAAGTCGAACAGAGCAATATGGAATACAAAGTTTGTTAGTGCGAAATAAAATTCCATCATGCACATGATACTTTTCCCATCCTTTGCCATTACGGCACTTGGCATATGGTTCAGCAAAGTAAGAATCAGTGGCATATAATTCCTTTATACTTTCCAATCCGAGAATTTTAGCATCAAGTTGTGTGAGCAAAGCATGACGTCGAGATAAAGCATCAGCTACAATATTATCTTGACCTTTCTTATATTTGACAATATAAGGAAAGGACTCAATAAATTCACTCTACTTAGCATGTCGTTTATTCAGTTTTAGTTGTCCCTTAATATGTTTCAATGATTCATGGTCTGAATGTATTACAAATTCTTTAGGATAAAGGTAGTGTTGCCAAGTTTCCAAACTCCAAACGAGAGCATATAATTCTTTATCATAAACTGGATAATTCAAAGTCAGGCCAATTAGCTTTTCTCTGAAGAATGCAATTGGTCTCTTTTCTTGCATCAGCACGCCTCCAATCCCAACTCCACTTGCATCACGTTCAATTTCAAATGTCTTGTGGAAATCTAGAAGTGCAAGGATTGGGGATGTTGTGAGCTTCCTCTTTAATTCTTCAAAAGCCTTTTGTTGTGCTTCTCCCCATTTGAAAGGTATGTCTTTCTTGGTCAGCTCATTGATTGGAGCAGCGATTGTGCTGAAATCTTTCACGAAGCGCCGGTAGAAACCAACAAGTCCAAGGAAGCTTCTCACTTGGCTCACGTTATGTGGGGGCCTCCATTCGTGTACAGCCTTGACTTTCTCAACATCCACCTCCACGCCTTGTCCTGAAACAACAAAACCAAGGAAAACTACCTTGTTGGTGCAGAAGGTGCACTTCTCAAGGTTAGCGTACAATTTTTGTTTACGCAGGACAACAAGTACGCTCTGTATATGTGCAACATGTTCTTCAAGAGTCTTGCTGTAGATTAGGATGTCATCAAAATAAACCACAACAAATTTACCAATGAAAGTTCTAAGCACATGATTCATTAATCGCATAAATGTACTAGGTGCATTGGTTAAACCGAAGGGCATCACTAACCATTCATACAATCCAAATTTTGTTTTAAAGGCTGTTTTCCACTCATCTCCTTCTTTCATACGAATCTGATGATAGCCACTTCTTAAATCAATTTTAGTGAAAAAATTAGCACCACTAAGTTCATAAAGCATATCATCTAAGTGAGGAATGGATGCCTATATCTTACTGTGATGTTGTTAATTGCGCGGCAATCCACACATAGTCTCCAAGACCCATCTTTCTTAGGCACTAAAAGAACAGGGACATCACAAGGGGAAAGACTTTCTTGTACATACCCTTTTTTCATCAATTCCTCCACTTGTCGCTGAATTTCTTTTGTCTCCTCTGGGTTGGTGCGGTATGCAGCCCTGTTTGGAAGTGACGCACCAGGAACCAAGTCAATTTGATGCTCGATCGCTCTCTTAGGTGCCAGTCCTGGTGGTACTTCGTACGAAAAGACATCTTCATATTCCTGCAAGACATTCAAAAGAGTACTCGGCAGGGTAGAGGGTAAGGCATTAGTAGAAAGAAAAGTGTCCTTGTACATAAGTACAAAGAACATGGCATTGGGTTCACTCAATGCTTTAATATCCCCCTTCCTAGCCATCATTACTAAACCCTCTTTTCTCGGTTTCTGGGTTCCTTGCAGCTGTGGGGTTTGATTTGGCTGTGGACACTCTTCCTTACTATTTTTGTGGCTCACTCGCAAGTGGTGCTCGCTCTCGCGCTGTTTCTTCCTGATATCATCCTTCAAAATCTCTTCCGGTGTCAAAGGAAGCAAGGAAATTTGCTCTCCTTTGTACACAAAAGACAGCTTGTTGGTCCTTCCAAAAATCTGGACATCATGATCATATAGCCATGGTCGACCGAGCAGAAGCTGGCAGGCTTGCATAGGCACCACGTCGCACTCCATATGATCATTGTATTTACCAACAGAGAATGGTACAGTCACAGTATGACTGACACGTAGCGCACCACAATCATTAAGCCACTGCATCTTGTATGGACATGGATGGAGTCGTGGTTTCAGTCCCAATCTGTCCACCAATTCTTGGCTAGCAATATTGTTGCAGCTGCCATTATCAACAATGATGCGACACACCTTATCTTTGATTAGTCCACGGGTATGGAACAAATTATGTCGCTACCCGTTGTCTTCCTTTTCTGCTGTTACTGTCGGTACCCTAAAAACCATACACCCCCTGAGGTTACAAAGATCTCAAGGGAAGGACATCTACTCAAATTAAAGACCCTCGGGGGCCCACCTGTCAGACATAACCGGACCTGCTTCTCCAACATGGTTAACCCCTAGGTTGCCACGTGTACTGTCAGACCGGAGCTATTACCCGCAAGGGTGAAGCTCCGGGCTAGGTACTGAAACGGCACCTCCGGACTTAACCCCTGACCGAGAGAAGCTCCGGACCTGACACGTGCCAGGCCACCCCGGAGCTTCCCGCTTCCCACAAGCAAGCTCCGGAGCTGCCACGTGTCCATACGTCGGAGCTGGCCGCTTCAAACCTCCGAGAGACATTGTAACGGCTCCGGATCTTCAAAGGACAGCCGCGGACTTCAAGACCCGATTAATTATCATTAATTCCACGTTAATGATACTTAATCGGACGATCTTAACACCTGTAACGGCACTGTCAGAGCCGTTACAGGGTTATTAACAACAATTAATCTCGTGTATCAATACTAGTAACCGCCAGGGCCACATGTCGGGCCAGGCTGACTTGTAACGGTTTGTCCTTGTACTATAAAAGGACAAACCGACGATACACGAGGGAGGGAGCTCTCGAACGCTCTGAAGCTCACAAGTTAATACAACACACATACACACCCGTGGAGTAGGGTATTACGCTCAGGCGGCCTGAACCACGTAAACCACTGTGTCACTCGTGTCCAATCGCGTTTCACCTTCTTAAGTCTCCGCGCGCCCAAACCGAACTACAAACTCCTTCAACACTTTAGTAGTGTCAGGGGATCTGCCGACTCCAACAGTCGACAGTTGGCGCGCCAGGTAGGGGGGCCTGAGATCTTCAAGAATGGTGAATTCTGCGGCTGGATCATCCAACGGGCAACCTGCTGCTCAGGCTGTCGGAGGCAATCCCTCCAACATGCAGCCACCGGCAGGAGCCTCAGCACCAGCAGGAGTCACACTCCCACCACCACCATCTTCTCCGGCAAGACATGCCGGACAACATGATGGTGCACCGGCGTCACATTCTGCGCCGGCAAGTCGTGACAACCCAGAACACGCGCTCCATGCAGCGCGTGCTCTTCTCCAGCGACCACCACCTCCGGATGCATCTCAAGGTGCCATGGAGCAATGGAGGGCTGATGTTGAGCATTTGGTCGCAGCAGCGGCCGAACGCCTCAACAACCAGGGTCCACCTCCTTTAGGGCGGGCCCCGTCGCAGCGACGGACGTTGTCTGGAAGACTTGGTCCGCATGTCTCCAACAACCGAAGACGAGCTGCATCACAGCAAGTGACGTCGTTGCCCTCTGGGGCACGACGCACCCATACCGCATCTCGGCTTTCGACACATGACCTCCGGGCGGAGCTTGATCGCCGATACCGTCAACAGGATGGCCGTGTCCACATCGAGCGAGCTCGAGAAAGACGAGATGCTCAAGACCTTTCTACTCTGGAAGGAGTAGGAGGAGGCTGTTCTGCCCTAGCCATGCACCTGCGCATGGTTAGATGGCCACAGAAGTTCCGGCCACACTTGCCGGAAAAATTCGACGGGACTGTCAATCCCGTAGAATTTCTGCAGATATACTCCACTGCGATCCTAGCAGCTGGAGGAAACGAGGCCGTAATGGCCAATTACTTTCCAGTGGCCTTAACTGGGACCGCCAGGTCCTGGTTTATGAGCCTTCCACCCAACTCTATTGACAGTTGGGAGGAGTTGTGCCGTCAGTTCACTGCCAACTTCGGGAGTTCATACACCCGACCGGGCACTGAACTGGACCTTTTTGCGGTCGTGCAAAAAGGAGGAGAATCTTTGCGGTCATTCATCCAGAGATTCTCTCAGGTACGTAACACAATCCCTTCTATCTCAAGCGCTTCTGTCATTGTGGCATTCAGACAGGGTGTGCGAGACAAGAAGATGTTGGAGAAGCTGGCGATCAAAGAGATCACCAGCGTCACGGAGCTCTTCAGCTTGGCAGACAAATGTGCCAGAGCTGCGGAGGGCCGTGAAATGCACTCCAAACCAGCCTTGGAGGATCATAAAAAATCCTCCAAAGAAGAAGCCGCTACCTCCGGAAGTGGCAAGAAGAAAAAGAAGACCAACGGCAAGAAGAAGCCGTCGGCCGGCACATCCAACGTTGCAGCCACTGCAACTCCTGGTGGCCGGGGGCCACGCCCCGAGAAGCGACCTCGACCGTCTTCTGAAGACGGTGGCAAATCCAAGAAGTGGTGCCCCATTCACAAAACGAGCAGCCACAGACTGGAGGACTGCCGGGAGGTCCAAAACCTTGCCGAGCGCTACCACAAGCGCCGGGAAGGGTCTCCCTTCCGACAGAGGGAGGGAAAACAAAAGGTCGATGAAGCTCCGACCGAAGAAGAGTTAGGGTTTCAGGACCCCAAAAAGGTTCTGAAAGCCGTCTACACCTCCGTCGACGATGACTCCGACGTCTCCGACAACGAGCGTCGAAAAACCATGAACACCATCTTTGGTGGATCATGGGACATCACTTCTCGTCGTGTCATCAAGACTATGCGACGGGATATGGCTGCTGTAGCTCCTACAGCTAGACCGGAGCCACATCGAAAGTGGATGGACACACCCATCACTTTTGATGCTTCGGACTGTCCTCAAAGCATGGTCGGAGCTGGCCAATTACCCTTGATGGTATCTCCCACCATCAACAACATCCAGCTCCATCATGTCCTGGTAGACGGAGGTTCGGGGCTTAACCTCATCAGCTTCGAAGCTTTCACTAAGCTTCAGCTCCGACCTTTGGACCTCCAGCCCTCTCGACCTTTCTCCGGAGTAGGTCCGGGGGCCATTACTCCACTCGGAGCTATTACTCTCCCCGTTACCTTCGGGACCCGGGAGAAGTATCGCACCGAGAAGTTGGTCTTCGACGTCGCTCAGATCAACTTACCATTCAACGCCATCTTGGGTAGACCTGCCTTGTACAAATTCATGGCAGCTGCTCATTATGGATACCTGGTGTTGAAGATGCCAACACCAGTAGGCGTTCTCCGGATCCGCGGAGATTGCACTGCCGGAGTAACTGCTCTGGAGGAACTCCACGCACTCACCACAGCGCAAGAGGAGGACTCCAGACAGAAGCAAGCTCCACAACCTCCGAGCATTCGTCAACGAGGCTCGACCTCTGCACCCCGTGTGCAGCCAAGCGGCGACACTGACATTCCCGTCAAAGTCGTCCAAATTGGTTCCGATGTCACTCAAACTACCCGCATATCGGGTGGCTTGAACGACAAATAGGAACTCGCGCTCATCACTTTCCTCCGGGCTAACGTTGACGTGTTTGCTTGGCAACCGTCACAAATGCCTGGGATCCCCAGGGAAGTGATTGAGCACAATCTGAAGATTTACCCCGACGCTCGGCCTGTGCATCAGAAACCTCGGAAGCAATCTGTAGAGCGACAGAACTTCATCCGACAAGAAGTGAAGAAGTTGCTCAAAGCCGGATTCATCCGAGAAGTCTACCATCCAAAATGGCTGGCAAACCCAGTCGTTGTGCCCAAGGCCGGCGGGAAACTTCGGATGTGCATCGACTACACCACACTGAATAAGGCATGTCCAAAAGATCCATTCCCACTACCTAGAATAGATCAGATAGTGGATTCCACCTCCGGGTGCGAGTTACTGTGTTTTCTAGACGCATATTCTGGATATCATCAAATCAGGATGTCTAGGGAGGATGAAGAGCATACTTCATTCATCACAGTGGACGGATTGTATTGTTACACAGCCATGCCTTTTGGTCTCAAGAATGCAGCTTCAACTTTTGTACGAGCTATGTACAAAACTTTCGAAGAACTCATCAGAGACATAGTGGAAGTGTACGTCGATGACATCGTGGTCAAAGTCAAAAACAAGGAGTCCCTCTTGGACACCTTGCAGGCTGTCTTCGATAAGCTGCGGGCCACCCGCACGAAGCTAAACCCAGACAAGTGCGTCTTCGGGGTTAGTTCCGGAAAGCTTCTTGGTTTCCTGGTAAGTCACCGGGGCATAGAGGCTAATCCGGCGAAGATAAAAGCCATTGAAGATATGCGGCCACCAACCCGCATCAAAGACGTCCAAAAATTAACTGGATGTCTAGCAGCCCTCAGCCGGTTCATTTCAAGACTGGCGGAAAGGGCACTTCCCTTCTTCAAGTTACTGAGGAAGTCCGGACCATTCCAATGGTCTGAAGAAGCAGAGAAGGCATTCCAGGAGCTGAAACAGTTCCTCACCACCCTACCAGTCTTGGTAGCTCCGAACCCTGGTGAGCCTTTATTGCTTTACATTTCAGCTGCTGACGAAGTTGTCAGTATGGTTCTAGTTGCGGAGAGACCGGAACTACCCAATACTCAGGAATCCAGACCCCTTCGGGAGGGTCCAGAGGTTCCTGAAAGCGGGTCTGGGTCCCAGCTCCCAGACTTGAACCACAAGAAGCCACTTCAGGGGACCCGGATCCCTCCGAGAGGATCCAGGTCATTCCTGAAGAAGCTCCGGGTTCCTCTACCCAGAACCCGGAGGTCCCCGAAGAGAGTCTGGACCCCTCCGAGAGGGTCCGGATCAATGAAGAGGAAGCTCCGGACCCCTCCGGGAGGGTCCGAACCATTCAACGCCCGGTATACTTCATCAGTGAAGTGTTACATGATGCCAAGACTCGATACCTAGAGGTGCATAAACTGCTTTATGCAGTTCTTATTGCCTCAAGGAAGCTTCGACACTATTTCCAAGCTCACAAAGTCTCGGTGGTGAGCTCATATCCACTTCGAGCGATCCTGCATAATCCCAATTCAACTGGGAATATTGCAAAGTGGGCAGCAGAATTGGCTGAATTCGACCTTGAATTCATTCCAAGACAAGCAATCAAGAGTCAAGCATTGGCAGATTTCGTGGCAGAATGGACTCCCTCTCCATTAAACCCTGGGGGCCCCAGCGAGCAGAAGATGGAACCTCAAGTTCCAGCCTTCACTAAGCCTCACTGGACCCTTTACTTCGACGGCTCCATGCAGAAGCAGGGAGCCGGAGCTGGATCCTTCTCCTCGCACCAACCGGGGAGAAGGTGAAATACATGGTACACCTTGACTTCAAGGCAACCAACAACATGGCGGAGTACGAAGCACTCATCTATGGATTAAAGGTGGCACCTATCATATGGTGTCAAGCAGTTGCTGGTCAAAGGAGATTCACAACTCGTCATCAAGCAGGTGAAGGGTGAATGCTCCTGCAATAATCTCCAGCTGGTTGCTTACCTCCTTGAAGTCCAGAGGCTTCAGAAGGACTTCGAAGTCCTAGACCTTCACCATGTTCAGCGTGCTCACAACGCTGAAGCTGACGAACTCTCGACCAAGGCGTCAACCGGAGCTCCGGCTCCTGACGGAACCTTTGTCCGGAGGTTGTCAAAACCCACAGTTCAGCCTGCGAACTGAACGAAGGGGGCGAGATCAGCATACCGAAGCTGACGGTCCCGATGGCCCCTGTTACCATGGCAGCCATCAAGGGTCGTAGGTGCTGCCGGAAGCTCCGAGCAACCCAGCACGCAAGACTCAAATGCTCAAGTCAGTTCCGATGCATGGATCTCGGAGATCCGAACTACTTGAAAGACAACATCCTTCCTGACGATGATGTATCCGCTGACCGGGTAGTCAGATTGGCTAAAGATACACGTTGGTAGAAGGGGATCTCTACCGGCGCGGTGCCAACGGCATCCTAATGCGGTGCATCACAAGGGAAGAAGGCTGCGAGCTCCTCGCAGAAATCCATGGAGGTGAGTGTGGGAACCACGCATCTTCCCGCACGCTCGGTCGGAAAAAGCCTTTCGGCACGGCTTCTACTGGCCTACAGCGCTCCAGGATGCCACTGAGCTAGTGAAGAAATGCAAAGCATGCCAATTTCATGCAAAGCAAATTCATACACCTGCTCAGTCCTTACAAATGATACCTCCTACATGGCCTTTCGCTGTGTGGGGGATGGACATCTTGGGACCCTTCCCAAGAGCCGTCGGAGGTTACAAGTTCCTGTACGTCGCCATCGACAAGTTCACCAAGTGGCCGGAAGCTACTCCTGTTGTGACGATCAACAAACAATCTGCAATCAATTTTCTGCAATCTATCGTGAGCAGATTCGGAGTCCCAAATAAGATCATCACTGATAATGGGACTCAATTCACCAGCTCCGCATTTCAAGGATATTGCAAAGACCTCGGCATACAAGTTTGCTACGCTTCCGTAGCTCATCCTGCCAGCAATGGACAAGCCGAGAGAGCAAACGCAGAGATCCTTAAAGGACTCAAAACACGCACTTATGAGCGTTTGAAAAAGCACGGAGCCAATTGGATCGAAGAGCTTCCGCCCACTCTATGGGCCAACAGGACTTCTCCAAGTCGGGCAACCGGAGAAACACCCTTCTTCCTGGTGTACGGAGCTGAAGCGATCCTTCCTCCGGAAATCACCTTGGGTTCCCTCCGAGTCCGGACCTTCGACGAAGCCGCGCAGGACCAGCTCCGGCGTGAAGACCTAGACCTCCTCGAGGAGGGAAGGTGCCAAGCAGCTGTTCGGAATGCCCGATACCGCCAAGCTCTACGGCGCTATCACCAGCGGCATGTACACAACCGACAGCTCGAGGAAGGCGATTTGGTGCTACGGAGAATACTATCCAGAGAAGGGCAAAACAAACTTTCCCCCGGCTGGGAAGGGCCCTTCCGAGTGATCAAAGTATCCCGTCCCGGAAGCGTTCGCTTGGCTACCGAGGATGGGACACGTCTCCCAAATCCTTGGAACATCGAGCACCTCCGTAAGTTTTACACTTAATTCCACGGAGGTGAGTCTTAAGTAACTTGAAATGTATGTTATAGAGTCATTGTACAGAGTCGGGTAGTTCCTCCGAGAGAGCAGCCGGACCTTTCCCGAAAGGTTTGAAAAGCTCATGCAACACTTGATACAGTCTCCGGACTAGAAGTGTGGCTAACTACCCTGGGTCAAACGAAAAACCAAACACACTTAGCCTGGTTCCGTACCCTAAGAGTGTACTTGTTTCCCCTGTACCCCGGACCTATAATGAAAGACATCTTCATGTGAAATAGACTCCACGTGCATTCATTTTTGCATAAGGCTCGACATTTTTATTTTTCTCTTTTTTGTCTATAACAGAAACGTGCAATTCTTAAGAAGTTCTAGTTTGACCGGTTTACGTACTTTTTGAGTTGAATTGTCGGATTTTTTAGATTTAAATATCGTCTGTGGCCAACTCGCCTGAAAGTCGCCAAGCCATTCTAGGGCGGAGTGCGCTATCGACTTAGCCTGGTCAAGCACCCTAAGTACGCCACTCTACCTACATCCCGGCAGGCCAAAGTAAGGTGGGTCCATGGACAATTGGATCTAAAAGAAAAGACAATTCATCCAGTCGTACTAAAAATCGTGTTCAACTTAAAATTCTCTTGAGAACTGTAGCCGCGACGAAGTTATAGATAAGGAACAAATTTTACTATTTTTCTTGGCTTAAGTGTGCAGGAAAAATGAACCCAAAGTTGAGGGAGAAAAACCGGAGCTAACCAAGCTCCGACTCTCACCAGGGCGTCAACCGTTGGCGTTGATTTAAAGAGGGTGAGAAGACCCTATCACTAGAGTCTGTTGCCAACAAACCAGGCGTGGCAAGGGTCATTGCCGGAGCTACTAAGCTCCGACACCTTGGAGTATTAACTATCAACGCTCAACGTGTTGGTAGAGGCTATTGCCGGAGCTACTAAGCTCCGGCGATGGACAGTGCCGGAGCTTCTAAGCTCCGACGACTTCAAGGGACCTTCACTATCGAAAACTTCGGACCTAAATTATACGAGTTTGAAGCAAATTTGTCTTCAACAAAACTCAACATCCTTTTGGTACATGTCCACAATCAAATTGCGCACATCTACCAGGGGGCCAAGTGAAGATAAAGATGTTGAAGACAAAAAAATGAAATTCGTAAAAAAAGTGAGGATTTCATTTCATTTGAAGACCGGAGATTACATCTGGAGACAAGGGATTACAAAATTGAGGAAGAAGAGAAGATACAAGTAAAGGCTAAGAGAGACAGTCCTAGACCCTATGGAAGAACTCGGCGACCTTCTGGGCGACCTCCGACACGCTGGCTCGGGTAGCTTCGCCTTCTCCTTCGACGGGGCCTTCAAGCACCGGGTCCAGAGGGAATCGAGGGTTCCGGCTAGTGTAGCACGTCAACACATACTCTGTGACGTTCCTAGCCAGGGATTGCCCCTCAACCTCCAGCTGGTCCGCGATGACGTCGCCCACCTTGGAGAGCTTGCTGCCCGCGGCGCTCAACGCTTGCAACGCAAGGTCCGGCTCCGGCTCCGGATCATCCGGGAGCACGTGGCTGAAACCCATCGGCGCCAGCGCATCGTCGGCCTTGCTCAGGAACTCCCAAATTTGCAGGGAGTCCGTCTTCCTCAGGCCCTTCATTTCTTCCAGGGATCTCCGGGCCGCCGTCAGCTCCGAATTCTCGCGGGAGAGGCGCTCAACTTCTTTGGCGTTTTGCTGAATCTTCGCAGCAACCCGTTTCTCAAGTCTTCCGAGCTCCTCCTCCCGGAGGTGGATCTTGTTCCGGCGGTCGACCAGGTCCTTCTCCCTAGCCTCTATTTTCTTCTCCCGGGCGACAAGGGCACACTCGTACTCGTAGAGTTCCTGCCCCCGCACCCAGGTCTTCTCCTCCTCCTCGAGGCAGCGCTCTTCCAATTTTTTAGTGCGCTCCTCGAGGCCCTTGTCCGCCAGAGCTGTTTTCTCGGCGAGCTCTTCCTCCCGTCGCAAGACGTCATCCCGTAGCTCCAGGAGTTTTTGCTCCTCATCCTCGAGTCGCCTTTCCCTTCCTTCAAGTGCCTCTCGGCGCTTGATGAGTGCGGTGCTGATGGCCTCGAGTTGATCGAACCGAGCGTTGGCCGCGTCGTTAGCAGCCTTAGCTCGGTCATGGAACTCCCGGGATTGAGCGTCGAGGGCGTGAGTCATGCTCTCCCTCTCGTACAGCAGCTCACCCCAGAGCTCCAGGCGGATCTTCTCCCGCCTAATCCATTCCTTGTCATCCGCAAGCCTCGACTGCGCCAGCTTGGTCTCGAATTGGAGTCGATTACGCCACCGCCTAAGGGTTTGGCGCTCCTCTTCAAGAGCCTTGCTGTCGTGGAAGAAGGCTAGTTGGACTTGACGTAGACTGGAGCAGGCGTTGTCGATGGACATCAACAGAGAGATGGGCTCCGGACCTGCCGGGGTCTCTTCCGCTGGTTCCAGCGGGTCTTCACTTACAAAAATTGGGTCCCACTCTACAAGAGTGGAACCCCGAGCTTCTAGATCACTAGGGCACTCCTCCGGGATGGCCTCAGTCGCCACCGAAGAAGGTCCCGCCACCAAGTCTTCATTTGCCCCCTCAGGCTGGGGGCCGGCGACTTCGTTCAGGCACTCTGGCTCCGCCACGGGTACCATCGACGTCGTCGCCTCCACTGGCTCCGGCCGGGACACTTCTTCTGAGGGAGGCTCAAGCTCCCTCGCCTCTTCAATCACCGGCTCTGCGGCCGGCGCTCCAACAATCACCGGCTCTGCAGCCGGCGTTCCAATAATTACCGGCTCTGCGACCGGAGTTTCGGAAGTAACCGGCTCAACTACCGGAACTACTTCAACTTCCGGCTCGCATACCGGGGCTTCAGCTACCTCCGGCTCAACCGCCGGGGCTTCAACACTTTCCGGCTCCGAAGCCAGGACCGCTACTTCCTCCGACTCAACAGCCGGAGCTTCTACTTCTGCAGCACCAGGACCCGGAGCTTCAACCTCCGGAGCGGGTGCCGCTGGCGCATCTTCAATCCCGTGGTCCGGCGCTACCACGGGAACTTCTGGAGACGAGTCGAGGTCCATGACCACGACAGCCGGCACCGGAGCTGTCGCAACCTCCGCTTGGGGCGGCACCGGGGCTGGAGCAGAAGCCCTCGCAGCCTCAGACACTGTGGCTGAGGGCGGAGCTTCACTCCCCTTCTTAGGAACGCTGCAGATGAAGAACGAAGAAATTGAGCAAACAGATGCTACAATTAAAAGTTAATCGAGGTCAGCAAGAAAAATTACCTTGGGAGGCTCACGCACCAGCTTGCGCGGAACCTCTTTCCCGGACGTTCCGGGCTGGTCACGGTCGGTGTAGGAGCTCCGGGAGGACTCCCAGGACTTGCCGTGGCCGTGGGCGTTTCCCGGGTCGGAGCTCTCCTTGATCGAGAGGAACTCCTTGACCTGGAGGCCCTCACCGCTTCTGGTGCCGGGGACGCGTGCCCGGAGCTGGCACCTCCGGAGGGATCCACCACGGGAACAGTCGCACTCCGGGAGGATCCCACCGCCGGAACAATAGCGCTCCGGAAAGACCCCACCACGGGGACAGCCGCTAGGGCGGTGGAGGATCTTCCTTCCTGAGGACGGGGAACTGGGGGGGAGGTAGCAAGCCCGACGGACCTTCCGTCAGCATGTCGCAGCTTTCTCTTCCGGCTCTCCGGCTCCTCCGCCAGCTCCTTGCCCTTGCCGACGACCTCAGCTCTTGGCTGAGAGACAGGGGCGGAGCCGCCTTCGGACAACCCGGGGATTGCCAGCCGGGCAGTTGACCTTCTCTCGACGACGCCAAGGTCGTCAAGCGCGGGCATCTTCCGCCGGAGCTCCCTGCTGAACTCAACTTCCACATTCAGAGGAAGGAAAGCCGGCGGCGGAGTCAAGTAATCTCCGTCAACATCGATGCCGTGCTGGAATTTCTTGAGGTGAAACTCCAAGGTCTTCCCCACCATGCTGGACTTCAACCCGGTCTCAACCCGGTCCTCGTCCATCACGCTGTTGAGGGCCCAGACGAGCTTCTCCCTCCTCTTCAGCAGTGCCCACCTGTTGGACAGGAAGTTGCAGAACACTGCCTGGGGAGTCAATCCTCCCTCCACACATTGGCGGATCCTGGTCAGGACGGGGTCGAAAGCTGCCGCCAGCACCGGAACTTCGCTCCACACTGACGTGTCAATGCCGGGCAGACCGTCTGGCAACTCCAACCGCTCATGCTCCTCCACCCGGACGACTACCCAATCTTTCTTCAAGTCATCCCACTTCCCGGAAGGGAATGACCGGAGGTACTTGAACGGGCACTTCTTGCGCTTCACAAAGTAGTAGAAGCCAAGGTACTCGTCGCTTCGGCCGGTGGTTTGGACGGTGAAGAAGGTTCGGAAGAGCTCAATGCAGGGAGGGATGCCCACCCACATCTCGCAGAAGTGGACAAAGATGGACACAAGGAGAATGAAGTGAGGGCCAAGGTGGTATAGCTGCAGACCATAGAAGTCCAGCAGCATCAAGGTGGGATCAGCCCCACCATGGCGTACGAGGAAAAGTACACCATCTCGCCGGAGTGCTCCTTTTTAAAGGGAAGCTCTCCGCCGGCGCGGACCGAACGGTTGAAGAAGTCCGACGACCATCCCATGAGGGCTCGGACCTTCTTCAGATCGCTTTCCGTCTTCAAACGACTATCACGCAGACCCAACTCCATCGCAGCACAGCTAGGCAAGAGAAGAGGAGCAAAGCACGAGTTGAGAGTTTGAGCGCAAGAACAGATGGAAAGCGTAAAGAACTCCCGACGGTGCGCTTTCCTTCTTAAGTAAGCCCTCGCAACGCTTGGATGGAAACTGCAGGGGAGTCAAGGATACTACTCAAGAATTCAACCCTGCCGATGACAAGAGGGCCCGGGACCACCCTGACGATCAAGTCGAGGTTCTTACCCAGGCGAACGGTTGTCATCACGAGGCGGGAAACCCAAAGGCGGCGACCTGACAAGGCGCGCGGAACCGATACGGTTTTCGTATCGGGAACTGGCGACCTTCAATTGCGAGAGATCCGCACGCCAAAGATCCTATCTGCCGCCTGAGGTGCGCCACGTGTCGGGATTTAACCGTAAAGCCCCGCCAACGGCACCTCCGAAGACCCTTGAAGACCCAGTTCAAGAGTCGCGAGTATGGACCCACCTCCGACGGAATGACTTCACCCCGGTGACTTTCCCCGGAGGTAGGTCCAGGGGGCCACTGTCGGTACCCTAAAAACCATACACCCCCTGAGGTTACAAAGATCTCAAGGGAAGGACATCTACTCAAATTAAAGACCCTCGGGGGCCCACCTGTCAGACATAACCGGACCTGCTTCTCCAACATGGTTAACCCCTAGGTTGCCACGTGTACTGTCAGACCGGAGCTATTACCCGCAAGGGTGAAGCTCCGGGCTAGGTACTGAAACGGCACCTCCGGACTTAACCCCTGACCGAGAGAAGCTCCGGACCTGACACGTGCCAGGCCACCCCGGAGCTTCCCGCTTCCCACAAGCAAGCTCCGGAGCTGCCACGTGTCCATACGTCGGAGCTGGCCGCTTCAAACCTCCGAGAGACATTGTAACGGCTCCGGATCTTCAAAGGACAGCCGCGGACTTCAAGACCCGATTAATTATCATTAATTCCACGTTAATGATACTTAATCGGACTATCTTAACACCTGTAACGGCACTATCGGAGCCGTTACAGGGTTATTAACAACAATTAATCTCGTGTATCAATACTAGTAACCGCCAGGGCCACATGTCGGGCCAGGCTGACTTGTAACGGTTTGTCCTTGTACTATAAAAGGACAAACCGACGATACACGAGGGAGGGAGCTCTCGAACGCTCTGAAGCTCACAAGTTAATACAACACACATACACACCCGTGGAGTAGGGTATTACGCTCAGGCGGCCTGAACCACGTAAACCACTGTGTCACTCGTGTCCAATCGCGTTTCACCTTCTTGAGTCTCCGCGCGCCCAAACCGAACTACAAACTCCTTCAACACTTTAGTAGTGTCAGGGGATCTGCCGACTCCAACAGTCGACAGTTACACTAAGCACTCGTAGAGAAATAAAGCAATTATGTTCTCCTTCTTCAGGCTGGATCTCATTCCCTTCCTCCTCAATTTCTTCATCACATATCTGTCCAGCATCTTCTGGATCACTCTCATATTCCCATTCACCTTTCTCATTCAACAACATGGTCCTCTTGCTTGGGCATTGGGCAGCAATGTGCCCACGGTCGTGGCATTTATGGCATACAATTTCTCTGCTTCGAGAAGAAGATGTAGCTCCCGAGACATTGTTGTGGGCTGCTGAACTTGCAGCGGGTCGCTGCTGAGTTGTTGGTGATGACACGGTGGAGGCTGCCATCTTCGATGGAACAAATGATTGAGAAGACTTGGTTGCAGCCCCTTGAGATCGTCCACCACCATAGGAAGTACTTGACTGCTGTTTGCGCCATGGGGCATCAATAGAATAACTGCCATAAGATTTTCCACGTGACTCTTGCTGAATCTTTTTCTCTGTTCGCATAGCTTGATCAACAAGATCCTGCAATGTACGATATGGAAACATCTCCACAAAACCAGAAATTTCTTCATTAAGACCTCCTAGAAATCTTGCCATTGTTGACTCTGCATCTTCTCTTATTCCCGCCCGCACCAACAGCAGCTCCATCTCCTTGAAATACTCATCAACTGATCTCTTCCCTTGCTTTAACATTTGCAACCGGTTCCTGAGATCACGCTGATAGCTAGATGGCACGAATCGCCTTCTCATCACTTGCTTCATCTCCTCCCATGTATTGATATATCCACGTCCCAAATCACGTTGATTCTCCTGCACTTGGTTCCACCAAGTGAGAGCGTATCCAGAGAATTCTGCTGAAGCAAGATTCACACGGCGCTGAGCCGAAAGATTATGTACTCGGAATATTTGATCATACTGCTCAGCCCATTCAAGAAATTCATCAGGATTTTCCTTTCCAGTAAACTTTGGAATACTCAATTTGACACGAGCGATGTTATCTGGGTTGTCATGAGGACGTCGACCACGATGGTATTCCCTTTCTTCAAAATCAGCAGGTCGGCGATGATGACGCCGATCAAACCTGCCTTCTTGACCAAAAGGATTTTCATCATCATGAGATCCTTCTTCATGATCTTGATCTTCAAACTCTTCGTCTTCAAAATGTACGCGGCGACCATCAGCATTGCGCCTATGTGCATGACGCCCACCATGGTAATTATTAAAATCAGCATGGCGACCACCACCAGATCCGTCAGGGCCATGTCCGAAGCGATTGAATCCATGGCTGAAACCAGAATTCTCATCGTCGGACTCCTCTCGATGACGGTCCTCTTGATCACGACATGCTCGATGTCCTCCAGCCGCGGTAAGACGCTCATCGAGGAGCCTGCCCATGGCATCCATGAGTGAATCAGCCATGTCACGCATCTCATCCCGTGAGACAGGGGGTTCCCTATCACCATGGTGTCCATCATGAACACTTGAATCTGAGTCTGCCATGTTAGGAGCAGCAAGAAAAAGAAAAAGAATATATATATATATATATATATATATATATATATATATATATATATATATATATATATATGTGTGTGTGTGTGTGTGTGTGTGTGTGTGTGTGTGTGTGTGTGTGTGTGTGTGTGTGGACACACTCGATCTCACCTCTTACTTACCCAAGTTCTTGCCTGATCTCAAGAACTGTGATGGTGCTAGTGTGACAGCTTCAACAGAGGTGGTAAAGAGGCCATAAGGAGTACAAATTGAAAGTCTTGGTTCAGGTTTTTGGTGGAGCTATAGGTGGCTGAACAAGGAGGGCTACGGTACTGCCAATCAAGTGAAAAAAGATGTGCTCAAAAGATAAATTTTTTTTGCTGCTATCAAGATTACCACCAACTTGGATATGAAAACTGAAAATTTCAACACCCAACCGTAACACAAAATTCTTCAGAATATTTTCATTTGTGCTCTTTTTTTAACTGTATTCTTTCTTTCTTCTTTTTTTATAACACTAACAGGGGTGCTGATTACAAAAGATATAGGTAAACGGTGGTGACGAGCAACTGGAAGAACACAAACACAAGATAACAGTACCGTCAAAAGGGCTATAGGTATTTTTTTTAGGCTTTGGACTATAGGACAAACAAATATATGTAAAAGATAAACACAGGGATGAATATGTGGATGGTGAAAACTGTAACAGATTGAAAAAAGGGTGGGAGGGTGGGTGATAAAAAAAATGAGCCTATCGTGACAACGATAGCTCTGATTACCACATGATATGTACCGAATTTGGTTCGGTGAAGGGTGGCCCGATCTTCACGACAGGAGGTTCAAGAACAAGATAACTTGTTGTAGAAACAACGTGGATAACTAGCTTTATACCTGACCAAGGTTGGATGCGACCAAGCGACGGGGAGAGAGACACCGAAACCGCGAAGACTTCGACTCGATCTCCGAACGACCGCAGAACCACAACCGGAGCTAATCCACACAAGACGGGGCAGCCGTACTGAAACCCGAAGAGCACAAATTAGTGGATCTCAGAGAGATCTCTCCACAAGTTCAAGAAGAACAAGGAAGAACAAGGGTTGAGTAAGACACTCAAGCAGCTCGGCTGCAAATTTCATTGGAATAATCTTAATTCATCAAAAAGTTCTTCTTGCCTTACAAAAGAGGGGTATTTATAACAACAACTAGTCTAAACATATATGTGAACTAAAAAAGCCACGTGGGAAGGTGGAAGGCTAACTGGCTTGATCATTCATGCAATGGTCATCAATTTTCTGCATGTCTTCTAACCTTTTGAGTGGTCTTCAGTGTTTTAATCATAACTCCACCTAGGGACATCCAAAAGACATGATACCAGATGCGTTGGAAAGATAATTTGATAACCTTTCACACAATGTGTAGCATTCTTCACGAAATATTGTAGAGTGATATAGTTTCTCACAGAAACTTGGATATCAGGCTCACTGTTGACCTTCTGAGCAGTCTGCACCAAAAGCACTCGGTTGCCAAGCTGGGAGCTCTAAAGCACTCGACACTTAGTGGCATTAAAAGTTGACTTCAACACCTTTCCAACAAGTACTCATGGACCTTCACAGTTTCTATGAATCAAGAGATATGGCTGTTTCTTCATGACAGTTCTGCCAGGCCGAACTGGATCGACGTAGTTCTCCTCTCTGGTTCAGTCGTGGCGTGTCCTTGTCATCCTCCTTGGTGAACCTGAGTAATAGAAACATGTATGATTTAGGAAGTATATAATTCTCATTAATAAACTGAATTTCACAAAGTAGCGTGTGCACCTCTTGTTGTAGCTGTTTAGCTCGGCTTCGAGTAATTGGTCCATTGAAAACATGAGCTAGTGCAGCTTGACTTGATGATTGTTCCATCTTGCTTGATGTAGTCGGTATACTTGATGGTGTGGTCGGCATGGGCATATCAACTAGATAAGGGTTTTATTGGCCCAAGCTCTTCACCTTAGAGAGCGCCCGTTCTATTTGTGGATGAGAAGGATGGATCATAAAGGATGTGCGTAGATTACCGAGCTCTCAACAAGGTAAAAATCAAGAACAAGTACACCTTGCCACGCATAGAAGACTTGTTTGATCAGATGAAGGGTGCTTCTGTCTTCTCTAAGATAGATTTGAGGTCGGGATACTTTGAAATGAAAATTGGACCGTTAGACATACCTAAGATAGCTTTTAGGATACGGTATGGATCTTATGAGTACACTGTGATGTCTTTTGGATTGACAAATGCGTCTGCCTATTTTATGTACCTCATGAATAAGGACTTCATGGAGTACTTGGATAAGTTCGTCGTGGTGTTTATCGATGATATTATGATCTACTCGAAGGATGAGAAGGAACATGAGGAACACTTGAGGCTTACGTTGCAGAAATTGAGGGAGCATCAATTATATGCCAAGTTCAAAAAGTGTCAGTTTTGGTTGGAAGAGGTGTCGTTTTTTGGTCATATAATCTCAGGAGGAGGAGTATCAGTTGACCCAGGAAAGGTGAGGGACGTGTTGAAGTGGGAACCGCTGCAAAATGTCAAGGAAATAAGGAGTTTTCTTGGGATGGCTGGATATTACCATCGATTCATCAAGGACTTTTCCAAGATAGCCAAGCCAATGACAGAATTGCTAATGAAGGGAAAAGCTTTCTATTGGACTCAAGCTTGTCAAGAAAATTTTGAGGATTTGAAGGAGAGATTGACAACAGCCCCAGTTTTGGTATTGCCGGATGTAAGCAAGAGTTTTGATATTTATTGCGACGCATCGAGACAAGGACTTGGATGTGTATTGATGCAAGAAGGTCAAGTGGTCGCCTATGTATCGAGACAAATGAAGAAACATGAGCAGAATTATCCTACACATGATCTTGAACTAGCAGCCGTGGTACATGCATTGAAGATTTGGAGACACTATATTCTTGGACATAGGTGTGAAATTTATATGGATCATAAGAGTTTGAAGTATATTTTCACACAAACAGATCTGAATTTGAGGCAACGGAGATGGTTGGAGCTTATCAAAGATTATGATTTGGGGATCAACAATCATCCGGGAAAAGCCAATGTAGTGGCCGATGCTTTGAGTAGAAAAGGAGACAGTCATCAACTCATAGTTCGAGAGTTACCATCCGAGTTATGTAAGGAGTTTTAACGGTTTAACCATGGATTTGTAAATGAGATGGAGATGATGGAGTTAAACCCAACCTTGGAGCAAGGAATTCGAGAGGCACAGACCAAGGATGAGGAAATTCGAGAAATCAAGGAAAGGACCCAAGAGGGGAGAGAATTCAGACTCGACGAAGATGAACATGGTACCTTATGGCTGGGAAAAAGGATTGTCGTGCCTAATGTAAAGCATATTCGGGATACGGTATTAAAAGAGGCATATGACTCACCATAATCAATTCATCCTGGTTGTACAAAGATGTACAAAGACTTGAAGACGTGCTATTGGTGGGATAGCATGAAAAAGGACATAGCTAAATATGTAGTGTTGTGTGATGTGTGTCAATAAGTCAAGGTGGAACATCAAAGGCCAGCTGGGTTATTGCAGCCATTGAAGATTCCAAAACGGAAGTGGGAAGAAATCGGTATGGACTTCATAGTTGGTTTACCGCTTACCCAGTCCGGGTATGACTTGATTTGGGTAATCGTGGATCGATTGACCAAGTCAGCTCATTTTGTTCCTGTCAAGACCAAGTATACATCTGCATAATTGGCCAAAATATACATGGAGCATATTGTGTGTCGACATGGAGTCCCTAAGAAGATAGTCTCGGATAGAGGTTCTCAATTTACCTCCAGGTTTTGGCAAAAGTTGCATGAAGCATTAGAAACAAGGTTGAATTTTAGTTCAGCATACCACCCTCAAATGGATGGACAAACCGAGAGGACCAATCAAATTTTGGAAAACATGTTAAGAGCTTGTGCTTTAAAGCATGGGAAAGGTTGGGACAAGAGCTTGCCATATGCAGAATTCTCATACAACAATAGTTGCCAAGCAAGTTTGAAGATGTCACCATATGAGGCACTATACAGAAGGAGGTGCAGGACGCCCTTGTTCTAGAATGAGACAGTGGAAAATCAAGTATTTGGACCCGATGTTTTGCAAGAAGCTGAAAAACAAGTCCAGGTTATTCGTGAAAATTTGAGGGCTGCTCAATCAAGACAAAAATGCTATGCAGACAATAGGAGAAGGAAATTAACCTTTGAAGTGGGAGATTTTGTTTACCTCAAGGTGTCACCAATGAGAGGTCATAAGAGGTTTAACATAAGAGGCAAGCTTGCACCTCGATACATTGGACCATTCAAGATTTTGGACAAAAGAGACGAAGTAGCGTATAAGTTGGAGATGCCAACTCATCTTTCAGATGTCTATGATGTGTCTCATGCTTCCCAGCTCAAGAAGTACATAAGAGTACCAGAACAACAAGTGTCGACGGAATAAATGGAATTAGAGGCAGATTTGACTTATGTCGAACAACTGATAAAAAGTTTGGAAGCCAAGGAGAGAGTCACAAGGAACAAGGTTATTAGATGGTGTAAAGTTCAATGGAAGCACCACACAGAAAAAGAAGTGACGTGGGAATTGGAGGATGATATCAAGAAGGAATTCCCCTATCTCTTCTCTTCCGCGTCGAATCTCGAGGGCGAGATTCATTTTAAGGGGGGTAGGTTTGTAACACCCTCATTTTCATGCATCATGCCCTACATACATTCATATACATGTTTAACATTAACCCACATAAAGAGGAATAGGTTTAAAATTGATTTGGGACAAAACCGCACTTAAAATGCTGAAAAGTGCGGACTAGTCCGATTTTAGTGAGGACTAGTCCGATTTCTCTCTGACTAAAATCAGACTTGTCCGTTTTTGCTACGGACTAGTCCGATTTTGCCTCTGAACACTTTCGGACTAGTCCGATATTCCAAGAATCCTTGAAATTTTGCTAAGTCCCTGGACTTGTCCGGACTAGTCCGGTGTTCCAGCAGACTTGTCCGTTTTCCTCTCTGACTAAAGTCGGACTTGTCTGATTTTTCGCCAGACTTGTCCAATTTCTTTCTCTCTAACTTCGGACAAGTCTGGTCCTTGTCGGACTTGTCTGATATTTCGCGACTCTGAGTTGATCTTTTGTTTCATGACTTGTTTCTTGAGTTTCACGTTAAGTGGTCCTAGGGACATCGTGCCTAACTCTTTTAGAGCCCATGAGGGACCCTAAACTGGCCTCTACTCATCTCAAACTCGAAATCCATCTAACCCTAGCCTCCACCTCTATATAAACAACCCCACCCCTTAGCTTGACATCTATTTGCCAGTTTTCCACCCCACCCAAACCCTAGTACTGGAGAGCCACCACCAAGGTGGAGGAGGATATCCCAAGCAAGAAGAAGAAGAGGAGGAAACAAAAGAGGATCAAGATCTCCATCAAGTTTCGTTCTTCATCACCAATTCATCTCCAAGTTCATCCCCAACCATTGATCATCAAGATCCAAGTGTTACCTCCAAGTTTCTTGATTTATTGGAGTTCTAAACACCTGGTATACCTTCTATTCCCTTTTCCTTACGTGAATTCAACCCCTAATATCCAAATTTATGTCGATCTAGAAAACACTAGTTCGCTAGTTCTGCAAAGTGCGGACTAGTCCGGCCTTCTGCAGACTAGTCCGATTTTGCTAACTAAATTCTGTTGAATTAATTCTAAAATTAGATCTAATCACATCCAAACCTGTATAAACTTGTTAAAATCTATTAGAACTAGTTAGTGATCATTAAAAACAATCTATTAACAAGTTCCACCTTGCATTTGCATTAATCATGCATGTCATGCCATAGTGAGTAATATTTGTGCACTCTTTGATTGTGTTTGTTGTCTTGTATGTTTATTGTGCGGATTAGACGGATTTGCGCTAGATAGTGCCGCGGGGGATCTACATCACCAAGAGTTTGAAGGCTTTGACCCGAACCAATCCCAAGAGCAAGGCAAGTGTCCTTGAAGCATAGTGATCTTGTTTTTGAAATAAAAGTTTTGTTTGCAAAACTGCATGCTTGTGTCAATTTGATGGGAATCCTATGATAGGAAGTTTACTAGACTTGCCTAACCACCCTTGTCACCTGGAATTTATGGTAGAGAGTCGGGAAGGGTTTTTTACCTTTTTGCTTTGCTTAATCAACTAGGATGGGAAAACAACTATACCACTCAATTTAATTATGCATTAATGAGATTGCGGTTGACATGAACTGGTTAAATATGATATGGTAATG
Organism: Tuctoria greenei; assembly: GCA_036927565.1. NCBI lineage: Eukaryota > Viridiplantae > Streptophyta > Magnoliopsida > Poales > Poaceae > Tuctoria > Tuctoria greenei. Next base: position 46,161,734 of record JAYESD010000002.1, read on the forward strand.
GGTGATCTAAGCAAGCCTGATATGTGGATGGGATGGATGTTATGGTGGTTTGCTTGCTTTAGATCTAAGGACCGGTTCATGCGAGAGTAAGCTAGGATTACAGTGCCACCACGAGGCCAGGTATGGGTGCGGCGTAGCTGATTAATTAGGGCTTTGCTAGTGCTATTTGTACCATTAAGGATGCTCGGGGAAGGGGTAGTCGGATTGAGTTTGTTGATGATTGGTGGGACTACCCTGGGATCTGAATGGCTCAAGAGGGGGCCCTTGGTTGAAGATGTGCTCTGTGGGAGACATCGCTACTGGTGAAACCTTAGTGGGGTCTAAATAGACTATTAATCCCTTTGTAAAGGATATTTTGTGATCTCTTGGCCATACACCAAAGGAAGTGTAATTGGCATAAGGGAGGTTCTTTAGTCGCCGACGGGTGATGAAATCACAAACACGTGGGTAAAGTGGTACAAACTCTGCAGAGTCTAATAAAACTATCATGATAGTTGTGCTCCAGGTTATGAGCACATGGAAAACTTCCATGATTATAGGGAACTTGGTATTGGGATGATGTTTGGGATGGTTATGGTTTGGTAATGGTTATGGATGGTTATGGATTAATTTCTAGTATTGAATATGGTTATTGGCAAATGGTGAAATCTGGAACTATTGATGATGGTAGTGAATTCAGACTGGTATTATGATATTACTTATGATTATGATGGGTTTACCTCACATACATATAATATATTGCTTTTAAAATGTTTTAATGTACTTTTTAGCACTCAGCCATTATTATTGTCGTCATTTGAATCAGCCACATGTCATACTTTCCACACTTGATGAGTACGGCATGTACTCACTCTTGCAATTCCCCCACCAACAGTTGCAGGTCAGGATTGGGAGTTTAATGGCGATAATGCGGAGTTCTAGGGAGTTTTGGAGTTGCGCTACCATATCGCTTATGTTGCCTAGCCGTTTAGTTTGCTTATTTAATGTAACACCCTAAATTTTCGCATTATGCATTGCATACATGGTCATGCATTAAACACTAGTAGAATAAAAGAAAAATAATAAAACATATACATATACAAATATGTGTAGCAAAAGAAGAAAAAGAAAACAATAATTATAGCCTAAAACTTGTAATAGGGAATAAGTATAAAAATAATAATAATAAAATATATATAAATAATATATATAAATATATATAAAAATAAAAATATATTAATAATATATGTTATAAAAATAATAAATGATAAATATATAATATTAATAATATATATATAAAAAGGTATATATATACTAAATTATATAATAAAAGAAAAGAAAAAAACAAAAAAAACAAAAAAAAAAGAAGAAGAAAGGCCAACCCGGCGGCCAGGCCAAGCGGCCCAGCCGACCGAGCGGCCTCGCCCGCGCCCGAGGCCCCGACCGAATCCCGCCCGGCCTCCCGTCCCGCTCAACGCCGTAACGCCCCGCCCCGCTTCTCCCGCGCCCCGAGCCGGCCGACGCGTGCCAGCCCCAAGGCGCACGCACGCGACGCCGCCCGGGCGCCCGATCCGGTCGCGCCTTGGGTCCCGCCTCCCACACCGTGCGCTCCAGCGCCGAAACGCGCGCTCGCCCGACGCGCGAGCCGCCTGGGCCCCGCCTCCGCGCTTCCGTACCGTGTCGGTACCGAGCCGGACTCCACGGGAGCCCTAGCTCACGCCTATAAAAGGGACCGAGGTCCCTAGGCTTTTTCCAGATCGAGCAAATCAGCCGCCGCCAGAGGAAAGAAAAAAGCCGCCGGAACCAAGGTCCAGAAGGCTGCGCCCAGGGAAGAAAAGGGAGGAAAAAAGAGGGGAAGAAGAGGAAGAAAAAGAGGAGGGCCCCACCGTTCGCCGGAGACCGTCGTCGCCATCGCGTCGCCGTCGTCGTGCCGCCGGAGAACGCATCTACTTCGTCTACGCATTGTCCCCATCCCGCGATCATCGAAGCCATCGCATCTACGGTAGGCCATGTTCCCGATGCGAATTTTTGCGATCATATTGAATCTAATAGGCGTAAATTGAATTTAGTTGCACCATGATTTTATTTTCAGCAGCATTAATCCACCCTAAAACCCCCGTAAACTCATACGAACACGTATGAACTAGTCGCATCTAATTAATAAACGACTGTAGTAAATTAAGTATTAGATTGTGCATGCATGCATGTCATTGCATGTTGATTATTTTGTGTGCATTATGTTGAATTGTATATGTTTTCTTGTATGTATGATCACGCGTAGAGGAACATGCTCAAGAGGCTGCATACAAGGATTTCCAAAACCAAGACTTCGAAGCGCTTGAGCAACCCCATCCGCCGGAGCAAGGCAAGTGTCCTTGAAGCATATTGATCCTATTTTAAATTAAATGTTTTGTTTGCGAACTTGCATGCTTGTGTCAAATTGATGGGAATCCTATGGTAGGAAGTTTACTAGTTTTGTTTGACCACCCTTGTCGCCTGGAATTATGGTAGAGAGTCGGGAAGGTTTTTTTTTACCTTTTTGCTTCGCTTAATTAATTGGGATGGCAAACAACACTACACAATTAATTATGCATCAATGATATTATGGTTAATGTGAACTGGTCAATACGATGGGTGATCTAAGCAAGCATTGTTTTGTGAATGGCTTGGACGTTATGGTGGTTTGCTTGCCTTAGATCTAAGGACCGGTTCATGCGAGAATATGCCAGGTCAACAGTGCCACCACAAGGCCAAGTATGGGTGCGGCGTAGCTGAATAATTAGGAGCGCTGCTAGTATTGTATGGACCATTGGATGGCGCGGGGAATGGGAGTCGAGGAGGACTGCCCTGGGATCCGCATGGCACACGAGGGGGCCCGTGGGTGGGAGAATAGAGATTCAAGCCTGCCGGTGAAACCTTAGTGGGCCCGTACATACTAGTAGTCCCTTTTGAAAGGATATTTTGTGATCTCTTGGCCACACACCTACGGAAGTGTGAGATGGCACAATGGAGGTTTCTTAGTCATCGAAAGGTGATAAAATCACAAACATGTAGGTAAAGTGGTACAACCTCTGCAGAGTGTTAAAAACTATCATGATAGCCGTGCTCCCGGTTATGAGCGCCTGGATGACCTACATGATTAGAGTTGGAAATTGGGATTTGGGATGGTTATGGTTGGTTAATGGTTATGATTGGTTTATGGTTATGGGTTGGTAATGGTTATGGTTTATGGATTATGGTCATGGATATGAATTTGAGTTATGTAATTGGACATGGATAATGGTAATGTTGGCAATAATTGGATATGGTTTATATTTTGTTAATATGATGGTTATGATGGGATTTGTTTCACATAGACATAGTATAATGCTTTTCAAATGTTTTACTGTACTTTTCAGCACTTAGCCATTATTACATTCGTCGTTTGAATAAGCCACATGTCATACTTTCCACACTTTCTGAGTACGACATGTACTCACCCTTGCAATCCCCCCCAACAGCTACTGGAGACAATTGGGAGTACCCTGAGGATCACGTGGAGTACTAGGTTGCGTACCGCCGTCAATTGCCTGTGGATTGGAGTCGTGCTGTTTAGTTTATTTTCCGCTGCAATTATTTAGAGTTTTATTATTCGTGAACTATTGGATTATTGTAATAAAGTACTTATTTATTAGTTAAGACGTGGTTAAATTCTGTTTATCATTTGTGAATCACTCGTGTATGTGTGTTGAACATCCTGGGCACACATATGCGTTACGCTTGGTTCATATTCGGAACCGGGTGTCACAAATTGGTATCAGAGCCGCGTTGACCGTAGGACGCAAGCCTAGGTAGAATGGACACTCTAGAGCACTTAGGAACACTCTTCTAATATGCTATTTTCGAAAATTTTTGCTGCTGTTTTGTTTCCCTTATTTTCAGCCGCAAAAAGTACTGATCGCTGCTGCGTTTTTGATAAAAAATTTCGGAAATGAGCAATATTGAGTGTTGCTGTTTTGCTGCGTAAATTTTCGCGGAAAAAGTGTGTTTTGCCGCTGTTATGTGTGGGTAAAATTATTGTGTTGGTTGCTGTATTTTTTTTCTCTTTATTTTTCGTTCTTTTGGAACCGCTGCACCGCTCTTTTTCCGCCGTTTTAGCTGCTGAAATTTTCAGATTTGTATTTGGTTATTTCTTTTTCCTCTAATGTATTCTTGTTCTCTGTAGATGGCCCGCACCAAGACAACCCCCTGTAAGTCGACTGGTGGACTTGTGCCTCCACGTAGGTTGGCCAGTCGCTCTCCGGCCGTCGACCCCCGTCACCCCGTGGTGATCCGTTCTGACGGCAGAGCCGCAGGACAACTGCGTCACCGTCTCCGTGCCCTACTCCGTGAGGCTGGCTACCGCCACCACAGCCTCTCGCTCTCCTACCACACCACTGGAGTGCAGCGCCCCGGCAGGAAGGAGTGGAGCTGCAAGATCTATATCTACTACGGTGACGAGTTGGTGAAGACCCACAGCAGTCCTGCTTGGAGGAGCTCCCGCTGATCTGCGGAGCAAGATGCTAGCTGGGAAGCAGCCACTTTTTGGAGCCACGCCCGCCGTTTCCATCTGGAGGACACGGTGCACGCCTTCATCCCGCAGCGTCCCAGTGGCACTGCGTGCTTCGTCTCCAGGCACGTGGAGGGACCCCTGGACCTCCCGCAGTCTCGTCAGACTGTTGACGACCTCAGTGCCCGACTTCAGAGGGCGCAGCAAGAGATTCAGGATGGACGTGACCTCGCCCAGCGCCACGAGGTGATAATCAGGAGGTATCGTCGGATCACCGACGAGGACCCGGGCGACTACGCGTCCGACACCCCGATGTGGACCCCAGACTCTCCAAACCGTCGCAACGGTCAGCATGAGTCGTCTTCTGAGGAGTCCTCTGACGAGGAGCCTTCCAGTATGGCGTCTACCGCACCACCGCCGCCTGCTGCCTCACCACCCCAGGACCCACAGGACCCCGAGGACCCCGACGACGACGACGAGGACCCGGATGAGTTCCCGCTCGACGACGAGTAGTCCTCGACCTATGCCACGACTCAAGGATAGGCACAACCCATTAGTAAATAAGAGCGACGTAGACATACTTGTGTGACCTTGAGTTGTGTTACTTCTTTTAGGATCTTTGTCAATTCTGTTTGGTGCTTGTTTGAGTGCTTGTTTGCTTAGTAGAGAGTTGTGGAATGCTTCGGCAATTGTCCACATCCTCATAATATAGGTCTATATTAATAAAGGATTATTTAGTGTCACATCCCTTGATGCATATAGTTGGGACGTTTCTTTCAAAATTCTAAATCCTTCTGTCCCCACTTTCTTTCGCCAACAGATGGTGAGAACTCATAACCAGAGGGATGCCAACGAGGAGGAGGAGCGCAATGAAGTACCTCAGAGCAACCAGGGACATGCTCATGGAGCCATCAATATTGAATAATTGTTAGCTATGCAGAACCAGCTCATGCAGACCATGATACAGACCATGGGGCAGCTGCAAGCTGGCAACAACAATCAGCCCCACCTGCCTCCACCGCCACCCCCGCCACATCACAACCGTTTGGGAGAGTTCATGAGGACCAAACCGCCTACCTTTGCACAAGCCACAGACCCAATGGAAGCTGATGATTGGCTGAAGTCCGTTAAGAAGAAACTTGCTATTGTCCAGTGCACTGATAGGGAGAAGGTTCTCTTTGCATCACATCAACTAGTTGGAGCAGCCGCTGACTGGTGGGAAGCTCTTTGCAACGCTCATGATAATCAGGAGGTAATCACTTGGGCTGAGTTTAAGCAGAGTTTCCGTTCCCACTATGTACCTGAAGGAGTTATGATACTGAGAAGACAAGATTTTGAAAATCTCAGGCAAGGAAGGATTAGCGTGAGTGAGTATCTCAACAAATTCACTCAATTATCAAGATATGCCCCAGAAGACATCAAAACTGATAGTAGGAAGCAGTATCTGTTTATGAGAGGTCTCAACAATGAAATTCAAGTCCAGTTGCTCAATACCGATTATCCAAACTTCCAAAAGCTGGTTGACATGGCTATTGTGGTTGAGAACAAGATTCGTGAGATGGAGCAGGACAACAAGAGGAAGATGTCACATCATGGACCGCAACAAGGAAGCAATGTTCGCCCCCGCTATGCACCACCTACTGCACCACACTACAACCCATCTGCTCCTGCATACTGTGCTGCTTATCCGCCCCGCCCAAATCAGCCACCGCAGCAACGCCCCGCCATGCAAGCGCCTCGCAATCCTGTGCTACCTGCGCCGCGTCCTAACATGGTGGCAAATGCTCAAAACCAGTTGCGCCCAAACTTCCCTAATGCTATGGGTGGTAAGACATGCTATGCGTGTGGAGAACCCGGACACTTTGCAAGTCAATGCCCCAAGAGAAACTATGGACCTATGAACAATGCACCAAGGCCAGATCACCCGCGACCAAATGGAGGAGCACCACAAGGCAACCGTGGACAGCAGAATTTTGCTCGTGGCAATGTCAATCATGTCTCTACTGAGGAAGCCCAACAAGCTGATGACGTCGTGATTGGTATGTTTCTAGCCAACTCCAACCCCACGACTATTTTATTTGATTCAGGAGCATCTCATTCATTCATCTCGTCAAAGTATGTTGCCAAGTACAATTTGCCTATATCTCATATGAAGCAAACTATGCTAGTAAGTTCTCCTGGCGGAGAGATGAGGACAAATATAGTATGTCCGAAAGTAAGCATTAAAATAAGGGGGGTAGACTTTCTCGTGAACCTCATAGTATTGGACTCCCAAGGAATAGACATAATACTTGGAATGGACTGGCTGAGCAAGTATAATGGAGTCATTCAATGCGCCGAGAAGATTGTGCAATTGACAAGTGAACATGGTACACGCATTGAAGTTGAAGCAGCCCAACCTGCAAGAGGAAAAGCGATGCTGAATCACGTGGAAGAAGTGACATTGGAAAGCATTCCGATCGTTTGCGAGTACCCGGACGTGTTTCCAGATGAGTTGCCAGGTATGCCACCTGATCGTGACATAGAATTCGCCATTGAGTTGATACCCGGAACTGCACCTATAGCTAAGAGGCCGTATAGGATGCCTCCTAAGGAATTAGCAGAGCTCAAGAAGCAAATTCAAGAGCAGCTAGAGAAGGGTTTTATACGCCCCAGTTCATCCCCGTGGGGAGCCCCAGTGCTCTTCGTAGATAAGAAGGATGGAACCCAGAGGATGTGTGTGGACTATAGGTCTCTCAACGAAGTGACAATTAAGAACAAGTACTCACTGCCCCGTATAGAGGATTTGTTCGACCAAATGAAGGGTGCCTGTATCTTCTCCAAGATCGACTTGCGGTCAGGATACTTCCAAATGAAGATTAGACCATCGGATATACCCAAGACAGCATTTCGGACACGATATGGATCTTATGAGTACACCGTCATGTCATTTGGATTGACAAACGCGCCTGCGTACTTTATGTATCTCATGAATAAGGTCTTCATGGAATATCTGGATAAGTTCGTTGTAGTGTTCATCGATGATATTATGATCTACTCGAAGGATGAGAAGGAACACGAGGAACACTTGAGGCTTACGCTGCAGAAATTGAGGGAGCATCAATTGTATGCCAAGTTCAGTAAATGTCAATTTTGGTTGCGTGAAGTTTCCTTCTTAGGACATATTATTTCCGGAGGAGGAGTATCAGTTGACCCAGGAAAGGTGAGAGATGTGCTTAAGTGGGAACCGCCACAGAATGTTAAGGAAATTCGGAGTTTCCTTGGAATGGCTGGATATTACCGCCGATTCATTAAGGATTTCTCCAAAATAGCCAAGCCTATGACCGAATTACTCATGAAAGGGAAGGCATTCCGATGGACTCAAGCTTGTCAGGATAGCTTTGAGGAGTTAAAGAAAAGGTTGACAACCGCGCCAGTGTTAGTATTACCGGATGTGAGCAAGAGTTTTGATATATATTGCGATGCATCAAGACAAGGATTAGGATGTGTGCTCATGCAAGAAGGCCAAGTGGTAGATTATGCATCGAGGCAACTAAAGAAACATGAGTTGAATTATCCTACGCACGACCTTGAACTCGCAGCCGTGGTACACGCCTTGAAGATATGGAGACACTATGTTTTTGGTCACCGATGTGAGATTTATACGGATCACAAGAGTCTCAAGTACATATTTACGCAAACGGATCTGAATCTGAGGCAACGCCGATGGTTGGAGCTTATCAAGGATTATGACGTGGGAATCAACTATCACCCAGGGAAGGCCAATGTAGTGGCCGATGCTTTGAGCCGAAAAGGAGTAAGTCATCAACTCACAATTCGAGAACTGCCATCCGAGTTATGTAAGGAGTTTGAACGGTTGAACCTTGGATTCATAAATGAGATGGGAACAATGGAAGTCAACCCAACATTAGAGCAGGAAATACGGGAAGGACAGACAAAGGACAAGGAGATACAGGAAATCAAGGAAAGGACCCAAGAAGGGAAGGAATTCAGATTTGATGAGGACGAACAGGGTACCTTATGGCTTGGAAAGAGGATTGTGGTACCAAATGTCAGGCATATTCGTGAAACAATATTGAAGGAGGCACATGACTCGCCTTACTCGATTCATCCTGGCTGTACGAAGATGTACAAGGACTTAAAGACATGCTACTGGTGGGCCAGCATGAAAAAGGACATAGCCGAATATGTTGCACTTTGTGATGTGTGCCAACGAGTTAAAGCTGAACATCAAAGGCCAGCCGGATTGTTACAACCACTAAAGATCCCGGAGTGGAAGTGGGAAGAGATTGGTATGGACTTTGTAGTTGGATTACCGCGAACTCAGTCTGGCTATGATTCAATATGGGTTATTGTGGATCGATTGACAAAATCAGCTCATTTCATCCCTGTCAAGACCACATATACCACCGCGAAGCTAGCGGAATTGTATATGGAGCACATTGTGTGTCGACACGGAATATCGAAGAAGATAGTCTCAGATAGAGGTTCTCAGTTTACCTCCAGATTTTGGCAGAAATTGCATGAAGCAATGGGAACAAGGTTGAACTTCAGTTCGGCGTATCACCCTCAAACAGATGGACAAACCGAGAGGACCAACCAAATTTTGGAAGACATGTTGAGAGCATGTGCTTTAAAGCATAGGAAAAGTTGGGATAAAAGTTTGCCGTATGCTGAATTCTCGTACAACAATAGTTACCAAGCAAGTTTGAAAATGTCACCTTATGAAGCATTATACGGAAGGAAATGTAGGACTCCCTTGTTTTGGAATGAAACCGGAGAGAATCAAGTGTTTGGTCCCGACGTGTTACAAGAAGCTGAAAGGCAAGTCCAAATAATACGGGAAAACTTAAAGGCTGCCCAGTCTCGACAGAAAGGTTATGCTGATAATAGGCGAAGGAGTTTGACTTTTGAAGTTGGAGATTTTGTATACCTCAAAGTGTCACCTATCAGAGGTCAGCGACGGTTTAACGTCAAAGGAAAACTGGCACCACGTTACATCGGACCATTCAAGATTCTGGACAAGCGAGGAGAGGTAGCTTATCGACTTGAGCTGCCGACGTATCTCTCCGATGTACACGACGTGTTTCACGTCTCTCAACTCAAGAAGTGTCTCAGGGTACCGGAAGAACAAGTGCCGATGGACGAGTTAGAACTTCAGGAGGATTTGTCCTATGTCGAGCAACCTATCAAAATTTTGGATATGAAGGAAAGGGTCATGAGAAATAAGAGGATACGTTGGTGCAAAGTGCAATGGAAACACCATACGGAAGCCGAAGCTATATGGGAACGTGAAGAAGACTTGAAGACAGAATTCCCTCATCTTTTCTCCACGCTATCGAATCTCGAGGGCGAGATTCACTTTAAGGGGGGTAGGTTTGTAACACCCTAAATTTTCGCATTATGCATTGCATACATGGTCATGCATTAAACACTAGTAGAATAAAAGAAAAATAATAAAACATATACATATACAAATATGTGTAGCAAAAGAAGAAAAAGAAGACAATAATTATAGCCTAAAACTTGTAATAGGGAATAAGTATAAAAATAATAATAATAAAATATATATAAATATATATATAAATAATATATATAACAATATATAAAAATAAAAATATATTAATAATATATGTTATAAAAATAATAAATAATAAATGATAAATATATAATATTAATAATATATATATAAAGGTATATATATATAATAAATTATATAATAAAAGAAAAGAAAAAAAATAAAAAAAAAAGAAAAAAAGAAGAAGAAGAAAGGCTAACCCGGCGGCCAGGCCAAGCGGCCCAGCCGACCGAGCGGCCTCGCCCGCGCCCGAGGCCCCGACCGAATCCCGCCCGGCCTCCCGTCCCGCTCAGCGTCGTAACGCCCCGCCCCGCTTCTCCCGCGCCCTGAGCCGGCCGACGCGCGCCAGCCCCGAGGCGCACACACGCGACGCCGCCCGGGCGCCCGATCCGGCCGCGCCCTGGGTCCCGCCTCCCACACCGCGCGCTCCAGCGCCGAAACGCGCGCTCGCCCGACGCGCGAGCCGCCTGGGCCCCGCCTCCGCGCTTCCGTACCGTGTCGGTACCGAGCCGGACTCCACGGGAGCCCTAGCTCGCGCCTATAAAAGGGACCGAGGTCCCTAGGCTTTTTCCAGATCGAGCAAATCAGCTGCCGCCACAGGAAAGAAAAAAGCCGCCGGAACCAAGGTCCAGAAGGCTGCGCCCAGGGAAGAAAAGGGAGAAAAAAAGAGGGGAAGAAGAGGAAGAAAAAGAGGAGGGCCCCACCGTTCGCCAGAGATCGTCGTCGCCATCGCGTCGCCGTCATCGTGCCGCCGGAGAACGCATCTACTTCGTCTACGCATTGTCCCCATCCCGCGATCATCGAAGCCATCGCATCTACGGTAGGCCATGTTCCCGATGCGAATTTTTGCGATCATATTGAATCTAATAGGCGTAAATTGAATTTAGTTGCACCATGATTTTATTTTCAGCAGCATTAATCCACCCTAAAACCCCCGTAAACTCATACGAACACGTATGAACTAGTCGCATCTAATTAATAAACGACCGTAGTAAATTAAGTATTAAATTGTGCATGCATGCATGTCATTGCATGTTGAAAGCATCTAGGCCCCATGAGGTACGGTTTCGGTGATTAATGACAACCATTCGATATTACTAATGAATTTGTGAATGCAAGGTCCCAATAACACTCAATCAAATGAAATCAAAATTACATTGGAGACCCATATAAAATCAACGAGTGAGATCAAATCAAATCATATGAAGACAAGAAGTGAAAGCTCTAACTTAACATCACTCAAATGCTTGAAGACAATCAAAACAACATTTCAAACAAGTGTCAAAGGGGTCACAAGTTCAAATTCCTAAAGAACAACTCAAAACAACTCGAAGTCAACAAGTTGAACACACCGGATCATCCGATGGTTTTTGAGTTGACTGCATCGGTCGAGTTGTGTCAATAGAAGAAGAAGACCTCAGAGCAAAGAACTCACCGGATCATCCGATGTGAGTGGCTCAGTGACATCGGTCCATCATCACAGATTGCAACACCATTGGACCAAGTGAAGCACCGGATCATCCGATGTGCAGACTTACACACATCGGTCGATCACTCCAGTAAGCTTCAAGATCAAGCAAAATTCTGGAGGAAGAGCCACCGGATCATCCGATGAGAAGACAGATCAACATCGGTCTAACAACGGTCATATCTGACACAGTGACATCAGCTAATTTGGCTTTGACCGATGTTAACTGAAGGGGAGACATCGGATCATCCGGTGTTCGCAGAGAAGTGATGTCAGCCTACTTTTCCAACGGCTATCTCGTGGAGGCTGGCTATTTATACCCCTTCAACCTGTCAAATCGACATGACTTGAAGCCCAGACCTACTCTACACATCCTAGAGCATTCAAGCAATAGAGCTACCACTTTCACATCATTTGTTCATCATTTGTACACCAAGAGATAGGCTAGAACTAGCTAGAGATAGTGCTTGGGTGCCTCCACTCTTGGTGATTGGAGTCTCTAGTGTAGTGAGAGCAATAAGGGAGTGTCCCTTGGTGTGTGTGACTTCCGGAGCTTGCCAAGAGGATTGTGGAAGCCCGGAGGAGTCCAAAGTGTACAAGGCTTGAGCTCCACCTTGCCAAGGTTGGCGAACGGAGAAGAATAGTGAAGACCCCCTTGTCTCGGTGACTTGGGAGTGGCAAAACCCCTCGGTGGATGCCACAACGTGGATGTAGGAAGATTCTTGTGATCTTACCGAATCACGGGATAAACTCCGTGTCCCTTGAGCGTTTGCATCCCTCTCCCTTTTACACTTATGCAATCTTCATTCCGCAACTTTAATTTACATTGATTGCATAGTTTAATCGCATAGGGAATTGGGCTTTAGGTTGTTAGTTATTAATTGCCTTAAAATTTGAAAGAAAGCCCAATTCACCCCCCCCCCCTCTTGGGCGTTTCGATCCTTACAATTGGTATCAGAGCAAGGTTGCTCATTGGATCATTCTAGCTTCACCGCTAGAGAGCTTAAATGGCCAAGAATGGGGGTTCGATTCCTACCTTCGAGGGCAAGAACTTTGCCTATTGGAAAGCACGCATGCGTGCCTACCTAGAGGCTATTGCTCCCGAAGTTTGGGAAGCGACCCATGCAGGATTTGGAGATCTCAATTATGTTGGTGATCAACTAAAATGGGATGCTAAGGCTAGAAATGCCATCAATGAATGTATAAGTCAAGACGTATTTGCTAGAATTGCTAGTAAAGAGAAAGCTTGTGAAATTTGGGCATGTTTAATTGAAATTCATGAGGGCTCATCCCGTGTTAAAGAACTCAAATATCACTTGCTTAAATCCAAGTATGATGAATTCAAAATGCTTCCTCATGAGAATGTTAACCAAATGTTTTCTCGTTTAAATGTGCTCATTGAGGAGATTAACGCACTTGACATTGCTTCTCTTGGTAAGGGACTTATCAACCGCAAGATCCTCATGCTTCTACCCAAGCCCAAGTACAACATTATCAATTCAATGCTCCAAAAGGAATCACTTGACAACATTGAAGTCTCGGAGCTCATTGGAGAAATTCATGCTCATGAGATGAGCGTACTTGGAATGATGGAGGAGTCATCGTCAAAAACCATTGCTCTCAAGGCTTCAACTAAGAAGACAACTCCCAAGAAAAATAAAGTGGTTGAGCCTAGCTCAAGCGAAGAAGAGCAAGCAACAAGCGAAGATGACAATGATGAGCTTGCGTTGATGATGAGAAAATTCTCACGTCTAAACTCCAAGATCGCAAAGAAGGGATACTCTTTTGATCCCAAGAAGAAAGCCTTCCTCCCAAGAAAAGATGAAAATAAGACATGCTATAATTGTGGTGATCAAGGCCACATATCATATGATTGTCCAAGACCGGACAAGAGGAAGGACAACCATAAGGGAAAGCATAGAAAGCTAGAAGAAAGCGATGAAGATGAAGAAGAGATCAAGCCCAAGCGTTCCTTTGGAAAGAAGAAATTTGACAAAGGCAAGAAGACCAAGCTCTTTCCAAAGAAGAGAAGAGGGCCTCAAAAAGTCTTCATGTGCGAGGCAAATGAGTGGATCACGGATGAAGAGTCAAGCGACGAAGAGAGTGAAGATGAAGAAAACTTGGCGGGTCTTGCCATCGTCGACAAGGACAACTCACCTCTTCGTCCACCTCCTATGTGCCTCATGGCAAAAGGTAACACTAAGGTATGTGACGACTCTAGCGATGATGATGATGAGCTCTCCCCCGATGAATTAGCATCCATGATTAATGAATACCATGTCATCATAAAAAGGGAAAAGAGCAAGGTTAAGGCACTTGAACAAACTTGTGCTAAGCTTGAGAGTGCGAAACTCGATTTGCATGACAAGTATGTAACCATACTTAAAGAGCATGACACGCTTAAAACACATGTCAAGCAAATCGAGGAGGAAAATGCTCAAATCAAGCTTGGTCATCATGAGCATGACTTAGCAAACCAAGCACTCTTGAGAAAGCACAATGACTTGGTTCAAGAACATGAAGTGCTTAACCGTGCTTATGAGGCAATTGAGCTAAAAATGAAAAACATGAAAAAGGAAACCCTTGATGGCAAAGTATCAACTATTTCACATACCACTAATATGTTGGATAAGTCTTTGCGTTTGAAAGCAAGCCTTAGGGAGAAGGAGTTGATGGACGAGATTAAAAGTCTCCGCACTAGTGTGGCAATACTCTCTAAGGGGGAGGACAAGCACAAGGAAATCCTCTACCAACAAGCTAAAGACTTCAACAAGAGAGGACTTGGATCCTTCCCGGTGCTCAACAAATGGAAGGTGCCCTCACCGGAGCTTAGGACGAGCTTCATCAAAGAAGTTGGTTCCTATTGCCAACATTGTGAGGTCACCGGACATCACACGAGGGAGTGTCCTCTTCCCAACCGTCCTTCTCCCAAATTGCCTCCTAACTACAAATCTACTTTCAATGATTGCCACTATCTCTTGAGCAAAGTAGGTGGCAAGGTGAAGGCAAGGTTCATCGGCAAAGACATTAAGGGCATAAAGGGGAAGCTCCCCAAGCAACTTTGGGTCCCAAAATCACTTGTATCACACATACAAGGACCTAAGTTGGCTTGGGTGCCTAAACTCAAAAACTAACTTCATGTGTGTAGGTGAACTACAAAGCCGGAGGAAAGCATTGGGTACTCGATAGCGGGTGCACTCAACATATGACCGGCAATGATGGTATGTTCACTACCATAGAGAACCCCGACAATCATGAACAAGTCACCTTTGGTGACAACTCAAAGGGGAAGGTAATTGGTTTAGGTAAAATTGCTATTTCACATGATTTGTCCATTTCCAATGTACTATATGTTAAGTCACTTAGTTTCAATTTACTTTCAATTGCACAACTATGTGATCTTGGACTAACGTGCACCTTTGACAAGAATGGTGTTGTAGTAACCAGTGAATCAAGCAAAGAACTAATCTTCAAAGGCTTCCGGCATGGACATCTTTACTTGGTGGACTTCTCCAACAAGGATGCTAGCTTGACCACTTGTCTTTTCACCAAGACAAGCTTGGGTTGGCTATGGCATCGACGCATTGCTCACATTGGCATGAGCAAGCTCAAGAAGTCGTTCAAGCTTGGGATGGTGACCGGCGTGAAGGATGTCACATTTGAGAAGAACAAGCTTTGTAGCGCTTGTCAAGCCGGGAAGCAAGTTGCTTCACACCACCCAATGAAGACAATGGTGTCAACCTCCAAGCCGCTTGAACTACTCCACATGGACCTCTTCGGACCGTCCACATATCAAAGTCTTGGTGGTAACTTCTATTGTCTTGTTATCGTTGACGATTATTCTCGATATGCTTGGACTTTGTTTCTAGGTGACAAGGGTGAAACTCCGGAAGTTTTTAAGACCTTTGCTAAACGTGCTCAAAGGGAATTTCAACTTCCCATCATCAAGGTCTGGAGTGACAACGGCACCGAGTTCAAGAACTACAACATTGGGGAGTGGTGTGATCGTGAAGGCGTGAAGCATGAGTTTGCGGCCACATACACCCCCCAACAAAACGGTGTCGTTGAAAGGAAGAACAAGACCCTTATCACCCTTGCTAGAGCAATGCTTGATGACTATGGCACTTCGGAGAAGTTTTGGGCTGAAGCAATCAACACGGCGTGCCATGCCGCAAATAGGGTCTATCTTCATCGACTACTTCAAAAGACCCCATATGAGCTCCTCATTGGGAGAAAGCCCAACATCTCCTACTTCCGAGTCTTCGGGTGCAAATGCTATATCTACCGCAAGAAAAGGCTCGGTAAGTTTGAAAGAAGGTGTGATGTTGGTATCTTTCTTGGTTATGCGTCAAACTCAAAAGCATATCGAGTATTCAACCAAACCTCCAGGTTAGTTGAAGAAAGTTGTGATGTTGAGTTTGATGAGACTAATGGCTCCCAAGAGGAGAGTTTTGGTCATGACGATATAGATGATGAGCCTCTACGAGAAGCCATGAAAAACATGACCATTGGAGACATCAAGCCCGAAGTTGAGGAGAGCCATGATCAAGGGGGAGCATCAAGCTCCAACATCAACACCTCCATGGCGCCTCAAGTTGATGAAAAAGAAGAGAAAGATGATCCATTGCCAATGCAAGATTCACAAGCCACACAACACCAACAACAAGAAGAAGTCCAAGATCAAGTCCAACCACAAGACGCGCAAGATGCTTCACCACCGCCAAGTGCCTCACAATCACTTATGAGGCATGGACGCATCTCCAAGGCGCATCCGATTGATCAAATCATCGGAAGTCCGTCACGGGGAGTAAGTACTCGTTCTCGCCATGTCGCTTCATTTTGTGAGCACTACTCTTTTGTTTCGTGTGTAGAACCCACTCATATAGAGGAAGCACTCCAAGATCCAAATTGGGTGATGGCCATGCAAGAAGAACTCAACAACTTCACCCGCAATGAAGTTTGGGTGTTGGAGGAGCGACCCAAGGACAAGAACGTCATCGGAATGAAGTGGGTGTACCGCAACAAGCAAGACGAGAATGGCGTCGTGGTCCGCAACAAGACAAGACTTGTGGCCAAGGGTTTTTCACAAGTTGAAGGACTAGACTTTGGAGAAACATTCGCTCCGGTCGCTCGGTTAGAAGCTATTCGCATACTCCTTGCTTTTGCTTCACATCACAATATAATGCTTTATCAAATGGATGTTAAAAGTGCCTTTCTTAATGGTTATATTAACGAGCTTGTTTATGTTGAGCAACCTCCCGGGTTTGAAGATCCGAGGAATCCTAACCATGTGTATAGGTTACACAAGGCGCTCTACGGGCTCAAGCAAGCACCTAGGGCGTGGTATGAACGTCTAAGGGATTTCTTGGTCATGCAAGGATTCAAGATCGGGAGGGTGGACACTACACTCTTCACCAAGGACATCGACGGGGATTTATTCATTTGTCAAATTTATGTCGATGATATTATCTTTGGCTCAACTAACAAATCTCTTAGCCATGAGTTTGGCACCATGATGTCTAGGGAATTCGAGATGTCAATGATTGGAGAGCTCAACTTCTTCCTTGGATTCCAAATCAAGCAACTTCAAGAGGGAACCTTTGTCTACCAAGAGAAATACACCAAGGATCTCTTGAAGAAATTTGAGATGGGAGATTGTAGCTCAAGAAGCACTCCAATGGGAACAAATTGCCATCTCGACACGGATAAGGACGGTAAACCTATTGACCAATCTCACTACCGCTCTATGATTGGTTCATTGCTTTATCTTACCGCATCTAGGCCCGATATAATGTTTAGTGTATGCTTATGTGCCCGCTTTCAAGCGGCTCCTAAAGAATCGCATAAGAAGGCGGTCTTTAGGATACTTAGGTATCTTAAGCATACCCCTAGTATGGGCTTGTGGTACCCTAAAGGTACAACCTTCCAACTCTTGGGATACTCGGATTCGGACTTTGCCGGATGCCGTGTAGATCGCAAGAGTACCTCCGGTGGGTGCCACTTGCTTGGGCGTTCCCTAGTGTCTTGGTCTAGCAAAAAGCAAAATTTCGTGGCTTTGTCCACCGCGGAAGCGGAGTATATAGCGGTCGGTGCATGTTGTGCCCAAATTCTATATATGAAGCAAACCCTTTTGGACTTTGGAATTAAACTTGGTTGTGTGCCTCTCCTTTGTGACAATGAAAGTGCAGTTAAGATAGCTAGAAACCCCGTTCAACACTCCCGCACTAAGCACATTGATATTCGCCATCACTTCTTGCGGGATCATGAGGCTAAAGGAGGCATCTCATTGCAAGGTGTTAGATCCGAAGAACAATTGGCGGATATCTTCACTAAACCACATGATGAGAAAACCTTTTCTAGACTTAGAAATGAATTAAATGTGCTAGATGCATCTAACGTCATGTAAGTTGCCATATTCATGTAAGGATGCATATCATATAGGTCTTGTCTAACTCCCAAATGATAGGGGCGAGCTAGAAATAGTTTTCCCTGAGGAAGCCTTTGGAAGGTTTAAACTTGGCAAGATAGATTTATTTTATGCCTTGCATGATCCCTGCCATATTAAACATGCACTCATTTAATCTCTTGCACTATAATTTGTTTGGCATTGCATACGGTAGATTGTCACAAAGGGGAACCCACCTCGTGAGAAGGAGACTTGTTTGAAATACAATATCTCAACTCATATAAGGTGGAAAGAACAAAATGTTAGGTACGTTAATGCCTAGAGGAACATGCTTCATTGAGATAGCAGTCTTCATACTCTACCTCACAAAGCATGGGCCTTACATTTCATTTGGATATTTTTCCCTCTATTTTTCTTGGTGTTCCATTTGCATTAAGGCCTAGCCAAGCTATTGGCATATTAGCTATTTGAGGGGTAAGGGGTTGCCCAAAAAGTCCTAAGACATGTGTTTCTCTTTGATTGTTTGTTTGGTCAAAGGACATATATGGGATGTTTTCGTTCTGTTGTCATCGGATTATCCGATGCCTATGTCAATCCCTCATCGGTCCAACAGGTGTTCAATCTTCAAAGCCCAATTCTGTCTGAATTTCAAATGATCCGATGCGTTCATTCCGAAAAACATCGGTCCATCCGATGTTCACTCTTCTGGAGCTGTGGTCAAGTCAACCGATGTTTACTTCCTCCAACGTCGGACCATCCGGTATCAACTTCACTCTTTTGAACACCCTTACTGTGCTATTAGACCAATGATCAAAACCCTAGACGTCGGTCCATCCGGTGTCCAATGCACTTTTCTGGAAAACCTTACTGTGGCATTCGACCGATGCTTCTCATGTCCATCATCGGTCCATCGAGTGTTAATTTTTCGGCTAGGGTTTGGGTCCCACTATTTAAACCCGTACCGCCGCCTCTCCCCCAATCTCGACGCCACCCGTGCCCTCCCGTGCGCCGTCGTCACCCAGCCGCCGCCACCGCCGCCATCTCCGCCGCCGCCGCCGTCGTCCATCGGCTCGCAGCGCCGCCGCCTAGCGCCGCCGCCGCCTCTCCTCACCACTCGCCGCCGCTCACACGCCGCTCCACCACCACCTCACGCGCCACCGCCGCCGGACGCCGCCGCCGCCCACCGGCCGCCGCCGTCCTTCGCCGCCTGCCGCCTCAAATTGCAGCGCCGTCGACTTGCCGCCTCCATCTTCGACCTCTCCACCACCATCGACCTCGCCGCCGCCTCTCCTCGCCGCCGTCGTTTCAACTTCGCACCCGGTCCCCGTTTGCTCTCCGTCGCCTAGGTTTGCTTCGTGTCGTGCGACGTCCATCATTGTTTTCGCCATCCTTCCTTTCTTCGTCATTAACCCTAGCTCTCCATTGCTTTTAGATGGGTCGTGACCGCAAAGGAAAGGGAAAGGCGATCGTGGAGCCCGCCGCGAAGAAGCGCAAACTGTCGAAGGATGAGAAGAAGGCCCTTATGGCCGCTCGCGCCGCCGAGGAGCGTGAGCGTGGCCGAGGGGGTTCCCTGAGGATCCGCGAGGCTCGTCCGAGGCAGCCTCCCATGATCGAAGACTCCGACGCCGAAGAGGAGCCGGTTGAGCCTCTCGTCCGCCGGCGCTCAGCCCGGACGCGTGGGGGTCACACCGAGGCTGCTCCTCGTCCGAGACCGACGGCTGCCGACCGTCGTGAGGACAGGGAGGCCGAGAGGGCTATCTACGAGATGGACACGGCCGTCCGTGTCGGTGAGGGAGTCCGTCTCACGGACTACCGGAAGATGAAGGCCAAGCAGCTACGCAAGCTTCGATGGAGCGTGCTGCTTGAGGAGTGGTACCCTCAGCCCCGTGAGGCTCTTGTGGACAGTCGCTTCTGGACTGTCACCCAGGCATCTCTCTACGAGACCTACAGACGTCGGGGGCTCAAGCTTTTTCAGCACAACTACCTGGACTGGGGGCAGCTTGCAGTGGCAGCGGAGACAGAGGTCCGTTCCTACTTTGAGAGGTACAGAGGTTTGGTACAGCTGCTTGCTTATGAGAGAAGTGCATATGTGGAAGATTGGGTCCGTGTCTTCTATGCGACCCTGTACATCTCTGAGGGCAGGAGGTCAATCGACTTCATGTTTATGGGACAGCGTTACCACCTCTCGAGACAGACTTTGGGGCAGCTTCTTGGTTTGGACCTGCACGACACCTGCGTGCACGAGAAAGTATATGGGTAGGCAGATCCACCAAGGAGGCCACTTATTGGAGGGGTAGCACCACAGCTTGACGAGATCCGGTCCCTGTTTGGCCCCACGTTCTCTCCAGACCAGCCGAGAGTTCCAGCTTTTCTGACCCCAGCTGCGCGCATTGTGCACCTCGCTTTGCGCCGCACGCTCCTGCCGAGGTCAGGATACTTGGAGGGGTTCACTAGTCTGCAGCAGACCCTCCTGTTCTACATAATGAACGGGATGGATTTCGACATTGTGGACATCCTCCTGTGCGAGATGGAAGACGTGATCACAGATGAGGTTGGCATGATGAGGCAGCTGGTCTACGGGCACTGGATCAGTTACATATGCTCTATGATGGTGCCTGAGGGGGATGCAGCACAGGCTAGGCTTGCTGACGAGAGTGTGACACGGTTCGGACATTACCGTGCCCCTGCTCCTGGAGACCGCCGCCTTGGCCGTCCAGTTGAGTGCCAGGTCAGGGCCCGCTTGACTGAGGAGGATTGGTCTGACCTCGAGAAGAAAGATGAGCGTCTGGCTGAGGCAGAAGCTCAAGGTGGAGACTTGCAGCACATCTGGTCTGAGAGCGACACAGACGAGAGTGTCGAGGAGTACTTCCCTCCGCCTCCACCCTCACCGAGGCAGCACGACGCCGAGGCAGGAGGATCAGCTGCTCCGCCACCGACACCACCTCCTGTGTCCGAGGCGCAGGTGTCACAGCCGTCAGAGCTGTCGACACTTCTCCAGCAGATGATCGAGCAGCAGCGGCAGGACAGGCTCGCTGCTGAGCAGGCCAGAGCAGAGCAGGCTGCTCACCTGGCACAGTTGCAGCGGCAGCAACAGGAGCTCCAGCTGGAGATCGCCCGTCAGAGGCGAGAGGATACGGACCGGTTCACCAACTTGGTCGATCAGATGCACCGCCGTACCCTCGACCAGCAGCAGCAAACCCAGCAGGCCATGATGGGGATCCTAGGGTTGATCACCAACCTTTACACTCAGACCGGGATCGCCCTTCCTCCACAGCAGCCTGGACTGGGACTGGCTCCAGGAGTTGCTCAGGTGCCTACTACTCCTATCCCTTCGATCAGTATGTCACC
Source organism: Tuctoria greenei (assembly GCA_036927565.1). NCBI lineage: Eukaryota > Viridiplantae > Streptophyta > Magnoliopsida > Poales > Poaceae > Tuctoria > Tuctoria greenei. Next base: position 46,183,041 of record JAYESD010000002.1, read on the forward strand.
ACTTCTGGCACCCAGCGCACCAATTCACTCACCACTGCCGGCAACGACTCTGTTCCAGCAGACGCCGGCGTCCGTGGTGAGCGCTCCACTTCCTCCAGCTCCACCGGCACCTCCAGTACCTGCTTCCTCTCCTCCAGCACCGGCAGCGGACCCTCCAGCTCCCTCCGCTCCGGCAGCTCCTACGACCGGCGACTCCAGCTCCGACGACTGCGATGGTGACCAGTTCGTCTTCGCACCCAGCTCTCAGGGTCTGTAGGCTTTCTGATCCCTTTTTGGTGTCTTGATGCCAAAGGGGGAGAAGAGGTAGAAGAGTCAGGGGGAGTGGTAGTAGTAGTCTCAGGGGGAGTGTGTGTTTTGTCCTTTGTATTCGTGCTTGAGTACTCTTTTGTAATTTTAATTAAGCACTCTTCCGCTTGTCTCATTTGCTTATGGTTTTAATCAATTGAGCTTTTCGCACCATAAATTTCATTTGCTTTTTACAAGCTTAATGTGTCTTATCTTGTATTCATTGCATATCTACTTGAGTATTGTATCATCAAATTCATTATTATTGCGCTTTAAATTATTGTGTTGTCATCAATCACCAAAAAGGGGGATATTGAAAGCATCTAGGCCCCATGAGGTACGGTTTCGGTGATTAATGACAACCATTCGATATTACTAATGAATTTGTGAATGCAAGGTCCCAATAACACTCAATCAAATGAAATCAAAATTACATTGGAGACCCATATAAAATCAACGAGTGAGATCAAATCAAATCATATGAAGACAAGAAGTGAAAGCTCTAACTTGACATCACTCAAATGCTTGAAGACAATCAAAACAACATTTCAAACAAGTGTCAAAGAGGTCACAAGTTCAAATTCCTAAAGAACAACTCAAAACAACTCGAAGTCAACAAGTTGAACACACCGGATCATCCGATGGTTTTTGAGTTGACTGCATCGGTCGAGTTGTGTCAACAGAAGAAGAAGACCTCAGAGCAAAGAACTCACCGGATCATCCGATGTGAGTGGCTCAGTGACATCGGTCCATCATCACAGATTGCAACACCATTGGACCAACTGAAGCATCGGATCATCCGATGTGCAGACTTACACACATCAGTCGATCACTCCAGTAAGCTTCAAGATCAAGCAAAATTCTGGAGGAAGAGCCACCGGATCATCCGATGAGAAGACAGATCAACATCGGTCTAACAACGGTCATATCTGACACAGTGACATCAGCTAATTTGGCTTTGACCGATGTTAACTGAAGGGGAGACATCGGATCATCCGGTGTTCGCAGAGAAGTGATGTCAGCCTACTTTTCCAACGGCTATCTCGTGGAGGCTGGCTATTTATACCCCTTCAACCTGTCAAATAGACATGACTTGAAGCCCAGACCTACTCTACACATCCTAGAGCATTCAAGCAATAGAGCTACCACTTTCACATCATTTGTTCATCATTTGTACACCAAGAGATAGGCTAGAACTAGCTAGAGATAGTGCTTGGGTGCCTCCACTCTTGGTGATTGGAGTCTCTAGTGTAGTGAGAGCAATAAGGGAGTGTCCCCTGGTGTGTGTGACTTCCGGAGCTTGCCAAGAGGATTGTGGAAGCCCGGAGGAGTCCAAAGTGTACAAGGCTTGAGCTCCACCTTGCCAAGGTTGGCGAACGGAGAAGAATAGTGAAGACCCCCTTGTCTCGGTGACTTGGGAGTGGCAAAACCCCTCGGTGGGTGCCACAACGTGGATGTAGGAAGATTCTTGTGATCTTATCGAACCACGGGATAAACTCCGTGTCCCTTGAGCGTTTGCATCCCTCTCCCTTTTACACTTATGCAATCTTCATTCTGCAACTTTAATTTACATTGATTGCATAGTTTAATCGCATAGGGAATTGGGCTTTAGGTTGTTAGTTATTAATTGCCTTAAAATTTGAAAGAAAGCCCAATTCACCCCCCCCCCCTCTTGGGCGTTTCGATCCTTACACATGTTGATTATTTTGTGTGCATTATGTTGAATTGTATATGTTTTCTTGTATGTATGATCACGCGTAGAGGAACGTGCTCAAGAGGCTGCATACGAGGATTTCCAAAACCAAGACTTCGAAGCGCTTGAGCAACCCCATCCGCCGGAGCAAGGCAAGTGTCCTTGAACCATATTGATCCTATTTTAAATTAAATGTTTTGTTTGCGAACTTGCATGCTTGTGTCAAATTGATGGGAATCCTATGGTAGGAAGTTTACTAGTTTTGTTTGACCACCCTTGTCGCCTGGAATTATGGTAGAGAGTCGGGAAGGGTTTTTTTACCTTTTTGCTTCGCTTAATTAATTGGGATGGCAAACAACACTACACAATTAATTATGCATCAATGATATTATGGTTAATGTGAACTGGTCAATACGATGGGTGATCTAAGCAAGCATGGTTTTGTGAATGGGTTGGACGTTATGGTGGTTTGCTTGCCTTAGATCTAAGGACCGGTTCATGCGAGAATATGCCAGGTCAACAGTGCCACCACAAGGCCAAGTATGGGTGCGGCGTAGCTGAATAATTAGGAGCGCTGCTAGTATTGTATGGGCCATTGGATGGCGCGGGGAATGGGAGTCGAGGAGGACTGCCCTGGGATCCGCATGGCACACGAGGGGGCCTGTGGGTGGGAGAATAGAGATTCAAGCCTGCTGGTGAAACCTTAGTGGGCCCGTACATACTAGTAGTCCCTTTTGAAAGGATATTTCGTGATCTCTTGGCCACACACCTACGGAAGTGTGAGATGGCACAATGGAGGTTTCTTAGTCATCGAAAGGTGATAAAATCACAAACATGTGGGTAAAGTGGTACAACCTCTGCAGAGTGTTAAAAACTATCATGATAGCCGTGCTCCCGGTTATGAGCGCCTGGATGACCTACATGATTAGAGTTGGAAATTGGGATTTGGGATGGTTATGGTTGGTTAATGGTTATGATTGGTTTATGGTTATGGGTTGGTAATGGTTATGGTTTATGGATTATGGTCATGGATATGAATTTGAGTTATGGTAATTGGACATGGATAATGGTAATGTTGGCAATAATTGGATATGGTTTATATTTTGTTAATATGATGGTTATGATGGGATTTGTTTCACATAGACATAGTATAATGCTTTTCAAATGTTTTACTGTACTTTTCAGCACTTAGCCATTATTACATTCGTCGTTTGAATAAGCCACATGTCATACTTTCCACACTTGCTGAGTACGACATGTACTCACCCTTGCAATCCCCCCCAACAGCTACTGGAGACAATTGGGAGTACCCTGAGGATCACGTGGAGTACTAGGTTGCGTACCGCCGTCAATTGCCTGTGGATTGGAGTCGTGCTGTTTAGTTTATTTTCCGCTGCAATTGTTTAGAGTTTTATTATTCGTGAACTATTGGATTATTGTAATAAAGTACTTATTTATTAGTTAAGACGTGGTTAAATTTTGTTTATCATTTGTGAATCACTCGTGTATGTGTGTTGAACATCCTGGGTACACATATGCGTTACGCTTGGTTCATATTCGGAACCGGGTGTCACATTTAAGTTTATTTCCGCTGCATTAGTTGAACTTGTCATTAACAATCATTAGAGTTTGTATTCGAGAATACTCTGAATTTGTAATAAAATTTGGTTAATTAATCTTGTTTTATGGTAATTTTCTGTATACTCTTTTGTGAATGCACTCGTGTATGTGTGTTGAACATTCTGGGCACACATATGTGTTCACTTGGTTCATTTTCGGAACCGGGTGTCACAGAGCTAACCCTAAAGACACATTTGTCCGGGTTCAGCTTGGTGTGCGTGGTGCGCAGCTTGTCGAAGACAGCTTGTAAATTGTCAAGGAGTGACTCCTTGTTCTTGATCTTCACGACAATGTCATCGACGTACACCTCCACCAAGTCTCTAATTAGCTCTCCAAATGTTTTGTACATAGCTCGTACAAATGTTGAAGCAACATTTTTAAGACCGAAGGGCATGGCAGTATAACAATACAATCCATCTACTGTTATGAAGGCAATATGCTCTTCATCTTTCTTAGACATTTGGATTTGATGATATCCAGAATATGCATCTAAAAAACACAATAGCTCACACTCGAAGGTGGAGTCCACTATCTGATCTATTCTAGGTAGTGGAAATGGATCCTTTGAACATGCCTTATTTAAGGTGGTGTAGTCGATACACATCTGAAGCTTCCCGCCGGCCTTGGGTACAACAACTGGGTTTGCCAGCCATTTTGGATGGAAGACTTCCCGGATGAATCCAGCTTCGAGCAACTTCTTGATTTGCTGTCGGATGAAGTTTTGTCACTCGATTGATTGCTTCCGGGGCTTCTGGTGTACAGGTCGTGCGTCGGGATAAATCTTAAGGTTGTGCTCAATCCTCCCTAGGGATCCCAGGCATTTGTTACGGTTGTTAGGCAAACACGTCGACATTAGCCCGGAGGAAAGTGATGAACGCGAGTTTCTATTCGTTGTTCATACCTCCCGATATACGGGTAGTCTGAGCAACATCAGACCCAATTTGGACGACTTTGACGGGAACGTCGGTGTCGCCGCTTGGTTGCACATGAGGTGCGGAGGTAGAGTCTTTATGACGAATGCTCGGAGGGTTCGGAGCTGGCTCCTTACCGAATGCTTCCCCCTGCGTTGTGGTAAGACCATAGAGTTCTTCTAAAGCAGTGACTTCTGCAGTGCGATCTCCATGGATCCGGAGAACGCCCACAGGTGTTGGCATCTTCAAAACTAAGTAACCATAATGAGCGGCGGCCATGAACTTTGTCGGTACCCTGGGTACCATATACCCCTTGGGATTGCAAAGATATCAAGGGAAAGTCACCCACTTCATTTGAAGACCTTCGGAGGCCCACATGTCAGACATGTCCGGACCCACTTCTCCAACATGGTTAGCCCCAGGGTCGCCACGTGTACTATCAAACCGAAGCTACCGCCCGCAAGGGAGGAAGCTCCGGGCTATGTACCGAAGTGGCACCCCCGGACCTAACCCCAGACCGAAGGAAGCTTCGGTGCTGACACGTGTCGGCTAACACCGGAACCATCTGTTCTCCACAGTGTGCTCCAGTACTGCCACGTGTCCAACCGACGGATCTTCAGCCTCTGACCTCCGGAAGGCTCCACAACGGCTTTGGATCTTCAAAGGAGAATCAAGTACTTCAAGACCCGATTAAGTGTCATTAATACCATATTAATGACACATGATTGGACGACCTTAATTACCAGTAACGGTGCTGTCAAAGCCCATTACACGATCATTAAGGGCAATTAAACGTGTTGAATAAGTATCAATACTAGTAACCGTCGGGGCCACATGTCGGGCCAGGCTCATTTGTAACGGCATGCCCTTATACTATGGACAGGCCGACGACGTTTACACACACACTCCATATACACTCTCTACAGACGCTCCATAGACGTTCAAACACGCGGACACACGCGATACATCCAATACAACATGAACACACCCCGTGGAGTAGGGTATTACGCTCAGGCGGCCCGAACCACGTAAACTCTTGTGTCTCCTGCGTCATTTACAATTCACCTTCTTGAATCTCCGCGCGCCCATACCGAACATCAAACTCCTCTAACACTTTAATAGTGTCGGGAGATCTGCCGGTTCCAAACCGCCGACAGTTGGCGCGCCAGGTAGGGGGCGCCCGAGATTTCGAGAATGGCGAACTTAGCTGCTGGATCATCCAACAGTCAACCTGCTGCTCAAGTTGTTGGAGGCAATCCCTCCAATATGCAGCCACCAGCAGGAGCCTCAGCACCAGCAGGAGTCACACTCCCACCACCACTGCCTCCACCAGCAAATCAAGCTGGGCAATGCGATGGTGCACCGGCGTCAATCACTGCGTCAGCAAATCATGACAACCCGGAACATGCGCTCCATGCAGCGCGTGCTCTTCTCCAACATCCACCACCTCCAGATGCATCCCGGGATGCACTGGAGCAGTGGAGGGCTGATGTGGAACATTTGGTTGCAGCAGCAGCCGAACGCATCAGCAACCAGGGTCCTCCTCCTTCAGGACGGGCCCCATCGCAGCGGAGAACCTTGTCTGGCAGACTTGGTCCGCACGTTTCCAATAACAGGAGACGTGCTGCATCACAGCAAGCGACGTCATTGCCCTCCGGGGCACGACGCACTCACACGGTATCCAGGCTTTCAACTCATGACCTCCGAGCGGAGCTTGATCGCCGATACCGTCAACAGGACGACCGAGTCCATATTGAGCGTGCTCGTGAAAGACGAGAAGCTCAGGACCTTTCTGCTCCTGAAGGAGTAGGAGGAGGCTGTTCAGCCCTGGCCATGCATCTGCGTATGGTCAGGTGGCCACAGAAGTTTCGGCCTCACCTGCCGGAAATGTTTGACGGGACTGTCAATCCTGCCGAATTTCTTCAGATCTACTCCACTGCAATCTTGGCAGCCGGAGGAAATGAGGCCGTAATGGCCAATTATTTTCCAGTGGCCTTAACTGGGACTGCTAGGTCCTGGTTTATGAGCCTCCCACCCAACTCCATCAACAGTTGAGAGGAGATGTGCCGGCAGTTCACCGCCAACTTCGTGAGTTCATACACCCGACCAGGCACTGAATTGGACCTTTTTGCAGTCGTGCAAAAAGGGGGAGAATCCCTGCGATCATACATCCAGAGGTTCTCTCAGGTACGAAACACTATCCCTTCTATCTCTAGCGCCTCTGTCATTGTGGCATTCAGACAGGGTGTACGGGACAAGAAGATGCTGGAGAAACTGGCGATCAAGGAGATCACCAGTGTCACGGAACTCTTCAGTTTGGCCGACAAGTGTGCTAGAGCTGAGGAGGGCCGTGATATGCACTCCAAACCAACTCCGGAGGGTCACCAGAAATCCTCCAAAGAAGAAGCCGCTACCTCTGGGAACGGCAAGAAGAAGAAAAAGACCAACAGCAAGAAGAAGCCGTCGGCCGGTACATCCAATGTTGCAGCTGCTGCAACTCCGGGTGGCCGGGGGCCATGCCCCGAGAAGCGACCTCGACCGTCTTCTGAAGACGGTGGCAAGCCCAAGGTGTGGTGCCCAATTCACAAAACGGGCAGCCACAGTTTGGAAGACTGCCGAGAGGTCCAAAACCTTGCCGAGCGCTACAACAAGCACCGGGAAGAATCTCCTTTCCGACAGAGGGAAGGAAAGCAAAAAGTCGACGAAGCTCCGGCTGAAGAGGAGTTAGGTTTTCAGGATCCCAAAAAGGTCCTGAAGGTTGTCTACACCTCCGTCGACGATGATTCTGACATCTCTGATAACGAGCGTCGGAAGACCATGAACACCATTTTTGGTGGATCATGGGACATCACCTCCCGCCGCGTCATCAAGACTATTTGTCGGGATATGGCTGCTGTAGCTCCTACAGTCAGGCCGGAACCTCATCGGAAGTGGATGGACACAGCCATCACTTTTGATGCTTCGGACTGCCCTCGGAGCATGGTTGGAGCAGGTCAGTTACCTTTGATGGTATCTCCTACCATAAATAACATCCAGCTCCACCATGTCATGGTAGACGGAGGTTCGGGGCTTAACCTCATAAGCTTCGAAGCTTTTACTAAGCTTCAGCTCCGACCTTCGGATCTCCACCCCTCTCGACCTTTCTCCGGAGTAGGTCCGGGGGCCATTACCCCACTCGGAGCTATTACTCTCCCCGTTACATTTGGGACACGGGAGAAGTACCGCACCGAGAAGTTGGTCTTCAACGTCGCTCAGATCAACTTACCTTTCAACACCATCTTGGGTAGGCCTGCCCTGTACAAGTTCATGGCAGCTGCTCATTATGGCTACCTGGTGTTAAAGATGCCAACACCAGTAGGCGTTCTCCGGATCCGCGAAGATCGTACTGCCGGAGTAACTGCACTGGAAGAACTCCATGCACTTACCACGGCGCAAGAGGAGGACTCCAGGTAGGAGCAACCTCCAAAACCCCCGAGCATTCGTCAACGAGGCTCGACTTCTGCACCCCGTGTGCAGCCAAGCGGCGACACTGACATTCCCGTCAAAGTCGTCCAAATTGGTTCCGATGCCGCTCAGACCACCCATATATCGGGGGGATTGAACGACAAATGGGAACTCGCGCTCATCACTTTCCTCTGGGCTAATGTCGACGTGTTTGCCTGGCAACCGTCACAAATGCCTGGGATCCCCAGGGAAGTGATTGAGCACAATCTGAAGATCTACCCTGACGCCCGGCCTGTGCATCAGAAGCCTCGGAAGCAATCCGTAGAGCGACAGAACTTCATCCGACAAGAAGTGAAGAAGTTGCTCGAAGCCGGATTCATCCGAGAAGTCTTCCATCCAAAATGGCTGGCAAACCCAGTCGTTGTGCCCAAGGCCGGCGGGAATCTTCGGATGTGTATCGACTACACCACACTAAATAAGGTTGTCTTCGACAAGCTGCGGGCCACCTGCACAAAGCTAAACCCAGACAAGTGTGTCTTCGGGGTTAGCTCCGGAAAACTTCTCGGTTTCCTGGTAAGTCATCGGGGCATAGAAGCTAATCTGGCGAAGATCAAGGCCATTGAAGACATGCGGCCACCAACCCGCATCAAAGATGTCCAAAAGCTAACTGGATGTCTAGCAGCCCTCAGCCGGTTCATTTCAAGGCTGGCGGAACGGGCACTCCCCTTCTTCAAGTTATTGAGGAAGTCCGGACCATTCCAATGGTCTGAAGAAGCACAGAAGGCATTCCAGGAGCTGAAACAGTTCCTCACCACCCTACCAATTCTGGTAGCACCGAACCCTGGTGAGCCTTTGATGCTTTACATTTCAGCAACTGACGAAGTCGTCAGTATGGTTCTAGTTGTGGAGAGACTAGAACTACCCCATACTCAGGAATCCAGACCCCTTCGGGAGGGTCCGGAGGTCCCTAAAAGCGAGTCTGGGTTCCAGCTCCTAGACTTGAATCCACAAGAAGTCACTTTAGAAGACCCAGACCCCTCCGGGAGGGTCCAGGTCGCTTCTGAAGAAGCTCTGGGTTCCTCCAACCAGGACCCGGAGGTCCCCGAAGAAAATCCGGATCCCTCCGGGAGGATCCGGGTCAGTGGAGAGGAAGCTTCGGGCCCCTCCGGGAAGGTCCGGACATTTCAGCGCCCGGTGTACTTCATCAGTGAAGTACTACATGATGCCAAGACTCGATACCTAGAGGTGCATAAGCTGCTCTATGCAGTTCTTATTGCCTCCAGGAAGCTTCGCCATTACTTCCAAGCTCACAAAGTCTCAGTGGTGACCTCTTACCCACTTCGAGCAATCTTGCATAATCCCAATTCAACTGGGAATATTGCAAAGTGGGCAGCAGAATTGGCTGAATTTGATCTTGAATTCATTTCAAGGCAAGCAGTCAAGAGTCAAGCCTTGGCAGACTTCAGGGCGGAATGGACTCCCTCTCCATCAAACCCTGGGGGCCCCAGTGAGCAGAAGCCGGAACATCAAGCCCCAGCCTTCACCGAGCCTCACTGGACTCTCTACTTCGACAGCTCCATGCAAAAGCAGGGGGGCGTAGCTGGAATCCTTCTCCTTGCACCAACCGGGGAGAAGGTGAAATACATGGTACACCTTGACTTCAAGGCGACCAACAACATGGCGGAGTACGAAGCACTCATCTATGGACTAAAGGTGGCACTGTCATATGGTGTCAAGCAACTGCTGGTCAAGAGAGATTTGCAGCTCATCATTAAGCAAGTGAAGGGTGAATGCTCCTGCAACAATCTCCAGCTAGCTGCTTACCTCCTTGAAGTCCAGAGGCTTCAGAAGGACTTCGAGGTCCTAGATCTCCACCATGTTCAGCGTGCCCATAACGCTGAAGCTGATGAACTCTCGATGAAAGCGTCAACCGGAGCTCCGGCTCCCGACGGAACTTTTGTCTGGAGATTGTCAAAACCAACAGCTCAGCCTGCCGAACTGAGCGAAGGGGGTGAGATCAGCATACCGAAGATGACGGTCCCGATGGCCCTGTTACCATGGCAGCCATCAAGGGTCGTAGGTGCTGCCGAAAGCTCCGAGCAACCCAGCACGCAAGACTCAAATGCTCAAGCTAGTTCTGATGCATGGATCTCGGAGATCCGGAGCTACTTGAAAGACAACATCCTTCCTGACGATGATGTATCCGCTGACCGGGTAGTCAGATTGGCTAAAAGATACACGTTGGTAGAAGGGGATCTCTACCGGCGCGGTGCCAATGGCATCCTAATGCAGTGCATCACAAGGGACGAAGGCCGCGAACTCCTCGCAGAAATCCATGGAGGCGAGTGTGGGAACCATGCGTCGTCCCGCACGCTAGTTGGTAAAGCTTTTCGGCATGGCTTCTACTGGCCTACAGCACTCCAGGATGCAACTGGGCTGGTGAAGAAATGCGAAGCATGTCTATTTCACGCAAAGCAAATTCACACACCAGCTCAACCCCTACAAATGATACCTCCTACATGGCCCTTTGCTGTGTGGGGGATGGACATCTTGGGACCTTTCCCAAGAGCCGTCGGAGGTTACAAGTTCCTGTACGTCGCCATTAACAAGTTCACCAAGTGGCCGGAAGCAACTCCAGTTGTGACAATCAACAAGCAATCCGCTATCAACTTTTTGCAGTCCATTGTTTGCAGATTTGGAGTCCCAAACAAAATCATTACTGATAATGGGACCCAATTCACAAGCTCTGCATTTCAAGGATATTGCGAAGACCTCGGCATACAAGTTTGCTACACCTCTGTAGCTCACCCAGCAAGCAATGGCCAAGCCGAGAGAGCGAATGCTGAAATCCTTAAAGGACTCAAAACACGCACTTATGAGCACTTGAAAAAATATGGAGCCAACTGGATTGAAGAACTTCCGCCCACTTTATGGGCCAACAGGACATCTCCAAACCGGTCAACTGGAGAGACACCTTTCTTCCTAGTGTACGAAGCTAAAGCAATCCTTCCTCCGGAAATCACCTTGGGTTCACTCCGGGTCCGGACCTTCGACGAAGCCGCGCAGGACCAGCTCCGGCGTGAAGACCTAGACCTCCTTGAGGAGGGAAGGTGCCAAGCAGCTGCTCGGAATGCCTGATATCGCCAAACCCTACGCGTTATCATCAGCGGCATGTACACAACCGACAGCTCGAGGAAGGCGATCTGGTGCTATGGAGAATACAATCCAGAGAAGGGTTAAACAGACTCTCTCCCAGCTGGGAGGGACCCTTCCGAGTGATTAAAGTATCCCGTCCCGGAAGCGTTCGCTTGGCTACCGAGGATGGGACACCTCTCCCAAATCCTTGGAACATCGAGCACCTCCGTAAGTTCTACACTTAATATCACGGAGGTGAGTCTTTAGTAACTTGAGGTGTATGTTATAGAGTCATTGCACAGAGTCAGGTAGTTCCTCCGGGAGAACAGTTGGACCTTCCCCGGAAGGTCCGCAAAGTTCATGCAACACTTGTCACAGTCTCAGAACTAAAAGTGTGGCTAGCTACCCTGGGACAAACGAGAAATTAAACACGCTTAGCCTGGTTCCGTACCCTAAGAGTGTACTTGTTTCTCCTGTACCCCGGACCTATAATGAAAGACATCTTCAGGTGAAACAGACTCCACGTGCATTCATTTTGTACAGGCTCAACATTTTTATTTTTCTCTTTCTTGTCTATAACAAAGACGTGCAATTCTTAAGAAATTTTAGTTCGACCGGTTCATATATGATTCGAGTTGTATTGTCGATTCTTTTGGATTCAAATATTGTTCATGGCCCACAAGCCTGAATGCTGCCAAGCCAATCTAGGGCTGGAGTGTGCTATCGACTTAGCCTGGTCAAGCACCCTAAGTACACCACTCTACCTACACCCCGGCAGGCCGAAGTAAGGCAGGACCAAGGACAATTGAATCTGGAAGAAAAAGGCAACGCATTCGGTTGTGTTTAGAATCGCGTTTGACCTAAAATTTTCTCGAGATTCGTAAGCCGTGACGAAGTTATAGGCAAGAAACGAATTTTACTATTTTTCTTGACTTCAGTGTGCAGGAAAAAAAAATCCACATTGATGGAGAAAAGCCAGAGCTAACAAAGTTCCGACTCCTCTAGATGGCTTGTAATCGATGTTAAGCATTGAAAGCGAGCATCACCGGAGCAACCAAGCCCCAGTAAAGCTAGGGGGGCCAGCCGTCGACGTAAAACAAAAGATGGTGAGAAGACCCCACAAGTGGAGTCTGCTGCCGACAAGTTACGTGTTGGCAAAGGTCAGTGCCGGAGCTACTAAGCTCCGACACCCGGAGGGCTAACTATCGATGCTCTATGTGTTGATAGGGATTATTGCCGGAGTTACTAAGCTCCGGTGGTAGTCAGTTTGACCTCAGGGGGCCTTCACTATCGAAAATTTCGGACCTACACCCTACAAGTTCGAAGCAAATAAGTCTTCAACAACACACAATATCCTCTTGGTACATGTTCACAATCAAATTGTGTACATTTACCAGGGGGCCAAGTGAAGACAAAAGTGTTGAAGACAAAAAGTAAAATTCACAAAATTTGGGGATTTCATTCATCTGGAGACAAGGGATTACAAAATTGAGGAAGAAGAAGAAAGGATACAAGTGGGAACTACGGAGATGGTCCTAGACCCTATGAAAGAATTGAGCGACCTTCTGGGCAACCTCCAACACGTTGGCTCTGGCAGCTTCCCCTTCTCCTTCAACAGGACCTTCAAGCACTGGGTCCAGAGGAAATTGGGAGTTCCGGCTGGTGTAGTACGTCAGCACATACTCTACGACGTTCTTCGCCAAGGATTGCCCCCCAACCTCCAATTGGTCCACGATGACATCGCCCACCTTGGAGAGCTTGCTACCTGCCGAGCTCAACGCCTGCAACGCCAGGTCTGGCTCCGGCTCCGGATCATCCGGGCGCACGGGACTGAAGCCCATCGGTGTCAGTGCGTCGTTGGCCTTGCCCAGGAACTCCCAAATTTATAGGGAGTCCGCATTCCTCAAGCTCTTCAATTCTTCCAAAGATCTTCTGGCCGCCACCAGTTCAGAATTCTCATGGGCGAGGCGCTCAACTTCTTTGGCGTTTTGCTGAATCTTCTCAGTAACCCGCTTCTCGAGTTTTCCGAGCTCCTCCTCCCGGAGGTGGATCTTGTTCCAGCGGTCGACCAGGTCCTTCTCCCTGCCCCTCACTTTCTTTTCCCTGGCAACAAGGGCACACTCCCGTTCATGGAGCTCCTGCCCTCGCACCCAGGCCTTCTTCTCCTCCTCTACGCAGCGCTCTTCCAATTTCTTGGCGCGCTCCTCAAGGCCCTTGTCAGCCAGAGCCACCTTCTCGGAGAGATCCTTCTCCCTCCTCAGGACGTCACCCTGCAGCTCTAGGAGTTTCTGCTCTTCATCTTCGAGCCGTTTCTCCCTCTCTTCAAGTGCCTCTCGGCGCTTGATGAGTGTAGTGTTAATGGCCTCAAGCCTTTCGTGGCGTTCATTGGCCGCACTATTAGCTGATTTGGTCTACTCGTAGATCTCCCGGGATTGAGCGTCGAGGGCGCGAGTCATACTCTCCCTGTCATCCAATAATTTACCCCAATATTCCAGGCGGACCTTCTCCCGCTTGATCCACTCCTTGTCATCCGCTAACCTCGACTGCGCCAGCTTGGTCTCGAAGTAGAGCCGGTTACGCCACCTCCTAAGGGTTTGGCGCTCCTCTTCAAGAGCCTTGCTGTCGTGGAAGAAGGCCAGTTGAACTTGACGCAGACTGGAACATGCGTTGTCAATAGACAGTGACAACGGGATAGGTTCCGGACCTGCAGGGGTCTCCTCTGCTGTTCCAGCGGGTTTTCAGAAACAAAAATTGGGTCCCACTCCACAAGAGTGGTCCCCTGGGTCTCCATGGCACTAGGTCCGTCCTCCGGGATGGCCTCAGTCGCCATCGAGGAAGGCCCCGCCGCAAGGTCTTCATTCACCCCCTCAGACAGGGGGCCAGCGACTTCACCAGGGCACTCTGGTTTAGCCGCAGGTACCCCCGACGTCGTCACTTCCGGAGCAGGGGCCGCTTCTGGCTCTGGCCTTGGCACCTCCTCCGATGGGGGCTCGAGCTCCGACGCCTCTGCATCAACCGGCTCGAGAGCCGGAAGAACTTCATCCTCAATCGGCCCTGCGGCCGGAGCTCCAACAACGACCGGCTCTGCGGCCGGTGCTTCTGAGGTAGCCGGCCCAACCGCCGGGACTTCCTCAACATCCGGCGCGCACGTCGGGACTTCAATCACCTTCGGCTCGACCGTCAGAGCTTTGGCAATTTTCGGCTCTGGGGCCAGAATTACAGCTTCTTCCGGCTCAACGGTCGGAGCTTCCATCATCTCAGCACCAGGACCCGGAGCTTCAACCTCCGGAACAGGTGCCGCTGGTGCATCTTCACTCCCGCGGTCCGGCGCTACCACGGGAGCCTCTGGGGATGAGTCGAGGTCCATGACCACGACAGTCGGCGCCGGTGCTGTCGCAGCTTCAGCCACCACTTGGGGCGGCACCGGGACAGGAGCAGAAGCTTCCACCCTCAGGCTTCAGTTGTTGTGGCTGAGGGTGGAGCATCACTCCCCTTCTTGGGGACGCTGCAGATGATGAACGAAGAAACTTAAAAAATAGTTACTACAATTAAATAACTATCCAAGGTAAAGATTAAAAATTACCTTGGGAGGCTTCCGCACCAGCTTGCGCGGAACCTTTTTCCCGGGCGTTCTGGGCTGGTCATAGCCGGCGTGGAAGCTCCGGAAGGCCCCCTGGAACTCGTTGCAGCAACGGGTGTTTCCCTAGTCGAGGCCCCCCTCGATCGGGAAGGACCTCCGGACCTAGAGGCCTCCACCAGCCCCGGTGCTGGAGTCACATGCCCGAAGCTAGCACCCCGGGAGGACCCCACTGCGGGAACAGTCGCTGCAGTTGTAGAAGACCTCCCCCTCCGGGGAGAAGGAGCCGACGCAGAGGAAGCGAGCCTGACGGACCTTCTGTCGGTATACTGCAGCTTCCTCTTCCGGCTCAAGGGTTCGTCCGCCAGCTCCTTGCCCTTGCCGACGACCTCGACCCTCGGCTCGGGGCGGGGTCGGAGCCACCCTCGGACATTCCGGGGATCGCCACCCTCGTGGTTGATCTTCTCTCAACGACACCAAGGTCGTCAAGCACGGGCATCTTCCGCCGGAGCTCCCTGCTGAACTCTACTTCCACGTTCAGAGGGAGAAAAGCAGATGGCGGAGTCAAGTCGTCACCCTCGACGTCGATGCCGTGTTGGAACTTCTTGAGGTGGAACTCCAAGGTTTTCCCCAGCATGTTGGACTTCAGCCCGGTATTGACCCGATCGTCGTCCATCACGCTGTTGAGGGACCATGCGAGTTTCTCTCTCCTCTTCAGTGGTGCCCACCTGTTGACCAGGAAGTTGCAAAACACCGCCTGAGGAGTCAATCCTCCCTCCACACATTGGCGGATCCTGGTCAAAGCAGGGTTGAAGGCTTTCGCCAGCACCGAAGCTTCACTCCAGATTGTCGTGTCGATGCTGGGGAGGCCTTCGAGCAGCTCCAGCTTCTCGTGCTCCTCCACCCGGACGACTATCTAGTCCTTCTTCTAGTCATCCCACTTCCCAGAGGGAAACGACCGGAGGTACTTGAATGGGCACTTCTTGCGCTTCACGAAGTAGTAGAAGCCAAGGTACTCATTGCTCCTGCCGGTGGTATAGACGGTGAAGAAGGTCCGGAAGAGTTCAATGCAGGGGGATGCCCACCCACATCTCACAGAAGTGGACGAATATAGACACAAGAAGAATGGAGTGGGGGCCAAGGTGATACAGCTGCAGACCATAGAAGTCTAGCAGCATCAAGAAAAAGGAGGAAAAAGGTGGGATCAACCCCACCATGGCGTACGAGGAGAAGTACACCATTTCGCTGGCGGGCTCCTTCTCAAACGGGAGCTCTCCACTGGCGCGGACCGAGCGGTTGAAGAAGTCTGAGGACCATCCCATGAGGGCCCGGACCTTCTTCAGGTCGTCGTCGGTCTTCAAACGACTCTCGCGGAGACCCAACTCCATCGCGGCACGGCAAGGCAAGAGAAGAAAAGCGAAGCACAAGTTGGGAGTTTGAGCGCAAAATCAGATGAGAGGCGTAAAGAACCCCAAACGGTGCGCGCTTTCCTTCTTAAGTAAGCCCTTGCGACACTTGGATGGAAACCGCAAGGAAGTCGAAGATACCACTCAAAAATTCCACCCAGCCGATGACAAGAGGGCCCGGGACTACCCCGACGATCAAGTCGAGGTTCTTACCCAGGCGAACGGTTGTCATCATGAGGCGGGAAGCCCGAAGGCGGCGGCCTGACAAGGCGCGTGGAACCGATACTGTCGACTGTTGGAGTCGGCAGATCCCCTGACACTACGAAAGTGTTGAAGGAGTTTGTGGTTCGGTTTGGGCGCGCGGAGACTCAATAAGGTGAAACGCGATTGGACACGAGTGACACAGTGGTTTACGTGGTTCGGGCCGCCTGAGCGTAATACCCTACTCCACGGGTGTGTGTGTGTGTGTGTTGTATTAACTTGTGAACTTCTGAGTGTTCCAGAGCCCTCTCTCGTGTATCGTCGGTTTGTCCTTTTATAGCACAAGGACAAACCGTTACAAGTCAGCCTGGCCCGACATGTGGCCCTGGCGGTTACTAGTATTGATACACGAGATTAATTGTTGTTAATAACCCTGTAACGGCTCCGACAGTGCCGTTACAGGTGTTAAGATCGTCCTGATTAAGTATCATTAATGTGGAATTAATGATAATTAATCGGGTCTTGAAGTCCTCGGTTGTCCTTTGAAGATCCGGTGCTGTTACAACGTCTTTCGGAGGTTTGAAGTGGCCAGCTCCGACGTATGGACACGTGGCAGCTCCGGAGCTTGCTTGGGAGAAGCGGGAAGCTCCGGGGTGGCCTGGCACGTGTCAGGTCCGGAGCTTCTCTCGGTCAGGGGTTACCTCCGGAGGTGCCGTTTCAGTACCTAGCCCGGAGTTTCACCCTTGCGGGTAATAGCTCTGGTCTGACAGTACACGTGGCAACCTAGGGGTTAACCATGTTGGAGAAGCGGGTCCGGTTACGTCTGGCGAGTGGGCCCCTGAAGGTCTTCAATTTGAGTAGATGTCCTTCCCTTGAGATCTTTGTAACCTCAGGGGGTGTATGGTTTTTAGGGTACCGACAGTGGCCCCCTGGACCTACCTCCGGGGAAGGCCAACGGGATGAAGTCTTTCCGTCGGAGGTGGGTCCACACTTGCGACTCTTGAACTGGGTCTTCAAGGGTCTTCGGAGGTGCCTTTGGCAGGGCTTTACGGTTAAGTCCCGACGCGTGGCGCACCTCAGACGGCGGATAAGATCTTTGACGTGCGGATCTCTTGCAATTGAAGGTCGCCGGTTCCCGATACGAAAACCGTATTGGTTCCGCGCGCCTTGTCAGTCCGCCGCCTTTGGGTTTCCCGCCTCGTGATGACAACTGTTCGCCTGGGTAAGAACCTCGACTTGATCGTCAGGGTGGTCCCGGGCCCTCTTGTCATCGGCTGGGTTGAATTCTTGAGTAGTATCCTTGACTCCCCTGCAGTTTCCATCCAAGCGTTGCGAGGGCTTACTTAAGAAGGAAAGCGCACCGTCGGGAGTTCTTTACGCTTTCCATCTGTTCTTGCGCTCAAACTCCCAACTCGTGCTTTTCTCCTCTTCTCTTGCCTAGCTGTGCTGCGATGGAGTTGGGTCTGCGTGAGAGTCGTTTGAAGACGGAGAGCGATCTGAAGAAGGTCCGAGCCCTCATGGGGTGGTCGTCGGACTTCTTCAACCGTTCGGTCCGCGCCGGCGGAGAGCTTCCCTTTAAAAAGGAGCACTCCGGCGAGATGGTGTACTTTTCATCGTACGCCATGGTGGGGCTGATCCCACCGTTTTCTTCCTTCTTCTTGATGCTGCTGGACTTCTATGGTCTGCAGCTATACCACCTTGGCCCTCACTCCATCCTCCTTGTGTCCATCTTTGTCCACTTCTGCGAGATGTGGGTGGGCATCCCTCCCTGCATCGAGCTTTTCCGAACCTTCTTCACCGTCCAAACCACCGGCCGAAGTGACGAGTACCTTGGCTTCTACTACTTTGTGAAGCGCAAGAAGTGCCCGTTCAAGTACCTCCGGTCATTCCCTTCCGGGAAGTGGGATGACTGGAAGAAAGATTGGGTAGTCGTCCGGGTGGAGGAGCACGAGCGGTTGGAGTTGCCAGACGGTCTACCCGGCATTGACACGTCGGTGTGGAGTGAAGTTCCGGTGCTGGCGGCAGCTTTCGACCCCGTCCTGTCCAGGATCCGCCAATGTGTGGAGGGAGGATTGACTCCCCAGGCGGTGTTCTGCAACTTCCTGTCCAACAGGTGGGCGCCGCTGAAGAGGAGGGAGAAGCTCGCCTGGGCCCTCAACAGCGTGATGGACGAGGACCGGGTTGAGACCGGGTTGAAGTCCAGCATGGTGGGGAAGTCCTTGGAGTTTCACCTCAAGAAATTCCAGCACGGCATCGATGTTGACGGAGAGTACTTGACTCCGCCGCCGGCTTTCCTCCCCCTGAACGTGGAAGTTGAGTTCAGCAGGGAGCTCCGGCGGAAGATGCCCGCGCTTGACGACCTTGGCGTCGTCGAGAGAAGATCAACTGCCCGGTTAGCGATCCCCGGGTTGTCGGAAGGCGGCTCCGCCCCTGTCTCTCAGCCAAGAGCTGAAGTCACCGGCAAGGGCAAGGAGCTGGCGGAGGAGCCGGAGAGCCGGAAGAGGAAGCTGCGACATGCTGACGGAAGGTCCGTCGGGCTTGCTACCTCCCGCCCCGTTCCCCGTCCTCAGGAAGGAAGATCCTCTGCCGCCGTGGCGGCTGTCCCCGTGGTGGGGTCTTTTCGGAGCGCTACTGTTCCGGCGGTGGGATCCTCCCGGAGTGCGGCTGTCCCCGTGGTGGGTCCCTCCAGAGGTGCCAGCTCCGGGCAGGCGACTCCGGTACGAGAAGCGGTGAGGGCCTCCAGGTCCAGGAGTTCCTCCCGATCAAGGAGAGCTCCGACCCGGGAAACGCCCGCGGCCACGGCAAGTCCTGGGAGTCCTCCCGGAGCTCCTACGCCGACCGTAGCCAGCCCGGAACGTCCGGGAAAGAGGTTCCGCGCAAGCTGGTGCGTGAGCCTCCCAAGGTAATTTTTCTTGCTTACCTCAATTAACTTTTAATTATAGCATCTGTTTGCTCAATTTCTTCGTTCTTTATCTGCAGCGTTCCCAAGAAGGGGAGTGAAGCTCCGCCCTCGGCCACAGTGTCTGAGGCTGCGGGGGCTTCTGCTCCAGCTCCGGTGCCGCCCCAAGCGGAGGCTGCGACAGCTCCGGCGCCGGCTGTCGTGGTCATGGACCTCGACTCGTCTCCAGAAGTTCCCGTGGTAGCGCCGGACCACGGGATTGAAGATGCGCCAGCGGCACCCGTTCCGGAGGTTGAAGCTCCGGGTCCTGGTGCTGCAGAAGTAGAAGCTCCGGCTGTTGAGTCGGAGGAAGTTGCGGTCCCGGCTTCAGAGCCGGAAAATGCTGAAGCCCCGGCGGTTGAGCCGGAGGTAGCTGAAGCCCCGGCATGCGAGCCGGAAGTTGAAGTGGTTCCGGCAATTGAGCCGGTTACTTCCGAAGCTCCGGTCGCAGAGCCGGTAATTATTGGAGCGCCGGCTGCAGGGCCGGTGATTGCTGGAGCACCGGCCATAGAGCCGGTGGTCGAAGAGGCGAGGGAGCTCGAGCCTCCCTCAGAAGAAGTGTCCCGGCCGGAGCCATTGGAGGCAACGACGTCGATGGTACCCGTGGCTGAGCCAGAGTGCCTGAATGAAGTCGCTGGCCCCCAGCCTGAAGGGGCAAACGAAGACTTGGTGGCGGGACCTTCTTCGGTGGCGACTGAGGCCATCCCGGAGGAGTGCCCTAGTTCTTTGGAAGCTCGGGGTTCCACTCTCGTAGAGTGGGACCCAATTTTTGTAAATGAAGACCCGCTGGAACCAGCGGAGGAGATCCCGGCAGGTCCGGAGCCCATCTCTCTGTCGATGTCCATCGACAATGCTTGCTCCAGTCTACGTCAAGTCCAACTAGCCTTCTTCCACGACAGCAAGGCTCTTGAAGAGGAGCGCCAAACCCTTAGGAGGTGGCATAATCGACTCCAATTCGAGACCAAGCTGGCGCAGTCGAGGATTGCGGATGACAAGGAATGGATCAGGCGGGAGAAGGTCCGCCTGGAGCTCTGGGGTGAGCTGCTGGACGAGAGGGAGAGCATGACTCACGCCCTCGACGCTCAATCCCGGGAGTTCCATGACCAAGCTAAGGCCGCTAACGACGCGGCCAACGCTCGGTTCGATCAACTCGAGGCCATCAGCACCGCACTCATTAAGAGCCGAGAGGCACTTGAGGGAAGGGAAAAGCGGCTCGAGGATGAGGAGCAAAAACTCCTGGAGCTACGGGATGACGTCTTGCGACGGGAGGAAGAGCTCGCCGAGAAAACGGCTCTGGCGGACAAGGGCCTCGAGGAGCGCACTAAAAAATTGGAAGAGCGCTGCCTCGAGGAGGAGGAGAAGACCTGGGTGCGGGGGCAGGAACTCTACGAGTACGAGTGTGCCCTTGTTGCCCGGGAGAAGAAAATAGAGGCTAGGGAGAAAGACCTGGTCGACCGCCAGAACAAGATCCACCTCCGGGAGGAGGAGCTCGGAAGACTTGAGAAACGGGTTGCTGCGAAGATTCAGCAAAACGCCAAAGAAGTTGAGCGTCTCTCCCGCGAGAATTCGGAGCTGGCGGCGGCCCGGAGGTCCTTGGAAGAGATGAAGGGCCTGAGGAAGATGGACTCCCTGCAAATTTGGGAGTTCCTGAGCAAGGCCGATGATGCGCTGGCGCCGATGGGTTTCAGCCCCGTGCTCCCGGATGATCCGGAGCCAGAGCCGGACCTTGCGTTGCAAGCGTTGAGTGCTGCGGGCAGCAAGCTCTCCAAGGTGGGCGACGTCATCGCGGACCAGCTGGAGGTCGAGGGGCAATCCGTGGCTAGGAACGTCACAGAGTATGTGTTGACGTGCTACACTAGCCGGAACCCTCGATTTCCTCTGGACCCGGTGCTTGAAGGCCCCGTCGAAGGAGAAGGCGAAGCTACCCGAGCCAGCGTGTCGGAGGTCGCCCAGAAGGTCGCCGAATTCTTCCATAGGGTCTAGGACTGTCTTTCTTAGCCTTTACTTGTATCTTCTCTTCTTACTCAATTTTGTAATCCCTTGTCTCCAGATGTAATCTCCGGTCTTCAAATGAAATGAAATCCTCACTTTTTTGCGAATTTCATTTTTTTGTCTTCGGCATCTTTGTCTTCACTTGGCCCCCTGGTAGATGTGCACAATTTGATTGTGGAGATGTACCAAAAGGATGTTGAGTTTTGTTGAAGACAAATTTGCTTTGAACTCGTATAATTTAGGTCCGAAGTTTTCGATAGTGAAGGTCCCTTGAAGTCGTCGGAGCTTAGAAGCTCCGGCACTGTCCATCGTCGGAGCTTAGTAGCTCCGGCAGTGACCCTTGCCACGCCTGGTTTGTTGGCAACAGACTCTAGTGGTAGGGTCTTCTCACCATCTTTAAGTCAACTCCGACGGTTGACGCCCTGGTGGGAGTCGGAGCTTGGTTAGCTCCAGTTTTTCTCCCTCAACTTTGGGTTCATTTTTCCTGCACACTTAAGCCAAGAAAAACAGTAAAATTCATTCCTTATCTATAACTTCGTCGCGGCTTACGGTTCTCAAGAGAATTCCAAGTTGAACACGATTTTTAGTACAATTGGACGAATTGTCTTTTCTTTTAGATCCAATTGTCCATGGACCCACCTTACTTTGGCCTGCCGGGATGTAGGTAGAGTGGCGTACTTAGGGTGCTTGACCAGGCTAAGTCGATAGCGCACTCCGGCCCCAGAATGGCTTGGCGGCTTTCAGGCGAGTTGGCCACAGACAACATTTAAATCTAAAAAATCTGACAATTCAACTCAAATCGTACATAAACCGGTTAAACTAGAACTTCTTAAGAATTGCACGTTTCTGTTATAGACAAGAAAGAGAAAAATAAAAATGTCGAGCCTTATGCAAAAATGAATGCACGTGGAGTCTATTTCACATGAAGATGTCTTTCATTATAGGTCCGGGGTACAGGGGAAACAAGTACACTCTTAGGGTACGGAACCAGGCTAAGTGTGTTTGGTTTCTCGTTTGACCCTGGGTAGTTAGCCACACTTCTAGTCCGGAGACTGTATCAAGTGTTGCATGAGCTCTTCAAACCTTTCGGGAAAGGTCCGGCTGCTCTCCCGGAGGAACTACCCGACTCTGTACAATGACTCTATAACATACATTTCAAGTTACTTAAGACTCACCTCCGTGGAATTAAGTGTAGAACTTACGGAGGTGCTCGATGTTCCAAGGATTTGGGAGAGGTGTCCCATCCTCAGTAGCCAAGCGAACGCTTCCGGGACGGGATACTTTGATCACTCGGAAGGGCCCTTCCCAGCCGGGGGAGAGTTTGTTTTGCCCTTCTCTGGATAGTATTCTCCGTAGCACCAGATCGCCTTCCTCGAGCTGTCGGTTGTGTACATGCCGCTGGTGATAACGCCGTAGAGCTTGGCGGTATCGGGCATTCCGAACAGCTGCTTGGCACCTTCCCTCCTCGAGGAGGTCTAGGTCTTCACGCCGGAGCTGGTCCTGCGCGGCTTCGTCGAAGGTCCGGACTCGGAGGGAACCCAAGGTGATTTCCGGAGGAAGGATCGCTTCAGCTCCGTACACCAGGAAGAAGGGTGTTTCTCCGGTTGCTCGACGTGGAGAAGTCCTGTTGGCCCATAGAGTGGGCGGAAGCTCTTCGATCCAATTGGCTCCGTGCTTTTTCAAACGCTCATAAGTGCGCGTTTTGAGTCCTTTAAGGATCTCTGCGTTTGCTCTCTCGGCTTGTCCATTGCTGGCAGGATGAGCTACAGAAGCGTAGCAAACTTGTATGCCGAGGTCTTCGCAATATCCTTGAAATGCGGAGCTTGTGAACTGAGTCCCATTATCAGTGATGATCTTATTTGGGACTCCGAATCTGCTCACGATAGATTGTAGAAAATTGATTGCAGATTGTTTGTTGATCGTCACAACAGGAGTAGCTTCCGGCCACTTGGTGAACTTGTCGATGGCGACGTACAGGAACTTGTACCCTCCGACGGCTCTTGGGAAGGGTCCCAAGATGTCCATCCCCCACACAGCGAAAGGCCATGTAGGAGGTATCATTTGTAAGGACTGAGCAGGTGTATGAATTTGCTTTGCATGAAATTGGCATGCTTTGCATTTCTTCACTAGCTCAGTAGCATCCTGGAGCGCTGTAGGCCAGTAGAAGCCGTGCCGAAAGGCTTTTCCGACCAGCGTGCGGGAAGATGCGTGGTTCCCACACTCACCTCCATGGATTTCTGCGAGGAGCTCGCAGCCTTCTTCCCTTGTGATGCACCGCATTAGGATGTCGTTGGCACCGCGCCGGTAGAGATCCCCTTCTACCAACGTGTATCTTTTAGCCAATCTGACTACCCGGTCAGCGGATACATCATCGTCAGGAAGGATGTTGTCTTTCAAGTAGTTCCGGATCTCCGAGATCCATGCATCGGAACTGACTTGAGCATTTGAGTCTTGCGTGCTGGGTTGCTCGGAGCTTCCGGCAGCACCTACGACCCTTGATGGCTGCCATGGTAACAGGGCCATCGGGACCGTCAGCTTCGGGATGCTGATCTCGCCCCCTTCGTTCAGTTCGGCAGGCTGAACTGTGGGTTTTGACAACCTCCGGACAAAGGTTCCGTCAGGAGCCGGAGCTCCGGTTGACGCCTTGGTCGAGAGTTCGTCAGCTTCAGCATTGTGAGCACGCTGAACATGGTGAAGGTCTAGGACTTCGAAGTCCTTTTGAAGCCTCTGGACTTCAAGGAGATAAGCAGCCAGCTGGAGATTATTGCAGGAGCATTCATCCTTCACCTGTTTGATGACAAGTTGTGAATCTCCTTTGACCAGCAACTGCTTGACACCATATGATAGTGTCACCTTTAATCCATAGATGAGTGCTTCGTACTCCGCCATGTTGTTGGTTGCCTTGAAGTCAAGGTGCACCATGTATTTCACCTTCTCCCCGGTTGGTGCGAGGAGAAGGATTCCAGCTCCGGCTCCCTGCTTCTGCATGGAGCCGTCGAAGTAAAGGGTCCAGTGAGGCTTAGTGAAGGTTGGAACTTGTGGTTCCGTCTTCTGCTCGCTGGGGCCCCCAGGGTTTAATGGAGAGGGAGTCCATTCTGCCACGAAATCTGCCAACGCTTGACTCTTGATTGCTTGTCTTGGAATGAATTCAAGGTCAAATTCAGCCAGTTCCGCTGCCCACTTTGCAATATTCCCAGTTGAATTGGGATTATGCAGGATCGCTCGAAGTGGATATGAAGTCACCACTGAGACTTTGTGAGCTTGGAAATAATATCGAAGCTTCCTTGAGGCAATAAGAACTGCATAGAGCAGCTTATGCACCTCTAGGTATCGAGTCTTGGCATCATGTAACACTTCACTGATGAAGTATACCGGGCGTTGAATGGTCCGGACCCTCCCGGAGGGGTCCGGAGCTTCCTCTTCATTGATCTGGACCCTGTCGGAGGGGTCCAGACTATCTTCAGGGACCTCCGGGTTCTGGGTGGAAGAACCCGGAGCTTCTTCAGGAATGACCTGGATCCTCTCGGAGGAATCAGGGTCCTCTGAAGTGGCTTCTTGTGGGTTCAAGTCTGGGAGCTGGGACCCAGACCCGCTTTCAGGAACCTCCGGACCCTCCCGAAGGGGTCTGGATTCCTGAGTATTGGGTAGTTCCGGTCTCTCCGCAACCAGAACCATACTGACGACTTCGTCAGCAGCTGAAATGTAAAGCAATAAAGGCTCACCGGGGTTCGGAGCTACCAAGACTGGTAGGGTGGTGAGGAACTGTTTCAGCTCCTGGAATGCCTTCTCTGCTTCTTCAGACCATTGGAATGGTCCGGACTTCCTCAGTAACTTGAAGAAGGGAAGTGCCCTTTCCGCCAGTCTTGAAATGAACCGGCTGAGGGCTGCTAGACATCCAGTTAATTTTTGGACGTCTTTGATGCGGGTTGGTGGCCGCATGTCTTCAATGGCTTTTATCTTCGCCGGATTAGCCTCTATGCCCCGGTGACTTACCAGGAAACCAAGAAGCTTTCCGGAACTAACCCCGAAGACGCACTTGTCTGGGTTTAGCTTCGTGCGGGTGGCCCGCAGCTTATCGAAGACAGCCTGCAAGGTGTCCAGGAGGGATTCCTTGTTTTTGACTTTGACCACGATGTCATCGACGTACACTTCCACTATGTCTCTGATGAGTTCTTCGAAAGTTTTGTACATAGCTCGTACAAAAGTTGAAGCTGCATTCTTGAGACCAAAAGGCATGGCTGTGTAACAATACAATCCATCCACTGTGATGAATGAAGTATGTTCTTCATCTTCCCTAGACATCCTGATTTGATGATATCCAGAATATGCGTCTAGAAAACACAGTAACTCGCACCCGGAGGTGGAATCCACTATCTGATCTATTCTAGGTAGTGGGAATGGATCTTTTGGACATGCCTTATTCAGTGTGGTGTAGTCGATGCACATCCGAAGTTTCCCTCCGGCCTTGGGCACAACGACTGGGTTTGCCAGCCATTTTGGATGGTAGACTTCTCGGATGAATCCGGCTTCGAGCAACTTCTTCACTTCTTGTCGGATGAAGTTCTGTCGCTCTACAGATTGCTTCCGAGGTTTCTGATGCACAGGCCGAGCGTCGGGGTAAATCTTCAGATTGTGCTCAATCACTTCCCTGGGGATCCCAGGCATTTGTGATGATTGCCAAGCAAACACGTCAACGTTAGCCCGGAGGAAAGTGATGAGCGCGAGTTCCTATTTGTCGTTCAAGCCACCCGATATGCGGGTAGTTTGAGTGACATCGGAACCAATTTGGACGACTTTGACGGGAATGTCGGTGTCACCGCTTGGCTGCACACGAGGTGCAGAGGTCGAGCCTCGTTGATGAATGCTCGGAGGTTGTGGAGCTTGCTTCTGTCTGGAGTCCTCTTCTTGCGCTGTGGTGAGCGCGTGAAGTTCCTCCAGAGCAGTTACTCCGGCAGGGCGATCTCCGCGGATCCGGAGAACGCCTACTGGTGTTGGCATCTTCAACACCAGGTATCCATAATGAGCAGCTGCCATGGATTTGTACAAGGCAGGTCTACCCAAGATGGCGTTGAATGGTAAGTTGATCTGAGCGACGTCGAAGATCAACTTCTCGGTGCGATACTTCTCCCGGGTCCCGAAGGTAACGGGGAGAGTAATAGCTCCGAGTGGAGTGATGGCCCCCGGACCTACTCCGGAGAAAGGTCGAGAGGGCTGGAGGTCCAAAGGTCGGAGCTGAAGCTTAGTGAAAGCTTCAAAGCTGATGAGGTTAAGCCCCGAACCTCCGTCTACCAGGACATGATGGAGCTGGATGTTGTTGATGGTGGGAGATACCATCAAGGGTAATTGGCCAGCTCCGACCATGCTTTGAGGACAGTCCGAAGCATCAAAAGTGATGGGTGTGTCCATCCACTTTCGATGTGGCTCCGGTCTAGCTGTAGGAGCTACAGCAGCCATATCCCGTCGCATAGTCTTGATGACACGACGAGAAGTGATGTCCCATGATCCACCAAAGATGGTGTTCATGGTTTTTCGACGCTCGTTGTCGGAGACGTCGGAATCATCGTCGACGGAGGTGTAGACGGCTTTCAGGACCTTTTTGGGGTCCTGAAACCCTAACTCCTCTTCAGCCGGAGCTTCATCGACCTTTTGTTTTCCCTCCCTCTGTCGGAAGGGAGACCCTTCCCGGCGCTTGTGGTAGCGCTCGGCAAGGTTTTGGACCTCCCGGCAGTCCTCCAGTCTGTGGCTGCTCGTTTTGTGAATGGGGCACCACATCTTGGATTTGCCACCGTCTTCAGAAGACGGTCGAGGTCGCTTCTCGGGGCGTGGCCCCCGGCCACCAGGAGTTGCGGTAGCTGCAACGTTGGATGTGCCGGCCGACTGCTTCTTCTTGCCGTTGGTCTTCTTTTTCTTCTTGCCACTCCCGGAGGTAGCGGCTTCTTCTTTGGAGGATTTTTTATGATCCTCCAGGGCTGGTTTGGAGTGCATTTCACGGCCCTCCGCAGCTCTGGCACATTTGTCAGCCAGGCTGAAGAGCTCCGTGACGCTGGTAATCTCTTTGATCGCCAGCTTCTCCAACATCTTCTTGTCTCGTACACCCTGTCTGAATGCCACAATGACAGAAGCGCTTGAGATAGAAGGGATTGTGTTACGTACCTGAGAGAATCTCTGGATGAATGACCGCAAAGATTCTCCTCCTTTTTGCACGACCGCAAAAAGGTCCAGTTCAGTGCCCGGACGGGTGTATGAACTCCCGAAATTGGCGGTGAACTGACGGCACAGCTCCTCCCAACTGTCGATAGAGTTGGGTGGAAGGCTCATAAACCAGGACCTGGCAGTCCCAGTTAAGGCCACTGGAAAGTAATTGGCCATTACGGCCTCGTTTCCTCCAGCTGCTAGAATCGCAGTGGAGTATATCTGCAGAAATTCTACAGGATTAACAGTCCCGTCGAATTTTTCCGGCAAATGTGGCCGGAACTTCTGTGGCCATCTAACCATGCGCAGGTGCATGGCTAGGGCGGAACAGCCTCCTCCTACTCCTTCCAGAGTAGAAAGGTCTTGAGCATCTCGTCTTTCTCGAGCTCGCTCGATGTGGACACGGCCATCCTGTTGGCGGTATCGGCGATCAAGCTCCGCCCGGAGGTCGTGTGTCGAAAGCCGAGATGCAGTATGGGCACGCCGTGCCCCAGAGGGCAACGACGTCACTTGCTGTGACGCAGCTCTTCTCCGGTTGTTGGAGACATGTGGACCAAGTCTTCCAGACAACGTTCGTCGCTGCGACGGGGCCCGCCCTGAAGGAGGTGGACCCTGGTTGTTGAGGCGTTCGGCCGCTGCTGCGACCAAATGCTCAACATCAGCTCTCCATTGCTCCATGGCACCTTGAGATGCATCCGGAGGTGGTGGTCGCTGGAGGAGAGCACGCGCTGCATGGAGCGCGTGTTCTGGGTTGTCACGACTTGCCGGCGCAGAATGTGACGCCGGTGCACCATCATGTCGTCCGGCATGTCTTGCCGGAGAAGATGGTGGTGGTGGGAGTGTGACTCCTGCTGGAACTGAGGCTCCTGCCGGTGGCTGCATGTTGGAGGGATTGCCTCCGACAGCCTGAGCAGCAGGTTGCCCGTTGGATGATCCAGCCGCAGAATTCACCATTCTTGAAGATCTCAGGCGCCCCCCTACCTGGCGCGCCAACTGTCGACTGTTGGAGTCGGCAGATCCCCTGACACTACGAAAGTGTTGAAGGAGTTTGTGGTTCGGTTTGGGCGCGCGGAGACTCAATAAGGTGAAACGCGATTAGACACGAGTGACACAGTGGTTTACGTGGTTCGGGCCGCCTGAGCGTAATACCCTACTCCACGGGTGTGTGTGTGTGTGTTGTATTAACTTGTGAACTTCTGAGTGTTCCAGAGCCCTCTCTCGTGTATCGTCGGTTTGTCCTTTTATAGCACAAGGACAAACCGTTACAAGTCAGCCTGGCCCGACATGTGGCCCTGGCGGTTACTAGTATTGATACACGAGATTAATTGTTGTTAATAACCCTGTAATGGCTCCGACAGTGCCGTTACAGGTGTTAAGATCGTCCTGATTAAGTATCATTAATGTGGAATTAATGATAATTAATCGGGTCTTGAAGTCCTCGGTTGTCCTTTGAAGATCCGGTGCTGTTACAACGTCTTTCGGAGGTTTGAAGTGGCCAGCTCCGACGTATGGACACGTGGCAGCTCCGGAGCTTGCTTGGGAGAAGCGGGAAGCTCCGGGGTGGCCTGGCACGTGTCAGGTCCGGAGCTTCTCTCGGTCAGGGGTTACCTCGAGGTGCCGTTTCAGTACCTAGCCCGGAGTTTCACCCTTGCGGGTAATAGCTCTGGTCTGACAGTACACGTGGCAACCTAGGGGTTAACCATGTTGGAGAAGCGGGTCCGGTTACGTCTGGCGAGTGGGCCCCTGAGGGTCTTCAATTTGAGTAGATGTCCTTCCCTTGAGATCTTTGTAACCTCAGGGGGTGTATGGTTTTTAGGGTACCGACAGATACGATTTTCGTATCGGGAACCGGCGACCTTCAATTGTGTGAGATCCGCACGCCAAAGATCTCACCTGCCGCACACGGGATACGCCACGCGGCGATGATTTAACTCCAAACCATCGCCAACGGCACATCCGAAGACCTTTGAAGACTCAGTTCAAAAGTCGAAGGATGGACCCACCTCCGGCGGAATGACTTCATCCAAGGGGTCTTCCCCGTAGGTGGGCCCAGGGGGCCACTGTCGGTACCCTGGGTACCATATACCCCTTGGGATTGCAAAGATATCAAGGGAAAGTCACCCACTTGATTTGAAGACCTTCGGAGGCCCACATGTCAGACATGTCCGGACCCGCTTCTCCAACATGGTTAGCCCCAGGGTCGCCACGTGTACTATCAAACCGAAGCTACCGCCCGCAAGGGAGGAAGCTCCGGGCTATGTACCGAAGTGGCACCCCCGGACCTAACCCCAGACCTAGGGAAGCTCCGGTGCTGACACGTGTTGGCTAACACCGGAACCATCTGTTCTCCACAGTGTGCTCCGGTACTGCCACGTGTCCAACCGATGGATCTTCAGCCTCTGACCTCCGGAAGGCTCCACAACGGCTCCGGATCTTTAAAGGAGAATCAAGGACTTCAAGACCCGATTAAGTGTCATTAATACCATATTAATGACACATGATCGGACGACCTTAATTACCAGTAACGGTGCTGTCAAAGCCCATTACACGGTCATTAAGGGCAATTAAATGTGTTGAATAACTATCAATACTAGTAACCGCCGGGGCCACATGTCGGGCCAGGCTAATTTGTAACGGTCTGCCCTTATACTATAAAAGGACAGGCCGACGATGTTTACACACACGCTCCATATACACTCTCTACAGACGCTCCATAGACGTTCAGACACGCGGACACATGCGATACATCCAATACAACATGAACACACCCCGTAGAGTAGGGTATTACGCTCAGGCGGCCCGAACCACGTAAACTCTTGTGTCTCCTGCGTCATTTACAAATCACCTTCTTGAATCTCCGCGCGCCCATACCGAACATCAAACTCCTCTAACACTTTAATAGTGTCTGGAGATCTGCCGGTTCCAAACCGCCGACAAACTTGTACAAGGTTGGTCTGCCCAAAACGGTGTTGAACGGCAGACTGATCTGCGCGACATCGAAGACCAACTTCTCAGTTTTATAGTTCTCCAAAGTCCTGAAGGTCACTTGGAGTGTGATGGAACCGAGGGGAGTAATGGTCCTCGGACCTACCCCAAAGAAAGGTCGAGATGGGCGAAGGTCCGAAGGCCGAAGGTGAAGCTTAACGAAAGCTTCGAAGCTTATGAGGTTCAGCCCTGAACCTCCGTCCACCATTACATGTTGGAGTTGAATATTGTTAATGGTAGGTGACACCATCAACGGGAGTTGGCCAGCTCTGATCATGTTGTGGGGATAGTCTGAAGCATCGAAAATGATGGGAGTGTCCATCCACTTCCAATGAGGCTCCGCCCTTGCAGTGGGAGCTGCCACGGCCATGTCCCGCCGCATTGTCTTGAGGATGCGGCAGGAGGTGATGTCCCAAGAACCACTATAAATGGTGTTCAGGGTCTTCCGACGCTCGTTGTCAGAGACGTCGGAATCGTCGTCGACGGTGTTGTAGATAGCTTTCAGGACCTTCTTGAGGTCCTGGAAACCTAGCTCCTCCTCAGTCGGAGCTTCGTCGACTTTTTGTTTTCCTTCCTACTGACGGAAAGGAGCTTCTTCCTGGTGCTTTTTATAGCGCTCAGCAAGGTTCTGGACCTCCCGGCATTCTTTCAGGTTGTGTTTGTCCATCTCGTGGATCAGACACCATACTTTGGAATTGTTGCCGTCTTCTGACAAAGGACGGGGTCGTTTCTCGAGATGTGGCCCCCGACCACCCAGAGCTCCAGCAGCCCCAACAATAGGTGCGCCGACCGACAGTTTCTTTTTACCGTTGGGCTTCTTTTTCTTTTTGCCACCTCTGGATGTAGTGGATTCAATCTTGGTGGATTTATTGTTGGCCTCCGGAGGTGGTTTAGAATGCATTTCACATCCCTCCGCACCTTTGGCACATTTGTCTGCCAAGCTGAAGAGTTCTGTGACACTGGTGACTTCTTTGGTCGTCAGTTTCTCCAGCATCTTTTTATCCCGAACACCCTGTCTGAATGCAACGATAACAGAAGAGCTCGAGATTGAAGGGATAGTATTTCGTACCTGAGAAAACCGCTGGATGAAGGATCACAGTGATTCCCCCGTTGTTTGCTTTACAGCAAATAGATCCAGTTCAGTGCCAGGTCGGGTGTAAGAACTCCCGAAGTTGGCAGTGAATTGTTGGCATAGCTCTGCCCAACTATTAATAGAGTTGGGTGGAAGACTCATGAACCAGGACCTTGCAGTCCCAGTTAGAGCCACTGGAAAGTAGTTGTCCATGACGGCCTCATCGCCCCCCTTCACCAGTATAGCAGTGGAGTAGATTTGA
Organism: Tuctoria greenei; assembly: GCA_036927565.1. Classification (NCBI taxonomy): domain Eukaryota; kingdom Viridiplantae; phylum Streptophyta; class Magnoliopsida; order Poales; family Poaceae; genus Tuctoria; species Tuctoria greenei. The sequence continues at coordinate 46,214,754 of JAYESD010000002.1, forward strand.
AGGAACTCGGCGGGGTTGACAGTCCCGTCAAATATTTTTGACAAGTGAGGCCGAAACTTCTATGGCCATCTGACCATGCGTAAGTGCATGGCCAGAGCAGAACAGTCTCCTCCTACTCCCTGAGGAGCAGGGTTGTCTCGAGCTTCTCGTCTCTCGCGAGCACGCTCGATATGGACGCGGCCGTCCTGCTGCCGGTAATGGTGATCAAGTTCCGACCGCGGGTCGTGAGTCGGAATCCTGGTGATGGTGTGGGTGTGTCGTGCCCCAGGAGGCAACGAAGTCACCTGCTGGGATGCAGCACGTCTCCTATGCTGCGAGACTTGTGGACCAAGTCGGCTCGACAAGGTCTGTCGTTGTGATGGTGCTCGCCCCGAAGGGGGGGGGGGACCTTGATTGCTGATGCCAGCGGCTGCGGCTGCAACCAGATGGTCAACATCAGCTCTCCACTGTTCCATAGCACCCTGGGGTGCCCCTGGAGGTGGTGGATGTTGTAGAAGAGCTCGTGCGGCAATGAGCGCGTGCTCAGGGTTGTTGTTCGTCGATGCAGTGATCGACACAGATGCCCCATCTTGTCGTCCAGCATGTTTTGCCAAAACAGATGTCGGTTGTGGTGTCATAGTACCTGCTGGAACAATGGTACCCACTGGCTATTGTACGTTGGAGGGATTGCCTCCAGCAGGTTGTTCAGCAAGATTGCCATTGGAAGATCATGCAGCGGAATTCGCCATCTTGAGATCTAGGGTACCCCCCTACCTGGCGGGCCAAATGTCAAAGTGTAGCAACGACACTTCCCCCGGTACTACCAAATGTAGCCCGCGGAGGTCCTTGTTTCGTTTGGGGCACGCAGAGATCAAGAGCAAGATGGTGACATGAGAGATTTATGTGGTTCGGGCTGCCTCAGCATAATACCCTACTCCACGGGGTGTGTGTTGTTGTATTGAGAATCGCTAGGAAGTGTCGTCTATCGCTCAGCCTGGATTGTCCCTTTGTATCGTGTGGCTCAGTCCTTTTATAGTCCAAGGACTGACCGTTACATCATTTGCCTGGCCCGACATGTGGCCCTGGCGTGTTTAATAGCCTAATACACTGTCTATGAGCATTAAACATGGTTAAAAGTGTGATAATGTGCCTTAATGGTTATGTTACCTCTATTAATAGTGCTTTGATCGTGTGTCATTAATACAACATTAACGAGACGTAATCAGGTCTTGTAACTGTCGTTTTAACTGTCCCTTGAATGGTCGTGCTGGAAGAGATCCACCAATGTATTCGTTGATGATGAAGGTCCGAAAGCTTCGCACGTGGCAGCTTCGGAGCTTCCTCTTGCGGGGAGGTAGCTCCGAAACCTCTATACACGTGTCGACACCAGAGCTTTCCTCTGTTGAGGGTTAGGTCCGGGGTCGTTATACACGTGTAGATCGCGGAGCTTCCCTGTGTTGGGAGTTTAGCTCCGGATTTACATTACACGTGTCAATCCTCGGAGCTACCCATATGAGGGATGCAGGTCCGGTGTAATATGACATGTGGGGCTTGAGGAAACCTTCAACTTTGACAGGTAGAACTCTCTTGCACTTCTTGCGGTATCGTGGAGTACCCGGTACATAGGGTACCGACAGTACCCATGCATCATTCTCCGCACCATCCAACTACTAGCATTTCATCAGGAGAAACCTAATTAATTGACCAAGCTGCCCCATCTCAGTCTCGTGGTGGTACTATAAAGCTTAGTGGCTTCCTTCATAAATCGGTCCTTAGAATCCGGTGGTGTCAAACCCAATCTCGGGTCTCGTGCAAACTGCACCATACCAAATCTATCCAACCACCAGATTCGTACCAACTACTATTGTGTGTCCATCATGATTAAAATAATCATAAAATATAATATATTTCATGTGTATGATATCCCATTCCCAAAGTGTAAGCATTGCTAAGCATAATTAACACATATCTACTTTCCAACCCAAACCAGGTGACAAGGAATTATGTGGAATAGGGCATGTAACATGAAATAGGACATTATTTTATGTAGCATGCAACTAACTAACATCCTAAACTTGGTACAAGATGGTCAAGGGGCACTTGCCTTCTTCGAAGACCTGATTGTTGTTGAAGTCTTGGTCTTGAAGGTTAAAGTCGGGGTCATAGTACGACTCTAAATATATTGCCAAAGTATGGAAAAAGGAATTAAAAGCTAAATAAGTATATAGTACACAATGCATGACATCACAACATTCACATAAGCATAAAATCCTACACTAATGCGTCCCTACGAAGCATTTATTATTTTACATAGCCAAAATATGCATCTAACATTTATTTTACATTTTTAAGATTTATTTATGGGCTAAAATCATTTTTTATTGAATTTTCTATGGCCAAAATATATTTTAAAATATTTTTAATGAATTTTATATGGTCAAAATATATGTTATGTGCATTTTACAATTTTATTACAAAATAAAAAAAAAAAGAATTTATACAAAGTTTTCTACTATTTTTATATTTATTTTACCATTTTTATAAATTTTCTACACATTAAATACACTTCTAAACAATATTTAGCAATTAAATAAAACATCAGGGGCTAGCTGGTATTTTTTCTATACTGTACAGGGGCTAAAAACATTATTCAATAAAATTACAGGGGTTATATTCAATGTTTCCTTTGATTTAAGCTAATTACAGAAACTACAGGGGGTAGATTGATAAAATACAGGCTAAAACATGTTTATTCTATAGTCCGGGGGTAGCTCGCAAATTTCCAAGGGCCTGGGCGCAAAAACGGCGGTGGGAAATGAAATTTGAATCCGGGTCGTTGGATCTAAGATGGACGCGTCGGATTTTATTAAAACAAAACAGTACACATGTTTTAATCTCGGTCGTCGGCCTCAAATCGATGGCCGAGATGCTGCCACGTCGCACTAGGCGACGCAGGTGGCGCGTGGCGCGGCGGCGCTCAGCGCCCGCGGCAGCGACCTCGCCGGCATTGGCCAAATCGACCAAAACGCCGCCTATTCTATGCATATTTTATGCAAAACGGGAGAGGGGGGAAGGAGAGCACACCTCGGGGGTTTTCGGGATCCGAAATCGGGTGGAAGCAAGTCGGCGACGAAGGGCGGCGGCAAACGGCGTCGGCACCCGTCGATTCCGGCGAAGCTTCGACGATCTCTCCGCTAGATCTTGCCCGGCGTGCTCTTAGTGTCAAGGCAAACCGATTAGTGGAGAGAGGAGAGGGAGACAACTATCGAATGGTCGGGAACGGACTCGGCGGACCTTGGTGACGGTGGGTCTAGGGTTAGGTGCGAAGAGGGAGAAAGAGAGGGGTGTGGCGGCGATTTATAAAGAGAATAGGGGCGGCGGTTGGCGGTGCATGCGAGGGACGGTTCCTTAGCTCGATTTCGTGCGGGGATTGACAGTTAGAGGGGAGTCGTGCGGGGATTGACAGTTAGAGGGGAGTGGGGGCGCAGCGCGGGAGAGTGGCGGTTGCTTGGGGAAGAAAATGACAGGTGGGGCCGGCGGGTCAGAGAGAGGAGGAGAGGTAGGGGAGTTGCTGGGCCGCAGGTGAGGGAGGAGAAAATGGGTCGAGGGTAGAAATTCCGGCGCGATAAAGGTTTTAACCCTTTTTTCTTTTCTTTTCTTTTGATTTGATTTCAAATTTGAATTCAAACGAATTCTACTTGTTTTAAAGTTTAAATATTCATACAAATATGCACAAACAAATGCCCTATATCTTATTTCTTTATTTACAAATTTTTCTTTTGAAAAAGTTGGATGTTACAGATGTAGAACTGATGCAGGAGGCGGAAGCCGCCGTCGCCGAGCGAGAGCACGACCTTGCGGAGCATCTGCTCAGAGAAGCCGAGGCTAGCCCACTCCCGCACGCACGCCGCCTCCCAGAGCCGCTCGTCCCTCGCGAGCTGCCGCCACGCCCGGCTCACGCACGCCGCTGACGCCAGCGTCCGCGCCTCCGCCCGCAGCAGCACCTCGAACACCAGATCCTCCCCGAGATCCGGCACCCTCGCCTGCTCCTCCCCGTCAGGCGGCAGAGCCCCCTGGGGGGACGAGGACGAGCATTCCCCCGCCCCGCTCCAGCTGGCGGACGGCTCCTCCGTCCGCTGCTTCTTACTCGACTTCGGGTCGCTGGAACCCCCGCCGTCCGTATCAGCGGCGGCCGGAGCACGGGGATCCTTGCCGCCGTCCAAGGAATCGGAGCGGCACTTCATGGCGAGAGATCGGAGCAGATGGACCTGCAGAAAGCAGGGCAGCTTATCTATTTACAACGCAAATGATTCGACGGCACACGGCCACAAACCCAACTCAGATTCAGCTTGAGGAGAGCTGGAAACACCAGATTCTGATGCCCCTTTGGCACAGCTTCACACAATGCTTTTGCGTTACAGTTGAACTGGGAAGTTGGAAGGTGAAACTTGCGCTACGTATTGGCCCAAATTCGAGTTGGATGACGAGAAGAGAAATTGGGGAAGAGCAGTTTACCTGTGCGCCGACGGCCGAGTTATTTCCTTTTCCAGCTCGCGGTCTCGCGGTACAGCGGCGGCGTGTACTGAAGGAATGTGGATGGTCTCAACTCGCACGGCTCCATCATCCCGTGGTCTGCCGTGGGTCCGACATGTTATAGGCTGTTGGACAACTGGGTTCGTGGGCGGTGAACAGTGAACCTGACGGCGATAGCTATGAAGTGGCTTGGAGGGTGGGCCCATTGAGTATCATGGATGTCAGCGAGACTTGCACCTGTTCGAATTGTGTAAACCGGCCCAACTCAAGGGCCTCTCTCGCCTGTATTGTTCCTTGCCAGGATTGAATTACGGCCTTACGGGGAACTCTACTACGCTGTAGTCTGTATTCAGCCGACAATAGCTTTGTTGGGTCCGGAGTCAGGCGGCCCAGCTCCGGTTTCTTGCTTTGTGCTGAATCATCGTTCGTGGAGTTTGGTGCAGTTTCACTTTCACGTAAATAAAATAGCTTGCTGCAGTTTCATTTCGTGGAGTTTCAAAAACGCTCTCTGATGACTCATTCAGTTCAGCTGCGTCTATAGGACGGCCAGTCAGCGGCAGATCATTGTTCGGCATCGATGATTAATTGGTTCCTCATCTTGTGGGCGGGTGCAGGCTGATTGATGGTTTTCTTTTTCCCGGAAAATCAATCAATCATGGCCTAGTGGCATTTGAAGTGATGATAATAGACGTCTTAACCCATTGGGAAGAGCATGTGGTGACGGAGAACGGAAGAATAGATGAGATGATGTGATCAACTTGCGTTTGTCTAAACGTATTGGGATGGTCGCGCCGAAGATATCAGCGTGATCATAGCAGCCGGGCCCGGGCCCGTTTCCATCAGGGTGGGGTCGCCCACGTCATTCCGTCAAACAAGCTTGCCCCGTCTTCCCCGGCGGCCGAGCGACGACTTGACGGTTGACGCATACGGGCCAAAAGGGTCGCCTCGCCGCCTCCGTCCGTCCGCGCTGTATTTCGTGGAAAATGTACGTACACGCTGCTCGTCATCGCGGCGCCCGCCCGGAATGCGTTGCGACCCACCACTCGTTCGGCGGATCGTGGCCGGCAGAGTGCATCCAGTTATATCACCGCGACTCGAACTCCGCCGATAAATACGCGCGCGGACCGGGTCGAGAGCGCACACTCCACCGTTCGCTCCTCCGCCACTCTCTCGTCCACGGAAGGTGGTGGTTTCGTTTCCACTAGTCTCCTGTCCGCGCGGAGACAAGGCAGGCGGTTTCCCGCCCCCCGACGAGACGACTGCCATGTACCCGAAGGCGGAGGAGGAGGGCCAGCCGCCGGCCACGGGCGTCCCCATGAGCGCCCCGGGCGCGTACTACCAAGGGCCCCCCACGGCGGGCGCCTTCGCGGTGCAGACGCAGGCGCCCGTCGCCGCGTGGTCCACCGGCCTCTGCGACTGCTTCGACGACTGCGGTAACAGTAAGCGCCGCTCTGATCCCTCTCGCTCTCTCCTGTCGCGTCCAGTCTATTGGTTCATCGCCATCAGTTTTGGTTGATTAGTTGTGTACATCCATGCGCTGCCATGATTTGATTTGATTCGATCATCTCGTGTGGCTCTTGACGACTCTGCTTATGCAGGCTGCGTGACGTGCCTGTGCCCGTGCATCACGTTCGGGCAGATCGCGGAGATCGTGGACCGGGGCTCCACATCCTGCGGCGCGAGCGGGGCGCTGTACACGCTCATCTTGCTGCTCACCGGATGCCAGTGCGTCTACTCCTGCTTCTACCGCGCCAAGATGCGCGCCCAGTACGGGCTCACGGAGAGCCCCTGCGCCGACTGCTGCGTCCACTGCTTCTGCGAGCCGTGCGCCCTCTGCCAGGAGTATCGCGAGCTCAAGAAGCGGGGCTTCGACATGCACCTAGGTATGCTGTAATATGGTGACCTGTCGCACTGTTCACTGCTCAGCAGCCTACTACTACTCCCTGTACATGTTGCATGTTGCTGATGTCGTTGCGCTTGCGCCGTGGTGGTGTTATTGTGCAGGATGGCACGGCAACATGGAGAGGCAGGGGCGTACAGCCGCCACCATGCCGCCGCAGATGCACCCAGGGATGACCCGCTGATACACGCTTCTGCTTCTCCTCGTCGTTGCCGCTGACTCATCAAGTGCAATTATGTATCTTGAAGCTTGATTACGACCGCGCGGGCACGATAAAACCGGTGCTAAAATGCAATTGCCCTTCATCGTGGGAAAACTTTACTCTGTTTTATGGCTGATTTATATGCTTGTTTTGTTGGTAGTATCTATTTGTTCTGGTGAAAATGCTTTGTGAGTTTTTTTTTTCTTTCCAAAACGTTACATGGAACTGAAGGTGCTGAAAGTTAGATGAATTGCCGTGCTCTACAGGGAGGCCGACCTGTGCTTTATATAGATATTGTGTTGATGTACAAGAGGCATGCAATCACCAGGATCGTAACAACCATAACAAATAAGGAAGACACATCTTCTTGAATCATAGGATATGTGGGCTCTAAGTATAGGATAATACCCTACTATCTATAGAGATGATCTTCTATATTTAACACCCCCCTCAATCTGGACTAAGAGAGACTAAGTTCAGATTGTTCCGAATCCTACTGAATGGCGGCGATGGTAAAGGCTTTGTCATCACAGCAGCCAACTGATCACCGGAAGAAATAGGGCGCACATCAAGTTGTTGACGAGAAACTCGTTCCCGTACAAAATGATAATCCACCTCAACATGTTTCATGCGACGATGAAAAACTGAATTAGCATACAGATACGTGGCACCAGTATTGTCACACCAAAGACTGGGCGGTCGAGGCAGTGATACACCCAATTTCATTAGTAAAACTTGGATCCAAATCAGTTCGGCAGTAGCGTCAGCAACAACTTTATATTTCGCCTCAGTACTGGAATGAGATACAGTCGGTTGTTTACGAGCACTCCATGAAACAAGATTGCCTCCGAAAAAGATGGCATAGTCACTAGTGCTGCGATGATCATCTGAATCACCAGCCCAATCGGCATCAGAAAATGCACTAAGCAATAGGGTGCCAGATTTAGTGAAGCACAACCCAATGAGTTGTTGTTGGTTGAGACATAAACTGACATACACAATTTACAGAAAAAGAAATATCCGGACGTGTCAAAGATAAATACTGAAGAGCTTCAACAACATTACGATATCTGGTAGAATCTTCAGGAGATAAGGGAGTGCCATCATTACGAACCATTTTATCATGTGCAGACATCGGTGTAGTCATTCCTTTGGATGCAAGCATGTTTGTCTGAGTGAGGAGATCACGAGTATACTTTTGTTGGGTCATAATTAATCCTTGAGGGGTGTGTCGCACCTCTATGCCTAATAAATAGTTGAGTGCGCCCAGATCCTTGACTCCAAAATCTTCACGGAGCTGATCCAATAACCGCTCGATCGCCTTTGATGAAGAGCTGATAATAATGATATCATCAACATAGATAAGCATATACATCTGAATACCAGATTGGTTAAAAATAAATAAAGAGACATCAGCCTTCGATGCAATGAACTCAAGTTGAATAGTACTGAGACGACAAAACCATGCACGTGGGGCTTGTTTCAACCATAAAGAGCTTTGTCAAGTTTACATACAAAATTAGGGTACTTGGATTCAGCAAATCCGGGAGGCTGGCGCATATAAACATCTTCATTTAAAAAACCATGTAAAAAGGCATTCTGAATGTCAATCTGGCGAATATCCCAACCACGTGTGACTGCAAGAGATAATAAAGTCCGAATGGTAGTAGGCTTCACGACTGGACTGAAAGTATCATCATAATCGACCCCATATTGTTGTTTGAAACCTTTTGCAACGAGTCGAGCTTTATAGCGATCAATAGAACCATCCGGTTTTTGCTTCAGTCGAAAAACCCACTTGCATTCAATAATATTAAGATCAGGACGAGGTGGAACAAGGTGCCATGTTTTATTCTGGAGGAGAGCATGAAATTCATCAGCCATAGCTTGTCACATGAGAAGAAGGCTCAGCACTGGTAGCCCGAATCACAGAATACGTAACAGTACCATCAGTGCGCACCTTCAATTTCCGAATATTATTTCGGAGATGGGTACCATACGGATGAGCAACAGGAGCATCGTGTAATGCCTCATTATCATGTGGCGCAGCAGCCTGGGGCTCAGGCTCTTGAGTAGTACTCAACGAATCAGGGGAAGACAACATGGGTCCCTTCTCAGTTGATGCGCCAGAGGCTTGATCGGGCAAATCATCCAGTACAGGAGATGTAGTTGGGTTGGGCGACATGTTTCCCAAGGTGGGGAATACCGCGGGCCCCTCAGAGGACGCCCGCAAGGCGGGAGCGGCCTGTCCTGGCGACAGCAAGATCCCACCAGGCCGATTGACACTTGATAGCATAGATGACGCGGGAACATCACCGACCAGTGCTGACTCCAAATGAGGTAAGTGTGCAGGAGTGGCCAGTGCGTCCAATGCACTAGACACCAATCCCGGAGTAGGATTTGGTGCCACCGAATCTTCTGCATTCAAAGGGTTAGCAGGAAAATGCATATGGTCATGATTAAAATTAATACTGCTGCTACCCAATTGCAAAGCACGTAAATCGGTGACATCAGGGGAGGATGACTCAGGTTGTGGTGGACGCAAGGTAGGTTTGGAGAAGGGAAAATACTCTCGTCAAAAATTACATCTCTAGAAATATAGACACGACCAATATCTGGATCAAGGAACTTGTATCCTTTATGTAGTGAGCTATACCCTAGAAAAACGCATTGTTTTGATTTAAAAGACAATTTTTGTTTGTTATAAGGACGAAGATTAGGCCAGCAGGAGCAATCAAAAACTTTCAACAACAAGTAATTAGGAGGGCTATTAAAAAGGCGTTCCATGGGGGATTTGTTATCGATGACACGCGTGGGGAGGTGACTAATGAGATATGTGGCAATCAGGAAGGCTTCATCCCAAAATTTAATGGGCATGGATGCATGGGCGAGAAGAGCCAAACTAGTTTCTACGATGTGACGATGTTTTGGTTCGGCAAAACCATTCTGTTGATGGGCGTGAGGGCAAGAAACACGATGTGCAATGCCCATGGAGCGAAAGAAAGTGTTGTGGATTTTCTGATATTCGCCTTCCCAATCAGATTGAACACACTTAATTTTGGTGTCGAGAAGACGTTCAACATGCGATTGAAACTGCAAGAAGATACGAGGGGCCTCAGTGCGATCACGCATCAAATAGATCCATGAAATCTTACTAAAATCATCAATAAAGCTAATGTAATACTTAAAACCACCAACAGAGTAGGGTGTCGGTCCCCATACATCAGAAAAAATCATCTCTAAAGGAGACGAAGAACGATGAATGGATCTGGTATATGGGAGTTGATGACTTTTGGCTAGTTGGCATGCATTACAAACTGGCAAAGGAGACTCACTAGAACATGAGATATTATTAAGACGCAAAATAGACTGGACAACTTGAAGAGAGGGGTGGCCAAGTCATGCGTGCCACTGAGCACGACTTGTACCCTGACTTATTAGAGCTTGCTTGAGGACTTCAATATCAGATGGCGTAAGGGGGTATAGGCCAGACTCACACCGCCCGTCCAGAAGGCTTCTCCTCGATGTTCGATCCTTAATAGAAAAATGTCAAGGATGAAATTCAAAGAATACATTATTGTCACGAGAAAATTTATGAACGGAAAGAAGATGTTTAGGAATTTCAGGAACATACAATATATCGTGTAATACAAGTGGACGAGCAACAATATTAATTGAAAATGACCAATATGCATAATCCTCAAACCTGTGTCATTGCCAACTTGGACATGTTCACCACCATTGTAGCGCTCACGGACCGCTAGGCGGTCGAGATCGCTAGTGATGTGATCTGTGGCACCAGTGTCATTGTACCAATTGGGATCAATCTTGTAGGATGCGGTGGCAGCCATAGATGTTGAAGGAGGATCTTCCTGGTACGACTCATCCATGTGATGCCAACACTTCAGAGCCGTATGCCCCACTTTGCCACAGATTTGGCATTGAGGGCCATTGTTGTTGTTGTTGCGCCGATCACCGCGCTGGTCATTAGGACGCGGCGAGGAACCCCCCCTGAAGTTGAAGCGACCCCTGCCACGGTCCCCTCGACTACGACCACGTGAAGTGCCACCACGTCCAGCATAATTAGCCGAAGAGCCATATCCTGTCTGCAACTAAATTTGGTGCTTGAGTTGACGTGCCTCATCAAGGGTGAGAAGTTCACTCTTGGTAGTCATCGATGTGACGAAGGGATCATAATAAGAAGGAAGAACGACAAGTAAATACGTGATAACCTCATCATCGGTGAGTTTCTTGTCTGCAGCCGCCACCTCGGCGACCAAATTCTTGATTTTGGCGAAGTAATCGACAGCCGATAAGTCAAGCTTCTTCGCGTTAGCGAGCTCTACATGGATCTGAACCGTGCGAGCCCGGGTAGAGGAAGAGAACATCCGCTTGAGCGTGTCCCATGCTTCTTTTGAAGATGTCACCTCGGCGACGTCGCGAAGGACCTCCTCACTCATGGAGGAGAGAAGACCGTTGAGGATGTATTGGTCCTGATTGTACCACACAGTATAAGCCGGATTAGAAACAAGTTCGGCACCAGCGACTGTGGAAGGAGGCCACTTGTGTGACCGGCGCAGGGAGGGAACCATCTAGGTACCCCAGGTGGTTGGTGCTCCGAAGGTACGGTAGCAGTTGTGCATGCCATAGAAGATAATTCTTTTTCGTGAGTTTAATGGTGATGACATTGTGGATTGATACCGGAGCAAAGTTCATGGCCATGGACAGAGATGACATGGTGGTAGGGGTGGTGGAGGAAGAATGGGTAGTAGACATCAGAAACCTTGGCTCTATACCATGAAAGTTAGATGAATTATCGTGCTCTACAGGGAGGTTGGTCTGTGCTTTATATAGATATTGTGTTGATGTACAAAAGGCATGCAATCACCACGATCGTAACAACCATAACAAATAAGGAAGGCACATCTCCCTGAATCATAGGATACGTGGGCTCTAAGTATAGGATAATACTCTACTATGTATAGAGATGATCTTGTATATTTAACAGGTGCAACTAGCTTGTGCATCTCTTAATTATGTCTCCCCAGACCACTGCAAGAAGTACAGCTCATGGTTATGTACGGTACCGAAGAGTAATCACTGCATCACCTATTCAATACGGACACATGTTACTGGTAGCAATGCACAGTGCACTTATGGATGTTGGTTGATGCAAATTTTTTTCATCTCCAAATGACGCATGCTTTGCTAAAAGTGTTTGTACGCCTTTCTTAATGCAGATATAAACGCTTAAAATGTTTGGTGCATTTTCTAGTCGCTTGCCAGCAATATAGCTTAGTGTACAGTGTACTTTCTCCGTCTCTGAATACTTATAGTCTTTTAATAATAAAAGAATAAAAAGACGACCATTATCTAAGGACGGGAGAGTACTATACACAAGTCTTCTACATGATACTGTCACACGAGTGCAGAAAAATTATTCTTGCTATCAGAATGAGGTAGTGAACCAAAATTTGTTTGTTTGTTTTGAAAGAAAACCACTACGACCCTGTTTAGAACATAGGAACAGAAATGGATGAACATGAAAAAAACATAGGAATAGAAAAAATATAGGAATTCTAAAAGTAAGAAAACCGCGAGAATTTAAAACATAGGGTTGGAAAATTTAAGGTGTTTGAAATGCAGGAATGGAAAAACATGAACAAAAAATGATAAAAAACTTTTGGATTGCAAGAGAGCTCAAGCAGGTCAACATACCATGGAACATATGGAGCAACTAGGATATGTGTTTTCCGAAGATCTCTTTTATCTAAAATTTGATCTTAGTTTCATTATTCCCTTTTCTATTCATCTCATCTTCTATGTTCTTTTCCTCTTTTCCGGTTCTTCTCAGCTCAACCATGACTATGACTTTACGTATCCGTTCTGGAACTTGGATGTGGAAGCAAAGAGCCAACAATATTGCCGTTGTCTCAGACTTCGTGAAGGAAGCGAATCCAAGAGGTTGCAGTGGATGTTCTGATTCATGTGGTTTGTGGAGGAAACCAAGCCTCTTCCTGAGGAATGAGAGGCTTCATTCCTTTGTTACAAACGGTGTGATGTCAGCAAAACACATGAATTCATTCCCTGAAATTCCTTTGAAAACACTTCAATCTACAAGTTTGTTGATTCCCAAGAAAAAAGGGTTAGTGTGGAATGGAACGGCCGTACAAAAACCAAATTTGCTTTCCCAGCCCAGTTGGCGTTGATGAAAGAGAAGAAAACACAAACAAGAAACCATACCGTACGTAGAGATTACCGTGAGCCCATGACCCCGCATCGCCGACATGCAAGTAAAAGGTCGAGTGAGTGGAGCTGTGCCGAGACAGGAGATTGGCCCGTTGTACTACCCCGCTTGTGGCTGTACATCATACCATACTGTAGTGACACGACTCGTGGCCGTGTTGGAAACCTCACTCGACGCGGGGTGGGTGCCCTCCACCCGGCAAGACGACAACTCGTTTTTGAGGGGAGCCAATGTCAACACGCTGGGAGATCCAGCCGAGTGACTAAGTTTTTGATATAGTGTTAACATAAGTGATGCATAACATAATTCACCTCTTTACTTTATCAACTGTGAATTTGAACATATTTAGTTCTGTTGGTTGTACATAAGACTGACGATGCTAAAATTGTTAATAAAGTATGAGGATCCTACTCGTGTTCGACTCGTTCTATGCTTGATTTGAGCTCGGTTCAAATGCCAAACGAGTCAAGTTTAAATTTGACTGCATATCGAAGGAATCACAGGCTTAATTAGAGATCAGTTCGAATTTTTATCAAACTTAATTTTAAATAGACAAGCCCCCTCTAGCACTAGTTAACAGCTATATCCATCACCCCTCCATCCGACGGATGGCGGGTGCGGTTACACGCAGTGCAGGTCTACCGTCGCACGGACCAACAGCATTTCTTGCAGAAGAAGCTCTGGGGATTCCCTATTTTAAATGGCAAAAATAGCTAAAAATGCCCCCATCTTTAACCATAAGACTCAATTTCGTACTTTAACTTTGAAAATGCTCGGTTTAGTTTCTGAAGTTTAGTTTTGAGTTCAAATTTATCCCTAAGCCAATGTAGCAGACACATTAGCATGTCCAATCAGCAATACTTGTGTTTCTAGGTGTAATAAACTCATATTTCTACTATAATATTATATTTTTGATAGTTTTAAAAGAAGATCTAGATCGAGACAAAAGTAAAATTACCGTTGAATCACTACCAAAAAATATTTTTAGTCAACATGTCATTCTATTATCAAATTCAATAAAAGAAACAAAAGTATTAGTGAACAAGACAACATATATTTATCACTAACATTTTTTCTCACTAATATATCTTGTCTTTATTAAATTTGACAATAACATGATAAATAGACATGACTAAAATATTTCAGATAGTGATTTAACAGTTATTTTACTTTCCTCTCATTGGAAATTTAAAAAAACTATTAAAAATCTTTATGTTAGAAATGTTATTACACATAAATGAAGAGCATCGTTGACTGAACATGCCAATGTGAATTGCCACATCAGCATAGGGACGAATTTAACTCAAATAAAAAATTTTAGAGACTAAATTAGTCATTTTCAAAGTTGAAAGATGAAAATGAACTTTATAGATAAGGATGAATGACAAATTTGATTATTTTACCTTTTAAAATCCGGGAAGGCGTCGTGCTTCTGGCACGAACGGCCGTGGCGCGGATCGGATGCGCGCCCGCGCCGGCTTGCCTGGGGAGGTGCGACGTGGCCGAAGCAGGAACACTCCTCCGCCGCGTTTTTTAATGCCGGAAAGCCCTAGATATTTTGGGCTCCTCCTCCTACAAGAGGAGCCACGGCGGAAGGCAGCGTCGCCTCGATTTCGAGTCCGACTCAGATCTTGCTCCCTCCCTCGCTGTCGCTGCGCTAGTGAGCCCCCGCGGGCGACGTGTGTCCCGGTGCCGTTGGGGTATGCCCTCGGCGACGGCCATCTGTTGCCTCCCGCGTGGCTTCCTGCCAAGCGTCGCCCTCTTCGTGTCCCTCAACCCCAGCGCAACCTCACGCCTCCCCGCTAGCGCCGAGCGCAGATCCGCCAGCTAATCGCCGCGCCGCGGTCCTTCCGCTCGTCGCCGATTTTGCCTCCTCCACTCCTCCTTTTACTCCCCTCTGCAAAGCCCGGTCCCCAGCACCCTCGTGTAGCCATAGCCCTCCGCCACCAAAATCGCAATTCTCAAATGGCTTTCGCTTCCCTTCTCCATCTACGGAGCGCGGCCGCGGCACGGCGTCTTCTCAGGTGAGCAGTCCGACGCATGCCCTTTTGTCTTCCCGCGGGCTAATTTATCTGTTTCGCGGAGTTCAATCGACGCTGTTATCACTTGCATTGGCGTGTTCTAGCGCCTCTGATATGCGCTGAATCACGTCAACCGTTTAACCATCTATTACTGTGCGAGGAACCGACGCTTATTGCCGTTTAGCATCTAGAAGATATGCGCTGATCTGGGATGGTAGCTATTCATCAATCATGCATGTTCTTCATTTCTTGTATGTTGTAGAACCATTTGTGTCTTAAGGTTCTAGGGCACATGTCACATGCGGATGCTGCATAGCAGTATAGCACAGCTTGCATGCAAACGCGCCCAGAGAGTCAACAATGGCATTAAACCATAGAGGCTTGGGTCCTGGAATCTGGTCATCTGGAGTGGTGCTGGATGCCGTTTGTTGCAGTTGTTGCAGGCATCATAGTAAAGCCACTATTTATTTGTCAGTGACAGGTTTTAGACACATTGTTACAGGCTTATTGTGATGAATTGCCTATATTGTATGTCTTTATTTTTTGTGATGCACATTCTGCAGTAATGTTATATGTTCACCTACCGAGGGTTGCCTTTGTTGGTTTCTGTGATATAAATTATCCACAACCCTTGAGTTACAAGATATGTTAACTAAAGATTTGAGATGTAATTGATTATATTTATTATGCACTATTCAGTGACGGTCAGTAAGTAAAGCTTGTGTAGAATGCACAGAAATGTTTTGGTAGGACCGTAAGAGTAGGTGTATGGTGGTATAACTATCTAGATCAAATACTAGTGCATATAGTATATGTAAATGGTTGTGATTTCTTATAAACTATCATTGCTCAAATATGATGATATTTTAGATTTTGGGACATGCCAGTTATGCCACCAGAGATTTAGCATCAAAGGAAAATATGTACTGCATATTCAAGACTATCATAATTTAACATTAGTTCTACATTTGATGGTAATGCTGATAGCCTATGATCTCAATAGCTTAAATAGCTGTGTTTAAATCCCTGTTATTATCTCAAAGTACTATGCAATTGAATTATGAAAAAAGTCTATTTTAGTACCCTCAAGTATATGCGTTATTCATTTAACCTTATAAAAAAAAATTTGATCCAATTTACTCTCCCAAACTATTTAGATTGGTAGAAGCTGTTTATTTAGTAGAACCAGTTACTTCGGAGTCACTTCCAAACTGTTATTCTGAGCTGAATTTTCATTTTATGGCAGATTGATGCAAAGGGTTGTGACGAGCTCGAGGCAGCAACTGCACACCTTGCAAGAAAATTGTAAGTTACTGCACAATTACTTTTAATGTGCATAAGAAAACAAGCCTACCCCAACATGCTTGGAACAATGGCTTTGTTGTTGTTGTTTGTGCATAAGAAAATACCTGTGAACTGCAAGAATTTTTTGTGTCGACTTTGGAATTGTGTTTGGAGAAATCTGTTAGAATCTATCTATTAAAGGGGGCATATGCAGTGTTGAAAACTCCCATACAATGTGGGGAATGTGGGGTCTGGGGAAGGGAATTTCTAGGCAGCCTTGCCCTTGCTTAATTTGCAAGGAGGCTGATTCAAATCCAGGACCTCTAGGGCACAAGTGGAGAGACTCTACCACTGCGCCAGGTATTATTAGAGAATTTTATTATTTGTGTTAGTATTGTTTAAAGGCATAGTGTCATCTATGTGTCTTAAGACTGCCCACATTCATTCAGCTCTATACACCATCTCTAAAAGAATATTATCCCCCATTTACAGTCACCTCTAAAAGATTCCCAGATTTACAGTTTTGTTCCCCACGCTCATTCACCTCTATATCACACTTCTATATCAACTACCATCAACAACCATCTATTTTATATCATTTCAATTACATTTTATTTCGGACATATGTAAATAACGTTGTGACTCAAATAATTCATGTAAAATTAATGTTGCGACCAATGGAACCCTCATTGTCACAATCTTCATGTTTGTACCCATCTCTAGCCCATGGGCGGGTAGGTCCATGGAACCCAGCCGGAGGCCATGAGGGGGTTCCTTCTTGCATCCCTCCTTGAGCCCATTGGGGGTTTACCTCCTTGCATCACTCCTTGAGGCCATGGGGGGTTACCTCCTTGCATCCATCCTTGAGCCCATTGGGGGTTACCTCCTTGCATTACTCCTTGAGCTCATTGGGGGCTACCTCCTTGCATCCCTCCTTGAGGCCATGGGTTGTTACCTCCTCGCATCCCCCCTTGCGGCCATGGTGGATTACCTCCTTGCATCCCACCTTGCAGCCATTGGGGATTACCTCCTTGCATACCTCCTTGAGACCCTCCTTGAGGCCCAGCTTTACCAGAGGATGGGCCAGCACTGAGTCCCAACAGTGAGTAGAAGTCCCCATTACCTTCCATCCTGCAAATGATGGAACAAAATTCAGCACATACGCAGCAAGGAAATAAAGCATATAAACAACTTATCACTTGCAATGTCAAATTGTACACAACAGCAACATTAGAACCATAGAGCAAGTATATAGATCACTATAAGAAGTTGTATACAGCACAAACATTATCATTTCATAGCATACACCAAATACTTATATTAATGGTTCATAGCATAATACATCATCACCCATAGAACAACCATTTCATAGGTTCATAGAACACAACACCAACATAGGAACCATTTAAGGTTCTAAAACACAGCCTTAGGTAAACTTAAACATAGGAAGAGTCCCACATCTATTGGCTGCTACGACTACATTACAACATTACAACTTTATAACTCCTCGTCTGTGGGTAACCCGCTCTGACTGGAGTCATCGTCGGTGTGGGAGTAGTAGCCCCAAGACGGCGGAGGAGACCAGTCATACGGGACCTTGTCATCACCGAATACCTTCTCGTCGTCAGAGAAGAATTGCCAAGCAGGTGTGTTGGCCACCTCATCCCAGCCGATGGCTAGGTGCTGCAGATCTTGGAGGAGGTCATCAATGGCCTGCAGTGTGTTGCTGAAATCTTCTTCTTTCATGTCTCCGGATTTCCCTAAGGCATCCTTTATCCGGCGCTTAACTTGGCCAACAGTTTCATCGACAGAGGAGGTCATGCTTTGTAAGCCCTGGCGAAGCTTTGCAGCCTCGGACCCCATAGTTGCTGACCAAAAACAATATGACACAAAAAACTAAACTGTTTGTGGAGAAGAATAAAACATACTGAAATTCAGCAACATCACTATTATTAATAATTAGGAAGCTAGCACAGTACCTTGTCAATTAAATGGAAATCGACCCTAACAAACATAGCACACTTCTTTAAATGCAAGCTACTAGCAGGGAATACATACACATTACTATAATCAGCAACAAACCAATATCCAAGTCAATTAATTTGTAAACCTAGTTGAAGTAACTTCACTGTGGTTATTACTTCTTGATGTTGTTCCACATTCTGTTCATACAAAGCAAGAAGCACAAACCAACAAGCATGACCGGTGTAATCAGCATGTCGATAATCAGCAGCAAGCAACAAGCAGTACCACTGTATAATCAGCACAAACCCTACGGAGTACCCTTCAATACATGCTACTACCACATACAAAACTACAAAAGAACTAGCAATGACCGGTGTTGTTTCCAGGAACCCTAGGGTTCCCTTTGGATTGAAGGAATGGCAAAAGAATTTTGAAGGATATGATTTGTAAAGGATTTTTTCCTACATGACCACTTGGCTCACAGGAAAAACAAAGAATAATTTCTATAGGAATGAATTCTTTTACTAAATTTTGTAGGAAACTTAACATGAGCTTGTACTTCTTTTTTCTTTCCTTGCTCATGTTACAAGTTCTCTTGTTTTTCCTATGATGCTGCCAAATGACTTCTTATCTCAATTCCTATATTTTCAATTCCTATAGAATTGCAAAAACACACAATCTCAATTCCTATGTTTTTCCTATTCTCGTGTTTCTCAATTCTTTCGATCCAAATGGAGCCTAGATCTAGGGAAAAATAGTAATAAAGAGATGGAATACCTTGCTTGAGGCTGCACAACGGAGCTGTTGCTCCCGGTCGAAGAAGAATATGCGGCGGAGATGGGGACTCGCCGCTTCCTTCCTCTTCCCTTCTTCTCGGACCCGCTTTGTCTCAAGATCTGCCGCCGACCGCCACCCGAAGCTCTCCCCTGCGGCGCCGTCGTCACAACTCCAACAACGGACGAGCTCCTCTGCAAGCACCTTCTCCGGACGGATCTCCGGGGAGCCAGAGCCGTCGCCGCCCTTGTCGCCTGCTCGCAGCTCGGAACAAACGGTTCCGACTCTCTCGCGAATCTTTTCCGCCCGGCCATAGCGACTTGAATAGTACTCCCCGACTGTGGCATCACACTGTAGCGATAGGCAAAATAGAGGCGACGAAAAACCGACCGTTGTGGGAGCCGAACGGGCCGCTAAAATGCTACTTCGGCGCTGCATCCCGAGTAGTGTCGACCGCTGCAGTCGGTCTAACGGGTATTGAGTTGACTGGATTTTATCATATGCTATGTAAAACTTCATTTTCACAAAAAATGAAGCCTTATAAATACTTTCTGGAGGTTTTTTTCTTGTGGGACTATTTATTTGTTCGCAAAAACAACAAGATTCTCTTTTGAACACCCCAGATTCGGCCCTTCAGAAATTTCACATGCACAAGTCTGTTTCTCGTGTCAGAGGTTGTTTGGGCTGTTTGGAGGAAGATGAACCAAAATGGCAAAACCCCTCAATTGAGCCCATGCTGGTTACTTTAGCCTGCTATCCATTGAGCATTGCTTTTATCCCAGAGTGCTAAAAGTCATTACTTTTGGGGGCATGGGTCTTAGGCATATGAATACGTTTGGTTTCATTGACCCCTTTTCCCATTAGGTTTTCTGGGACCTGTTAGTTTATCTTTCGCATGGTACATGGGTTTTGTTTAGGTTAAATGGGAGCTCACTTCATTCCAAAATCTCTACTATATTTGTCATCATCAGAGAATGACCCGGAAGAGTTAGCACCTCTACTGTCAGTATGATTTTGAAAATTTAAGCATGACATGAGGGTTTAATAGTAGTGTCATATCTAACAGGCATTATGCATGCTCTGCTTATAATTAGGACTTCTTCCATCATTCTTTTTACTATATATGTTCTGGCTGTCGCAGCCCTGGCGGTCAATGCCTTAGTGTGGTTTATTATGGACTAGAACTCTCATGGTAACAGTTTTGATGTTAATGGCTTATGTTACATCATTTATTTATTTTTGGGAGGGTGGGACTCCTGTAAATTGACAAAAGTACCTTGTGGTGAAGGGTCTGTTTACTTTCAAAAAAAGAAGAAGAATCTCACTGACATGCAACTTGCTGTGCATCTGTGGCTTTGTGCTGATTCAGCACTGTTTATTGCGAATGAGTATCTAACTGCATTGCAACATTACATTCATCTCCTAGTAAAATACATGACAATATTTTATTGGTCATATAAAACTCACTGAATAAGGCTGACTAAGGTACTCTGTTCCATTTTTTGTTAGACATGTCCGAAGACTGAAGGTTTTAAACATAGCAGTTGTTATTCTTTTCTGGTTTTTGCTGGCAACATGCTAAGATTATAAATTAACAGAAACTAGTCCTCCTGAATTTATGTAATCATATGCTTACCGGCATAGTAAGTGTACTGCTATCTTGCAGCTGTCTAATATAAAAGGCCTAATTAAACACGAATACGGTTATAAAACAATCATTCATCGTTCCACAACTCAATTCCAGTCTGAATTTTATTTGCAATACATCTACATGTTCACATCTCAAATCATTGTGGCACAGAAACACTGTAATTGCTCTGAGTACCATCACTTTACAATGAATTGTATCCCTTCATCAGCATGATAAGAATGCTAATGTCACTCTGCTTCATGGATATTTAATTGCAATCTGCATATTTTTGATGCCTCATTATAGCACTGGAAGTATGATTAGTTAACCAATTGACGAATATATAAATAAAAATGCATTTTACCCTAGCTTAGGAGCAGTTGATGTCTCAATATCATTCTGTTGTGGCAGTGTGTTTAGTCCAAGTTGCACATGAACGTCTGTATTTTCTACTACTGCAAAGTTGTATGGGGTTGGTGATTCCTGATTGGCTTCGCTTGTTCCTTCAGTCTCATGGATCTGGGGACAATTAATAGAAATGTCATAACGGGTTAGGTTTTTTGCCAAAGAAATTCAAGCCGACCCCAACTTGTTTGGGACAAAGGCTTGATTGTTGTTGTTGTGCATCAACTACCTTCTTATATAACTCAGCATTTTCTTGACGAATCAAGTTGATCTTACTGTACAAGTCCATGTTTTCCTGGTGAAATAGACTTGCCTACAAACAAAAAAGTGGTTAAGTATGCACTACTAAGTCAAATGCAATAGTTCACAAGGAACTGTATGCTGCAGAACCTTCCGATTCAGTTCCTGAATTTCATCAAACAGGAGATGCTCCTGGAAAAAGCAACGACAGTAGTGGCAAACTTTAGTAAAGGCTCTTTTAGGAACTAAAATGAATATGGAAATGTGATTAGTGGCCAGACCTTCTTTGAGCGCACACCATGCAGGCTTGTTTCCAACTGATTCTCTAGGGACTGCAGTTCCTTTGCATTCAGCCCAGAGAGATCTTCTCCCATCAACTGCCTGTAACCAATTAATGTGCAATGTTCTTTTTTATGTTGTATTATACTAATTCAATTTCTGGACAAGATCCTTGTAAATTTAGACAGTTTAGCATTAGTATTTTGTCCTGTGAATGTTAGGATCATCAGAAAATGACACTGATAGAAGTTACACCCCAAAGAGGTGTGGCAAGTTCCCAAATGCAACCACTCTACAGATGTGAACCGAGTCGATGTCTTGATTTGCACAATTGTATGTTGACAAATGATTTATAGCTAAGCACATTGTGGTCACAATAATTATATTCAGATCATTAGCTAATTCTAACAGAACAACACGCTCAAGGAAAAAGGTACCTAGTTTGTTCCAGTAGAAGATGCTTAGGATAAAAGCTCAGCTTCAATATTTTTCCTGCTACTCACTAGTTCAATATTGATATCTTAAAACTAAAATTAGCACAAATGACCATGGTAGATCTGTGAAACTGAGATTTGAATAGTAACGTTTTGGTTCATTTTGTCTGAAGTATTTTGATGTTACTAGTAGGTGCTGGCTCAGTCTTTGTTTCTTGTCTCTAATATGTGCAGACGTATTTTCTAGCTGCATATGTCTATTGCATAATTTTGCATTGTGCTTCTATCTCTGAAATAAACTAGTTTCTAATGAACAATGTACTTGGAACTTTTTCAGGGTTTTCAGACCATACCGATGATTTTCTTGCAAGTTGTGCAGTTGTTGTCTCAAGCTTGCCGCCTCCCTTTGCCAGAACTATCAAGAGTAATAGCACAGGTTATGCTATTGGTGAATCCATATGTAAAAAAAAATGAACATGTGATGGTGACAAGCATGATGCGATACTAATTAAAGTCATGTGGTGTGGCATAATATTTTTCAACATGTTTACACAGTAACTATTATAGGTACAGAACTAAAAGGAAAAAGCATTTGTGTTGAGGAAGCAAACTGAGTTGGTCACTTTTTCTTTATTTGGAGGCTATCTTAATGGTTTTATTAGACAATTGCCACTAAGCTAGTAAGCTCTGACAAGCCAACCATGCAAGTGGAAATTACAAGCATGTCCGTATAAGTGAATAATCTTTTCTTTTGCAATTTATGATTTGAAGGTGCACTGGTCGGCCGTCCTCTTCTGATTCTTCTATATTTGTGCATTCAGATTACGGAATATCTACACTGTGGTTAGTTTCAGTGTTAGTATTTGAAGGGTAGGCTCTGTACCTTCTGCTATTATGTGCATCATGCTGAATCTCTACCTTCTTTGATTTCAAGGTCGGAAGGGCATGGGATCAAAGCGAACTGTCCGGGTGTGGCATTATCCCTGGATTCTCAGAGCTGGCACTCAACGACCTACAGGAGACCCGTCGTGTGTGCAACAAGTTGCATTAGATGTGAAAAACTAAAGTGAAGAGATAGACTCCATATTAACGGTGTTTGTCTCTACGCGGAGTTGTTGCAGTTAAGCTGTCCTGCTACATCTTTATCAAGGACAGTCTCTGTTGCACTTAGGACTCGCTTCCTGACAACTTGGCAATGTTTTATTCAGCAGCTATGCCAGAATATCCCAGTAAGCAGAGTCCCATTGAAGGTCGAAGATGAAATTCCAGTAACACGCAGAAGATGAGAATTGCAGTTGATATGTGACCTAACTGTCAGACTTCTGACTGAAATTCTACTTGTCCACAAACGGAAAGTGAAAGAGATGTTTCAGGTGCCCTGGATAACCAACTTTAGAGATAATACTCCATCCCAAAAGTTTAGGACAAAAATTTTAGTTCATTTTTGAACTAAAATTGTGCTCTAATGACAAGTATTTTGGGCTGGAGGGAGTAGTAGACTTTTCTAGTTTTGCAACTTGTATGCATTTGCCATGAGGACAATTTGAAAGAAAGGGATGTACCTTTTAGTAATGCTCTTTTTTGTACATATATACCTTTATGTGCTCTATAAACTTAATGAAATTAAAGAAGTTCGGGAAACAAAGCTATAGTGAACAATGAAATGCATTGCGGTGCTTCCTGAGACAAGCCTACATATTTTTTATGTACTTCTCTGGTTTCTAATTGGTGGTATAAAAACAATATTTTAAGTCATGTAACCAGTAGGGGGTTAAACATTTTGCAACAACATGAATGGGATAGGATGCAACAACACTTCAGGATTATACACATAGTAAGTTTGATGACATGATAATAGAGTTATGCAGAGAAAATAGGAGTTTAGTCTCCACTAAACCCGGTATATACAATTAGCACGACTAGACAATGATATTGTAGGACAGATCTATTTCATCATATAGTCAACAAACAAAGTACAATAGAATGAAATGTTATGATCATGTTAGGACACAAATAAAACAGTCACTGGAGGGGTTGCTTTATTTATGACTTCAATACTATAGATAACACAACACTCTTGATATGCTAATGAACTGTATTAGGATTAGCCTTATATGCTAATGAAGTGTAATATACTCTACGTCAGTTTTCATTTCCATCAGGAAGCACTTATATCCTGTGAGGTGAGGAACTAACAATGTCTGCACGCAAAGTGCTAATTCCCGCAGGTCTCATTTTTCACTCATAACTTTGGTGCGTGAATCAAAATCCAATCACATCAACTTACAATTTTTTGGACGTTTATTCAAGGAACTAGGATTAATTAAATTGAAAATAAGAAATTTTCACTTGTTTGTACGGCCCAAGACTTAAAGCACAATGTCTTTGGCACATTGAGCACCGGAACTTTCAAGCCCACAATAGATTTTCACATCTTATCTGTTAAAGGCCAGCCCCATATCTCGGCACCTGATTTTGACGTATTGACAACATTAGATTCGCCATCTTATCGACAACTTTTGCAAGAATAAACGCGCCTTCTAACCAATAGTTTGAGGAGACATTTAATTGAATTAGCAATTTTTTATGAAGAAGAAATATTTGATGTAAAATTCTTGGTATTTATAGGTCTCTTAAACATGTATGCCCTAAATTCTAAAATCTTGAATTCCATGATCAAGCGGGACAATTGTTTTTACGTGCTTGAGTTTTTCAGGCTGTTAGCAGCTACGTGCTAGGAACCCTTCATATAAGAACTCATTGTTTGAAAAAACCGTTGGTGTATAAGCAACCAAGATTGCGGGCTTGACACTAACCATCACTACTACAAAAAGCATTTTTACAGGCGCCTCAATTTTTCAAACACAGACCGTCCTTAAAAATATACGACTGTGATGACGAATGATATAATAATTGTCTGTGATGAAAGAACAACACAGGCGAATTTTAAAGAACAATCGTCTGCGTAAATACGTGATCTTCACAATCGGTTGAGAATGTTTCCGGATTCCTGATTCGTTTGAGAATGTGGGTCTTTTATCTTTTTTTTTTTTTTTACCGTGCAAATCCCACGGTTGTAGAGATGATCGCTGAAAAAGAGTGTCTCTTCTCACCTGCAGCTACTCTGAACGAAGCTAGCCTATTTAGAATAAAAAGATAAAATTACCATTACTGGTGATCAACTTTAACATGCTTGTCACCCTCGCAATGTATAGGAACCTTTTGGTCAGTCGCCTTAAACCCTAGAATGCCTTATCAAATCCTAGAATGCTTCCATCTTTTTCTTCATGCAACACTTCATGTAGAGTTAATATGCCATTTATTAGATTTTTTATCTTATTAGATCTAACATGGAAATCCCTAAAAAGACTGATCCTGGTAGTAATAACAAAGAAGACAATATGGAGTTTACTGACTCCAGCAGTTCAGGCTCCTATCACAGTCCATCGGATCCTTTTCCGAATATAAAAATTAAAAGACTTCAGTGGATCTAGACCCGGAATATGATCCTGGCGACGAGGTATGGATCACGAATCTTAACTTCAGCAGTTCAAGTTAATGTTGGTTGTCAAGTATACAAAGTCTTATAATTTTTTTCTACCTAGATTAATCGCGAAGACAATGAGGTGACATCGGCTCCTAAAACCGCAGAAGGTTCTCCAATGGATGAATCCTCAGCTTCACTCAAGCGGAAACGAGGGCAACGAGGTCCCAATAAGGGTCCATTGGACCGCATCATGTACATAACAAGGGTCGGTCCAGGTGGGCTTCCCCAAGAACCACTGGATTCAGTTACCAAGTACCGTAATACATGCGGTTTTCTTGTTAGAGAGGTTGTGTCGATCACAACCGAGAATTGAAGGAAATTACCCGAGCATACCAAGAATGAGTTGTGGGAAAAGATAAAGAAACAATTCAAGTTCCCAAAAGGCACAAAAGAAGCTGTAAAGAAAGCAACATTGGTCTCTTGCGGCAAGAAGTTTCGATGCTGGAAGAGTGAAATGAATGCTTATGTTAAGGCCGATAAGGTCCCTAGCCCGAGGAAGATGGGAAAAATCACACAAGCTCAGTGGCAAGAGTTTGTTCGTCAAAAGAGCACACATGATGCTAAAGCTCTAAGTGCAACTAGGTCAGAGCTTGCAAAAAAGAACAAATACCATCATCGCTTGGGGTCTGCCGGATATGCCCCCAAAGTCCAGAAATGGAATAAGATATTAGACAAAATTACCAGTAAGGGCAATCCTCACCCATTAGAAGGGTGCGATGAGCGAACCCAACGTTGTGTCTTTGCTCGGTCAGGTTTGACCAGCGAGGGCAAACTTGAAAAGCCCAACTCTCTGAATGAAGTGGAGGATAAAATGAAAGAAGTAATTGAAAAGCAACAGAAGGGTCTCTTCAAGCCGAAGAGGGAGAATGACCAACTTACCGCTATCTTAGGAAACACTGAACACAGCGGACGTGTTCGAGCGGTCTCTTCTCAAATTTCTTGGCTAGATGGTTTCCCTAAAGATAAAGACACATATAGAAGACGTGAGAAGTTTAAGAAAACACTTGATGAAATGATTGCTCAAAAGGTCAAAGAAAATATGCAAGAAATAATGGAACAACTTAGACAATCAGGACAATTAGTGGCACTGAGTACAGTGATGGTTCCGATGCAAAAGGAGCAATTAGTATCTCCAACTGCCTACCCTAGCAGCGTTGGTTCCGTGCCAGGCTCAGGGTCAACCCATAAGTTCTCTGTCGATGATATTGCTAACGACAAATCTTGTCGTCTTCTTGTCCCGATAGGCAGAGCAGGGAACAAAACCAAACAGGTTGCCACTGCTATGGCAAAGCCTGATCGTGACTTCAACGGGAATCCACTTCTGTTGTATTATTATGTGGTGCAAGTTCTTCAGATCATTGATAATGATTATGAAGATTATGAAATAGACCACGTCACACCTGAGGGGATCGTGACTCTGGGGCAGGCTGTCAACCAATTAATCCTTTGGCACCGACGCGATATCGCGTTGGACGATGAGCCAATTTCTAGCCCTGTCGCATCTCTAAATACTGCAACCCCATCTTCTAAGGCGAAAGTGCATGAAGATCCACTCCCAGTCCGGGAAGATCCACTCCCCCTATGTCTCAGCAAGGATCATATCCAAGAGCAACAAGTTGGACAACAGCTTCAAGCAGTACCAGAGCAAGCTGTTGCTAGTAAAGAGCAACCAGTTGAGCAACAACTCGAAGTAGTACTAGAGCCAACTGTTGGGAGTAAAGAGCAATCAGTTGAACAATAGGTTCAACAACAAGCCAGTGTCCAACTTCCGACGACTACTCCTCGATCATTAGTGCCTATCAAAGTTAGCTTATACGAAATTAATAAACTTTCATCAGAAGTGTCAAAGTATTTGGAAGCTATGAAGGAAAATGTTAGAAAATCGGGTGCATATCGTTCTTCTCATGAGTCAGCATTAGAAGATATCGAGGAGTGGGAAGAAGACGGTGTCATGTATAATCGGCGGACGGCTTTAGTTAAACCAGGAGTTCCAATATACAAGCTTGAGGATGTTCCTCCTAAATTTGCGAATGGAAAGCCGTTCATGACATCCGTACAACTTAGCAAACAACCCGTCCAGCTCAGAAGAATGCATGAGTGGTACATCACTGCTAGCACAAAATATGGTCTTAATTGCGTCACATTTCGTATTCCAAAAGCAGCATTCTGGAGCACTAGAGTAGATAAATGAGTCATTTTATTTGAAGAGCTGCATTCCCTTTTCCATCGGGGCATGCTCGAAATCAACCTGCTGCTCGTCTGGTGCTTGTAAGTGCTCTAATATTTTGTATTTGCTTTTCTTACTACACGCATACGCATTTCATGAGATTATAACAATTTTGGACTTCTTCAATAGGATGCAATACATGGATAATGAAAAGTTGGAGCACAAGACAGGTATCCTTGACCCTACTAGGATTGCAAAGTCGCTATTCGATGTCCAGGCGAATCGAGACTCAGGATAGTACAAACACGTGAACAAAAGAGATTTTGAAAAAGCGATTGCAAAACTTAAGAAGGATAGAAAGACAGAAGTTGCAACTTACATAGGACATGCGATATTTAACTTTGCCAGAGACGGCAAGGACTTCGTAAAGGCTCCGTACCACTTCGAGTAAGTTCGACACATGACATTGAAATAGCAATTATTGGTAATTGTTAATACGTGTGTTTGTATGTTTGCAGTAATCACTATATAATGATCTTCATCAAGCCAACGCAGGGAATGGCAACAGTCTTGGACTCGGCCGATTTCTCACCAGATCGTTACAAAGATTTCCTTTCCATTTTGAAACTGTACGTTTATTCAATAATTTTAATTTACGCACATTTAGAATGTGTTGACAAGTTTTATATGACATTTTTTGTATTACAGCGCTTGGCAGTTTTCTGCGGAACAGCTTGGCGGGCAGAGACCTCCTAATACTAATGCATTGAACATTAAAACGTATTATGCTTGTCCGAAGCAGCCTGCTGGGAGTGTCTTATGCGGGTATTATGTATGTGAGCATCTTCGGACCGCCGGCGTATATAGAGTGAATCGTGAGGATGTAAGTTATCCTTAATGTCGATACCTTATTTTCTTACTTTTGTGTTTCATTTTCATTGTAACTAGCATAGTTTAATGCTTATATTCTCTGCTGTTCAATATTACCAGAAACATTATTTTCATATTTTGATTCCAACTTCAAAATAATTGCTCATAGTACAACTGCTCCAAAAATACCAAATAAATTCCTATATACTCTCACTTTGATTTATACTTTGAGATTGTTCAAACCAACACATTCTAAACCTTGTTATGTGTTATATTGCAGCACACGAAGAATCTGAACGAAGAATGGCCGGTTTGTAGAAGTATTTCTGATGGAGGAGCCGACAGGATTGCTTCTGAACTCTGTCAGTTCATTCGTCGCGAAATTTTGCACAAAAAAGGGAAGTTCTTTGATAAGGATGGTGCAACAGCTGATGTGCCAGAACTTTGCGATTATGCCAATAGAAACAATTTTTAGTGAAAACTTGTAAACTTTGAGATGAATTGTATCTATAACTTGTACATATGTATATTGTTTTAGTGAAATTGACTTCTGTGATGATAATATTGTTGACTTTTGTTCTGTGATGATATTGTTGTTTTTTGTTCTGTGATTATATTGAATTGACCTGAAAATTAGAATAACAGCAGTAGTACTGCATAGGTTATACCTTATCACAGGCGGTTATTAACCAACGACTAGGCATGACTGTGAAAAACAATTATCACAGACGGCTAGATACAAGTAAAAAAACATCTGTGATAATCTATTTTTCACAGGCGGTGACTGTTATGGTAGAAACCGACTGCGTTAAAGGGTCTTCATAGACGGCTGATGTAGGTAAACGTCCGTTTGTGATAACACCATTATCATAGACGGTTAGTTAAGCTTTAATATCCGCCTGTGAAGACACATTATTATAGGCGGTTAGTTATGCTTCAATACCCGTCTGTGAAGACACATTATCATAGGCGGTTAGTTATGCTTCAATACCCGTCTGTGATAAGATATTTATCACAGGCGGTTATATATGCTGCACGACCCACCTGTGATAAAGTATCTTCATAGGCGGCTAGCCTAAGTAAAGAACCGTCTATGATAATGTGTCTTCACAGGCGGCTAGCCTAAGTAAAGAACCGCCTATGATAATGTGTCTTCACAGGCGGTATCACTTCTCCGCCTGTGAAATTGCGGATTATCACAGACTCTTCGTTTTAGACGGTTTTAAAATCCGTTTGTGATAATAGGTTTGGAGGCGCCTGTGATGAGGCTTATTGTACTAGTGCATCTTTATGGGATTCGGCTACTATAGGCTGAACAACTAATGCAAAGCACACAAACATGAGAATGCAGGGGACTTACCTAAGTTTGGATGACCCGGAGGTATAATATCGTACTTTTATTGTATTCCGTATTTGCTTGCGAATGAGGTCTATTGTAGTTAATACAAAAGCTAAAGACTTATGCCCGTATGTTTTTCTCTCCATCTGCCTTCGGCCCTCCTCTTTCATGATCCAAGAGGGGGCATCATAATGAACCTTGGGCCTAGCTAGGGTGTCAATGAAGCTCGAGGCTTGTGACCTACTTCAGTTTAGTTCTTTAAATCTCAATTCGAGCTCGGCTCGAAAGATAAATGAGCCGAATCTAAGTTTAATTCATAGATCGCTAGTCTGACGAGTTTGAACTCGATATGCTTGATATGACTTGTTTAAAACAGTTTTGTATTATGGATATTATTTGCTATTATTTTTCTTAAATATTTCTTGTTGTTATTGTTTAAACGAGTGTCCTGAGCTGAACTCAAGATTTTACGAGGTTCAATGGAGCTGAACTGTATAAACAAGCCTTATCGATTCAAACTCAAGCTTGAATTGACTACATAATCTAATGGATCCAAAGCTCGACTCGAGATCAACTCTATTTCTTTACCGAGCTCAATCCCTAGGGTCCAAGCTCGCCCGAGCTTGGCTCGTTGATAGCCCTAGGTCTAGCTTGTTCTTGAAGGGTTGGCATGCTCTAGTCGTGCAACCACAGAGGCGATGTATCGTGTAGCTTAGCTTTGGACTGTTGCACGCTATGGACCAAATTCGGTGATTATGCTACTGATGATGTGGAGAGGTCCCCTGAGGACTAACAGGTGATATGTGGCAAGTGGATAAGCGAACAATGACCAATCTCTCATGTTTCCATGATCTTTTCAAATGGGATGGCCGACACATGTCACATTAAATGTGGTGTGAGCAACCCGTTCAACTACGCAATTGTGAGGTGATGGATGTCACATTGTTGCATCACCGGAGATGCACACTAACAACTGTAATGCTTTTCGACATCACCATTGCGCCAATCTGATGAAGGCTTGTTCCATGGGTCCCATCAAGCTAAGCTAGGTCAAGGTCCCTAGTTGGTTGTATCCAGAATGGGGCAAGGCCAAACTAGGTCAAGGTTTATGGGCCCATTGAATAGTATTGTGCCCCACATTCCTAAGGTCGGGGTCCGACCGGGCACACTCGAGATGGGCTTATCATGGCCCTTCTTGTGAGGTCATGGGACAAACTTTAGTGGGCTGGCCTCGTGGGTGCACAGGGTGATGTTGGGGATCCCGTTCCCTATCATGGATAAAAACAAACAACAACTATCTTTCACATGAGATTACAATGTTCCATGTACATCTTATCTAGTTTGATTTCAGCTGTGAATTATTTTGTCATTTATTTTAAGCAAAACTTACTTAAAAGTACTAGATCACATCTTGGTATTACTTTTGAAAGCATGCATGGAATAACAACCATAGAAAGGTTACATAGTAACATATATAAACCTCGATTGCTGTGGGTGATCATCTATGTGGGTGATTGGTGTTGGGTTTATTGGTTTGCACTCCATCCATTTCAAATATAGTATCATCATTCAGAAAAGTAAAAGTTCATAAGGTTTGACCAAAACAATCAGGCGAAATATGTTAATATTTAGCGTATCACCTTTCTAGTACCGTGTCAGGATTATCCATGCATGCATATAATATGGAAGTCCTTGACCAAGTTAACAGTTTTGGTTTGGACAATGCAAGTACAAATTAAAAAGCAAGCAAAAATATTATATATACCCTCAAATAAATTGCAAGGAAAAGTTAATTCTTGTTTGAACTAGCAAAGATCTAGCGTCACTTATATGTGATCCTTTGTAAGCCTAATTGGTTTATATGTATATATATCTACAGCTCATGTCTGTAATAACTTCATCTAAAACACACAGAATGTTTGATGAAGAAATATGTACAATTTAAAGTACGGCTAAGTGGTGAACATAGTGAACAATGCATCTAAACAACAATCATCGTCTGAATCAAAATTCTGTAATTCTTTTATCTAGGAGGAACAAGATGTGTAGTTTCATCTCAACACACAAACCATGCATATACTTTTCCCTTAGAATTAAATTTGTTATTAGTGATAACAGGCGTATCTGGCGCAAAACTTTCAGATCAACAAGCAGAAGTATATTATTCCATTTTTACAACATAACATACAATATACACTTGGATTCAAACACATCTCGCAGAATGGATACATTAAATATTGTTTATAAATTAATCACATTTCCCATTAGCCTTTCGATGTTTTGGTTTAGTGCAATAGAGGCTGTGCAGAATTTTCATTAACTATTTCAGAGTGCTGTTGTTCCTTTCATAAATAAGCGAAAATTTAAGGGTGTATATATACTGGGGTATAATAATACAGTGTTTGTGTGGGGCAAACCTTAAGCTCCGAGTTGGGATTTGCGGCGACTTGCTGCTCCTCCTTGGCCTTGCCATATCGATCTATGACTGACTTCATGCTGCACACAGTACAAATGGTACATAGTTTAATATTTACATAATTTGTTAGTTTCTGATTCCTTCTATAATATTAAGTTCGTTTTTCAAGAAATAGAAGACCAAATATAATTAATTTCTTAATTGTACAAGTTAGCAGATCCGTGGTATATATCTCTGGGGAAGAAATCTGCAAATTAGATTTTTATATTCGTATATGACACATCCTGGCCTGTAAAACACAACACATGCATACTATCACGAAACCCTACGTATTTCCTACTTCAATGCATGTTCTTGATCACATGAAACTGTACGGCCAAATTAATATACAAACTCTACACAAAGCACAAAAAAATTCAAATCCATCAAACAAGAAAGGGGGTAAATACAACCAAAGCAGGTAATCGGACGGACATCGTCCTCAAAACGAAAAGACTAATTTTGTGCTTTTACATGTTCTTTAGAAAGTATGTATATATACTGTTTTGAACAAGAAATGCTAGATCCCCATTTGTAAATCTAAGAATGAACACAAAAGGCAAGAGCAATAATTAATACTGCTTCAAGCAAGAACCAAGCAAAATCAACTTGGAAATTAACACTCAAACACCGTAGGTTGCATCACATACCTAGTGCTTGAGTACTCATAGAGGCGGCCGGTGCTGGAGAAAATCATGAGACCGACCTCGGCATCGCAGAGGATGGCGAGCTCCTTGGCTTTCTTGAAGATCCCATTCCGGCGCTTCGAGAAGGTCACCTGCCGGCTCGTGGAGTTGTCGATCCTGCGGATCACAATCTTCCCCCTCCCCATCTCTCTAGCTCTAATTTGTCCTGAAAATGGAGGTTGGCCGGCCCTCAAGGAGAGCAAGTGAAGGTGATGAACGCAGCAGCAGGATCTCCGGCCGGAAGCGGCCGCACTGAACGTGCCAAAGAAGGTAAGGAGGAGATCTGGGAGCTGCTGGAAGAAGAAAGCTGAAAAGGTTTCCCGAGGTGGGAGAGGAGGAGAGGGGAATAATGTCTGCGTGCGTTTGTGGGAAGAGGGCTGCTGCCTTTTCTTGGCGCTGGTGGATGCAGCTTGCGATAGACTTTCCCCTATCTGCTACTTTCTTTATTTAGCAAAAGGGAAGGCAAGAGGAGACAACACCCAATTGGGTACCTGATCTTAGGGGTTAATTTATTGGATGGTGCTAATTACTCCTTAAATGGCTCGGCTAATGACAGCCGGCGGAAAAGTCGTAACAAGCACGAAAGGTTATATACACACATTTCTCAGTCTACACTCCATCTGTTCTCAAATTGTAACCTCTACTAGTTTATCTCTAAACAAGAATTCCTGTTATAATAGCAACAATTTTTTTAAAAAAAATATTTGCTAGGCGTCATGACTTTTGTTGGTATACATGACATGTACATATAGACATTCCACTGGTTGTACCCTCCCTAGATGGAGTGGGTCCTGCTGTTCCTCACTATCGATTAAAAGGGCATCGACCATATGGTTGTCGGTAGCTATAATCTATCAACGTCGGCAAACCGACGGATTCAACCGTCCACCTTTACTCGACGTATTTAAGTTTTATAAACATCAACCCCGACGTCTTTAAATGTTATAGGCGTTGATTCTATACCCCGACGTATTTAAATCCTTATAAGCGTGGGCCAGATAACCGACACCTTTATATAGATATGACCGTTGGCTGGAACACGAAGCTGACCCGACGGTTTTAAGTCCAACGTGACAACAAAAAAAACAACCGAGCTCTGATAGGGTATTTCCAAACACCTGTAGCTGTTTCGTTTCCACTACTCTCGCCCATCCATTTTATCAGTGGTGTTCACAGGTTAAAAAAACTTTCGTTCGTACACAATTCATGTGTCCACTGGAATCAGATGCAATTCTTTCATCATTGAAAAACCTTGGTAATGTTACTTAGAATCGAAGATAAACAAATCATCAACACATCTCTAACAAAACATGAAAAGAGGAGCACAATATGTGCCATCACAAATCACGTTCTTAAGCACAACACCGCGGAGGACACACGGTGGAGGCGCCAGCGATGCAGGAGAACGCGCGGATGCTCCTGGCCTTGGGCAGCGGCACACGCAGCCGCTGGTCCAGCTCCTCCGGCGGACTCCTCTCCACCACCCCCTCCGGCCGATTCTCACTCGCCAACTTTTATGGACACGCCGGGAGCTAGGGCACCTCCAGCTCCGCCACCGACTCGGACTTACTCCTCTCCATCACTCCAAGTGCGCCTGCGCATGCTCCGCCTCGCGCTCAGCCTCGACCGCCGTCGCCGGTGCGGGGGCTGCCTGTACCCCAGATCCACCACCCTTCCACGGCGGCGGGCTGTGACACCGGCAAGCTGAAGCAGCCCTCGCGGCTGCGGGGACGACGAGGGACGCGGCGCTCGGCGGGGGAAGGAAGGTCGGGGCCTGGGCTGGCTGCGGGAACGACGAGAAGAACACCGGTGCTGGGCGGCGGCTGCGGCGGATCTCAAGCGGTCTGGCGGCTGGGCGGTGGGCGTGTGGTCTGGCGGCTGGGGGGAGGAAAATGAAGTGTGCTAGGGTTCGCAGGAACCACTCCTTTTAATATACGGCGGCTGGGTACGGGAAATCAGCTAGTGGGCATGGCGCTGCGAGCAAGCGAGCGATGGGCCCACGGTAGAGCCGTCGACCTCTGTGGCCGGCCGACGGTTGTTGTTAAAGCCATCGGGTTTTGCTTTCTTCCCGACGGTTGTTATTAAGGCCGTCAGTTTTTATTACAGTTCTGACGCATTTAATTATATATGTCGGCTGTTTATTACAAATCATCGGCTATAATATTATGGTCGTCGGACACCAAAAATCGACAGCTTTAGTACTCGTAAAGTCGACGACACCGACGTCTGTATGTACCCCGACGTTCTATTAATCGTTTCTTGTAGTGCCTTCTATAGCACTTGGCTCTCTAATCACTGCTACAATAAGCCTCATCGCAGTAGCTCCAAACGTATTATCACACGCGATTTTTAAAACTGTCTGAAACGAAGAGTATGTGACAATATGCAATTTCACAGACGGAGAAGTGAAACCGCCTATGAAGACATGTTATCACAAGCAGTTCTTTACTTAGGCTAGCCGTCTGTGAAGAGATACTATCACAGGCGGGTTGTGCAACATATATAACCGCTTGTGATAATTGTGTTATCACAGGCGGATCTTTACCTACGACAGCCGCCTGTGGAGACAGTTTATCACAACCGGTTTGTACCATAACAGTAACCGCCTGTGATAATTAGGTTATCACAGATGGTTCTTTACCTATATATAGCCGCTCGCAATAGTGATATTTCAGAGGCAAGTCTACCCGTAGGTAAATAACCGCCTGCGATAAGGTATACCCTATGCAGTACTACCTGCTGTTATTTATAATTTCCAAGTCAATTCAATATAATCACAGAAGTCAACAATATCATCACAGAAGTAAATAACATAATCACAGAAGTCATCTCACGGAAATCAATTTCACTAAAACAATATACATATGTACAACTTACACATACAAGTCATCTCATAGTTTACAAGTTTTCACTAAAAACTGTTTCTATTGGCATAGTCGCAAAGTTCTGGCACATCATCTATTGCACCATTCTCATCAAATAACTCCCCTCTTTTGTACAAAATTTCGCAACAAACGAATTGACACAGTTCAATAGCAATCTTGTCGACTCCTCCACCAGAAATACTTCTACAAACCGGCCATTTTTCGTTCACATTCTTCGTGTGTTGCAATGAAACACATAACAAGGTTTAGAATGTGTTGGTTTGAACAATCTCAAAGTATAGATCAAAGTGAGAGTATACAGGAATTTATTTGGTATTTTTAGAGCAGTTGTACTATGAGCAATTGAATTTTGAAGTTGGAATCAAAATATGAAAATAATGTTTCTATTAATATTGAAAAACATAGAATATAAGTATTAAACTATGCTAGTTACAACGAAAATAAAACACAAAAGTAAGAAAATAAGATATCGACATTAAGGATAACTTACATCCTCACGATTCACTCTATATTCGCTGGCGGTCTGAAGATGCTCACATACATAATACCCGCATAAGACACTCCCAACAGGCTGCTTCAGACAAACATAATATGTTTTAATGTCCAATGCATTCGTATTAAGAGGTCTCTGACCGCCAAGCTGTTCCGTGTAAAACCGTCAAGCGTTGTAGTGACAATCAAGATGGTGATGATGATGAGTTCGATTGTGAGGAGATGTCGCGTCACATTAAACCATATG
This sequence comes from Tuctoria greenei, assembly GCA_036927565.1. Taxonomy (NCBI): domain Eukaryota; kingdom Viridiplantae; phylum Streptophyta; class Magnoliopsida; order Poales; family Poaceae; genus Tuctoria; species Tuctoria greenei. Next base: position 46,251,335 of record JAYESD010000002.1, read on the forward strand.
TATTGACTTCTATGGGAGCAAGTAAAGGTTTAAGTAAAATGGAGACATTACCGAATGCAGCGACAGAGCTTTTATATGATGAATCAAACGGTTGTGATAAAGAGTTTACTACATTGCGTGCAGTCCTAGAACTACTAAAGTTGAAAGCCACACACATATGGTCCGATTGCAGTTTCTCTAATCTTTTGAATCTTATGGCAGAAATTCTTCCAAATCCAAATAAACTGCCCAGAAGCACTTATAAAGTGAAGAAACTTCTTTGCCCGATGGCACTAGGTGTGACAAAAATACACACTTGTGTGAACCATTGTATTCTGTATCGCAAAGAGCATGAGATCACAACTAGATGCCCCGTCTGTGGTGTCAGTAGATATAAGAAGGACTACAATCACCAGTATTTTACCAACATGAAAAAGTCTCAGAAGAATAAGAAGTTTATTATTGGTCCTGAAGGTGACGATGACGATACTTCTGAAGATGCAGACGGGAAGAATAAGAGAAAAAATCATGCCTCGGTGATGTGGTACCTTCCGGTAATTGATCACTTGAAGCATTTGTTCTCAAACCCTAGGGAGACTGAACTTATGCGTTGGCATTCTGAGCAGCGCAAGAAGAATGAAAAACATATTCAACACCCTAATGATGCAACACAGTGGAAAATTTTTGATATTCAGTATCCAGAATTTGCAAAGGAAATCAGAAATGTAAGGTTTTGCCTTGGGTACAAACGGGGTGAATCCGTTTGGTGAAAAAAAGAGCATACACAGCACATGGCCCGTGGTCTTAACAATGTACAACCTACGAACATGGTTGTGTCACAAAAGAAAATGTATCTTGTTATCTTTTCTTATCGAAGGTTCGAAACAACCCGACATCGAAATTGATGTATTCTTGAAACCTTTAATGGAAGATATGATGAAATTGTGGAATGAAGGGGTATACACATATGATGAGTACAAGCGGGAGTATTTCACGCTAACAACAATGATATTTGTTACCTTGCATGATTATCTCAAACTGTTTACATTATTAGGACAAATAAAAGGGAAGAAAGGTTGTGTAAGGTGCATGGATAGAACTGGATTTCTATACCTCACTTCATCCAGAAAGACAGTGTACATGAGACACCGGCGGTTCTTGACAGATACACACAAGTATAGGAAGATGAAAGAACAATTTGATAACAAAATCGAAAAAGATACTGCACCAAAACCTTACAGCGGAAAACTTGTGTTCGAAATGGTCAAGAACATTCATATTGCTTTTGGTAAGGGCAAAAAATGTAAAGGAATCAAGAGAAAGAAAAGTACATCTTCGGGTGATATAACTGACATGACTTTCAACAAACAATCAATTTTTCTAGTATCTTCCGTATTGGAAGAATCTGAAATTTTGTCATAGTATTGATTTGATGTACTTTACAAAGAATGTATTTGACAGCATCATTGAGACCTTGCTAGACATGCCGAGGAAAATAAAGGACGGATTAAATTCACGTATGGACCTAATAAATCTTGATTTGAGACCAGAGCTTCATCCAGTAGAAAAGGCGAACGAGAAGCATTACCTTCCCCCAGCCAGCTACAACTTGACACTAGAAGAGAAAAAAACAATTTACGAATGCTTGCGTGAGATCAAAGTGTCCACGAGTTTCTCATCCAATATCCGTAAACTAGTCTCGATGAAAGACTTGTCTTTATTCGGCTATAATTCTCACGACCGTCACATGATGATGACAGTGTTTCTTGCCATTGCAATAAGAATCATCAAACCTGAGCATATAAAAGTTGTCATCACACGTTTGTGTTACTTCTTCAATGCAGTATCGTAAAAGGTGATAGCACGTGAAGATTTAGACTATCTAAAAACATACATCATCGAGACTATGTGCAAGTTTGAGATGTGTTTCCCACCATCTCTTTTTAATATGCAAGTACACCTAATCATACATCTTGTTGATCAGATAAAAGCATTGGAGTCACTATATTTACATCATATGTTTTTGTTGGAGAGATATTTAGGAGTAATAAAAGGTTATGTTCGGAACCGTTCTCACCCAGAGGTTTCAATTATGAAAGGATACACCACTGAAGAAGTGATTGAGGGTTGCGCTGATTACATCAAAGATGGAAAACTGATAGGTGTGCCTATACCAGTACATGAGGGAGACTACATGGGAGAGGCAAAGTGGGTAAGAAAACTTTTATCGGGCAATATTACAAGAATGTACACTGTGCACATTTTGGTTTATTACAACAACTCGCAATAGCTAGTCATACATCGAGAAACACCAAATTGAGCTTCGCAAAAAAACCAAGACTGCACAAAGGGCTTGATCATGAAAGAGCACAAAAGATGTTTCACTGAATGATTAATGGAAAAAAATATACCATACAAAAACTTTATAGAAGAGGCAACAATGAAGAAGTTAGCTTCTGACCCATCTGCTTTGGTGACATCATGACAAACATATGACATCAATGGTTACACATTTTACACTAAAGAAAAAGACGGTAAGAGTATTGCACAAAATAGTGGTGTTTATATTGAGGGTTATGATTCACAAGGGCAGAAGACCACATACTTCGGGTTCATAGAGGAAATATGAGAACTCAATTGTGGCGAAAGAATGGTAATGCCCGTATTGAAGTGTTAATGGGTCAAACATCCTGATGGTGTGAAAGTGGACAATTACGGGTTGACACTGGTAGACTTGAATAAAGTGGGTTATAAAGATGACCTGTGGGTTCTCGCCGATAGTGTTGTACAAGTTTTTTTTATGTACAAAATCCAGAAACTAAGAAAATGCACGTAGTTGTTTCTATAAAGCAAAATATTATTGGGGTTGAGAATGTGGGAGATAATGAAGAAGAATATAATCAGTATGAAGAGATATACCTTTTCACCGAATCAGAAAACATCAAGCGCGTAGAGAGAAGCATTAAAAAGGATTTGAAACCCTATATGCGAGAAGATGTCAATGCTGGAAAAAAATGTATGATATATATTGTATATATTTGAATCCTCTGAAATCAACTTAGAATAATGTTCTATTTCAGCTTTACATAGCATGTTTCGAACATTATTAAATTCAACTTTTGTAGAGAAGACTACTTTGGACAAGTGATCCTTTTCGGCTTGTTGACTATCATATTTATCACCTTCACCTGTTCCATAAGTTATCAAATTGTATGTGTATATAAATTTCTTCTGACCTATGATGATCAGGCTTGCCTTTCAACAGCTTGGTTCCAAACAACATCTAGAAGCACAACTCTTGAAGCTCCTGTCAAGTTAATCCCTTCACAACAAGCTCTTGTAGATGCAAGTAACACCCGAGACTCATCATTTGGATTGTTAAAAGTTTCAATTGAAGTCTGACGATACTTCTCATCCATTTGAGGGCTTGTTTGGATAGGAGTGGATCCACTTCAATATAAGTGGTTTGAGGTGGATTGAGGAGAAAATTAGTTCATTCTTCACTCCAATCCACTTCAATCCAATTAGATTCAGTACAACCAAACAAGCCATGAAAGATTTCTTTCTCTTCTCTCCATTTTAAAAACTTACGAAGATGCTACTTTATCATTTTTAATGGTTGAATATATTGACTACAAATTATCACCATATCTTTTAGTGCTTCACACAAGCAACGAAGCGAACAATTTCAATCCACTACAGGAAAAGCGATCATTTGCGACGGCTGATTTTATTTACGACGGCCAGCCGTCGCAAATAGCTTAAATTGCGACGGCCCGCCTCTGGCCGTCGCAAATAAGATGGCCGTCGCGAATAAGAGCTTATTTGCGACGGCTTTCGGACCGGCCGTCGCAAATAAGCGGTTATTTGCGACGGCCAACCCTAGGACCGTCGCAAATAACAGAGCCGTCGCAAATAAAACCTTATTTGCGACGGCCGGTTAAACGGCCGTCGCAAATAGGATTTAATTGCGACGGCCGTAAGTCCAGGCCGTCGCAATTAAACGGCCGTCGCAAATTAGGGCTTATATCGGGACGCTCCACCCCGACCCTTCATTTTCCTCGACACCCCGCCGCCGCGCCCCCGCCACCACCGCCGCGCCCCCGCCGCCGCGCCGCGCTCCCGCCGCCGCGCCCCCGGCTCCGCCGCCGGCCCGCCGCCCTCGGCCCCGCCTCCGCGCCCGCCGCCCTCGGCCCCGCCTCCGCGCCCGCCGCCCTCTGCCCCGCCTCCGCGCCCGCCGCCCTCGCCGCCGCGCCCCCGCCGCCGCGCCGCGCTCCCGCCGCCGCGCCCCCGGCTCCGCCGCCGGCCCGCCGCCCTCGGCCCCGCCTCCGCGCCCGCCGCCCTCGGCCCCGCCTCCACGCCCGCCGCCCTTGGCCCCGCCTCCGCGCCCGCCTCTGCGCCCGCCGCCCTCGGCCCCCACCGGCGTCGCCTCCGCCTCCGGCCCGCCTGCCTCCGCCTCCGGCCCGCCGCGCCACCGGCGTCGCCGCTGCCGGCCCGGACCGCCGCGCCCCGACCGGACCGCCGCGCCCCGACCTTGAGGTCAGTGCTACTCCCCCCTGTTTTAGGGTTTTTTTTTCAGATGTAGCTAGCAACTTTGTTAAGAGGTAGTAGCAATTAGCTATAGTAGCTTAGAATAGCTTGTATAGTTTATTTAAGGATTGAATCACATAATTATAGAAGATGTAATAAAAAGGGCATTTGCTAGTGCAGTTTTATGCATACGGCGAAAGAACTTGAGTGTGTGTATGTATGGGAACGATGCCATGTAATAGGCCCCCGGCCCCCCGCCGCCCCTGTGCCCCCGGCCCCGCCGCACCCTCGCCATCGGCCCGCCGCGCCCCGACCCCGCCGCCCCCAGCGCGCCCACCGCCCCCAGCCCCCCGCCGCCCCTGCGCCCCCGGCCCCACCGCACCCTCGCCATCGGCCCGCCGCGCCCCGACCCCGCCGCCCCCAGCGCACCCACCGCCCCCAGCCCCCCGCCGCCCCTGCGCCCCCGGCCCGCCGGCCCCGCCGCTAGCCGCTAGCCGCGCCCCTGAGCCGTCGCAATTTAACTGGCCGTCGCAAATAATTGCCTTCATATGGATTGTTCAATCTTCGAATGAGTAGAAATTGTTGCTCGATCTTGATGTTAATTATGCTTAGTTGTTAATGATGTTGGTTATGCAAATTTGTTGATAATGTTATTGATTATGTAGTATGTTTTGCTTTAGTATTCTTAATGTTTATGTTCATTGCTGCTTATCGTTATTGAATTAAGTTATTAAATGTTCAAATTTTGATTAATTGTTATGTTTCTTTTAGCATGTTCAATATTCTTTATATATATAAATATATAAATATAAATATAAATATATATATATATATATATAAGCGGATTAAAACGATAATGTATCAGAAGAAATATCAAAAGAGAGAGGAGATATTCTACGCCATATCGCCTGCGGTGAGCATGACAGCGGAGGAGAGGCCGGCAGCGGAGGACGACCCTGACTATGAAACTTTCAACTCTGACCCACTTTTCTCCTCACTCTCGTTCTCTTTCCTCATTCATAAATGATTTATAAATGAACATGAGCAACGTAACCTATAGCAATTGATTACCCGTTTCGGATCGGCACGTCTCACATGCCATTGGCATGTGAGACGTGCAGGTTCGGAATTGTCCCTTTTTGGACAGCCTCAGAGTGACCGAGGGGGCGTGGCTTGTGACGAGACGTGGGTCCGGATTTGGACGAGATTTCGGTGGCGTAACCCTGTTGTTCTCTGCTGCACCATTTTTGGGCGTGCAGTGGAGAACAGCGGGGTTATGCTGCCGAAATTTCGTTCGAATCCGGATCACGGGTCTCGTCATGAGCACGCTCCGCTCGGTCACTCTTGGGTGGGTTTAGGATCTATCTGCCTAGGTTTTAGGGCCGTGACATAACACAACAATACATTAACGACAATTTCTTTCGCATTAAACTGCAGAGTCAAACATGGGTGAAGACCGCAGTTGGATGTATACTGGCTGGAAGAGCAGAAATGGTGGTCACTCCGATGAGTGGTTTATCAAGTTAGATCAATTTTTGGATCGAGCATTTTCGTTGTCAACGGAAGATATGGTGCGGTGCCCATGTACAAAATGCCGAAACACTAAGTTTTTGAGAAGATTGGAGCTTTCGTTTCACTTATGTCGAAACGGTTTCACTCCACAATATGAAGTGTGGACCTTCCACAGCGAGACTAATTCTCGAGTCATAGCCGAAGTGGATGAGGATGATGATATAACAGAGGTTGATAGGATGGATGAGATGTTAGAAGCTCTTGAAGTGGAGGATCCTCTTACAAATGAGGCAGAGAAGTTCTTCGAGGAGCTGAAGAAATCACAAGAGCCGTTGCATGAACACACGGCTGTGACCGTACTTGCTTTCTTGACCAGATTTATGGCAATTAAGTCCAAGTACTTTCTTTCCATCAACTGCTACAATGATCTCATGAAATTGATCTGCGATATCCTTCCACAACCTCACAAAGCGCCACCAGATATGTATCAGTCAAAGATCAAGATATCTGGTCTCGGTATGAAGTATGAGAAAATTGATGTGTGCCCAGACAACTGCATGCTATTCTGGAAAGAGCACGCCAATGAGAAGATGTGCTTGAAATGTGGTAAATCGAGGTATGTCGAAGTTGTTAATGACGATGGCGATAATGTGATGACAGATGTCGCACATAAGCAGCTTCGTTACTTGCCTGTGACACCTCGGTTGAAGTAGATGTTTCTTTCAAAAAGAACCGCAAGACACATGAGATGGCACAAAGAAGGTAAACATGAGAACAAAGAATTCTTGACGCATCCGTCCGACGGTGATGCATGGAAGGCGCTAGACCGTTTCGATCCAGACTTTTCTCGTGATGCGAGGAATGTTCGCATCGGATTAGCGACAGACGGATTTTCACCGTTCAGTACGAATGCCGCGCCATACTCATGTTGGCTTGTCTTTGTCATTCCGTACAACCTGCCACCTGCTTTTTGTACGAGGAACGAGTTCATGTTTCTCAGCCTCATTGTACCTGGACCTGATCATCCCGGGTCACGTCTCAACGTGATGTTAAAACCGCTGATCGAAGAATTGAAAGTCTTGTGGACAGGAGTCGAAGCGTACGACAGTTACAAGAAGCAGAAATTCAACCTTCGAGCTGCTTATTTGTGGTCCGTCCATGATTTGCCGGCATACGGCATGTTTTCCGGATGGAGCACTCACGGTCGTCTGACGTGTCCGATATGTGCTTCAGACACGGATTGCTTTCGACTAACTCATGGAGGCAAAATATCTTACTTCGATTGTCACAAACGTTGGCTGCCCTCAAATCATATATTTAGGCAGCAGAGGCATGTCTTTCGAAAGAACACTGTTGTCACTAAAGGACCACCGAAGCGTCTCAACGGGTCAAAAATTTCTGATATGTTGGACAAACTGGTGCCTGATGAAGGTCGTCCTGGATATTTCGTAGGTTATGGAGAGGAACACAATTGGACTCACATATGTGGACTTTGGGAGCTACCATATGTGAAGTCGTTGATTCTAATGCACAACATTGATGTCATGCATCAGGAGCGTAATATAAGCGAAAGTATCATAAGCACTTGCATGGATATGCCTGGCAAAACGAAAGACAATTATAAAGCTAGACTAGATTTGGTAGACATTTGTCACCGTCCAACTCTTGAAATCTCTGAAAGTGGTGGAAAGCCACGTGCTTCTTTCTGTCTTCGATCGAAAGAAAAGAAAGAAGTTATGAAATGGATGAAAACTTTGAAATTCCCAGATGGTTACGCAGCTAGCCTGAAACGAGCCGTAAATGTTAACACAGGAAACCTCACTGGGTTGAAGAGTCATGATTATCACATTATAATGGAAAGACTCCTACCTGTTATGTTCCGAGGCTATCTAGATGATGCGGTGTGGAAGGTTTTAGCCGAGCTCAGCTATTTCTATAGACAGCTTTGTGCTAAAGAAATCAAGATCGGGATGATGGATAAGTTAGAGAAAGAGATACCCATACTTTTATGTAAGATGGAAATTTTTTTTCCACCGGGTTTCTTCAATCCAATGCAACATCTGCTTATCCATCTTCCATTCGAAGCTAAAGTTGGCGGTCCTGTGCAATATAGGTGGATGTATCACATTGAAAGAGCGCTACGATATCTGAAACCAATGGTTGGCAACAGGGCAAGGGTGGAAGGGTGCATCGCTGAAGCATATGCTCTTAAAGAAGTTGGATACTTTTCAAGTGTCTACTTTGCGGAAGAAAACAATATCAATACTTCAGCAATGCGGTACAATGTGGACGAAACACCCCCTCTAAGCGACCTTTCCATTTTTCAAACGAGAGGCACCACCGTTGGTAGCTACACGACCTACGTGCTATCCGAACAGGAAAGGACTGTTGCTTTACTCTACATGTACGCAAATATAGAAGGCATGCAGGAATAATTCGAGTAAGTGTTTCTCCTATGTTTATGCTAATCTACATATTTTGCTACACATGTACTCTAAAAGATGTTTTTTCATGTTCAGCGAGTTCCACAGACAATATTGGCCACATAGGCATCAACCTACGGCCAAACAAGTAGAAGCGATGCGAAAGGAAGGAATAAATGGGGGACAGAGTTTTCTATCTTTGTTTCGAGAATATGCAATATTCTCTCGTCTTCTATGTATTATAAATTACTATTATTAAAGAAGTATTATGTAATATTCTCTCGTCTTTTATAACAGTGTCGGACTCACAGTGTCCATGAAGATTTGCGGCAGCTATCTTATGGATTGGTGAATGTTAGAAGCTATGGTCAATATGACGTAAATGGCTTCCGATTCCGTACAACTCATTTTGAAGCTCATCGTCCTCTTGCGGCAACATCAAATTCCGGTGTTGTGACGAGAGCAATGGACACTCAAGGGAATTTAACCGATTATTATGGTATCATTAACAAAATCCTTGAATTTACTTTTACCGGAAATAAGACCCTTCGAGTTGTCTTCTTTGACTGTGACTGGTTTGATCGTACTCATGGAACTCGAGAAAACCAATTTGGAATGGTGGAAGTGAAACATAAGGCCGACTACGGGGTTACGATACATTTGTTCTTGCGCATCAAGTTGAACAAGTGTATTATCTACCTTATCCATGCACGAAGCTCAGTGCTTGGTGGGTGGTATATAAGGTGAATCCTCGTGAGCGGCTATATACTCCTGGGGATGATGGTTACCATGATAGCGAAGACGTTGAAGAAGTGTACCAAGAAGAAGAGTTGCCAGACACTTTTATCGTCGAGCTTGGTGCAGGACTCGATCAATTAGTTGGAGATGTTGAAGACGTTGAAGATGTAGAGGCAGATGATACGCGAAAACGAAAATTAGAACAGGCCACGATGGAAGATCGTTGGGCTGGTTTAAGGAGTAGGGCACAGGCACATGACAATGATGTTGATGAATTTTGAAAGTGACTACAAGCAATGTTTTCTTGAAGATAGTAACATGAATTTTATATATTTTATTTGCATATTTACTAATTATCTAATTACAATAGGATGGCGTCAAAGAAGGGTAAGAAGGTGCCGCCGACGAGGGGGTTCTACCCCTCTAGACCTGAGGACGCTTTCGTTGGTGCCTCGTCGACTGGCAGCAGACGCTCTCAGCTGCTGGGGCACGTTCAGACCAGCTCTAGAGCTTCGTCACAAGTAAATGTCACTCGTTTTTGACAAATTCTTTAAATTCAAATTCACATTAAACTTACTTATGAATCATTTGAATGTTGTAGTCCTCACCGGCTGACTCAGAGGCTGCGGCGCCTTCGGTGAGCCAGCCTTCGGCGAGGCAGCCCTCGGCCAGCCAGCACTCGGCGAGGCAGCCCTCGGCGAGTCAGCCCTCGGCCAGCCAGCTCCCGGCTGGCGATGACTTTGTTCCTGAGGCCTTTGACTCGGCTGGTGAGGAGCCGTCTGGGTCACCTGACGTGGCGCCCCAGCAGACGCGGAGGACGAGGAGGACTCACTTTGTCAGTCCTCCCGCGGTCCCTTCACAGAGGATCGTGATTCGTCCAGTCGGAGACAGGTAATAAAAATTATAGTTTTCAATTTTAGTTTCTTTTGATTACTTAAGTAATGAATGAATGAATAAATATCTTACAGGAGTTGGGACGACTTGTCTTTCACCGGTGAGAAACACCAGAGACCGGTAAACGGTGTCCTCGGGTCCATAGTGCGTTTGCACTATCCCGGGGTCATCGACGGAGTGCCTGCTCTTTCGTGGGAGGACTACGCACGCGTCCATCACCAGGAGCACGGCAACCTTCAGGAGGCCGTATGGGCCGATTTTATGGTAAGTATGTAAAAAAGTTTCTAAGTTACAACTATTAAACTCTTTTAGTGCACATCTCTTCAATATATTCTTTATCGCAGGCAAGATATACTTTAGAGGACCCGGACGACCATCGCATGTTTGAGGATGCGAGGCGAGTGTTTCACTTCAACGCTGCCAAGGCGCTTCGACAAGCTTTGTCGAACGCCCGTGTTCAAATTATTAATGAGCACTTGAAGGCGAACCAGCAGCACGTGTTACACTTCCGGCAAGAGAGCGAGAGGCACCTGACGGAGGAGGAGTACGCGCAGGTACGTGGAGTGTAGTAAGTATTTTTTTCTGATAATGTCCTCGATGGTACTTTTAACGACTTTCAACTATGTGCAGGGCCACGTGAGCTGGTTGCAGGGTCGGAACGATGCATTTCGGGCCCTTTGTCGCTACTGGGCTAGCGACGAGTTTAAAGCTAAGTCCGGGAAGGCTCGAGATTGCAGAGGGGTGGAGGGGAAGAGCAGACACGGGCAAGATAACCACTTGCGTTTAGCTAAACGCATGGTAAGTGTGTGTAACTTATGTTTATATATTAATAATATATTGTTCGTACTAACACGTATTGACAGGAGCGCGAGACGGGGGTGCCGCCCATCCCTGCTGAGGTTTGGAAGAGAGGTCACAGGGACCCTTCTCAGCCGACGGGGTGCAGTCAGGCTGCAGCCGAGCGGTTGGTAAGTTTAGAAACCATTCATATTACATATAACTATATAGATTGTTGAACTTACACGATTTTATTGTTTTGCAGGCTAAGTACGGGGAGGAGGCTAGGAAGATACACGACGAGGATTTCGATTGGGAACGTCAACCGATCGATCCTCAAGCCGCGTATGCAACCGGTGGTGGAAAAGCACACGGAAGGTGAGTTTGCAAGTCATTTTATCGTTTTCAATTTAAAGTATTCAAGATATTTTAATTTCATATTACTGACTCTCTTTTTTATAGGCTCGCCATATTCGACGGAGTTGTCGACTCGAGGGCGGGTAGACCTGCGAGAGGCAGCTCCACGCAGGCTTCGGGTACGGGAGGTCGCCGCTCGCAGAGGGACATTGAGATGTAGTCCCTCCGAGAAACTGTAGAAGAAAATGAAAGGCGACATGAGGAGGAAAGGAGGGCGATGGAGGCCACGATCCAAACCCAGGCAGCAGCGTTGGCGCAGATGCGGGAAGAAATGGAGGTAACAATCTAAAAATTAAAATTCTCATTAATTCAGCTTAAATGACTTACTAATAGGTAGCATTTAATGTTTGCAATGACAGGCCATCGCTCGGGCGCAGGGTCTGGGAATCCAGCTACCGGTACTACCGCCGGTCCTCCCAGGCGATCCTTCTTCAGCGGGTCAGGTAAGTCTCTATGTAATCCTTCTTCTCCAGCGTAATAAGATTGAGATAGATGAAAGAGAGAGATAGTTAGATAGAAGAAAATGATTGAGATAGAAGAAAGAAAGAGATAGAAGAAAGAGAGACAGAAGAAAGAGTGAAAGATAGATAGAGTAGGATGGGAATGAAGAGAGAGTAAGATGTAGATGGAGATAGAGAGAGGGGAAGATAGAGGGAGGGAGATGTAGATGGAGATAGAGGGAGGAAGATAGAGGGAAAAGGATAGCAATAGAGAGATAGAGTGAGCAAGAAAGATAGAGTGAGAGACAAAGAGAGAAATGAAAAGAGAGAGGAAGAGAGGGTGATCTAGATGAAGATAGAGGGAGAGGGAGGGAGAGAGATGTTGATGCATATATTCTAACTCTAAGTTTTATTAATTGCAGGGATCCGCGACGGCTGCACAAACGCCGTCACCTTCGCTACCGCCGCCTGGATTGAGGCGCGACGACGACGACTTCGACTTCGGAGGTGGCTTCGGAGGTTAGATGGGCGAGTGAGCCCTTTTATTTACTTTGTTGATGACGATGTGAGATGTATCGGAATTTTAGTTTGTGATTGTGATGATGTTTGTGTATGCTGTGTATATATTGTGTATGCTGTGTATATTGTGTTTGTTGTGAATCTGGCCATCGAGCCGGTTAGAGTTTTCTGTTTTTTAAAAAAATAAAAAACCTTATTTGCGACGGCTTTTTATACAGTACCGTCACAAATAAGTGTACAAGCCGTCGCAATTAAGCCACAGTTATTTGCGACGGCCTGGCCGTCGCAAATAAGCATTAATTGCGACGGCCTGGCCGTCGCAAATAGAGTCGTGGGTCCCGGAGGAGGACACGTGGGCCCTGCCCTCTGAACTTATTTGCGACGGCCTGGCCGTCGCAAATAGTGGAACTTAATTGCGACGGCCATGCTGTCGCAAATAAGCTTTAATTGCGATGGCAGGGCCGTCGCAAATAAGATCGCGGGGCCCACCAGCCCGCAGCAACAACTTGCGACGGCCTCTCCTAGCCGTCGCAAATAAGTTTATTTGCGACGGCGGCCGTCGCAAATAAGATTATTTGCGAGACATATTTGCGACGGCCGGAAGCCGTCGCAAATAACGGAAGCCGTCACAAATAGCTTATTTGCGACGGCATCTGGAGCTGTCGCAAATCGTCGGGATTCCTGTAGTGATCACAAATATTGTTCCAATAACAATATTATAAAAAAAGAGGACTGTATTGTTAGAATACGAATCTAATGGAGACACTTTTGAATTTTGAAATACACTTGCTTCTTTTTTTATTCTTGTGAAATTACTAGGTACTCCTTCGAAAGCTATGATGACTAGTACGAGTTAATATACTTGCATTGCACATGCATCACTTTGTTTTTATTCTTTTTTTTGCCGTACCAAACACACCTTTCCTTGTTTTATCAAGAAACACGACTTTTCACTATCCTACGCGAGGCTAATTATCATATTCCAGAGCTCTATTATTTTTTGGGTCTATCTGTTGATAGTCTGCTCCGCATCTTTTGACAAAACATCAGATCTGCTATCCAGTCCAGAACACCGATCATCATTTTGTGTTGTGATACAGCTAGGTCATCTTCATGAGTTCCGTCATCGCTGATGAAATAATTATAACCGATGACCTTAAGCATGGTAAATAAGAACCTATTTTTGTAGTGTCGAACAAGCAAAATGGATATGTAACTAACATCATACTTCTATAGAATGGAATGTTGTAATATTCCATCCATCTCACAATAGATATCGTTTCAGATAAAGGAAAACAACTAAAAATAAAATAGATGTTGATGTCTTAACGACATCTATTATGGAACGAGGGAATAGGTGCCTAAGACCATCTACACCAGCGTACTCTAAAGCATACTCCTTCTGTCCTAGAACAATAGTCGTTCTGGACTTTCGGTCCTATCCCACAAACACCGTCGTTACGAGTCATTAACTGCATGCTTCCCACACACCCCGAGAGAAAAACGTTGGTCTGCCTCTGTTTGCTGCCTCTGTTCACAAATCACAAGAGCGCTGCCACTAAAGTTGTCAGACAAAATGAGGGTACATGGGTAATTTACTGTTTTCCTTATTATCTCCAAAAATTGCTAAAACGCCTATGGCTCTGGGACGGAAGGAGTACTCTATACACTATTCTCCTTCAGTTTTTACAGTATATACTCTAAATTACACTGCAAAACAGTATATTCAGTATATTTTACAGTAGGCCACTGCGGATGGTCTAAGACAAGGAGTGTGACTGTGGGCTTGTTTTACTCTTGCACGACTGGCCGACTGCACTAGATTATTGAACAGAATAACTCGGAGAGATTGAAATACCCCAAACCGAGGATGGTCGTACATCGACCAATGGGATCAAAGCGCTAGTGATGGGACGGCCATACTGTCGTGCAGGTCATGCCTGCTGCAGTTGGTCAATGGAAACATCAGCAGGCTTTTCCCCGACGCAAACAGGCAGAGCACCACCTGTCGTGTACGCCGTCCTCTATCTTTGTGAAAGCTCCGCTGCAACTCCTATTAGTCAGGCTAGCTTTCCTATTCCCTTTTGCTTAACAGTACCGGTGACGGATGATGTGCCAATAGAAAAGCAGATCTGTTTGTCTGGGCAAACTGCCAAAAGCAACCACTCTGCACTGTAATTCGGAAATCAACGTAGAGCACTGCCTTCCTCTTGTCTGTTAAACAATGTTAGGATTCCTTTTGTTACAATGGGCTTTACCTTATATGGAAGATTAGGATCAGATCTCAACAATCAGTTCCGAGTAAATTTGAGTTACAACAGCATATTAGGTCCACAAGGATATTTTATATAATACTATTGTACTAATTAAATGTGTACTGAGGAATATTGAGCTTAACTAACTGTGTCCTAATGCATCGTGCATGGACCAAAAGTGTCTTTTTCGTCGGATAGGTTATACCAATAATTTTATTGGTATACTTTTGTAAGGATTGTACTATATGTAGTTTACACATACAAAATAACTCAAGGCACATTTCAGGTAGATATTTAACTCAAAAAATTCTTGTCTGGCTTCATGTTCTTACTTAGGAGCAAAAATTTACCAAAAAGGATATTATATGAGCAATTATTTTAAATGGCACTTAATATGTAAAAATCCATGTCAATGTATATCTGACACCGTACTTTGATTAGAGATTCATTTAACATACAAACATGTCATAAAATATAGTTAGGATATAGAGTTGAAAGGACCAATGGCGGTTTCAATAAAGCAAATGAATCATATATGTTTTCTAGCAAAAAAGAATGCACAAATGGCCACCTGTTATCATATCCCTTTTATAGCACGTCTAGAAAAGAATGCCCAATATAAAGGCTTGTGACACCCGTCCAAGTGCTATATCCTTTGATTAAAAACAAACCTCAATAATCTAAAATATTTGAAAATCATAATACTAAAATTTGTGTGAAATATTCATTCACCAGACAAGAATGGAAATATTTGTCACTATATATGATATGGGCATGGGATTGGTTCATTCCCCGCCTAGCAAGTTTGAGAAAAGAAGGACAGAAAAAGAAACCCTTTTGGTTAATGTACACAAGTGCTATTAGTAAATAAAAGGAACACATTCTGAAAGATAGAGGAAATATTTATATTTTTTTGTGATAATAGATCATGGTTTTTGGCATGTTTATTATAATAATTTACTGTTAAATCTAGCATTAAGGTCTTTTAGTTCATTGCAAAAGTTGAAATTTGTTGTTGGGTCGGGCTAATGGGCCGGAGCCGTATTTGGAAGTTAGTCGTGGCGTAACGACTGTGAAGCCCAAGAAAATGTGAAATGACACTAGAATCGAACTCTACTTGGATGGGTTCTCTAACTTATTTTTGGATAAAAAAATAGAGTTCGACTAAAGTGTTTGTCAATGTGTAAAAAATGTGTATCATTTTGCATTATACCCTTCTGAATATATATTTTGTGTATTATTACAAAAAACAAGTATTTCTCGCATTGCTTACATATTTATGGAACGATTTATTAAAAGAACGAAGTTCGTGAGAAAATATTTTTTTCCTTGGATTTTCTTACTCAGCTCCCTTTGTTTCTAATTGTGAACGGATAGAGTATGGTTGAAACAAGTATCTATTCATCTATATCACATGGTATGTGCATAGAGAATCTTGTGGACGGAAAATCACCAGGGTCTGCTGCATCGACAGGATGCTACTTTTCTTCCCAGGTACCCTACCCTCCATGCCTTTAGCAAATAGGAGTTGTACGAAGTATTGGAACTTGAACAGAACAAAGTTCTTGGTAACCGGTGGAGTCCACGTGAGGGTAGCATATGATGTTCCCAACCAATGGCCATGCGAGGATATGAGTCAGCGCCTCCTCAAAATAAGAGACCAACACACAGGGCTTCGATCCGATACTTTTTCCATTAGTCTAATGCCCAGTTGCCCGCTCGTCACAAGTGTCAATCATCAGAGCGACGAAAACGGCAAGATTCGGGCTGCGCAAAGGCATACCAGATGAAGTAAATCTTAAGTAGTTTCCTCGCTCACCTTTTCGTAAATCGTAAGTGTGTGGGTACGTGTACAACCAGCTCGCAGATCATGCATATCGTTTATTTTTTTAGTGGGTTTGCACGCCAGTTCGAGTGAGCCGTCCATTTGCTTCTCGGAACCAGGAAGAGACCAGCGGCCTGGCGCCAATTGAATGGTACTTTTACATAAAAAGTAGTCACTCCGTTCTCAAATACTTACGTCTTCTAGTAAAAAAGAAATAAAATGACGTCAAGTGGTAATTTGTGTAGCTCAGAGGATAACGTTGTAAAACAACTAAAGTGTTCATATGTCTGTACATGTTGCTCATGTTAGATCGGTGTTTCTGCAGGTAGTTAGGTGTTATCAACTCGGGCTCTCTTAATCAGTTTTGAGACAGAATAACAGATAAAACGAGATAGAATGAGTACATTCATATATAAGAACATCTGCCAGTATTTTATATTAAAGCCTTCTTATCTTTTACTCCTACATTATAATAAAACTGGTCTTAGAAGGAAAGATTGATGTGACGGAGACGTTAAAACAAAGGGTGTTAATTAAATGGTTTTATAAAGATTAGAGGGTTAATACCTGGTTTAGAAGATTGTGGATTAAGTAGTCCATAGGTCATAGTTAGAGGGGTTATGTAGACTTTTTTCTTCCATTGCTGCCGGTGAGCTTCACCTAACCTGCTGTTGTATGATATCATAGTCCCAACCGCTACTGCAGGGAGTTGTGCTAGGAAGTGCTTTCTCTTCTGTCTTTGATAGAGACATGCATGACAATGCCAAGTAAGCCGCCAACATGGCAAAACCACTTTAGAGGACTAATTTAATGGTTTTATAAAAGTTAGAGGATTAAATACTTGGTTTAGAAGTTAGGGGGTTAAGTAGTCCCTTATAGTTAGAGGGGTTATGTAGACTTTTTTCTATGGAAAAAACATCTTCATAACGGAATGGTGAAAAAAATGGTACGTGCAACTTTGTTAAGGACAAACTGAAAAGGACATGGCAATCCTTAATCCTTAGTGGCGAAAGCGTCATTTCCCTTTCAACCGACAAGTGCTCCATCAACTGCACCGCCGCTCATGCACGTGAGCTCCCTTCCGGCACTATCCCAGTTCCCAAGCTCGTCATCCTCTTTCCGAAAGCCCAGTCCCGCCTTCATTCCAAACGGAGTAGCGCCCTCTCTTTCTTCTGCCTCTTCGTCCTCAACTGCAGCCTGCAGCGTGGCATGCATGTGCGGCAGGAGCGGAATCCCTGTTGATCTCGCCTCGCCAACCAAATGCGTGCTCGTCACCCGGCAGCGGCGTCGTGTGCTTCCGCCTTTGGCTACCGGGCAAGGAAGAGGAAGGAAACGGGAGGGGCGTGCTATTATCTGGCGCGCAAGTGCAAGCGGTCGCTTTCATTTTCCTTTCCTAGAGCACGCACGAGTGGTGATTGTCACTAGATTGGCGGCGCATGCATAGTCAGAACATGTTCGTCAACCATGCAAGTTTGTTCAGTTCAGTGGTGGTAACGTAATTGGTCGGTGACTGAGCTAAGGCATAAGCAAACAAGGCTTTTTGCCTGTTACAAGATTAAGTAAGTGCTAGAAGTCGCGGTTCAACCATCTCATTGCATATCAAACACATGGATTCTCTCGGCTGACCCAACCAAGCAAAAACTTTGGCAGCCTCGACCCGAGAGGCAGTTATTACCTTATTGGGCTGGTCGTGCGCCTCGCAGGCTTCAGAAAGGCCTTGGCCCGTGTTCGGTGCTCATGGGCAAGACGCAGCTAAAGCTGTTCGCGGCCTACATCAGAGGGCCGGCGGGGGCCTAAATGGGCCGGCACTTTGTCAGGCAGGCAGGCGCCTGGACTATTAGCAACCGATGCAGTGCAGTACAAGATCCCCATGTCGAGGAATTACTGTGTCCATATCAAATTATTTATCTTAAAAATAAATTAGAGAGTAGAGAGTGACAAATAATTTAAGATGGTGGAAGTATGACAGTGGTCTAAGCTTTGTGACCTGAAGCGAAAGACGCGCCTGATATGGTTTCTGCACAGCTATTGCAGTATTTTGACTCTTCATTTGCCGGGCTGGCCGTTTGGCTCCTCTGACCCCACCTTGTTTTCGGGACCCGGGATTAATTTGTACTCGACCTTTGTCAGAGTATATGGACTGAATTCGCAGTGGTGAATCAATATAATTTTTCTCAAATTCGTGCATTCGCGGCACGTTTATTTTCACGTGGATTTTGAAGAACTGAAACTCGAGTCAATTTCAGGTGCTCCCGCCACGCACTCTGAACCCCGGCTAAAGCAGCTGATCCACGCATTGCAGGCAGGAAGGAGCACGAGACGAGTCGCGCCTGCGCGTCCCCAACGAACGAACGGGGCTGGAAAGGACCGGGAAGAACCGGGAACTGAACTAGCCAGTAGGCGATTCCGCCCATAAGAACCGCGAAGGGCTGCACCCGCGCTCAGTCCAGTGGCGCCGGAAGGGGAGCTGGCCCTCGGAGGTGCTGGTTGTTATGAATATGAACTTCTATTGTTGAGGCAAGGATGACAAATATGCAAATAAGTAACTAATACATCATCTAATATAATATCACTATTATATCTCTAACACCCCCTTAAATTCAAGGTGCGCAAGAATATTGAGTTTGGAGAGATAAAAATCATGCTAAGAGCCATAGATATAATCCAAATGGTGTTGTCACTGACCAAAATGTTGAAGTGGATGAATTAGCAAAACTGGAGCCGACAGAACTGACAGACGCAGCGGAAGAAAGACGAAGTCAGTCATGTTCTCAAAGATGTTGTGAATCACGATGACGAGGACCAGTACTAACTAGAGATCGTCCGTGAGCAACTCTCAAAGTCGTAGACCACGCATATGTAGACGCATACGAGGAACCCAATCACGATAACTGATGCAATTGAAAAGCACCACACACCGCACAATTAAAATTCTGGCCGAAGAAGAAAAAGTCATCATGGAGAAGATGACAGGCGACGTCGAGAGTGCAAAATATGCAGCGACGGGCGACGACATTTTTTTTTCACAAGGCGCAGGCGGAGCTCCCGAATCAACGATGGATCAAGACGTCACGAGCTGCCAAAACGAAGGCGTCTAAAAGACGTCAATCCCATCCCAGATCCGAAGAGGAGCCGCTGTCACCAGAAAATTCCTTTTTTATTGAGATCAAACCTTAGCGTAGAGAATCACCAAAGATGGTGCAAGCAGGGCAGAAGAGACGACGGCTTTTGACGGAGCTGCGCGCTGATGAAACAAGTCACCACATTACGGCCTGAGAAGACGAATCCGAAGAAACGCAGAGGAGCCTGCGGCCACGTGCGCGCCAAAAAATTTCTCACGCGCACCGCGCGTTACCACAGACGAGGGCATGGTATCATCCCACGTGACCGCCACTACAGCTGTGACCGCCACTGGAACTGAGCGGCTCCCATGAGGGGCTCCAGCGGTGGGCTGCAGACCCATGTGAAGACACTATACATGGACAGAAAACGCCTACTTCCCTCATGTATAAGCAGACAGGCACAGGTGACAGACAACGAGGGAGCTGTCGGAGGTGATGGCCTCACGTCGCCAAGACCTACGGCGTTGTCACCGTCCGCGCCGAGATTGACGACTTCCGCGCCGCCAGTCACAAGCTGGAGAGGTAGCTCACCGAGATGAAGCAGAATAAGACGAAGGCGCCGAAATCAAGACAAGATCTGGACGCCGCACGAAGCCAAGAGAACCTACAGAACGAAGCCGACGGGCAGGGCATCAGCTGAATCGATCAGAGCCGAAGAGGAGCCGCTGCCACCGCCATAAAAATAACCTCACTCTGATACCATATTATGAATATGACTTTGTATTATTGAGAAGGCCGAGACCTCTATAAATAGATATATGATGATGACAAATGTAAGGATCGAATGCCCAAGAGGGGGGGGGTGAATTGGGCTTCTTTTGAAAAATTCTAAGCAATAAAACTTAATTCCTAAAAGCCCAATTCCCTACGCAAACTATCTATGCATTCAAGTAAATAGGAACTTTGCGGAATGTAAAATGCATAAATGTAAGGGAAAGGAGGAGGATGCAAACTCCGAGGAGACACGAGGATTTATCCCGTGGTTCAGCAAGATCGTCAAGATCTTTTTACATCCATGTTGTGGCACCCACCGAAGGGTTTTGCCACACCCAAGTCACCGAGACGAGGGATCTTCACTATTCCTCTCCGTTTGCCAACTTCGGCAAGGTGGAGCTCAAGCCTTGTACAACTTCGACCCTCCGGGCTTCCACAAACGCCTTGGCAAGCTCCGGAAGTCTCCTCACGGTTACAAACACCAAGGGCACTCCCTTGAGGCTCTCTCACTATCCTAGAGAGTCCACCCATCCAGAATGGAGGTACACAAGCTCTCTCTCTAGCTAGTTCTAGCCTAAATCTTGGTGTAAAGGTGATCGAAATGATGTGGAGGTGACTGCTCTTGGTCTTGAATGCTTGTGGATGTGTTGATAGTGTCTGGTGATCAAGACTTGGCGAAATGACAAGATTAGGAGGTATTTATAGCCAGCCTCCCCGAAATAGCCGTTGGAAAAGTAGGCTGACAGAACTTTACTGTGAACACCGGATGATCCGATGTCTCCCCTTTAGTTATCATCGGTCAAGTTACTTTAGCTGACGTCATTGTGTCAGATATGACCGTTGTTAGACCGATGTTGATCCTGTCTTCTCATCGGATGATCCGGTGGCTTTTCCTCCAGAATTTTCTCAAACTTGATGCTTACTGGAGTAATCGACCGATGTGTGCTTCTCTGTACATCGGATGATCCGGTGCTACACTTGGTCCAATGATATTGCAAACTATACTAATGGACTGATGTTGCTGAGCCATTCACATCGGATGATCCGGTGAGTATTTTGTTCTGAGGTCTTCTTCTTCAGTTGAACCAACTCGACCGATGTGTTGTTCTGAGGTATCATCAGTTGATCCGGTGAGTTGATTTTGTTTGCTTTGAGTTGTTTCTAAGTGATTCTTTTGTGTCTTGCTCGATTGACCTCTTTGACATTTATTGCAAAGGCATTTCTGATGATCTTTAAGCATTGAATGTTGTCAATTTGAAGTTGAATGACTTTGACATAAGAGCTTTCACTTCTTGTCTTCATATCATTGATTTGATCTCATACATTGATTGTTAGGGGTCTCCAGTGACATATTGATTTCATTTTATTGAGTGATTATGGGGACCTTGCATTCACAAATTCATTAGTAAAATCCAATGGTTGTCATTAATCACCGAAACCATACCTCATGGGGGCCTAGATGCTTTCAATCTCCCACTTTTTGGTGATTGATGACAACACAACAATTTAAAGCGCAATAGTAATGAATTTGATAGAATGAAACTTAAAGGATATGCAATGAATATAAGATATCACACTTATTATTTGAAAGCTCAAAATCAATCAATAACTCAAGTGTGAATAAGTGAGTAACACCAAATAAGCTCAATCGATTAATAACTTAAGAGTACTCAATGAACACCAAATGAGTAGCAAAAGCATCAAATTACACAAAATAATATAGATGAACTCCAAATTACAAAAGATAACTCAAAAGAAAGACTCCCCCTGATACTAAGACACTCCCCCTGAGACTAAGCTCTCCTCCCTCTGACTCCTCTAACTCTTCTCCCCCTTTGGCATCAAGACACCAAAAAGAGATCCGAGTGCCTAAGGATCCTGAGTACTGAGCGCGATGACGAACTGGTCACCGTCGCTGTCATCGGAGCTGCTGGCTGGAGTAGCGGTGGAAGGAGCTGCCGGAGCCGTAGGAGCCACCGTCGGTGCCTGCTGTGTAGGAGCTGCTGGAACAGGGGCACTGACGACGGAGGCTGGCGTCTGCTAAAACAGTGTCGTGGCCGGCAACGGGGAGTGAATCGAAGCACTAGGAGCCAGAAAGTGGAGACATGCTAAAGGAGGGAATCGGCGTAGACGGCACCAGAGCGGCAGCTGGAGCCAGGACTGGTGGTGGTGGAGCGACTCCTGGCAGCTGCGACGGGAGGGTAATCCCGGTCTGGGTGTAGAGGTTGGTGATCAATCCCAGGATGCCCATCATCGCCTGCTGCGTCTGCTGCTGCTGGTCGAGGGTGCGCTGGTGCATTTGGTCTATGAGTCCAGTTAGCCGGTCAGTGTCCTCACGCCTCTCACGGGCGATCTAAAGTTGCATCTCCTGCTGCTGCTGTTGGAGCTCAAGGAGGCGGGCAACCTGCTCTGCTCGGGCCTGCTCAGCTGCCAGCCTGTCCATACGCTGCTGCTCAACTATCTGCTGGAGGAGCGAAGTCAGCTCTGGCGGCTGAGAGACCCGTGCCTCAGTGACGGGAGGTGGAGTAGGTGGTGGCACTGTAGAGCCTCCAGCCTCCGCGTCGTGCTGCCTGGGTGAGGGAGGAGGTGGAAAGTACTCCTTGACACTGTCGTCGGTGTCGCTCTCGGACCAGATGTGCTACAGGTCCTCACCCTGTGCCTCTGCCTCGGCTAGCCTCTCATCCTCCTTCTCCAAGTCCGACCAGTCCTCCTCAGAAAGACGAGCCCTGACCTGACGCTCAATTGGACGGCCAAGACGACAGTCTCCAGGAGCTGGGGCACGATAGTGGCTAAACCGTGTGACGCTCTCGTCAGTGAGGCGGTCATGCACGGCGGACTCCTCAGGGACCATCATGGTGAGCAGGTAGCTGATCCAGTGTCCATACACGAGCTGCCTCATCATCCTCACTCCATCTGTGATCACGTCCTCCATCTCGCATATGAGGACGTCCACTATGTCGAACTCCATCCCATTCATGATGTAGAACAGGAGAGTCTGCTGTAGGCTGGTGAACCCCTCCAAGTAACCTGACCTCGGCAAGAGCGTGCGGCGCAAGGCGAGGTGCACTGTGCGTGCAGCTGGAGTCAACAAGGCCGGTACCCTCGGCTGGTCAGGAGAGAAGGTAGGACCAAACAGGGGAACGGATCTCCTCCAGCGGTGGTGCCACTCCTCCAGTGAGCGGCCTCCTCGGTGGATCTGCCAGACTGTAGACCCTCTCATGCACGCAGGTGTCGTGCAAGTCCACTCCCAGCAGCTGTGCCAGCATCTGCCTCGTCAGGTGATAGTGATGTCCCATGAAATCAATCGATCTTCTACCCTCAGAGACGTAGAGGGTGGCGTAGAACACGCAGACCCAATCCTCCACGTAGGCACTCCTCTCATAGGACACTAGCTGCACCAGACCTCTGTACCTCTCGAAATAAGGTCGAATCTCTGTCTCGGCAGCCAGAGCGAGCTGATCCCAGTCTAGGAAGTTGTGCTGGAACAACTTGTGACCTTGGCGTCTGTAAGTCTCGTAGAGAGACGCCTGCGTCACAATCCAGAAACGACTGTCTACAAGGGCTTCCCGGGGCTGCGGGTACCACTCCTCAAGCAGCACACTCCACCTGAGTCTGCGAAGCTGCTTGGCTTTCATCTTCCGGTAGTCAGTCAACCGGACTCCTTCAGCGACATGGACAGTGGTGTCCATCTCGTAGATGGCTCGCTGGGCCTCCCTGTCCTCACGACGATCGGTAGCCGTCGGTCTCGGACGTGGAGCTGCCGCGGGATGACCCCCACGGGTCCGGGCTGAGCGCCGGCGGACGAGAGGCTCTACCGGCTCTTCTTCGGCCTCGGAGTCATCGATCACAGAAGGCTGCCTCGGACGAGCCTCGCGGATCCTCAGCGATCCTCCTCGGCCACGCTCACGCTCCTCGGCGGCGCGAGCGGCCATCAACGCCTTCTTCTCCTCCTTCGACAATTTTTGCTTCATCGCGGACGGCTCCGCGATGGCCTCGCCCTTGTTCTTCTTGTTGCGAGCCATTGCGATCGGGCGAATGAGGTTGACGATGTCGAATGCACGGAATGTCGAGATGAAGATTGATGCGGACGAAAACCCTAATGGCGATGTGCTAGGGATGATGGTGGTGCACGAGAGGAGACGGCGTTTGGGCACTGTGGTGGCGAGGGAGAGCGACGGCGGCACTTGGTGGAGCAGCGGCGGCGGCTGCGGCGGAGGTGAGGCTGCGGCTGCGGCGGCGCTTGGAGGCGGTGGGCGGCGACGGGCGGCGGCGGCCGGAGGGCGGCGGCGGAGTCCGGAGGCGGCGGTGCGTGAGGCGAGTGTGGTCGGCAGTGGAGATCAGCGGGCGGCTGCAGTGGAAGGTGACGGGATCGGAAGAGAGAGAGAAGGGGGCGTACGACTGTTTAAATAGTGGGTCCCAAACCCTAACCGTCTTTTTAACACCGGATGGACCGATGATGAATGATGGGAGCATCGGTCGAATGATACAGTAAGGTTTTTCAGAAAAGTGTCGTTGACACCGGATGGACCGACGTTGAAGGATGGGAGCATCGGTCGAATAGTACAGTAAGGGTGTTCAAAAATGGAATGTTGACACCGGATGGTCCGCCGTGGGAGGAAGTAGCATCGGTGGAATTTGGCACAGCTCCAGAATTGTGAACACCGGATAGACCGATGTTTTTCAGGTTGAACTCGTCGGTCGATTAGTCACACTTGACTGAACTGACTTTTAGGGATTGAACACCTATCGATCCGATGAGAGATTGACCTAGGCATCGAATAATCCGATGAGAGCAGAACAAAAACATCCCATATATGTCCTTTGACCAAACAAACAAGCAAAGAGAAACACATGCCTTAGGACTTTTTGGGCAACACCTTACCCCTCAAAAATGCTAATATGCCAATAACTTGGCTAATCCTTAAAGCAAATAGAACACTGAAGAAAATAGGAGGAAATCATCCAAATAAAATGTAAGACCCATGCTTTGTGAGCTAGAGTATGAAGACTTCTATCTCTTTAAAGCATGTTCCTCTAGGCATTAACGCACCTAACATTTCGTTCTTTCCACCTTATATGAGTTGAGATATTGCATTTCAAACAAGTCTCTTTCTCATGAGGTGGGTTCCCCTTTGTAACAATCTACCGTATGCAATGCCAAACAATTTATAATGCAAGAAATTTAAACATGAGTGCAAGTCTATATGGAAGGCATCATGCAAGACATAAAGTAAATCTATCTTGCCAAATTTGAACCTTTCAAAGGCTTCTTCAGGGAGAGCCACTCTCCAAGCCTTGGGGAAACCCAAAAGAACCTTCATCCCAAGCTAACCCTTGCTCACCCCTATTCTTTGAGAGTTAGGCAAGACCTATATGATATGCATTCTTACATGATCATGGCAACTTACATGACGTTTGATGCATCTAGCACATTTAATTCACTTCTTAGCCTAGAAAAAGTTTTCTCATCAAGTGGTTTAGTGAAGATATCCGCCAATTGTTCTTCGGACCTAACACCTCTCAAAGAGATGTCTCCCTTAGCTTCATGGTCTCTCAAGAAATGATGGCGAATATCAATGTGCTTAGTGCGGGAGTGTTGAACGGGGTTTTTAGCTATCTTAACCGCACTTTCATTGTCACAAAGGAGAGGCACACAACCAAGTTTAATACCAAAGTCCAAAAGGGTTTGCTTCATATAAAGAATATGGGCACAACATGATTTCGGGCCTAGATGCGGTAAGATAAAGCAATGAACCATTTATAGAACGGTAGTTGGATTGATCAATAGTTTTACCGTCCTTATCCGCGTCGAGATGACAATTTGTTGCCCTTGGAGTGCTTCTTGAGCTACAGTCTCCCTTCTCAAATTTCTTCAAGAGGTCCTTGGTGTACTTCTCTTGATAGACGAAGGTCCCCTCATGAAGTTGCTTGATTTGGAATCCAAGGAAGAAGTTGAGCTCTCCAATTATTGACATCTCGAGATCCCTAGAAATCATTTTTGCCAAACTCATGGCTAAGAGCTTTGTTAGTTGAATTAAAAATGATATCACCGACATAAATTAGACAAGTGAATAATTTTCCGTCGATGTGTAGATGTTGGGACTTGAAGCTCCCCCTTGATCACATCCCTCCTCAACTTTAGGCTTGTCACAACATCGTTCTTGCTAAAAGTGCATGTTAGCCCAAACTCACAAAATTTGTGCAATAGAAAGCAAATTGAAACTAAGTGACTTAGCATGCAACAATTGAAATAAATAAACCATGAAAAATACAATCTTTCCCAACCAAATTACCTTCCCCTTTGAGTTATCACCAAAGGTCACTCGTTCATGATTGTCGGGGATCCTCTATGGAGGTGAACATACCATTGTTGCCGGTCATGCGTTGAGTGCACCTAATGCTTTCCACCGGCTTTGTAGTTCACCTACACTCATGAATTCAACTTTTGATTTTTGGCACCCAAGCCAACTTAGGTCCTTGTATGTGTGATACAAGTGTCTTTGGGACCCAAAGTTGCTTGGGGAGCTTCCCCTTCATGCCCTTTATGTCTTTGCCAATGAACCTTGCCTTCACCTTGCCATGTACTTTACTCAAGAGATAGTAATGATCATTGAAAGTAGATTTGTAGTTAGTAGGCAATTTTGGAGAAGGTCGGTTAGGAAGAGGACACTCCCTTGTGTGGTGGTCGGTGACCTCACAATGTTGGCAATAAGAACCAACTTCCTTGATGAAGCTTGTTCTTAGCTCCGGTGAGGGCACTTTTCCTTTGTTGGGCACCGGGAAGGATCCAAGTCCTCTTTTGTTGAAGGCCTTTGCTTGTTGGAAGAGGATTTCCTTGTGCTTGACTTCTCCTTTTGAAAGTCTAGCCACACTAGTGTGGAGACTCTCAATTTCTTCCAACAAGTCCTTCTCCCTAGCATTTTCTTTCAAAGACAAAGACTTGTGCAAAGCATTAGTAGCATGAGAAGTAATGGATATATTATCATTAAGAGTTTGTTTCTTCATATCTTTTAACTCTAGATCAAGCACTTCATAAGCAAGGTCAAATGTTTGATGCTCTTGGATTAACTCATTGTGCTTTCCCAAGAGTGCTTGGTGGGCCAAGTCAAGCTCATGAAGATCTAGCTTGATTTGAGCCTTATCCTCCTCAACTTGCTTGACATGGGATTTGAGCGTGTCATGCTCTTTGAGTATGCTTTCATACTTGTCAAGCAAATGAAGGTTAGCACTCTCAATCTTAGCACGAGTTCCTTTAAGAGCCTTAACCTTACTCTTTTCCCTCTTAATGATAGTGTGATATTCATTTATTAAAGAAGTTAAATCATCGGGGGAAAGCTCATCATCGCTAGAGTCGTCACATACCTTGGTGTTACCTTTCGCCATGAGGCACATGGGCGGTGGATGAAGAGGTGAGTCATCATTGTTGGCAATGGCGAGGCCGACCAAGCTTTCTTCTTCCGCTTCACTCTCTTCATCACTTGTTTCTTCGTCGGTGACCCATTCATTTGCCTCACACATGAACACCTTTTGTGGGCCATTTCTCTTCTTTGGGAAGAGTCTTGTCTTCTTGCCCTTGTCATGTTTCTTCTTCCCAAAGGCTCTTGGTTTGGGTTTGGCCTCTTCTTCATCATCATCACTCTCTTCAAGCTTGCGATGCTTGCTCTTGTAGTTCTATCTTCTTTTGTCCGGTTTTGGACAATCATAGGAGATATGACCTTGATCACCACAGTTATAGCAAGTTTTGTTGTCATCTCTCTTTGGTAGAAATGCTTTCTTTTTGGGATCAAAGGTGTATCCCTTCTTGGCAATCTTGGAGCTCAAGTGAGAGAACTTTTTCATCATTGACGCAAGCTCACCATCGTCATCTTCACTTGATGCTTGCTCATCTTCACTTGGGCTAGGCTCAACCACTTTCTTTTTGTTGAAATTTGTTCTCTTGGTGGAGGCCTTTAGAGCAATTGTCTTTGAAGATGATTGCTCCATCATCCCAAGTACACTCATCTCATGAGCGTGTATTTCTCCAATGAGCTACGAAACTTCAATGTGGTCAAGTGACTCTTTTTGGAGCATGGAGTTGATGATGTTGTACTTTGGCTTGGGAAGGAGCATGAGGATCTTGCGGTTGATGAGTCCCTTGCCAAGAGAAGCAATGTCAAGAGCATTTATTTCTTCAATAAGCACATTTAAGCGAGAGAACATCTCATTGACATTTTCATGAGGAAGCATTTTAAATTCATCATACTTGGCTTTAAGAATATGATATTTTAGTTCTTTGACACGAGAAGAACCCTCATGAATCTCTATTAAGCACGCCCAAATTTCACAAGCTTTTTCCTTACTAGCAATTCTAGCAAATACATCTTGACTAATACATTCATAGATTGCATTCCTAGCTTTAGCATCCCATTTAATTTGATCACCAACATAGTTATGTTCTCCAAATCCCGCGTGGGTCGCTTCCCATACTTCAGAGCAATAGCCTCTAGATAAGTGCGCATGTGTGCTTTCCAATAGGCAAAGTTCTTGCCCTCAAAGATAGGAACCGAACCCCCAACCTTGGCCATTTTAGCTCTCTAGCGGTGAAGCTAGAATGATCCTATGAGCAACCTTGCTCTGATACCAATTGTAAGGATCGAATGCCCAAGAGGAGGGGGGTGAATTGGGCTTCTTTTGAAAAATTCTAAGCAATAAAACTTAATTCCTAAAAGCCCAATTCCCTATGCAAACTATCTATGCATTCAAGTAAATAGGAACTTTGCGGAATGTAAAATGCATAAACGTAAGGGAAAGGAGGAGGATGCAAACTCCGAGGAGACATGAGGATTTATCCCGTGGTTCGACAAGATCGTCAAGATCTTCCTACATCCATGTTGTGGCACCCACCGAAGGGTTTTGCCACACCCAAGTCACCGAGACGAGGGATCTTCACTATTCCTCTCCATTTGCCAACTTCGGCAAGGTGGAGCTCAAGCCTTGTACAACTTCGACCCTCCGGGCTTCCACAAACGCCTTGGCAAGCTCCAGAAGTCTCCTCACGGTTACAAACACCAAGGGCACTCTCTTGAGGCTCTCTCACTATCCTAGAGAGTCCACTCACCAAGAATGGAGGCACACAAGCTCTCTCTCTAGCTAGTTCTAGCCTAAATCTTGGTGTAAAGGTGATCGAAATGATGTGGAGGTGATTGCTCTTGGTCTTGAATGCTTGTGGATGTGTTGATAATGTTTGGTGATCAAGACTTGGCGAAATGACATGATTAGGGGGTATTTATAGCCAGCCTCCCCGAAATAGCCGTTGGAAAAGTAGGCTGACAGAACTTTACTGTGAACACCGGATGATCCGATGTCTCCCCTTTAGTTATCATCGGTCAAGTTACTTTAGCTGACGTCATTGTGTCAGATATGACCGTTGTTAGACCGATGTTGATCCTGTCTTCTCATCGGATGATCCGGTGGCTCTTCCTCTAGAATTTTCTCAAACTTGATGCTTACTGGAGTAATCGACCGATGTGTGCTTCTCTGTACATTGGATGATCCGGTGCTACACTTGGTCCAATGATATTGCAAACTGTACTGATGGACCGATGTTGCTGAGTCATTCACATCGGATGATCCGGTGAGTACTTTGTTCTGAGGTCTTCTTCTTCAGTTGAACCAACTCGACCGATGTGTTGTTCTGAGGTATCATTAGTTGATCCGGTGAGTTGATTTTGTTTGCTTTGAGTTGTTTCTAAGTGATTCTTTTGTGTCTTGCTCGATTGACCTCTTTGACATTTATTGCAAAGGCATTTATGATGATCTTTAAGCATTGAATGTTGTCAATTTGAAGTTGAATGACTTTGACATAAGAGCTTTCACTTCTTGTCTTCATATCATTGATTTGATCTCATACATTGATTGTTAGGGGTCTCCAGTGATATATTGATTTCATTTTATTGAGTGATTATGGGGACCTTGCATTCACAAATTCATTAGTAAAATCCAATGGTTGTCATTAATCACCGAAACCATATCTCATGGGGGCATAGATGCTTTCAATAAATATGCAAATAAATTCATAATACATCATCTCTAACACTAGTGACGTCCCACCAACTGCCTTCTGTTGATGAGAAAGTTTGCGTGCGTAGGTCCTTGTCTGCAGTAGGGCTGGGAATTAGATCGGGCCAAATTCGAGAGGCCCGAAGCACGACATGGTGGCCCGACATCTGGCCCGCTTCACTACAAAAAGCATTTTTACAGGCGCCTCAATTTTTCAAACACAGGCGGTCCTTAAAAATATGCGACTGTGATGACGAATGATATAATAACCGTCTGTGATGAAAGAACAACACAGGCGGATTTTAAAGAACAACCGTCTGGGTAAATACATGATCTTCAGAATCGGTTCTTAATTAAGAACCGCCTGTAATGCAACGAACTTCACAGACGGATTTTAAGAAACAACCGTCTGGGTAAATACATGATCTTCACAGACGGTTATTAATTATTAACCGCCTGCAATGCCATGAACTTCACAGACGGATTTTAAGAAACAACCGTCTGGGTAAATACATGATCTTCGTTGGCGGTTCTTGATTAATAACCGTCTGTAATGCAATGAACTTCACAGATGGATTTTAAGGAACAACCGTTTGAGTAAATACATGATCTTCGTTGGCGGTTCTTAATTAATAACCGTCTGTAATGCAATGAACTTCATAGCCGGTTCTTGATTAACAACGGCCTAAGAAGATCATGTATTTTCAGTGGCGGTCATTGTTTAATTATCATAAGCGGTTTTCATTGAAATTACAGGGATGTAGTTGCAATTATATATCACAGCCGCATGTAGTCGTGCAGGCAAAATTGTATCAGGAAAAAAACACAGATGAGCTAGCGGATACTAGTACAATAATGCATTATAGGAAATGATCGATCACCAGTGAGGCTGGCTTAATTGTGATAATACACCATTAGAGGCTTTACAATTGTTCAAAGATAATTTCTTTACACACTGAACAAAAATCATGCTACATTCATTGTAGATCGACGATGAAGCTCCCATCGATCAATCTAAATTGTACCGTCCTGCTTGCTCCCGAACACGTCTCTTATATTCCGCTGGATCCTGAAAATATTGACATTATTTAAATTAACAAACGTCGAAGGAGGAATGAATAACCTACATTGGTCACTAAGTCAAAGTGTCATCTAACCTTGATAAGTAGATTATAGCAATCATTTTCAACATCAGGCACATTTGGCTGATGCAGCAAACGCTGAACTTCAAGTAGTATAGTTTTGATTGTAAAAGCACTGCACCACCCCTACGAAATATAATTTAAGCAATATAAGAAACCAGTTCAAATAAGTTCGACAAAAATTATAAGTAATAATTACATGAACAAAATAGGTCTATCTTACAGTCTCTTGATCAAGAATCCCGATGCAGAGTGCTCCCGAACGATGGACATTTGGGTGGAAGAACCCAATTGGAAAGGAGCATCTTGGAGGCACCAAGGGATAGTCCTTAGAGAAGGATATTGTCAGGGGGTAGTAACCATCTTCCCATTCAATCTGCAAAAGAAATTTATTAATAGGAGGACGATAGTTAAACTCATATTGTGCTTGTTCTTCATGACTTACCCCTTCTTTACCGGGGACGATGCACTGCCACTTCAATAAATCTCCCGATTCAGGCTTCGCAGAGAAATCCTACGCGGAGAAATTGAAAATACCAAAAACAAACAACACGGAAAAACAAACTACAGTTAAGTTCATCAGTCCATTACAGATACATATGTATATACAACCATGTGACCGGTGTGCCATATGTACATACATGGGGATGGTTCTTGCGCCACGCCAAGCGCTCCTCCTTCAATCGGCTACACGCCCGAGACATCATTATCTGAAGAAAGACCAAACTTCCAAACTTCCAAATCATTGAGTCCAAACGCATATGTACACAAATGCAAAAGGACACAATCCATATACCAACATTGTTCTAAGTTGATTTCAGAAGATACAAATATATACAATATATATCATCTCGCATTGCTATATACATTTTTTCCAGCATTGACATCTTCTCGCATATAGGGTTTCAAATTCTTTTTAATGCTTCTCTCTACGCGCTTGATGTTTTCTGGTTCGGTGAAAAGGTACATCTCTTCATACTGATTATATTCCTCTTCATTATCTCCCACATTGTCAACCCCAACAATATTTTGCTTTCCAGAAACAACTACGTGCAACTTCTCAGTTTCTGGATCTTGAACATAAAAAACTTGTGCAATATTATCGGCGAGAACCCACAGGTCATCTTTGTAACCCACTTTATTCAAGTCTACCAGTGTCAGTCCGTAATTGTCCACTTTCAAACCATCAGGATGTTTGACCCATTGGCACTTAAATACGGGCATTACCATTCTTTCGCCATAATCGAGTTCCCATATTTCCTCTATGAACCCGAAGTATGTGGTCTTCTGCCCTTGTGAATCATAAGCCTCAATACGAACACCACTATTTTGTGCAACACTCTTACCGTCTTTTTCTTTAGTGTAAAATGTGTAACCATTGATGTCATATGCTTGCCATGATGTTACCAAAGCAGATGGGCCACAAGCTAACTTTTTCATTGTTGCCTCTTCTATAGTGTTTCCGTATGATATATTTTTGTCCATTAACCATTCAGTGAAACATCTTCTGTGCTCTTTCATGATACAGTCCTCTTTGCGGTCTTGGTTTTTATCACGAAGCTCAATTTGGTGTTCCTCGATGTACGGCTCAGCTATTGCGAGCTGTTGTAGTACACCAAAATGTGCACGGTGTACATTCTTGTAATCTTGAACAATAAAAGTTTTCTTACCCACTTTGCCTCTCCCACGTAGTCTACCCTCATGTACCGGTATAGGCACACCTATCGATTTTCCATCTTTGATGTAATCAGCGCAACCCTCAATCACTTCTTCAGTGGTGTATCCTTCCATAATTGAACCCTCTGGGTGAGCACGGTTCCACACATAACCTTTTAATACTCCTAAATATCTCTCCAACGAAAACATATGATGTAAATATAGTGGCCCCAATGCTTTTATCTGATCAACAAGATGTATGATTAGGTGTACTTGCATATCAAAAAAGGATGGTGGGAAACACATCTCAAACTTGCACATTGTCTCGACGATGTATGTTTTCAGATAGTCTAAATCTTCACGTGCTATCACCTTTTGCGATACTGCATTGAAGAAGTAACACAAACGTGTGATGACAACTTTTATATGCTCAGGTTTGATTACTCTTATTGCAATGGCAAGGAAAACTGTTATCATCATGTGACAGTCGTGAGAATTATAACCGAATAAAGACAAGTCTTTCATCGAGACAAGTCTTTCTTCGCTTTATAAGTGCTTCTAGGCAGTTTATTTGGATTTGGAAGAATTTCTGCCAGAAGATTCAAAAGATCAGAGAAACTACAATCGGACCATCCGTGCGTAGCTTTCAACTTTAGTAGTTCTAAGACTGCACGCAATGTAGTAAACTCTTTATCACAACCGTTTGATTCATCATATAAAAGCTCTGTGGCCGCATTCTGCAATGTCTCCATTTTACTTAAACCTTTGCTTGCTCCCATAGAAGTCAGTACATATGGTTCAATGTGACGCAACATCTCCTCACAATCGAACTCATCATCATCATCACCAGCTTGATTGTCACTACCATCATCGATATGAACATTATCATCATCTGAGCCTCTCTCATCATCTTTATCCACATCATGTGTATCTAACTCACCATGCTCTGTCCATATTGTGTAGTTATTTTTGAAACCTCTTTTCACCAAATGAGATTGGATTACTATAGTATCCGTCCAAGCAATCTTATTTTCGCAGTCGATACATGGACATAATATGTCATCTATATTTTGCAACTTCGCATGTCTCTTGGATGCTTCAATAAAATTTGCAACATTACGAATGTACATAGGATCGGGTCTTGGCATGTTATACATCCACGCTCGACGGTCCATGCTTCAATAATAGAATTTTTTGTCAGATTTACAAAATTTGGCCACAAATATTCTCTAAAGGTCTTCTATAAAATGAATTTACAGAGACATAACAAGTATGATTAGGGCGACTAATGTAGGAGACGGACGACGTCTTGAGGCAGACGGAGTCAAAGGGGGAAATAGGCCCAGCAGCATGGGCTAGGTCTGGGTGGGATCCAGTCCGTTATATCGGGAAACAAGGCCCAGATGCATCTTATATATATTACAATAGCATCTGTTAATTAAACATCATATTCATGTCACATAATAGGTACAAAAAGGAAACAATCCATATAGTCCATACATCAATATACCAGAACACAATCCATACAGTCCTTACACATGCAAAAGGACAGAATCCATATACCAGAACACACAAAACTAACAGCTTATCAGCTAATGAAAATATACAAAGAAAAAGTAAGGAAACTACATTTACCTTGCAGAGGCGTCAGCACGGTGGGGAGGCGTCAGCACGGTGGGCCGGCTGGGTGGAGAAGTGGCGGTGCGGGGTTGAGCGGCGGCGCGGCAGTATGGGCTGGGCGGCGGAGCGGCGGCGCGGCGCAGGGGAAATTTCAACAGCCTGGCGGCGTCGATATAAATTCTCCAGGGTTGCGTTTTGACTGCGGTGAGGGGTCCTTATATAGACGTAGGTTTTTCACAGGCGGTTTTTAACTTTATCGCAGGCGGGTTTTACTTACCAACCGCCTGAGATGATGTTTATTAATTAAGAATTAAATATCTTCACAGGCTGTTGGTACTTAATAACCGCCAGGGAAGATTTTTATCTCAGGCGGGTATTACTTAACAACTGCCTGAGATAATGCCAACTGAACAAAATATTTTTAAAACTTGTATAGCTGACGTTGAAATGTTTTGGTAAATATCAAATTAATTTCTACTCACATATTATTCACATTTGTGTATCTCATAAAAAAAGATCTTTCACTCAAAATTGTTGGTACGAACATATTTGCATAATTTATACATGTATGAATTTTTTTAATTTTTTTAAAAGCACTCCAACATGTCAAACTTCAAATTATCCACCAGTATTCATTGACACTTGATTGAAATATGTACAAAACACAAGAAAAATGTACAAGAACACTTGATTGAAATCCTAAAACTACACTACGGCCCCGCCTCCTCCATCCTCTCCGCCAGCTTCTCAAACCAAGCCAAGCGGTCCTCCTCCGACTCGTCGTCGTCGTCGTCGTAGTCGTCACCATGGTGGTGGTCGCCGTCGTCGTCGTCGCCGTCGTCAGTGGACGACTCGTCGTCGCCGTCGTCGGTGGACGACTCGTCGTCGCCGTCGTCGGAGGACGACTCGTCGTCGCCGTCGTCGGAGGACGACTCGTCGTCATCATCGTCATCATCGTCGTCGTCGTCGAAGTCGTCCTCCTCCTCCTCCTCCTCCTCCGGCGACGATGCAGCAGGAGAGAGGGTCGGCTTCTCCGGTTGAGCCGATTGCTCCGGCTGTACCGGTGGCTCCGGCTGCACCGGCGGTGGAACGCGCTGGTCGTCATTCACCCTCTCGGGGGAGCTGCAGCGTATCCGCTTGCAGGGTGGCTGCCTCGGCGGGCTAGGTGGCGGAAGGTTGGCCATGGCTGTGGTGGTTAATCGGCGGCGGGCTAGGAGAAGAAGAAAGGAGTGGAGAAAAGTTTTGTGCTTGTCCATAACCGACGACGCGCCTTATATAGGTCTGTGCGGAGTAGACGAGGGAGCGGTTCGTTTCCCGCGCATTGAACTCTTTGCAGACCTCGTGCGGCGCACAATTAAACCACTGTGGAAGACGATCTTGAGAGATCCTTGCACGCGTCCCTGCACCACGGCTTCTCAACTTCTCCGCAGACCTCGTGCGGCGCGTCAGTTAATTAACACTTCTCAGGCCGTTAATTAACATATTGTAGTTTCAAAAATGATTATCTCAGGCGGTTATTACTTATAAACCGCCTGAGGAAAAAGAAGTAAAAATCTTCACAGACGGTTGGTACTTAACAACCGTCTACAAATATGTTTATCTAAGGCGGGTATAACTTAACAACCGCCTGGGATAATGCCCGATACTCTTCTGCAGTTTCCTTATCCCTTGCTTCTTTTTTATTTAGATTCCAATATAAATACTCAAACATGTTTACATTCTGCAAATTGTGTTCAAATTCGATGATTCTTTCTTCTACATTTGTATTAAATTAACATCTACCAACTGAACAAAATATTTAGTTCATTGCGCATTGAACTCTTTGCAGACCTCGTGCGGCGCACAATTAAACCACTGTGGAAGACGATCTTGAGAGATCCTTGCACGCGTCCCTGCACCACGGCTTCTCAACTTCTCCGCAGACCTCGTGCGGCGCGTCAGTTAATTAACACTTCTCAGGCCGTTAATTAACATATTGTAGTTTAAAAATGATTATCTCAGGCGGTTATTACTTATAAACCGCCTGAGAAAAAAGAAGTAAACATCTTCACAGGCGGTTATTGCTTAACAACCGCCTGAGATAATGCCCGATACTGTTCTTCAGTTTCCTTATCCCTTGCTTCTTTTTTATTTAGATTCCAATATAAATACTCAAACATGTTTAGATTCTGCAAATTGTGTCCAAATTCGATGATTCTTTCTTCTACATTTGTATAAAATTAACATCTACCACCTGAACAAAATATTTTTAAAACTTGTATAGCTGACATTGTAATGTTTTGGTAAATATCAAATTAATTTCTACTCACATATTATTCACATTTGTGTATCTCATAAAAAAAAGGTTCCTTCACTCAAAATTGTTGGTATGAACATATTTGTATAATTTATACATGTATGAATTTTTTTAATTTTTTTAAAAGCATTCCAACATGTCAAACTTCAAATTATCCACCATTCTAACTAAATGCTCATATTCATATGAGGCATTCATCAAATTATGAACACACATTGATTCCAAAAAATTTAAAAAAATATGAAAAAATTCGTAGATGTTGGTATGATGATTAAAAATGTCCACTGAAAAAATAAATGAAAAAAGCATTATATTCATCAAGATAGAAAAATGAAAAATAGCATTTGTTGTATGTTTTTTATGTTCTGACAAATTTAAAAGGATTTATGAAGTGAAATTTAATGGTAACCTTTACTTATCAATAATATTACAAGAAAGTGGATTTTTGCCTTTTTAAAGGACCACATTTAATCAAGAATATTAAATAAGAAGGAGTAAATATCTTCACAGGCGGTTATTGCTTAACAACCGCCTGAGATAATGCCCGATATTGTTCTTCAGTTTCCTTATCCCTTGCTTCTTTTTTATTTAGATTCCAATATAAATACTCAAACATGTTTAGATTCTGCAAATTGTGTCCAAATTCGATGATTCTTTCTTCTACATTTGTATAAAATTAACATCTACCACCTGAACAAAATATTTTTAAAATTTGTATAGCTGACATTGTAATGTTTTGGTAAATATCAAATTAATTTCTACTCACATATTATTCACATTTGTGTATCTCATAAACAAAAGTTCCTTCACTCAAAATTGTTGGTATGAACATATTTGTATAATTTATACATGTATGAATTTTTTTAATTTTTTAAAAGCATTCCAACATGTCAAACTTCAAATTATCCACCATTCTAACTAAATGCTCATATTCATATGAGGCATTCATCAAATTATGAACACACATTGATTCCAAAAAATTAAAAAAAATATGAAAAAATTCGTAGATGTTGGTATGATGATTAAAAATGTCCACTGAAAAAATAAATGAAAAAAGCATTATATTCATCAAGATAGAAAAATGAAAAATAGCATTTGTTGTATGTTTTTTATGTTCTGACAAATTTAAAAAGATTTATGAAGTGAAATTTAATGGTAACCTTTACTTATCAATAATATTACAAGAAAGTGGATTTTTGCCTTTTTAAAGGACCACATTTAATCAAGAATATTAAATAAGAAGAAGTAAATATCTTCACAGGCGGTTATTGCTTAACAACCGCCTGAGATAATACCCGATACTGTTCTTCAGTTTCCTTATCCCTTGCTTCTTTTTTATTTAGATTCCAATATAAATACTCAAACATGTTTAGATTCTGCAAATTATGTCCAAATTCGATGATTCTTTCTTCTACATTTGTATAAAATTAACATCTACCACCTGAACAAAATATTTTTAAAACTTGTATAGCTGACATTGTAATGTTTTGGTAAATATCAAATTAATTTCTACTCACATATTATTCACATTTGTGTATCTCATAAAAAAAAGTTCCTTCACTCAAAATTGTTGGTATGAACATATTTGTATAATTTATACATGTATGAATTTTTTTAATTTTTTTAAAAGCATTCCAACATGTCAAACTTCAAATTATCCACCATTCTAACTAAATGCTCATATTCATATGAGGCATTCATCAAATTATGAACACACATTGATTCCAAAAAATTTAAAAAAATATGAAAAAATTCGTAGATGTTGGTATGATGATTAAAAATGTCCACTGAAAAAATAAATGAAAAAAGCATTATATTCATCAAGATAGAAAAATGAAAAATAGCATTTGTTGTATGTTTTTTATGTTCTGACAAATTTAAAAGGATTTATGAAGTGAAATTTAATGGTAACCT
Organism: Tuctoria greenei; assembly: GCA_036927565.1. NCBI lineage: Eukaryota > Viridiplantae > Streptophyta > Magnoliopsida > Poales > Poaceae > Tuctoria > Tuctoria greenei. The sequence goes on from JAYESD010000002.1 coordinate 46,290,146, forward strand.
TTACTTATCAATAATATTACAAGAAAGTGGATTTTTGCCTTTTTAAAGGACCACATTTAATCAAGAATATTAAATAAGAAGAAGTAAATATCTTCACAGGCGGTTATTGCTTAACAACCGCCTGAGATAATGCCCGATACTGTTCTTCAGTTTCCTTATCCCTTGCTTCTTTTTTATTTAGATTCTAATATAAATACTCAAACATGTTTAGATTCTGCAAATTGTGTCCAAATTCGATGATTCTTTCTTCTACATTTGTATAAAATTAACATCTACCACCTGAACAAAATATTTTTAAAACTTGTATAGCTGACATTGTAATGTTTTGGTAAATATCAAATTAATTTCTTCTCAGACGTGAAATTTTAATTAACGATGAACACACTACATTCATTAACAATATTCAATCATTCACACAGTTGAAGAACACACAAGATACTCATTCATTAACAATATGCACATCTCACAAAAGAACACACAAGATGCACAATATTTACACAAGAACACACAAGAACACAAAAGATACACAAGTAATATTCAATCACATAGATGAAAAAAGATAGATTTCATTCATTAACAATATTTACAAAACAGAAGCAACTAAAAACAACAAAAAGAAAAACTAATTAAATCCTACTCCTACTCCTCTTCCATCTCCTCCTCCTCGTCCTCCGGCGGCGACTCCGGCACCGGTGCAACAGGAGACAGAGCCGGCTGCACCGGCTGCACCGGCTGCACCGGCGGTGCAACCCCGAGGTTGCTAGCCGTCGCCTCCACCAGCGTTCTACGGCCCTCGGGACCAAGAACCTGGGCCATCGTCGCGAACAGAATGTCGAGACGATCAGCCACCCCCACGAGGGCGTAGAGGTAGTGGCCCAAGGTACCCATTCCAGTATACTCTGGAAGGGTACCCAGCCCCAAGGCACTCATGGCGCGAGACGTATTGTTGTACGCCTCTCGCGCCATGAGGAGGCGCTGCTCGGCGTTGATCTTCTCGGGGGAGCTGCAACATTGTTTCTTGCAAGGTGGCTCCCTCGGAGGGCTTGGCGGCGGAAGGTCGGCCATAGTGGTGTTGGGTCGTCGGAGCGGAGGAAGACGAAGAAAACAAGAGGATTCAAAGTGAGCGATGCGCTTGTGAGCGATAGCGCGTCTTTAAGGCCGCGCGGAGTGGAAAAGAAAGGTTGCACACGCGTGACATGGTCACTGACGTGTGGGACCGGGTCCACATGTCAGTGACCGCTGATTAAGTCAGGGGATCCTCATCCCGGTTGGTGAGGGGTCTTTATGTAGGCGTTCATCAAATTAAGAAGAAGTAAATATCTTCACAGGCCCATGTTTAACTCAGGCGGGTGTTACTAACCAACCGCCTGAGATAATTGTATCTTCTCAGGCGGGTGTTACTAACCAACCGCCTGAGATAATTGTATCTTCTCAGGCGGTTGGTAAGTAAAATCCGACTGAGGTAACAGTCTTCCCTGACGGTCGGTACTTAAAATCCGCCTGAGAAAATGTGAGTCTATATATACCCCTCGGCAACATTGGAAAAACCTAACCCGGGCGAAACACTTAGACGCCGTTAGGCTGCCAAAATTTCGTTTGCCGCCAAGTGTTCCCCCTCGTCACTTCCAGGTACGCCGCTGAGCTTCGCCGTCGCCGAGCTTCGCCATCGTCACCGAGCTTCGCCGTCGCCGCCGAGCTTCGCCCTCCTCACTTCCAGGTACGCCGAGCGAAGCCATTTCCGTCGCCGCCGAGCTTCAAGGTAAACCCTAAACCCTTCGACCTTCCATCCTCCTTCGCCGTGCCGCCTCCCTCCCCGCCCTCGCTGCCGCCTTGCATATCATTGGTTAGGGTTCAGGAATTAGATAATGGTAGGCATCCTTGGTTAGGGTTCGGTGGAATTCGAAAAACTGTCAAGTTCGGTGGCATCTTTGGTTAGGGTTCGGTGGGGCAAGATTTATGTGGATGGTTATATCACGATAAATTGGTAGTTGGTTCTGTGTGTCTGAAACTGTTCTGACACATTAGTGGTAAACATGATTCTAGACTCTAGTAACAGCAGTATATTCCCTATTTCTGTCATCGGCCTTGCATATGCCACATAATTCTCTATTAGGGGCAAGATTTAGCTATATTTGGTTAAGTTGACCAAATTTGGCTAATTTTGGCTAAGTTACATTAGAAATAGTTATACTTGACTAATTTTGACTAAGTTATGCTATATTTAGCTATATTTGGCTACTTTTGCTTAGAGTTAGCTATGCTAGACTAAGTTTGGCTAAGTTTGCTTTTATTTCTCTAAGTTTCATTTGAGCAATTGTAGCTAATCTGTGCTACCAAAGATGTCTGCACTTGTGGCTCCATCAGCTTCATTTGAGCAATTGTACCTAATCTGAGCTACCAAAGTTATGCTATATTTAGCTCTGAAGCCAAACAAAAGTTGCTGGCCAACTCATTTGTGATGCCAGGAGCATCCTCACGCCCATATCTAGGTAACACTAGGTGTGGCGATGGAGTCTGAGCATATGATGCCGATCTCTATGATACAAGAATTTAGTTAGACCTATATAACTTCAAAAATGTGTTTTGGCTAAATTTACTTAATTGAGCCAAAATTGAGAAAATTTGTTTTAAATATGACCAAATTTAGTTATGTCATTTATTAGATTTTTTGTCTTATTAGATCTAGCATGGAAAGCCCTAAGAAGACTGGTCCTGATTGTAACAACAAAGAAGACAATATGGAGTTTACTGACTCCAGCAGTTCAAGCTCCTATCACAGTCCTTCGGATCCTTTTCCGAATATAAAAATTAAAAAGACTTCAGTGGATCTAGACCCGGAATATGATCCTGCCGACGAGGTATGGATCACGAATCTTAACTTCAGCAGTTCAAGTTAATGTTGGTTGTCAAGTATACGAAGTCTTATAATTTTTTTCTACCTAGATTAATCTCGAAGACAATGAGGTGACATCGGCTCCTAAAACCGCAGAAGGTTCACCAATGGATGAATCCTCAGCTTCACTCAAGCGGAAACGAGGGCAACGAGGTCCCAATAAGGGTCTATTGGACCGCATCATGTACATAACAAGGGTCGGTCCAAGTGGGCTTCCCCAAGAACCACTGGATTCAGTTACCAAGTACCGTAATGCATGCGGTTTTCTTGTTAGGGAGGTTGTGCCGATCACAACCGAGAATTGGAGGAAATTACCCGAGCAGACCAAGAATGAGTTGTGGGAAAAGATAAAGAAACAATTCAAGTTCCCGAAAGGCACAGAAGAAGCTGTAAAGAAAGCAACATTGGTCTCTTGCGGCAAGAAGTTTCGATGCTGGAAGAGTGAAATGAATGCTTATGTTAAGGCCAATAAGGTCCCTAGCCCGAGGAAGATGGGAAAAATCACACAAGCTCAGTGGCAAGAGTTTGTTCGTCAAAAGAGCACACCTGATGCTAAAGCTCTAAGTGCAACTAGGTCAGAGCTTACAAAAAAGAACAAATACCATCATCGCTTGGGGTCTGCCGGATATGGCCCCAAAGTCCAGAAATGGAATAAGATAATAGACGAAATTCTTAGTAAGGGCAATCCTCACCCATTAGAAGGGTGCGATGAGCGAACTCAACGCTGGGTCTTTGCTCGGTCAGGTTTGACCAGCGAGGGCAAACTTGAAAAGCCCGACTCTCTGAATGAAGTAGAGGATAAAATGAAAGAAGTAATTGAAAAGCAACAGAAGGGTCTCTTCAAGCCGAAGAGGGAGAATGACCAACTTACCGCTATCTTGGGAAACCCTGAACACAGCGGACGGGTTCGAGCGGTCTCTTCTCAAATGTCTTGGCTAGATGGTTTCTCTAAAGATAAAGACACATATAGAAGACGTGAGAAGTTTAAGAAAACACTTGATGAAACAATTGCTCAAAAGGTCAAAGAAAATATGCAAGAAATAATGGAACAACTTAGACAATCAGGACAATTAGTGGCACCGAGTACAATGATGGTTCCGGTGCAAAAGGAGCAATTAGTATCTCCAACTGCCTACCCTAGCAGCGTTGGTTCCGTGCCAGGCTCAGGGTCAGCCCATAAGTTCCCTGTCGATGATATTGCTAACGACAAATCTTGTCGTCTTCTTGTCCCGATAGGCAGAGCAGGGAACAAAACCAAACAGGTTGCCACTGCTATGGCAAAGCCTGATCGTGACTTCAACGGGAGTCCACTTCCGTTGTATTATTCTGTGGTGCAAGTTCTTCAGATCATTGATAATGATTATGAAGATTATGAAATAGACCACGTCACACCTGAGGGGATCGCGACTCTGGGGCAGGCTGTCAATCAATTAATCCTTTGGCACCGACGCGATATCGTGTTGGACGATGAGCCAATTTCTAGCCCCGTCGCATCTCCAAATACTACAACCCCATCTTCTAAGGCGAAAGTGCATGAAGATCCACTCCCAGTCCGGGAAGATCCACTCCCCCTATGTCTGAGCAAGGATGATGATATCCAAGAGCAACAAGTTGGACAACAACTTCAAGCAGTACCAGAGCAAGCTGTTGCTAGTAAAGAGCAACTAGTTGAGCAACAGCTTGAAGTAGTACTAGAGCCAGCTGCTGGGAGTAAAGAGCAATCAGTTGAACAACAGGTTCAACAACAAGCCAGTGTCCAACTTCCGACGACTACTCCTCGATCATCAGTGCCTGTCAAAGTTAGCTCATACGAAAATAAGAAACCTTCATCAGAAGTGACAAAGTATTTGGAAGCTATGAAGGAAAATATTAGAAAATCGAGTGCATCTCGTTCTTCTCATGAGCCAGCATTAGAAGATATCGAGGAGTGGGAAGAAGACGGTGTCATGTATAATCGGCGGACGGCTTTAGTTAAACCAGGAGTTCCAATATACAAGATTGAGGATGTTCCTCCTAAATTTGAGAATGGGAAGCCGTTAATGACATCCGTACAACTTAGCAAACAACCCGTCGCGCTCAGAAGAATGCATGAGTGGTACATCACTGCCAGCACAAAATATGGTCTTGAGTGCGTCACATTTCGTATTCCAAAAGAAGCATTCTGGAGCACTGGAGTAGATAAACGAGTCATTTTATTTGACGAGCTGCTTTCCCTTTTCCATCGGGGCATGCTCGAAATCAACCTGCTGCTCGTCTGGTGCTTGTAAGTGCTCTAATATTTTGTATTTGCTTTTCTTACTACACGCATACGCATTTCATGAGATTATAACAATTCTGGACTTCTTCAATAGGATGCAATACATGGATAATGAAAAGTTGGCGCACAAGACAGGTATCCTTGACCCTACTAGGATTGCAAAGTCGTTATTCGACGTCCAGGCGAATCGAGAATCAAGCCAGTACAAACACATGAAAAAAAAAGATTTTGAAAGAGCAATTGCAAAACTTAAGAAGGATAGAAAGGCAAAAGTTGCAGCTTACATAGGACATGCGATGTTTAACTTTGTCAGAGACGGCCAGGACCTCGTAAAGGCTCCGTACCACTTCGAGTAAGTTCGACACATGGCATTGAAATAGCAATTATTGGTAATTGTTAACACGTGTGTTTGTATGTTTGCAGTAATCACTACATAATGATCTTCATCAAGCCAACGCAGGGAATGGCAACAGTCTTGGACTCGGACGATTACCCACCAGATCGTTACAAAGATTTCCTTTCCATTTTGAAAAAGTACGTTTATTCAATAATTTTAATTTACGCACATTTAGAATGTGTTGACAAGTTTTATATGACATTTCTTGTATTACAGCGCTTGGCGGTTTTACGCGGAACAGCTTGGCGGTCAGAGACCTCCTAATACAAATGCATTGGACATTAAAACGTATTATGCTTGTCCGAAGCAGCCTGCTGGGAGTGTCTTATGCGGGTATTATGTATGCGAGCATCTTCGGACCGCCGCCGTATATAGAGTTAATCGTGAGGATGTAAGTTATCCTTAATGTCGATACCTTATTTTCTTACTTTTGTGTTTCATTTTCATTGTAACTAGCATAGTTTAATGCTTATATTCTCTGCTGTTCAATATTACCAGAAACATTATTTTCATATTTTGATTCGAACTTCAAAATTCAATTGCTCATAGTACAACTGCTCCAAAAATACCTACTAAATTCTTGTATACTCCCACTTTGATCTATACTTTGAGATTGTTCAAACCAACACATTCTAAACCTTGTTATGTGTTATATTGCAGCACAAGAAGAATCTGAACGAAGAATGGCCGGTTTGTAGAAGTATTCCTGATGGAGGAGCCGACAGGATTGCTTCTGAACTCTGTCAGTTCATTCGTCGCGAAATTTTGCACAAAACGGGGAAGTTCTTTGATAAGAGAGGTTCAGCAGCTGATGTGCCAGAACTTTGCGACTATACCAATCTAAACAGTTTTTAGTGAAAACTTGTAAACTTTGAGATGAAATTGTATCTGTAGCTTGTGTGTATGTATATTGTATTAGTGAAATTGACTTCTGTGATGATAATATTGTTGTCTTTTGTTCTGTGATGATTGTTGTTTTTTGTTCTGTGATATATTGAATTGACCTGGAAATTAGAAATAACAGCAGTAGTACTGCATGACTGTGAAAAATAATTATCACAGGCGGCTAGATACAAGTAAAGAAACATCTGTGATAACCTAATTTTCATAGGCGGTGTCTGTTATGGTAGAAACCGGCTGCGTTAAAGGGTCTTCACAGACGGCTGATATAGGTAAACTCCGTCTGTGATAACACCATTATCATAGACGGGTTAGTTATGCTTCAATAACCGTCTGTAAAGACACATTATCATTGACGGTTAGTTATGCTTCAAAACCCGCCTGTGAAGACATATTATCATAGGCGGTTAGTTATGCTTCAAAATCCGCCTGTGAATACAAATTATCATAGACGGTTAGTTATGCTTCAATACCCGACTGTGAAGACTCATTATCATAGGCGGTTAGTTATGCTTCAAAATCCGCCTGTGAAGACAAATTATCATTGGCGGTTAGTAATGCTTCAATACCCGTCTGTGAAGACTTCTTATCATAGACGGTTAGTTATTCTTCAATAACCGTCTGTGATAAGACGTTTATCACATACGGTTATATATGCTGCACGACCCGTCTGTGATAAAGTATTTTCACAGACGGCTAGCCTAAGTAAAGAACCGCCTATGATAATCGGTCTTCACAGGCGGCTATCCTTAGTGAAGAACCGCCTATGATAATTAGTCTTCACAGGCGGTTTCACTTCTCCGCCTGTGAAATTGCGGATTATCACAGACTCTTCGTTTTAAGCGGTTTTAAAAGCCGTCTGTGATAATAGGTTTGGAGCCGCCTGTGATGAGGCTTATTGTAGCAGTGGACCCGGCACGAATCATTTCTGGGCTGTGCCAGCTCGGCACGAAATCCCGGGCCGTGCTCGGGCAGGCACGGCCCGAAAACGGCACGACGGGCCAAGAGCGGCACAAAAAAATTTGTCTGACCACGCCACGACATATCGACAAGCGGACATGGCCCAACAATAGCGCATTCAGTTCGAAAGGAGAGGCAAGCATTCAAGGAAATTCGGGGCATCAGAATGCGTGCACGTATATGTGTTGACCAAGCGATGTAAGAACTAGCGATGTGGGACTAACACACTGACCTGCTGAGTGCGGCGCAGCTCTGGCCGCAACATGGGCCCAATTCCGGAAAGGCCCAGCAAGCCCGCACGAGCTGAACAAGGCTCGCGCTCGCTGACAGGGGAGCCCGCGCGCGCTCCTCACGCACTAGTAGCTGTCACGCTCGCTGACAGGAGGGCCCGCTCAGTTCTTGAGTTTGCACTTTTTTGTATTTAGATTCCAATTTAAACATTCAAACTTGTATAGATTCCGCAAATTAGATCCAAATTGGATGATTTTTTTCTATATTGTTGAAAAAATATTCTCTACCTCCTAGAACAATTGTTTTCAAACTTATATATGTACTTTTGTATGTTTTGTTAAAACTCAAATTAATTCATATGCACATATTGTTTTATTTTTTTATTTCTCTTCAACAAAAATGAATCTTGAACTGGATTTTTGTGTGGATGCACATATTCTCTATGTCTACATGTTTTGAATTTTGTATAATTTTTTTGAAGCACTCTAACATATGAAAATTCAAATCTCACCTCATTTCATTCAAATGGTCATAATATATGAGCCATCCTTTAAAATTTGAACACACATTGATTCAAAAATTGACAAAAAATTCTCAAAAAAATCACAAAAGGTTTCATTGTGATATAAAAACAGCACCACAAAAATCATGTCGAAATTAATTATAATTTTTGAGATACAAAAAAGACAAAATTCATATTTCTTTGTTTTTTTAATTCCCAACAATGTATTATTGTTATGATTGTAAAAAATTGTAAGAATATGTAACTCAACTCCATTAACCTTTCCAAATTTTTAAATATTTTTTGAAATTATTTTATCTATGTATTTAAAAGATTTCATCTCAAATCATTTTTTTCATGCTGTTGGACCAGGCCTGGTGCTGTTGGGCTGCATAGCGGCCAGTGGGCTGTTGGGCTGCATAGTGGCCAGTGGGCTGGTGGGCTGCATAGTGGCCAGTGGGTGGCCTAAATCATTCTTTTATTTCTCCTGCTGGACTGATGGGCCGTGCTCGGGCCTGGATTTTTGGCCGCCGACCCAGCCCGAGCTGGCCCAACGTGCTTTCGGGTCCAAACAATTTTGGCCCGAAGCACGAACGGACTGTGCCGGGCCGGCCCGAGCACGGCCCGATTCCCACCTCTAGTCTGCAGCGACCAGCATGAAGGACGACGAGGGCAACATGTTGTCGTCTTTGAGAGGTAGGAGCACGTACAAGTGGCCGTCGACCGTCTCAGGCGGCGCGAACGAAGAAGGTGCGGTTGCCTGTTATGAGGTTGCACACGCACACTTGGCGGTCGGTCGCCAGGGCGACCAGGCCGTCGCTCGAAGGCCGGTGTTGCGGGACATGCATGAAGGACGCCACGGGGATGGGCGGGCGCTCGTTCAAGGACCTCGCCGGGCTAATAATTAACGGGAACACGCGAAGCTCATCCTGGCTGTCGCGCCGATAGAAGACGCCGACGAGGAAGCGGTCGGCAGAGGGCAGCAGGTCGCCTCCGAAGTGCGGGTCGGCGACGCGGCGCCAGACTTCCTTGCATGTCGTGGCGCCGCCGGCGATGGTGACCGGGTCGCAGTGCCCAAGGATTTGCACAATGAGATCAAGCGGGAGCGAAGAAGGCGGCGCCTCCATCTTTTGCACGTAGTTGTATATGCCCCCGCAACGTGCCAAGTTTTTGAGCTCAATGGGTGTGTATATATATAGAGAGATTTTGACGGCTTCACATAAAGTACAACGGGCGGGCCAGATCGACCAAATGGAACTCTACAGCAACTTTAATCACTAAATCTTTTCCGACAAGACATGGTAAAAGCTCGATGGATCCAGTTGTTGTGGAAATTACGCTATTGATAACCTGAAATCATGACATTAACACCCCTGGATCCGTGGCGCAATGGTAGCGCGTCTGACTCCAGATCAGAAGGTTGCGTGTTCGATTCACGTCGGGTTCAAATCCCCGGTCCATTTCGGATCCAATTTTAGTTTTTTGTTGTTGCTCCAGGCACGTTTTCCTTTGATGGGCTTCAGCCTAGCTGAGAACAGTTTACGGGCCTTCATCCTACTACCCCCCTTGATTTTTTTTTATTTCTTTGCTTTGACTTTAAGCTCGAATGTCTACCGTCCAATTTCATGGTTTCCATTTTTTCGCGAAAAGAAAAAGATTTTCGTCTCTTGCCCAGCTCTAAATCTAAAATTTCGTCAAGTTACTAATTTTCCCTCGAAGGCACTAATATTCGAATTCATGTGGCTAGCTTTCTAGTTTTATTGCTGTTGATCGACAATATCACAAGAATTCAAGGTTCCAATTTCCCAGAAAAAAACCCCGGCCAAATGTCCTATCAACTGACGGAAAACTAAACTAGCAAAGTCACGGATCAAATACAAACATTCTTCATGTCGCATCCATATGCCACCCCGGCCCGGTTCCAAATAATCCCCTATAATCCGTTATCGCTTCAATCATCTTCAACAATCGTTCAAGTACGAATCTCCTCTTTGTCTCGATCCGTCCAGCAACCTTTGGCTAGATATGGAGACGTCTCCTCCTCCGGGGGTATGCGTGCAAGTGTCTGATACCGCGACCCGGTTCACTGTGCCGCATGAGCTGATGGCAACATTCGTGTTCATGTGATCGTCTTCTTGATCGCCACGACCTTCGAGCACAAGCTGGAATGACAGGTGTGGAACTCCCGGTTTTGCGCCACGCCAAAGTACAGAAAAAAAACCTGCATACACATAGATTAGAATATAAAACTCCGAATATCCACAGGTGGGAATAGAATGCTGGACGTCGGGAAGAGCGGAGATGTCCAAAGATACGAGACAGATTAAACAAGAACGATGAGATAAGCTAAGATATTAACCCGTACAGGACATAGACTAAAGAAACCGGCCGGCCGGAGACGATCTAGAAGTGACGACGCACACCTGTCATCCCATGATTTGTTCGTTCGTGCAGTGGGCCTCCTCCCTTTTCTATCAGCAGGTGAACCAAATTGCCTTATTGTGATTAGGTTACAATATAATACTCTCTTTTCTTTTTATTTGTCACTGTTGAACTAATCGATGATAAATAAAAAAAACAGAAGGAGTAATCAGTGCTGCGCCTCATGACCCAACTGGAGCCCCCTCCCTCCGTCACTGTCGGGGACTGAAAACAACAACAACATGAGCTTTTGTTGTGGGTGGATGATGGCAAGCGCGCCACCGGCGCCTTCTTCCCGTCCGTTTCGATCTGCTGCTGCTACTACTCGCAGCGGACAAAACGAATGGCGTGTGGATCCGATCGCCACGGGCTCCACTTCTGCAACCGGACGAGGCATGGCATGCCATCGGAACAAGAACGACCAAGTGGTGGTGACATGCTGCGCGCTGGACGCATCCGTCCGTCCGTGGTGGCGGCTTCCGCTCCGCGACAGATTTTTTAACGTGATTAAGCATGTGTCTGATGACTGAGCTGCCCAGAAATTAGTAAACAACCTGCATGAGTTTTTGGACCATGTCATGGTGTTGGAGGATTGGAGAGGCTCTCTCCAAAGGTAATGGAACCCGCGCACCACGTTGCGTGTGTGATGTGCTGCCGGCTAGATGAGGCGCACCAGGTTATGGGACGGAAAGGTCTAAAGGCCGGGGATTGATAGCTCATGCGCTACCAAACCATATCAAGGGTTTAATGCGGGATTAGCCTCTCACAACGATAAGTCAAGCTTTTAGGTTAAGGGTGAGATCACCTTCTCTCTCTTTCTCTTTCTTTCCAAGAGAGAAGCAATAGTTAAAACGGTCTAGTGTGCTAGAAATGCGGTAATTGTTCAGAACAAAGTGGAATCCGTCCTGGTCCAAATGGGATTCGGCCTCAAAACAACGCAATTTTACAGGATTTCACATCCAAATCCGGCGCTCCATACGGAGCCTTTGAACTGCCAAACCACACTAGCTAGTAGCGTTCAAAAACTGCGACGTATCTATATGCCACAAGCAAATTTTGCTAATATTTTTTCCACATTTGTGTATAATAACAGTATTCAATAGCAGCACAGTACAATTCTCGTTTCCAATATCCGGTGACTAATATTACTACTTAATGAAAACTTAGTAATCGCGCGCGAGGGATTTTTCAGTAGTCCCAGCAGAGGGACGCCTGATGAGGGTTGACGTGTTGCCGCGACGAGGAGATCTCGGCAGGGTTGACCTCCGAGGTGAGGCCGGTGTCCTGCGATGCGCCGCTCAGCCTCTCCCTCTCGCCGAGCTTGCTGTACCACCCGCCGACCTCCTGCAGGAGCTTCTGCGCCATGCAGCCCGCGGCGCCGTCGTACTGCATCTGCACGCTCGCCAGGAACGGCGAGGCGGACGCCATGGCGAGGTGGTCTCCGGCGCCGGCGCCCTGTGCCGGTGCGGGTACCGAGGGGAGGGTGAAGGGTGGGTTCAGGAACTGGCCCTGCAGCGCGTTGGAGAAGCAGGTCACGTGTGCCGGTGGCGGCAGCTCGATGGAGGCCACCGCCGCCGCCGAAAGTGACATGGGGCCGTCGCTGACGGACGCGTCCATCAGAGGAGGCAGAGCGCACGCCGCCGCGAGATCGTCGACCATGGACATAGAGGGGCCTACGCCCTCCATCGTCCCCATGAACATCGACGAGCCCGTTCTCTTGCCGCCGGACACGGATGGCGGCTCGATGTTCTTCTTGAACACTCTGCACAGCACCCACTCGTCCTAATCCAACAGCAAACGAACACGTGACACTAGTGAGGATCTGTTCGCGAATGAAGCTAGCTGATCGATAGAACCCGCACGGGTAGTCAAGAATGATTTCCACATGTACTCACCTTGGATGATGTGGCAGCCTTGATGGAGGGGATCAGGAGGTTGCTGTTCGTGGCGCCGTGCTTGCCGTCGAGGCGGTACTCGTGCATGACCCAGCCAGTCTTGCCGCCCCTGGGCGCCCTCCCCGTGTAGAAGACGAGCGTCTTCTTCATGCCGACGAGGGCCTTGCCTCTGAAAATCTCCCTGTCCTTGCCGGTCGCCTTCCAGTAGCCGGACTCCGTGGCCCGGTTCGTTCTCAGCCCCGTCGGGTACTTGCGGTCCTTGACGCAGAAGAAGTACCATTCCTTCTCCCCCCACGTCGCCCGAGCTGCAACCACAGATACGCGCACACGTGACATGGATCAGTACAACACATGAAAGCTCGCGCTGCAACATAAGAACAGTTAGTTAATGACCACGGATCGCGCGCGATCAGAGGGCAAGCTTATTACATGGCAGGTCCCATGGCTCGCACTTGTTGAGGTCGGCTTGGCCGACGGCGCGGGCGGCGAAGCGAGGGTCGGCGGCCTTCCTCGCGAGGTAGTGCGTGATGAGCTCCTCGTCGGTGGGGTGGAACCGGAAGCCCGGAGGCAGCTCCATCTCCATGGCCTGTTGGTGGTGTTGATGGTGCACGTCGTGCTCCATCCCCTGCCTGGCAAGCGAAGCCAGTATGCTCGTCTTGGACCTTGATCTTTCTGATTTGATCACACACAGCTTGTACCTTAACAATTAAGGACTTATTGGAAAATATTCGCGACCGTAAAATTAAGCATAAGCAAAGGAAAAAATCAATCGAACCAAATCAACAAGCAACAGAGGGCGCAAGAAACATGCATGGCCAACACATAATTAAAGAAACAGAGATCGGACAATCAAGAACAAGTAAGTAGCATCAGAGATTAGTGCGAGCACTGATGATGAGGAGGGAAGATGTGAAGAAGAACGAAGAGGCTAACTTACCTTTTGGGTTTACGGATATTTCCGGGGAAATGGAGTTGTTAAGGGGAAATAAAAGTTGAGAGGGAGATGCCGAGCCCGAGCTTATATAGCAGCACACGGGGAAAGGAGGCGGCCGGGCCTTGTTGTTTTAGGAGGGAAGATGAGACGTGGCCGTGAAGGAACGACACGGCGGTGCAACGTAGCCGGCTGTCCGGCCGGCCGGGGGATGGTTAACCTTTTGACTCTGACAGCCATGGATCTACCGGAGCAGTTCACTCTCACCTAGCCCACGAGGCCATGCTCTTCAAATGATGGGGACTCTCCCCAGGGCCGGCTCTAGCTTTTGAAGGGCCCTAGGCAAAATCGACGATATGGCCCCCAAGGATATATATATATATATATATATATATATATATATATATATATATATATATATATATATATATAAAACTATTTTTACTTGTAAAAAATCTAGATACACATTTTTAGTTTGAGATATCTAATGATAGATATTAAACTCTTGATCAACATCATATGAGGATGGAAAAATAAAAAATGTATCTCTCTTAGCATGAATGTACGATTACCTCAAAAAAACTAAATTCTAATGATTTAATTGATAATAATGCTTCAATGCTTTGTAACATAGTTAAACCCTAAAAAATTGTTGAGAACAATTGCAAAGTCAATATTGTTCTTAATATTCTTCTTAATACGACACATAACATGGCTGATTGGCTCAACTCGTCGCTAACAAGGCTCGACGGTCCTGTTGCGACCTTAATTGCATGAAAGCCACACCATGTGGTTTGTATCCATGTACAACAATTATCTTACCAATAATTAAAATAAAGATTAAAGAAGAATGCATTCCTTAAAGTCCAGCAAGGTCACTGTAGCGTGATTAAGTCCCGCAGTGGTACCATCCTCAATCTTCCAATGCTCTTGGCTCTGCGGAATGCCGCGTGCTCTTGCATCTAGTCGTCTTCGTCGATCCTAGTGGTTTAACTGCCGCCTGCCAGCTGCGCGAGCGTGACCTGGTAGCTCGTAGCCTTGTATGCCCGCTCTATCAGACGATGGTGCAGTCTATTCTCTATTCCTGCATGAGGAATATTGGGCCCCCTTGCAGGCTGGGCCCTAGGCGGTCGCCCCTCCCGCCTAGGGTCAGAGCCGGGCCTGACTCTCCCTAAACAAAGATTTTTTTTTCAATTTTGTTTTGATAAACCTGTCATTTTCTTCCGTTACGTGTTGTTACCTACTCTGTGGCCTTTGATTATTAGTGTTACTCCTGGTATGTTTTCAAGGACCGTAATAAAAGGTCTCTTCGACAGAACTTACAAAGGTTCTCAATTAAAGTCTTTCTAATGAGTTGAGTAAATAAACGGTATTTTTCCATTGGAGTTTCTCCAAAAGATGGATGTAGTCCCAAAACATGCTGCATGATGTCCAAAACATAGGAATTCATTCGTAGAGAAGGAGAAAAATGGCAGTACGAGCTGCCTATATATTGGAGCTTTGATGCCATAACTCAACTACAAGATGCCACATTAACGTTGTGTCAATGAGGACTGGAGGAGTTGACTTGACGGTTGGTGCCCCCATCTGTTTGGCCCTATCTCGCCAAGTGCCCATGCGGCAAAAGAAGATACGCGTACACATCTAGGTAGCTATATACTATAGGCAGCAGGCACGACTCGTGCCAAAGAAGTGGACCACAGCATGCATGATCCTCGTCCAATTATCGGAGCCCCCTGCAGAGAGCCATATCGGCCTACTACTTTGTAGAGTGGTATCTCTAGTTCTCGCCATTTCCGGTTGATGAAGGTAACCACTAACCAGCCAGCACTAGAATTGGAACGTATACCGATGTACGTATGCACACGCTGCCACACGACGATCGATGGAAGCTGGCTGTTAACCTCGTCACCTCAGAAGTGGCACCATATGTTGGACTTGTGTTGTTCACAAAAAAAATCAGAAAAACCGTGTGAGGACCGCGAGATATTTCCAGTCGAGACGTGTGGATCTTTAATTCAGGTTTTAGGTTAATCGATCTTATCGAAGATTAGATGGCTAAACTTTACCCGAATTGATGGGGTTTATCCTCTACGACGACCGCGCGTTTCTCTTGTTTCCAGATCTGCGAGAGTGATTGATGGGTATTTGTAAGCAAACCTGTTGCGTGTATATATCTACCATCAGATGAAGTTTAATGCAAACGAATGTTATCTGCATTCCCAATATCTAGAATATATATATATATATATATATATATATATATGTATGTATGTATGTATGTATGTATATATATATACATACAATCATAGTTTTGATGCAATCAAACATCCACAACCGTTGGATCTGTATCCTAATGTCGTTGTATATTTTTATTTAACCCCCTACTACGTAAGAAATCCAAATAGGAGACAAAGATGGGTGACGCGCTCAAAGTCGAACGTCTCTGATAAGGTTAAGTGAGACGAGCCCGCTTCAACGAGTATCTAACATGGCTCGGCTAAACGTACAAGAAGACACGTTACAATAAAGCCCGTCTCAATTAAGTAGGTATCCGAGACACGCCATCCTCTCTAACAAACGAGAGACGCGCATCAAACAAAGTGCGTCTCCAATATGTGCAAGAAATGAGACGTACTCTACCCAAAGCGCGTCTCCTTTGTCTTCACTTACAGACTCTCGTCGCCGAACGTTTAATTCATTCATTCATTCACAGTTGAACACATATAACACAGATGAACACACAAAATATTCATCACACAGATGAACACATATAACATTTATTAACAAATATATTACAAAACACAAGAAAAAAGTACAAGACACGAGAAAAAAGTACAACACACAAGAAAATAAAAACAACATCAACTAAAAAACAACAAAAGAAAACCAAAATCCTACTCCCCCCCCTCCTCCTCCGGCTGCTCCGCCGGTTGCTCTGGCTGCTCCGCCAGTTGCTCCGACTGGTCCGGATCCGGCGGTGCAACCTCGCGACCGAGGTTCCTCGCCATTGCCGCCACCAGGATACTGCAGCCTTCGGTGCCGAACATCTCGGCCATCGTCTTGAGCAGCCTTTGGAACCGGTCGAACAACCCGTCGAACAACATCTCGAGCAGCTCTTTGCTGAGCCTCTCGGGGGAGCGGCATCATTGCAGGGTGGCTACCTCGGCGGGCTTGGCGGCAGAACGTTGGCCATGGTGGGTTGTTTGCAAGGAGAAGACGAACGAAGAGAAGAGACTGATAGGGCCTATATAATGTCTGTGCGGAGAAGCAAAACGGAGACGCGCTTTTAGAAAGAGCGCGTCTCTGATTCCACACGTCACCTTTAGCTTCATGATTTTCTCCATTTTGCTTTCGTTCACTGTTGATATCGCACATCACTAAACTTAGAGCACATTCACTTGATAACTAAACCATTCACTTGTCCAGAAAATAATCAAATCTTTCCTTATGATACCTAAGGAACACGATGAACACACCACACATTCATTCATTCACACAGTTGAAGAACACACAAGATAATATTCAATCACATAGATGAACAAAGATATATTTCATTCATTAACACAATATATTACAAAACATAAGCAACTAAAAACAACAAAGAAAAACTAAATCCTCCTCCTCCTCCTCCTCCTCCTCCTCCTCCGGTGGCGGTGACTCCAGCACCGGTGCAACAGGAGCCTGTGCCGGTTGCGCCGGCTGCACCGGCGGTGCAACCCCGAGAACGAGGTTGCTCTCCATCACCTCCACCAGGTTTCTGCGGCCCTCGGGGTCAAGCATCTGGGTCATCGTCTCAAACAAAATGTCTAGATGATCGGCCACCCCCGTGAGGGCAAAGAGGTAGTGCCCGACGGTGCCCATTCTAGTAAACTGAGGAAGGGTACCCAGACCCAAGGAACTCATGGCGCGAGATGTATTGTTGTACGCCTCTTGCACCATAAGGAGGCACTGCTCGGTGTTGAACCTCTCGGGAGAGTTGCAACACAATTTCTTGCATGGTGGCTCCCTCGGAGGGCTTGGCGGTGGAAGGTCGGGCATGATAGTGGTGGGTCATCGGCGCGGAGAAGACGAAGAAAAGAAGAAACAGATTCAAAGTGAGTGAAGCGCTTGTGGAGAACTCATGGGTGATGGCGCATCTTAAATAAGGTCTGCACGGAGTCGACGATGGAGCGGTTGGTTTCCCGCGCATTGATGGAATGATGGGACGTATAGATACCGCCTCAGGGAACGATGGAACAAGGAGTACTAGGCAACATGAAGATTTTGTTTATAGTGCATAACAATTCGTGCCAAAGATAATAATGTGAGACATGCTTTACAAGGTCACATCTCTAATTTGTGCCGAAGAGCTTTTATCGCACCTCAGAAAGCTGAGAACGTTGCAATAATTGTATAAGGCATTGCACACAGTTGCCAGTTAGACATGCTAGAATGTCCTAGATGTTGTTCCTGGCTTCAGCACACTGTGGCGCATCTAGGGCACTCCAGCGTGTCCGGGGCCACAAAATAATGTTAGACGCGCCTTACATTCACAGAGACACGTCTTACCTAGGCTCATCCCCGATTTACGGCGAGGATCTTTTGTCCCACCTCGAAAAGCTGAGCGCAATGCAACAATCATATAAGGTATTGCACACGGTTGCCAGTGGTACATCCCCACATGCGAAAGATGTTCCCTGCTTCAGCACACCGTGGCTCGTCTTTTGCATGCGGGAAAATGCCCTGATGCGAAAGATGATAATGTGAGACGTGCGTTATATATGTGCGTCTCCGAGTTTTATTTTAATCCCTTGTGGGCTCTATGGCAAAAAAAAATTGCGCTCTCTCGACCGAAGGATGCTAAAATGAGAGACGGGTGTTATACATGCACGTCTCTGAGTTTTGCTATTTTTATCCATCGCGCACTCTCTCCAAACATTAGGCGAAAATTTCTAGCTCTCACGCGCTCTCTCGACCTAGAAACTGCAGCTCCTGAGCACGCCGTCGCTGTCCCGTCATCATCAATGTCGCGCTGTGCCGTCGACCCCGACCCCAACCTTCGCGTCATCAGAGAGTTGAGCACGCTGGAGCACGCCAGCTCGTCCCTTGTCCTCAGAGCACACTGTTGCGTCCCTCTTTCTCAACTTGCTCTTCGTCATTATCGTGCTGCCGTCGTCGACCCCTACCCCACCGTCAACCCTGACCTTCGTCATGAGAGAGTTGAGCAAGCTGGAGCACGCCGCCTCGTCCCCTGTCCTCGGAGCACGCCGCCGCCTTGACCCCAACCTCGGCAATCGGTATGAGCACGCCGTCACCTTCACATAAGTGGAAATGTTCTCCCTGTCCCCGAAGCACGCCGGCCTGCTGTCATCAGAGAGTTAAGGAACCGCCACTTCGGCGCCTCCACCAGCTCATCCTGGAGCATGCCGCCGCTTCGTCCCCTGTCCCCAGAGCACACCACCCGTGACACTCGGTTCCGAAAATGAACCAAGTGAACGCATATGTGTGCCCAAGACGTTCAACACACATACATGAGTGCAATCACAAAAGGATATACAGAAAATTACCACAAAACAAGATTAATTAACCACTTTTATTACATAGTTCAAAATATCCTTGAATACAAGCTCTAATGAATATTAATGACAAGTTTAAACTAATGTAGCAGAAATCATCTAATAAAGCGACAAAGCAGCTAAGCAATAGGGTAGCGCAGCTCCAATCAACCCCACAGGTAAAGCTGACGGCGGACACGGCCTAGAACTCCGCATTATCATCGTTCTACTCCCAATCCTGACCTGCAACTGTTGTTGGGGGAATTGCAAGGGTGAGTACATGTCATACTCAGCAAGTGCGGAAAGTATGACATGTAGCTGATTCAAATGACGACAATAATAAAGGCTAAGTGCTGAAAAGTACAATAAAACATTTGAAAAGCAATATATTATATGTATGTGAAGTAGACCCATCATAAACCATATAGTTATCAAAATACCAGTCCATATTTCATATCCATCACCATTATACCAGATTTTACCATTACCAATAACCATATTCAATACCATAATTCAATCCATAACCAGCCATAACCATATTATCACCCATAACCAGTACCAAATCATAACCAATTCCCAAGTTTTCTCCTAATCATGTGAGGGTCCAGGTTGCTCATGACTGGGAGCACGACTATCATGATAGTTTTAAGACACTCTGCAGAGGTTGTACCACTTTACCCACGTGTTTGTGATTTCATCACCTTTCGATGACTATAGAATCTCAATTATGCCGTCTCACACTTCCTTAGGTGTGTAGCCAAGAGATCACAAAATAGCCTTACAAAGGGACTACTAGCATGTACGAACCCACTGAGATTTCACCGGTGACGATGTCTCCAACTGAGCACATCTTCAACCAAGGCCCCCTCTTGTGCCATTCGGATCCTAGGGAGTCCCGCCAACCATATACAAACCCAATCCGACTCCCCTTCCCCAGTGCCCCAAATGACCCGCACAATACTAGCAATATACTAATTAATCAGCTATGTCGCACCCATACTTGGCCTCGTGGTGCCTCTGTAAGTCCTAGATAGTCGCTCCATGAACCGGTCCTTAGATCTAAAGCAAGCCAAACAACCATAACATCCAAACCATCCACATACCATGCTTGCTTAGATCACCCATTATCATGTCATATTAATCAGTTCATATTAACCATAATCTCATTAATGCATAATTAGATGGTATAGTTGTTCTCCCATCCCAATTAATTAAGCGAAGAAAAAAGGTAAAAAGCCTTTCCCGACTCTCTACCATATATTCCTAGTGACAAGGGTGGTTAAACGAATCTAATAAACTTCCTATCATAGGATCCCCATCGAATTGACACAAGCATGCAGTTTTGCAACAAGACATTTATTATCGAAACAGGATCAATATGTTCAAGGACACTTGTCTTGCTCTTGAGCTTGGTTAGGATCAAATACTTCAAACTCTTGGTGCTGGAGATCCTCCGCAACACTCTCTAGCGCAAATCCATCTAAACCGCGCGACGAACATACAAGACAAGAAACACAATCAATAAGTGCACATATATTACTCAATATGTCATGACATGCATAATTAATGCAATTGTGAAGTAAAACTTGTTAATAAGTTGTTTTTAGTGTTTACTAATCAATTACAATGGTTATTAACAAGTCTACATAGGTTTGGGGTTGATTTGAATCAATTTATAATTAATTTAGTAGGAAACAGATTGCAAAATCGGACTAGTTCGCTTGGGACCGCACTAGTCCGCCCTTCGCTGGAACAGTGAACTAGGGTTTTCTAGATCAACGTGAATTTGGAGGGACGGGGTTGAATTCACGTGAGGAAGAGGAAATAGAAGGTATACCAGATGTTTAGAACTCCAATTAATCAAGTGTTTTGGAGGCAACACTTGGATCTTGACGATCTAGGGTTGATGAAGAACTTGAAGGTGAATCGTTGGTGAAGAACGAAAATTTGGTGGAGATCTTGATTCTCTTTCATTTCCTCCTCTTCTTCTTCTTGCTCGGGATCTCCTTCTCCCTCCTTGATGGTGGCTCTCCACGAACTAGGGTTTGGGTGGACTTTCAATTGAGGCAAAAGGATGCAAGGTGGAGGGGTGGGGTTGTCTATATAGAGGTGGAGGCTAGGGTTTCAATGAATTTCGAGTTTGGGGTGGGTGGAGGCCGGTGTGGGGTCCCAAATGGGCTCTAAAAAGAGTTAGACACGATGTCCTTAGACCCACTTAAGGTAAAACCCAAAAACAAATCGTAGAACAAAAGATCAACTCAGAATCACAATTTACCGGACAAGTCCGAAAAAGGACGGACTAGTCCGAAGATTGACAGAGGCGAAAACGGACAAGTCCAGACTATATAGGACAAGTCCGAACTTAGTCAGAGGAAAATCAGACAAGTCTGGCCAAAACCGAACAAGTCCAATTTTAGTCAGAGGGAAAACGGACAAGTCCAGGGAGTTAGCGAAAATTTCAAGGATTCGGTACACCAGACTAGTCCGCAAAGGACCGGACAAGTATGAAAGTGTTCAGAGAGAAAAACAGACTAGTCCGCAACAAAATGGACAAGTTCGATGAAGGTCAGAGAGAAATCGGACTAGTCCGCACCAAAATCGGATTAGTCCGCACTCCCTAGAATCCTTAAGTGTGGTTTTGCTTCTAATTCATTTTAAACTTATTTCTTTTTATGTGGGTTAATGTTAGACATGTATTAGAATGTATGCAATGAATGATGGATGAAAATGAGGGTGTTACAAACCTACCCCCCTTAAAGTGAATCTCGCCCTCGAGATTCGATGTGGAAGAGAAGAGATAGGGAAATTCCTTCTTGAGATCATCCTTCAACTCCCATGTTGCTTCCGATTCCATGTGATGTTTCCATTGAACTTTGCACCATCGAATAACCTTGTTCCTTATGACTCTCTCCTTGGTTTCCAAGATCTTGACCAGTTGCTCGGCATAAGTCAAATCCGCCTCTAATTCCAATTCTTCCATTGGAACTTGTTCTTCTGACACCCTTAAACACTTTTTGAGCTGGAAAACATGAAAAACATCATGAACATCCGATAAGTGAGCTGGCATCTCCAACTTATATGCTACTTCTCCTCTTTTGTCCAAAATCTCGAATGGCCCAACGTATCGAGGTGCTAGCTTACCGCTTGTGTTAAACCTCTTATAACCTCTCATTGGTGACACTTTGAGATAGACAAAATCTCCCACTTCAAAAGGCTAGTTTCCTTCTCCTATTATCCGCATAGCCTTTTTGCCTTGATTGAGTAGCCCTCAAGTTTTCATGAGTAATCTGGACTTGTTTCTCAGCTTCTTGCAGCATGTCAGGTCCAAACACTTGATTCTCTCCTATCTCATTCCAGAACAATGGTGCCCTACACTTCCTTCCGTACAATGCTTCAAAAGGTGGCATCTTCAAACTTGTTTGATAACTATTGTTATATGAGAATTCCGCATATGGCAAGCTCCTGTCCCAACTTCTTCCATGCTTCAAAGCACCAGCTCTTAACATATCCTCTAGAATCTGATTGGTTCTCTCAGTTTGTCCATCCATTTGAGAGTGATATGCTGAGCTAAAATTCAACTTTGTTTCCAATGCTTCATGCAATTTTTGCCAGAACCTGGAGGTAAATTGAGAACCTCTATCCGACAATATCTTCTTTGGAACCCCATGCAAACATACAATTCTTCCCATATACAGTTCTGCCAATTTCTCCCTATTAAAGGTGGTCTTGACGGGAATAAAGTGAGCTGACTTAGTTAACCGATCCACAATTACCCATATAGAGTCATATCCAGACTGAGTTCGCGGTAAACCAACTATGAAGTCCATTCCAATTTCTTCCCACTTCCATTCTGGAATCTTCAATGGTTGCAATAATCCAGCTGGTCTCTGATGTTCCACCTTCACTCGTTGGCACACATCACACAACGCTACGTATTCAACTATGTCTTTTTTCATGCTAGCCCACCAATAACACGTCTTCAAGTCCTTGTACATCATCGTACAACCGGGATGAATTGAGTATGGTGAGTCATGTGCCTCTTTTAATATTATCTCCCGAATATGCTTCACATTAGGCACGACAATCCTTTTTCCAAGCCATAAGGTACCATGTTCATCCTCATCAAACCTGAATTCCCTTCGATCCTGGGTCCTTTCTTTGATTTCCTGGATTTCCTCATCTTTTGTTTGTGCTTCTTGAATTTCTTGCTCCAAGGTCGGATTTAACTCCATTATCCCTATCTCATTTACAAATCCGAGATTCAACTGTTCAAACTCCTTACATAACTCAGATGGCAGCTCTCGAACCGTGAGTTGGTGACTTACTCCTTTCCGGCTCAAAGCATCGGCCACGACATTAGCCTTCCCTGGATGATAGTTTATTCCCACATCATAATCCTTGATGAGCTCCAACCATCTTCGCTGCCTCAAATTCAGGTCCGTTTGTGTGAATATGTACTTGAGACTCTTATGATCTGTGTAAATCTCACACATATGACCAAGAATATAATGTCTTCAAATCATCAAGGCATGTACCACGGCTGCAAGTTCAAGATCATGCATCGGATAATTTTGATCATGTTTCTTCAATTGCCTCGATGCATATGCAACCACTTGACCTTCTTGCATGAGCACACATCCAAGTCCGTGTCTCGATGCGTCACAATATATATCAAAACTCTTGCTCACGCCCGACAATATTAGAATTGAGGTTGTTGTTAACCTTTTCTTTAACTCCTCAAAACTTTCTTGACAAGCTTGAGCCCATTGGAAAGCTTCCCCCTTCATTAGCAATTGCGTCATGGGCTTGGCTATCTTGGAAAAGTCCTTGATGAATTGACGGTAATATCCAGCCATTCCAAGAAAACTCCGGATCTCCTTTACATTCTGTGGGGGTTCCCATTTCAACACGTCCCTCACTTTTCTGGGGTCGACCGATACTCCTCCTCCTGAGATGATATGACTCAAAAATGACACCTCTTTCAACCAAAACTGGCACTTGCTGAACTTGGCATACAATTGATGCTCCCTCAATTTCTACAATGTAAGCCTCAAGTCTTCCTCATGCTCTCTTTCATCCTTCGAGTAGATCATGATGTCATTAATGAACACCACAACGAACTTATCCAAGTACTCCATTAGACCTTATTCATGAGGTACATAAAGTATGCAGGTGCATTGGTCCATCGAAAGAACATAACTGTATACTCATAGGATCCATACCATGCCCGAAAAGCTGTCTTGGGTATGTACGATGGCCTAATTTTCATTTGGAAGTATCTCGAACTGAAATCAATCTTGGAGAAGACACAAGCACCCTTTATCTGATCAAAAAAATCCTTTATGCGGGGCAAAGTATACTTGTTCTTGATGGTCACCTCATTGAGACCTCGGTAATCCACACACATCCTTTGTGATCCATCCATCTTGTCCACAAAAACAACGGGCGCTCCCCAAGGTGAAGAGCTTGGGCGAATAAAACCCTTCTCTAGTTGCTCTTGAATTTGTTTCTTGAGCTCCGTTAACTCCTTAGGAGGCATCCTGTATGGCCTCTTAGCAATAGATGCAGTTCTAGGTATTCAATCAATATCAAACTTAATGTCGCAATCAGGTGGTATACCTGGCAACTCATTCGGAAACACGTCCAAAAATTCGCATACCACTGGAATCTCCTCAATTGCGGCACTGACCATGTGATTCAACTCCAATTGCTTCAGTGCATGTTGAGATGCTTCAAATTCTATGATGATCCCTTCCTCGTTGGCCAACTTCACCGTCTTTGTGGCACATTTGATGACTCCATGTGCTTCCTCAACCAGTCCATACCAAGTATAATGTCCAATTCTTGAGAACCCAAAACAATGAGGTTGGCAAAGAAGTCTACCCTCTTATTCTAAGGCTTACTTTTGGACATACTATATTTTTCCTCATCTATCCTCCAAGAGACTTAACCAATAGAGTATACTGAGATAGGAAAACTATATTTGGCAACATATTTCGATGCAATGAATGAATGTGATGCTCCAGAATCAAATAACATAGTCCTCGGGTTGGAGTTTGCAAGAAATATACCAATGACCACGTCTTCCACTTGTTGAGCATCCTCCGTAGAGACATGGTTCACGTTGCCACAAGCAAAATTCTGCTCTCCACGATTCCCTTGCGGCTGTCCTCCATTGGGTATTGGGTTTTGTCTTGGCGCATTGCTTCCATGGCCAAGGCCTGACTTAGGACATTGATGTGCAAAGTGTCCCGCTTCTCCACATGTATAGCACTTCCTAATTGCGCCAGAATTTGGACGGACTTGATTTCGCGCATTGGCTCCAGGAAAGTTGGCACGAGGTGCAAAAGGCATTGGAGGCCTAGGTGCTTGCATGACAGGGCGTTGCTGAACAAATTGAGCTGGGTGTGGTGCATAACCAGGGCGTTGTACATGAGCAAAAGAGCTGTAATAAGGCGCATTGGGTGGTGCAAATCGAGGGCGCACATTACTTCCTTGTTGTTGTCCTTGGTATGGCGCCTTCCTCTTGTTATCTAGCTCCATCTCACAGACCTTGTTCTCAACCACTATTGCTTTGTCAACTAGCTTCTGGAAGTTGGCATAATCACAATTCAGCAATTGTACTTGGAGCTCATTGTTCAAGCCCCTCATGAACAAGTATTGTTTTCTGCTGTCCCGACTCACATCTTCAGGCGCATATATTGAGAGTTGAGTGAATTTGTTAAGATGTTCACCCACACTCAATCTTCCTTGCCTCAGGTTCTCAAATTCTTGCCTCCTCAAAATCATAACACCCTCGGGCACATAATGAGAACGGAAGCTCTCCTTGAACTTAGCCAAACTAATTCTCTCTTGGTTCTCATGAGCATTGCATAGCGAATCCCACCAATCGATAGCTGCTCCAACAAGTTGATGAGATGTGAATAACACCTTCTCCCGGTCAATGCATTGGACAATAGCTAGCTCATTCTCCACAGACTTGAGCCAATATGGCCTAATCCTCATGAACTCTCCCAACTAGGCGGGGGTGGCGGTGGAGGCATGTGGGGCTGATTGTTGTTGTTGCCAGCCTGCAGCTATCCCATAGTCTGTATCATGGCATGCATGAGCTGGTTTTGCATAGCCAATAGTTGCTCAATATTGATAGCTCCCCAAGCAGGTCCTTGTCTATTGTTGTTCTGAGGTGCTCCATTGTTCTCCTCCTCATTATTGCCATCTCTCTGATTGCGAGTCCCCACCATATGAAGAAAAGCAAGAGATAAGAATTTAGAAAATGTCCCCAACTATATGCATCAAGGGATATTGAAAGTGCATCTAGGCATCCCTTGTGGGTTTTGGATGATTTATGACAAGCAAATGAGATCCTAACCTCTTTGTTGCGATGAGCACATGTTTTAATAGCAAAATAAGCAAAGTGCCAAAAAGTAGGGAGAATTAGGAGTAAGGTGGAAATGAGCTCAAGGAAGAAGAATAGTAGATCATTGTGTATGGAGCGTGTTAAGGAAACACACCCCAAGAGCTCAACCACAATTAAACACACACATTGCACAAAGTTATACAGGACCGGACTAGTCCGACTGACACCGGACTAGTCCGATATCTTCTCTGCACAAAATTGGACAAGTCCAATATCCATCGGACTAGTCCGATATCTCTATGACTAGAATCGGACTATTCCTCCCCAGTGCGGACTAGTCCTCAAAACACTTCACAAGTCACACAAAATCGGACAAGTCCGATCATCACCGGACTAGTCTGATATTCATTTCGGTCTAAATCGGACAAGTCCGATATTAGCACGAACTAGTCCGAAATACTTTCTGACCTAAATTGGACAAGTCCTCCAAGTGCGGACTTGTCCCCATAACCACTTAGGGTTTCACTGCACGGAAAAGTCCGATGTCCATCGGACTAGTCCGAAGATTTCTAGAAGCAAAATCGGACAAGTCTGCTCCTAGCCGGACTAGTCCGATATTTCAGGACACTTAGGGTTTGCTACACACAGCACACCGGACTAGTCCGGTGTCCACCACGAACTAGTCCGATCTTTCTAAATCCTAACGATCACTTTTAGAAACCCCATATAAATAGAGGTGCACGTCCCAACTTGAATGTCTCTCGAACCCTAGCGCCGTCACACCTCCCAAGAGCCTCAAAAACACATCTCTACACAAAATTAAGTGCAACAAAGATCAATCCTTTGAGGATACACTCTAGATCATTGGAGAGACACGTTCAACACTCATTGAGCTCTTGGTTTGATTCTCTAACACACTCCTGTGATTTCATTGTAATCTTTTGAGTGTGTTCTTGGTGGTATTTTGTGTTGTAATCTAAGGGAGCCCTCAACGTGTGAGAAGGCCCCTTTGAATTGGGTTATTCACCCCTTTGTGATAAGTGGAAGAGGATTGGTGATATGCCCACGCCGACCACACCATCAAGTATACCGATTACATCAAGCAAGATGGAATAATGGTCAAGTCAAGCTGCACCAGCTCATGTTTTCGATGAACCAATTACTCGTAGCCGAGCTAAACAGCTACAACAAGAGGTGCACACGCTACTTTGTGAAATTCCATTTATTAATGAGAATTATATACTTCCTAAATCGTACATGTTTCTATTACTCAGGTTCACCAAGGAGGATGACAAGGACACGCCAAGACTGAACCAGAGAGGAGAACTACGTCGAACCAGTTCGGCCTGGCAGAACTGTCATGAAGAAACAGTCATATCTCTTGATTCATAGAAGCTGTGAAGGTCCATGAGTACTTATTGGAAAGGTGTTGAAGTCAACTTTCTAATGCCACTAAGTTCCGAGTTCTTTAGAGGTCCCAGCTTGGCAGCCAAGTGCTTTTGGTGTAGACTGTTCAGAAGATGAACAATCAGTCTGATATCCAAGTTTCCGTGAGAAACTGTATCACTCTACAATATTTCGTGAAGCATTTTACACATTGTGTGAAAGGTTATCAAATTATCTTTCCAATGCATCTGGTCCCATGTCTTTTGGATGTCCCTAGGTGGAGTTATGATTAAAACACTGAAGACCACTCAGAAGGCCAGATGACATGCGGGAAATTAATGACCACTGCATGAATGATCAAGCCAGTTGGTCTTCCACCTTCCCACGTGGATTTTTCAGTTCACATCTATTTTTAGACTAGTTTTTGGTATAAATATCCCTCTTTTGTAAGCCAAGGGCAACTCTTTGATGAATTAAGATTATTCCAGTGAAATTTGCAGCCGAGCTGCTTGAGTGTCTTACTCAACCCTTGTTCTTCCTTGTTCTTCTTGAACTTGTGGAGATATCTCTCTGAGATCCGCTAATTCGTGCTCTGCGGGTTCCATTACGGCTGCCCCTTCTTGTGTGGATTAGCTCCGGTTGTGGTTCTGCGGTCATTCGGAGATCGAGTCGAAGTTTTCGCGGTTTCGGTGTCTCTCTCCCCGTCGCTTGGTCGCATCCAACCTTGGTCAGGTATAAAGCTAGTTATCCGCGCTGTTTCTACAGCAAGTTATCTTGTTCTTGAACCTCCTGTCGTGAAGATCGGGCCACCCTTCGCCGAAACAAATTCGGTGCATATCATGTAGTAATCAGAGCTATCGTTGTCACGGTAGGTTCATTTTTTTTATCACCCACCCTCCGACCCTTTTTCAATCTGTTACAGTTCTCACCATCCACATATTCATCCCTGTGTTTATCTTTTACATATATTTGTTTGTCCTATAGTCCAAAGCCTAAAAAAAATACCTATAGCCCTTTTGACGGTACTGTTATCTTGTGTTTGTGTTCTTCCAGTTGCTCGTCACCATCGTTTACCTATATCTTTTGTAATCAGCACCCCTGTTAGTGTTATAAAAAAAAGAAGAAAGAAAGAATACAGTAAAAAAAGAGCACAAGGAAAAGATTCTGAAGATTTTGTGTTACAGTTGGTTGTTGAAATTTTCAGTTTTCATATCCAAGTTGGTGGTAATCTTGATAGCAGCAAAAAAAATTCTTTTGAGCACATTTTTTTCACTTGATTGACAGTACCGTAGCCCTCCTTGTTCAGCCACCTATAGCTCCACCGAAAACCTGAACCGGGATTTTCGATTTGTACTCCTTACGGCCTCTTTACCACCTCCGTTGAAGCTGTCACACCAGCACCATCACAGTTCTTGAGATCAGGCAAGAACTTGGGTAAGTAAGAGGTGAGATCGAGTGTGTCCACATATATATTTATTTATTTTTCTTGCTGCTCCTAACATGGCAGACTCAGGTTCAAGTGTTCATGGTGGACACCATGGTGACAGGGAACCCCCTGTCCCACGGGATGAGATGCGTCGCATGGCTGATTCACTCATGGAGGCCATGGGCAGGCTCCTCGATGAGCGTCTTCCCGCGGCTGGAGGACGTCGAGCACGTCGTGATCAAGAGGACCGTCATCGAGAGGAGCTCGGTGATGAGAATTCTGGTTTTGGCCATGGATTCAATCACTTCAGAGATGGCCCTAACGGATCTGGTGGTGGTCGCCATGCTGATTTTAATAATTACCATGGTGGGCATCGTGCACATAGGCGCAATGCTGATGGTCGCCACGTGCATTTTGAAGACGAAGAGTTTGAAGATCAAGATCATGAAGAAGGATCTCATGATGATGAAAATCCTTTCGTTCAAGAAGGCAGGTTTGATCGGCGTCATCATCGCCGACCTGCTGATTTTGAAGAAAGGGAATACCATCATGGTCGACGTCCTCATGACAACCCAGATAACATCGCTCGTGTCAAATTGAGTATTCCAAAGTTTACTGGAAAGGAGAATCCTGATGAATTTCTTGAATGGGCTGAGCAGTGTGATCAAATATTCCGAGTACATAATCTTTCGGCTCAGCGCCGTGTGAATTTTGCTTCGGTGGAATTCTCTGGATACACTCTCACTTGGTGGAACCAAGTGCAGGAGAATCAACGTGATTTGGGATATGGATATATCAATACATGGGAGGAGATGAAGCAAGTGATGAGAAGGCGATTTGTGCCATCTAGCTATCAGCGTGATCTCAGGAACCGGTTGCAAATGTTAAAGCAAGGGAAGAGATCAGTTGATGAGTATTTCAAGGAGATGGAGCTGCTGTTGGTGCGGGCGGGAATAAGAGAAGATGCAGATTCAACAATGGCAAGATTTCTAGGAGGTCTTAATGAAGAAATTTCTAGTTTTGTGGAGATGTTTCCATATCGTACATTGCAGGATCTTGTTGATCAAGCTATGCGAACAGAGAAAAAGATTCAGCAAGAGTCACGTGGAAAATCTTATGGAAGTTATTCTATTGCTGCCCCATGGCGCAAACAGCAGTCAAGTACTTCCTATGGTGGTGGACGATCTCAAGGGGCTGCAGCCAAGTCTTCTCAATCATTTGTTCCATCGAAGATGGCAGCCTCCACCGCGTCATCACCAACAACTCAGCAGCGACCCGCTGCAAGTTCAGCAGCCCACAGCAATGCCTCGGGAGCTACATCTTCTTCTCGAAGCAGAGAAATTGTATGCCATAAATGCCACGGCCGTGGGCACATTGCTGCCCAATGCCCAAGCAAGAGGACCATGTTGTTGAATGAGAAAGGTGAATGGGAATCTGAGAGTGATCCAGAGGATGCTGGACAGATATGTGATGAAGAAATTGAGGAGGAAGGGAATGAGATCCAGCCTGAAGAAGGAGAACATAATTGCTTTATTTCTCTACGAGTTCTTAGTGTAACAGCAGAAAAGGAAGACAACGGGCAGCGACATAATTTGTTCCATACCCGTGGAATAATCAAAGATAAGGTGTGTCGCATCATCGTTGATAATGGTAGCTGCAACAATATTGCTAGCCAAGAATTGGTGGAAAGATTGTGACTGAAACCACGGCGTCATCCTAGTCCATACAAGATGCAGTGGCTTAATGATTGTGGTGCGCTACGTGTCAATCATACTGTGACTGTACCATTCTCTGTTGGTAAATACAATGATCATGTGGAGTGCGACGTGGTGCCTATGCAAGCCTGCCAGCTTCTGCTCGGTCGACCATGGCTATATGATCGTGATGTCCAGATTTTTGGAAGGACCAACAAGCTGTCTTTTGTGTACAAAGGAGAGCGAATTTCCTTGCTTCCTTTGACACCGGAAGAAATTTTGAAGGATGATATCAGGAAGAAACAGTGCGAGAGCGAGCACCACTTGCGAGTGAGCCACAAAAATAGTAAGGAAGAGTGTCCACAGCCAAATCAAACCCCACAGCTGCAAGGAACCCAGAAACCGAGAAAAGAGGGTTTAGTAATGATGGCTAGGAAGGGGGATATCAAAGCATTGAGTGAACCCAATGCCATGTTCTTTGTACTTATGTACAAGGACGCTTTTCTTTCTACTAATGCCTTACCCTCTACCCTGCCGAGTACTCTTTAGAATGTCTTGCAGGAATATGAAGATGTCTTTCCGGACGAAGTACCACCAGGACTGCCACCTAAGAGAGGGATCGAGCATCAAATTGACTTGGTTCCTGGTGCGTTACTTCCGAACAGGGCTGCATACCGCACCAACCCAGAGGAGACAAAAGAAATTCAGTGACAAGTGGAGGAATTGATGAAAAAAGGGTATGTACAGGAAAGTCTTTACCCTTGTGTTGTCCCTGTTCTTTTAGTGCCTAAGAAAGATGGGTCTTGGAGACTATGTGTGGATTGCCGTGCAATTAACAACATCACAGTAAGATATAGGCATCCCATTCCCCGCTTAGATGATATGCTTGATAAACTTAGTGGTGCTAATTTTTTCACTAAAATTGATTTAAGAAGTGGCTATCATCAGATTTGGATGAAAGAAGGAGATGAGTGGAAAACAACCTTTAAAACAAAATTTGGATTGTATGAATGGTTAGTGATGCCCTTCGGTTTAACCAATGCACCTAGTACATTTATGCGATTAATGAATCATGTGCTTAGAACTTTCATTGGTAAATTTGTTGTGGTTTATTTTGATGACATCCTAATCTACAGCAAGACTCTTGAAGAACATGTTGCACATATCCAGAGCGTACTTGTTGTCCTGCGTAAACAAAAATTATACGCTAACCTTGAGAAGTGCACCTTCTGCACCGACAAGGTAGTTTTCCTTGGTTTTGTTGTTTCAGGACAAGGCGTGGAGGTGGATGTTGAGAAAGTCAAGGCTATACACGAATGGAGGCCCCCCAGAACGTGAGCCAAGTGAGAAGCTTCCTTGGACTTGTTGGTTTCTACCGGCGCTTCGTGAAAGATTTCAGCACGATAGCTGCTCCAATCAATGAGCTGACCAAGAAAGACGTACCTTTCAAATGGGGAGAAGCACAACAAAAGGCTTTTGAAGAATTAAAGAGGAAGCTCACAACATCCCCAGTCCTTGCACTTCCTGATTTCAACAAGACATTTGAAATTGAATGTGATGCAAGTGGAGTTGGGATTGGAGGCGTGCTGATGCAAGAAAAGAGACCAATTGCATTCTTCAGTGAAAAGCTAAGTGGTCCGACTTTGAATTATTCAGTTTATGATAAAGAATTATATGCTCTCGTTCGGAGTTTGGAAACTTGGCAACACTACCTTTATTCTAAAGAATTTATAATACATTCAGACCATGAATCATTGAAACATATTAAGGGACAACTAAAACTGAATAAACGACATGCTAAGTGGAGTGAATTTATTGAGTTCTTCCCTTATATTGTCAAATATAAGAAAGGTCAAGACAATATTGTAGCTGATGCTTTATATCGACGTCATGCTTTGCTCACACAACTTGATGCTAAAATTCTCGGATTGGAAAGTATAAAGGAATTATATGCCACTGATTCGTACTTTGCTGAACCATATGCCAAGTGCCGTATTGGAAAAGGATGGGAAAAGTATCATGTGCATGATGGATTTTTATTTCACACTAACAAACTTTGTATTCCAGATTGCTCTGTTCAACTTTTACTCGTGCAGAAAGCTCATGCAGGTGGACTTATGGGCCATTTTGGAGCCAAGAAGACGGAGCAAGTGCTGGCTGACCATTTCTTTTGGCCAAAAATGCGACGAGATGTAGAGAGACATGTTCTTCGCTGCGAAAACTGCCATAAAGCTAAGTCTCGTCTGAACCCTCATGGTTTATATACTCCCCTTCCTATTCCTAATGCACCTTGGGAGGATATTTCAATGGATTTTTTCTTGGGTTACCACGAACCAAAGGGGGAAGGGATTCAATTTTTATCTTGGTTGATCGTTTCAGCAAAATGACGCATTTTATTCCTTGCCACAAGAGCGACGATGCTTCCCGTATTGCTGAATTATTTTTCAGGGAAATCGTGCGACTACATGGAATGCCACGTACCATTGTGTCGGATCGTGACACCAAGTTCTTGAGCTACTTTTGGAAGACATTGTGGGGCAAACTTGGGACAAAACTGTTGTTCTCCACAACATGTCATCCGCAAACAGACGGCCAAACTGAAGTTGTGAATCGAACACTATCAATGTTGCTCCGAGCTGTCCTTAAGAAGAATCTGAAACTATGGGAAGAAAGCTTGCCACACATTGAGTTTGAATACAATAGGGCAGTACACTCAACCACTAAATTTTGTCCATTTGAAATTGTATATAGATTCACACCCACTGCTCCCATAGATCTTTTGTCTCTACCCATGCAGGAACGTGTGAACTTCGATGCAAGCAAGCGAGCTGAATTTGTCAAGAACATTCATGATAGGGCTCGGGCCAATATTGAAAAGATGACCAAGAAGTATGAGAAGCACGCTAACAAGGATCGCAAGAAGGTGTTGTTCGAACCAGGGGACTTGGTTTGCGTGCACCTTCGAAAGGATCATTTTCCAGAGCTGCGCAGGAACAAGTTGCAACCTCGGGCTGACGGACCATTCAAAGTTCTGCGCAAGATCAACGACAACGCTTATGAAATTGATCTGCCAAGTACTTATCGTGTAAGTACCAGTTTCAATGTGTCCGACCTCTCTCCAT
This sequence comes from Tuctoria greenei, assembly GCA_036927565.1. Classification (NCBI taxonomy): domain Eukaryota; kingdom Viridiplantae; phylum Streptophyta; class Magnoliopsida; order Poales; family Poaceae; genus Tuctoria; species Tuctoria greenei. The sequence goes on from JAYESD010000002.1 coordinate 46,324,055, forward strand.
TCTTTGGATTGGAAGAGTCGAGGACGACTCTTTTTCAAGGGGAGGAGGATGATATGCCCACGCCGACCACACCATCAAGTATACCGATTACATCAAGCAAGATGGAACAATCATCAAGTCAAGCTGCACTAGCTCATGTTTTCGATGGACCAATTACTCGTAGCCGAGCTAAACAGCTATAACAAGAGGTGCACGCGCTACTTTGTGAAATTCCATTTATTAATGAGAATTATATACTTCCTAAATCGTACATGTTTCTATTACTCAGGTTCACCAAGGAGGATGACAAGGACACGCCAAGACTGAACCAGAGAGGAGAACTACGTCGATCCAGTTCGGCCTGGCAGAACTGTCATGAAGAAACAGTCATATCTATTGATTTATAGAAGCTGTGAAGGTCCATGAGTACTTGTTGGAAAGGTGTTGAAGTCAACTTTCTAATGCCACTAAGTGCCAAGTTCTTTAGAGGTCCCAGCTTGGCAGCCGAGTGCTTTTGGTGCAGACTGTTCAGAAGATGAACAGTCAGTCTGATATCCAAGTTTCCGTGAGAAACTGTATCACTCTACAATATTTCGTGAAGCATGCTACACATTGTGTGAAAGGTTATCAAATTATCTTTCCAACGCATCTGGTCCCATGTCTTTTGGATGTACCTAGGTGGAGTTATGATTAAAACACTGAAGACCACTCAGAAGGCCAGAAGACATGCAGGAAATTGATGACCACTGCATGAATGATCAAGCCAGTTGGTCTTCCACCTTCCCACGTGGATTTTTCAGTTCACATCTATTTTTAGACTAGTTTTTGGTATAAATATCCATCTTTTGTAAGCCAAGGGCAACTCTTTGATGAATTAAGATTATTCCAGTGAAATTTGCAGCTGAGCTGCTTGAGTGTCTTACTCAACCCTTGTTCTTCCTTGTTCTTCTTGAACTTGTGGAGATATCTCTCTGAGATCCACTAATTCGTGCTCTGCGGGTTCCATTACGGCTGCCCCGTCTTGTGTGGATTAGCTCCGGTTGTGGTTCTGCGGTCGTTCGGAGATCGAGTCGAAGTCTTCGCGGTTTCGGTGTCTCTCTCCCCGTCGCTTGGTCGCATCCAACCTTGGTCAGGTATAAAGCTAGTTATCCGCGCTGTTTCTACAGCAAGTTATCTTGTTCTTGAACCTCCTGTTGTGAAGATCAGGCCACCCTTCGCCGAAACAAATTCGGTGCATATCAATTGTCCTTCGTGGCGATCCGACGAGGGTAGGGTTGGAGAAGACCCAGTCCTTTTGTGGACTCCTCAACGTGGATGTAGGTTGCCTCTGTGGGAGCTGAACCACTGGATAAATCCTTGTGTCTTACTTGGTGTTCATCGTTCCTATTCATCACAACAATCTAGGGTTTCAATTATTATTGCATTCTTTATGTTGAATCATTAAATATAAGATTGAATTGTGATAGACCCTAGTCCATAATATTGCAACACTTCATTTGACTATATATTTTCGCTGCATACATCGAATAATCAAATTAATCGATCAAACTTAATCAACCTAGTCGGTACACACCAGATTGGTCCGCATTTTACCGGACTAGTCCGATATCTCTGGTTTTGAACTGGTTGTTAAGTGTTGCAGGTTTTGACAAATTTCAAAAAGGCCTATTCACCCCCCTCTAGGCCACATTCAATTGGTATCATAGCAGGTTCTTCAAGAAAGAGTCTAATCGCTCGAAGAAGATTATGTCGGACATGAAGGACATCCACAAGAGCAACAACTAAGAAAACGTTGATGATGAAAAGAACCTCAAGGTGGAGAAGCTCCTCGAAGCCATTCAAGACTTCGAGGACGACGATGAGGAGATGCTAGAACTAAAGGCGCTCCTAAGAAAGAAAACACTTTCCAAGGGGGAAGTGAATATTGAAGAAAAGAAGAAGGGGAGTAGTCACACCGACTACTCCCGATATCCTTTTAACTATGATCGTCTAAATTCCAACAATAATCATTACTTGTCTATCCCACTTGGAAAAGCCCCACACTTCAATGGTAGTGATTACTCAATGTGGGGGAAAAATATGAAAATGCATCTAATTTCCCTCAATCCAAGTTTATGGCATATTGTGTGCACAGGGATAGATATCCCGGACGACGATGAAGAGCTCACACCAAGCCAAGAGCAGGCAATTCACCGAAATGCTCAAGCCACGGCCGTAATTACCTCTTCGCTCAGTCGGGACGAGTTTGCTAAGGAGATATGGGACACACTGCAAACTGCACATGAAGGTGACCGACATGTGCGTGAAGCGAAGATTGAAATGATCGAAGGCGAATTAGGAAGATTCACAATTGAAGAAGACGAGTCACCTCAAGATATGTACAACCGGTTAAAGACACTCGTCAACAAGGTTCGATCTTATGGAAGCAAGAAGTGGAATGACCACGAGGTGGTGAAGCCCATCCTTAGAGCTTTCATGCCTCACAACGTCACCCTATGCTCCATGATCAGAGAAAGCCCCGGATACAAAAGGATGACTCCGGATGAATTGCTTGGAAAGATCATCAACTTTGAGATGATGGAAAAACAAACAAATAATGTCAAGGAGATTGTCGACCTCACCTCGCAAAGAAGAAAGGGGTTTCTTTGAAGTCCACCTCAAGCCCTTATCTAAAGAAGCTAGAGAAGCACAACTAGAAGAAGACAGTGACGACGAGAGCAGTGAATTAGATGAAGAAGACATGATATTTTTCATGAAGAAATTCAAGAGAATAATGAAAAAGAGACAGGGTATAAAGTCAAGCGAAGGAAAGTACAAGGAAAGAACAAAGCCAAAGTTGAGGCAGGCATGCTATAATTGTGGTGAGTATAGCCACTTTATAGTTGATTGCCCATATGAAGAGAATAAGAAGAAGACCAAAGAAGCCAAGCCTCAACCCAAGAAATTCTTCAAGAAGAAGAAACAAGCCGAACAAGCCCACATTGGGAAAGAGTGGGACTCAAATGATGAGTCCTCATCATCCGAAGAAGAAGAGATGGCTAGCATAGCCATCGAGAAGACATCCAAGAAGTCTACTCTCTTCCCTACACTCAGTGCATGGAAGGGAGATGGCACTTGCCTTATGGCAAAGGAAGGTAAACGCAAGGTAACCATTAAACCCCCTTCTCTGCATTCCTATTCTAGTGATGATGAAATCAATAGTGATAATGAGGATATGCTTATTGGACTAGATAGGAAAACAGCCACAAAAATGAAATTTTTGCTTGATCAACTTGTTGAGAAGGAGAGGTTAATACATCGTCAAGAGGACATGATCATCTCCCAAAAGGAGGAATATGTCAAACTTGACAAGCTTCTAGAACTTGAAAAGGAACGAAGAAAATCACTCGAGCTTGAGTTAGCTTCAAGCAAGGAAACTTGCTTGGAGTTAACCGACTCAAATGCTACAATCAAGGACCAACTTGCTGACCTGATCAAGGTTAACAAGATCCTTGAAGTGCAAGTTGAGTCACTCAAGCAAGGTGAAACTTCATCCTCTTCAAGTTCACCTTCTCAACTCACTAAAACTGAGGTTGCTTCTACTTGTACATGCAATAAAATTGACATTAGTTTGAAAGACAAGCCAACCTCTACAAAGGATAAGCATCCTACCCAAAGTGGCATATTTGACAAGGAGAAGATCAAATATGCACATAGTGCATACTTGGTCCAAAGACCTCCAAATGTCAAATATGGCATTGGTTATTCTTATGGTGAAAAGCAACATGCTAAAAGCCATAAGAATAACAAGGAGAGGATTGCCTTTGTAAAGGGAAGACCCTCTCAAACTGAAAGTTCGGACTAGTCCGGTCGGGGTCCGAACAAGTCCGGTCCTCCGAACAAGTCCTACCTCCCAGACTAGTCATGTATATAAACAACAACAGTTATTGTTTAGAACCTTCGATGTCTCGTATGTCTTAATGAGAAATAATTATGGAAAGGTTTATGCTCATTATGTTGGGCCACGCCATGGGAACACCAAGTCTCATGTGTGGGTGCCCAAATGTCTTGTAACTAACCTCCAAGGACCCCAACAAGTTTGGGTACCTAAAACCAAAGCATAATCTGTTTTTGCAGGCCTATTCCTCCGGTGGATCTAAATAGGTGCTAGACAGTGGCTGCACCAACCATATGACCGAAGAAAGAAGAATGTTCGTTGAATATGAGGAAAATGAGGATCCAAACGAGGGCATCTACTTTGGAGATAATAGTCAAGGAAAGGTGCTCGGTACCGGTAAAATTGCAATATCTTCTAAACACACACTTTCTCATGTTTTACATGTTGAATCCTTAGATTATAACATGTTGTCCATATCTCAATCATGTGACAAAGGTTATAATTGCTTGTTCACTAGCAAGGGTGTGACTGTCTCTAGGAGGAGTGATGGTTCCATTGCATTCAAGGGTATGTTGAAGGGAAAGCTTTACCTTGTTGACTTCAACAAGAATAAAGACGAACTTGATACATGCTTGATTTCAAAGACCAACATGGGTTGGCTGTGGCATAGATGGCTAGCGCATGTTGGTATGATGAACCTTCAAAAACTCCTCAAGGGCAACCACATCCGAGGTTTAAAGGATGTTGTGTTTGAGAAAGACAGGCCTTGTAGCGCGTGCCAAGCCGGGAAGCAAGTTGGAGCACCTCACCTCGCCAAGAACATCATGACTACAACAAGACCGCTGGAGCTACTTCACATGGACTTATTTGGTCCAATTGCTTACATAAGCATCGGCGGTAACAAATATGGTTTAGTAGTTGTTGATGACTTTTCTCGCTTCACTTGGGTTTTCTTTTTGCATGATAAATCAGAAACACAAGGAATACTCAAGAAGTTCTTCAAACGAGCTCAAAACGAATTCTCATTGACAATCAAGAACATTCGAAGCGACAACGACACGGAGTTCAAGAACACACAAGTGGAGGAGTACCTTGATGAAGAAGGCATAAAGCACGAGTTTTCAGCTCTGTACTCCCCACAACAAAACGGAGTTGCCGAAAGAAAGAACCGAACCCTCATAGAGATGGCAAGAACAATGCTCGATGAGTACAAGACCTCGGATCGATTTTGGGCGGAAGCGATTAACACCGCTTGCCACACCGTAAATCGACTTTATCTTCATCGACTACTCAAGAAGATATCCTATGAGCTACTCACCGGTAACAAGCCCAATATTTCATATTTTCGAGTTTTCGGTTCTCCATGCTACATTTTAAACAAGAAGCCTAGGACTTCAAAGTTCGCTTCAAAGTCCGATGAAGGTTTCTTGCTTGGTTATGATTCGAACACTTATGCCTATCGTGTTTTCAACAAGACCTCCAGACTTGTTGAAGTAGCATGTGACGTAGTGTTCAATGAGACTAACGGCTCCCAAAAGGAGCAAGTTGATCCATGTGTACTAGGTAAAGAAGAATCTCTTTGTCAAGCATTGAAAAGAATGGCCTTAGGTGAAGTTCGACCACAAGAGTCACCTCTACACGTGTATGAGGAAGATGAACCACAAGAGGAGGTCAATGATCAAGGGGGAGCTTCCACACAAGATCAACCACAAGAATACAAAGATGATCAACGAATCAACGAGAACAACCATTTAGGGGGAGAAGAAAATGATCATGAAGATACAACGCCTCAAGTGCCACACCCAAGAGTACACCAATGCGTCCAAAGGGATCACCCAATCGACAATATCATTGTTGACATCCAAAAGGGAGTAACCACTAGATCTCGCATAGCTACCTTTTGTGAGCACTATTCGTTTGTATCTTTGGAACCACGCAGGGTTGAGGATGCATTGAATGATCCGGACTGGGTGGTGGCAATGCAAGAAGAATTGAACAACTTCAAGCGTAACGAGGTGTGGGAACTTGTGGCAAGACCCAATGCGAGCATCGTCAGCACCAAGTGGGTCTTCCGGAACAAACAAGATGAACACGGGGTGGTGACAAGGAACAAGGCACGACTTGTGGCCAAAGGGTATTCACAAGTCGAAGGTTTGGATTTTGATGAGACCTTTGCTCTCGTAGCTAGACTTGAATCTATTAGAATATTACTTGCATATGCTACTCACCATGATTTCAAGCTGTATCAAATGGATGTGAAAAGCGCCTTCCTCAACAGACCAATCAAGGAGGAGGTGTATGTGGAGCAACCCCAGGTTTTGAAGACGAAGAGTTCCTCGACCACGTATTTAAATTGTGCAAGGCTCTCTACGGCCTCAAACAAGCTCCTAGAGCTTGGTATGAGTGTCTTAGAGATTTCTTAATTGAAAATAGCTTTAAGATTGGCAAATTAGATTATACACTATTTACAAAGAATTTTGACAATGATCTTTTTATTTGTCAAATTTATGTTGATGATATAATCTTTGGGTCAACTAATCAATCTTTTTGTGAGGAATTTAGTAAAATCATGACATATAGGTTTGAAATGTCAATGATGGGAGAACTAAAGTACTTCTTGGGATTCCAAGTGCGGCAAAAAAAGGAAGGGACGTTCATAAGCCAAACCAAGTACACGCAAGACATACTCAAGATGTTTGGTATGGACAATGCGAAGCCTATAAAGACTCCCATGGCAACAAACGGCCACTTGGATCTCAATGAAGATGGACCTAGCGTCGACCAAAAAGTATATCGCTCCATGATTGGATCTCTACTCTATTTATGTGCATCTAGGCCAGATATTATGTTGAGTGTATGTTTGTGTGCAAGATTTCAAGCCAATCCTAAGGAGTGTCACTTGACAGCCGTAAAAAGGATCTTGAGATATTTAGTTCATACACCCAACCTTGGTCTTTGGTACCCAAAAGGCTCAAAATTCAATCTCATTGGTTACTCCGATGCAGATTATGCCGGATGCAAAGTATATAGAAAAAGTACCTCCGATACATGCCAATTCCCAGGGAGATCCCTAGTTTCTTGGTCCTCCAAGAAACAGAATTCCATTGCCTTATCCACAGCCGAAGCGGAGTATGTTGCAGCCGGGAGTTGTTATGCACAACTCCTTTGGATGCGACAAACTCTAAGGGATTAAGGTTACAATATAAACCGTATTCCACTCCTTTGTGGTAATGAGAGTGCCATTAAAATTGCCCATAATCCCGTTGAGCACTCTAAAACCAAACACATAGACATAAGGCATCACTTCTTAAGAGACCACTCCATGAAAGGAGATATAGCCATTTCACATGTCAATACCCAAAAGCAATTGGCCGACATATTCACCAAGCCACTTGATGAAAAGCGCTTTTGTGAACTCCGAAATGAGCTAAACACCCTTGATGCTCGGAGTGTGGCTTGAAATGTTGCATAGCTGTATGAATTCTTTAAAATATGTTGATTGGATTGCGAAAATCATCTCTCTCAATTTTCTTCCAAAAAACTATGTTAATTATTAGATCTTGGTGAATTATGATCATTGCTTGATTGTTGTATGCTTATTGATCATATTCATCAAGATTATTTGATTTGATCTGCCTCCCTATTTTCTAAATATGTATTTTCAAATATATATGAATGGGATAAGAAATTCTTGCCTGGTGACCACGGACTAGTCCGTGGTTACCCGGACTAGTCCTCCCATGCAGACTAGTCTGCGGAGTGTCGGTTAGGCCGGACTAGTCCGGTAGATAACAGACTAGTCCGATATAGCCTCTGGAAAAGTTCGGACTAGTCGGGTCATCTCCGGACTTGTCCAATTTTTCGTGTCCATAACCCTAGCCGCCGCCAAACCCTAATTTCTTCACCTCTTGCCGCACGTGTTCTCTCTCTTCCACTCGAGCTCCCAAGGCGATTTTGCATCTCCTCCACCAAAAAGCTCCGCATTTGGGTGGAGATCAAGCATCCTTGCTCAAAGATTGAAGTCCTCGGACAAGTCCGGACTTCAACACCTCCCACTTCGAGAAGCAATAGATTTCTTCGGTAATTTTCATCCTAACCCTAGAAATCCCAAATTTCTTCATTGTTGATAAAATAGTCTAGCATATTCCACTATATACATGACTCCTTGATGTATTACGTTTATGCTAAGCTAGTTCTACATTAGGAATCAACATTTGTCCATTCGCTTAGGTTTTTGATGATGAATATCGGACTAGTCCGGTCCATGCACGGACAAGTCTGGTCCCCCGGACTAGTCCGTGCCTGTACACCGGACAAGTCCGATTTTTTTGAACTCAAAACCTAACTTTTCAATTCCTCAATGCAATTCCTTGCTATACTTTCACACCTATGCCTTGTACCATTCATTCTCATTCATGACACTCATTCTCAGGTCATGTCAAGCTCAAACAACAAAGTTTCCAACTTTGAGGCCGAGATGGACCACGAGGTGGCACCTCGGACCTCGACGAGTCTTGGCAAGAAGCGCAAAAAGAGACCTTCTGAGCCAACTCCATCTCCTCCACAGGCTCGGAGGAAAGTGCTAGCGAAGAAGCCGGCCTCCAAGGTGCCAGCTTCTAGGGCTACCACCGGTGGTGGCCCTAGCTCGGCAAGTGCTCGCCTAGCCAAAGGCAAGGGCAAAGGGATAGCAACGGGTCCAGTTGGTCCATTGAAGCTGCATGCTCCGAGGGAAGGGATCCGAGACCCCACTGAAGAGAAGTTCAACGGGAAAGGCAGTGATTCGACAGAAAAGTTCAGAAGCATTGATTGGTATGGCCGACCAAAGCAAGCTGCCGATGGAAGATTTTGGTGCAACTTCCATGCAGATTTATACAAATCTGTGTATCTCCCAATGAAGACACCAGTTGTGCGCGGTCAATTGATTGATTGGTCACACTTTGAGAAGAAGGGTTGCTCCCCGTTCACTGAAGTGGTGGAACCTATTGAGAGGCATGGCCTGAAGGATCTCTTTGCCTTCAGGAACAACTGGAATGATGAGGTCATAGCACAATTCTTTGCAACATGCCATTTTTTAAGTGAAGATGAGGAAAGTGTTATTTGGATGACTCATGGATCCAAGTACAGTATCACTCAAGAAGATTTTGCGATCTGCTTCATCTTGACACCTCCGGACGTGACAGCTTAATCATCCATAACATAGGTGTCATTGAGAAGGATAAGATGAAGTTCCTATATGAGCCAAACTCCAAGTTCAACCCTCCATCCACAAAGAACATGAAGTCGTTCTTTGTGGTGCTCAATAGAGTCTTGAGGAAGACCATCGCTCCCAAGGATGGAGATGTCGGGAGTGTGCAGGGTTATCTCCGGACATTGATGAGAGTGATAAGCAAGGACCACCAGTTTGATGTGGCAGACTACATCTGGAATGACATGGTCAACATATCCTGCACACCCAACAGGTCTTGTGGGTATGCCCCATATCTGATGTTTGTGATCGAGAAGGTCAACGGGATTGAATTTGTCAAGGATGTGGAGCATCTACCCTTTGAGGCCTCAGATGCCTCAAAACCCAAGTGTCCAAGCTGCTCCCTCGTCGGCCTCCAGTCTTGAGGCACCGGGAAGAATAACTGAAGATGTCAGAGCTGCCCCTGCCAGTAGGGCATCCCTTCAAAGGGGATCCGCTAGTGAGATCTTCAAATACCTGGCTGCCATCTTCGCTTCCTGCAAAAAGGCCACAGTGAAGGCCCATAAGCTCAACAAGAGAAGAAAGGAAGATATGAAGTATGTGAAGGCAAATGTGAAGCAAATATGCCAGAAACTGGAGATTGAGCCCATTGGGTCTCCGGTAATCTCTGAAGATTTCGATTCAGACTTCATCGAGCTCGGGCCCTTGACCCCCTCCGAGCTTGCCTACTTTGGCATTGGGGCCTCGACTGGCTCCGCACCTCCTCCTCCTCCTCCTCCTCCTCCTCATCAGCCCGAAGACGACGAAGATGATCATGAGAGGACTGACAGCGAAGAGTGAAGACCTTAGGACCCTCCTCTCCTTCTTTTTGGTGTCTTGATGCCAAAGAGGGAGAGATTGAGGGGAAGTCTTAGCCTTAGCTGTAGGATGCGAGGAGAGAGCTCTCTTGTATGCTTTTTGACTATTGTGCGGGTTGTAAAGCTTTAACTATGTTCTTAAGTTAATTATGGTTCTGTGATGCAATGTTATGATCTTTTCAGAAGTAATTGTTGAGTTATGTGATTTTGCTCCTAGAATGACATATATGCTTGCTTTTGATTGATTAATGTCAATTATGTCATTCTCATTGTTTCAATGTACTTAGTTATGCATCCCACCATAAAGAATGCACATATGAATATGTTTTCATTGCTTGATGTATTTTAGACTCATATGTGCATGCTTTATGAAAATATCAATTTTTATCATATTTTGTGAAATCTCAATTGGTTGTCATCAATCACCAAAAAGGGGAAAATTGAAAGTGCATCTAGAAATCCCTTGTGGGTTTTGGATGATTTATGACAAGCAAATGAGATCGAGATGAGCACATGTTTTAATAGCAAAATAAGCAAAGTGCCAAAAAGAAGGGAGAATGAGGAGCAAGGTGGAAATGAGCTCAAGGAAGAAGAATAGTAGATCATTGTGTATGGAGTGTGTTAAGGAAACACACCCCAAGAGCTCAATCACAATTAAACACACACATTGCACCAAGTTATATAGGACCGGACTAGTCCGAATGACACCGAACTAGTCCGATATCCTCTTTGCACAAAATCGGACAAGTCCGATATCCATCGGACTAGTCCGATATCTCTCTGACTAGAATCGGACTAGTCCTCCCCAGTGCGGACTAGTCCTCAAAACACTTCACAAGTCACACAAAATCGGACAAGTCCCATCATCACCGGACTAGTCTGATATTAATTCTGGTCTAAATCGGACAAGTCCGATATTAGCACGGACTAGTCCGAAATACTCTCTGACCTAAATAGGACAAGTCCTCCAAGTGCGGACTTGTCCCCATAACCACTTAGGGTTTCACTGCACGGACAAGTCCGATGTCCATCGAACTAGTCCGAAGATTTCCAGAAGCGAAATCGGACAAGTCCGTTCCTAGCCGGACTAGTCCGACATTTTGGGACACTTAGGGTTTGCTACACATAGCACATCAGACTAGTCCGGTGTCCACCACGGACTAGTCCGATCTTTCTAAACCCTAACGGTCACTTTTAGAAACCCCATATAAATAGAGGTGCACGGTCCAACTTGAATGTCTCTCGAACCCTAGCGCCGTCGCACCTCCCAAGAGCCTCAAAAACACATCTCTCCACAAAATTAAGTGCAACAAAGATCAATCCTTTAAGGATACACTCTAGATCATTGGAGAGACACGTTCAACACTCATTGAGCTCTTGGTTTGATTCTCTAACACACTCCTGTGATTTCATTGTAATCTTTTGAGTGTGTTCTTGGTGGTATTTTGTGTTGTAATCTAAGGGAGCCCTCAACGTGTGAGAAATGTGTTCCGACAAATTTCAAAAAGGCCTATTCACCCCCCCTCTAGGCCACATTCAGATATGAAACAAAGCAACTAACTATACTATCCTATGTGGACATGGTAATGCTAAAGCATCCCAAAATCCTCTACTAAGCACACAAGCAACAATACAAAGCAAGCAACACTCCAAGCAAATACACACTGATTCCTGAGTGCTCTTATGTGCTCTAAAGTGTCCATTCTATGTAGGTTGCGTCCTACGGTCAACATGTGGCTCTAATACCAATTTGTGACACCCGGTTCTGAAAATGAACCAAGTGAGCGCATATGTGTGCCCAGGACATTCAACACACATACACGAGTGCAATCACAAAAAGATATACAGAAAATTACCACAGAACAAGATTAATTAACCACTTTTATCACATAGTTCAAAATATCCTCGAATACAAGCTCTAATGAATATTAATGACAAGTTTGAACTAATGCAGCGGAAATCATCTAATAAAGCGACTAGGCAGCTAAGCAATAGGGTAGCGCAGCTCCAATCAACACCACAGGCAAAGCTGACGGCAGACACGGTCTAGAACTTCGCATTATCATCGTTATACTCTCAATTCTGACCTGCAACCGTTGGTGGGGGAATTGCAAGGGTGAGTACATGTCGTAATCAACAAGTGTGGAAAGTATGACATGTAGCTGATTCAAATGACGACAATAATAAAGGCTAAGTTCTGAAAAGTACAAAAAAACATTTGAAAAGCAATATATTATATGTATGTGAAGTAGACCCATCATAAACCATGTAGTTATCAAAATACCAGTCCATATCTTATATCCATCACTATTATACCAAATTTTACCATTACCAATAACCATATACAATACCATAATTCAATCCATAACCAGCCATAACCATATTATCACCCATAACCAGTACCAAACCATAACCAATTCCTAAGTTTTCCCCTAATCATGTGAGGGTCCAGGTTGCTCATAACCGGGAGCATGACTATCATGATAGTTTTAAGACACTCTGCGGAGGTTGTACCACTTTACCCACGTGTTTGTGATTTCATCACCTTTCGATGACTATAGAATATCAATTATGCCGTCTCACACTTCCCTAGGTGTGTGGCCAAGAGATCACAAAATAGTCTTTACAAAGGGACAACTAGCATGTACGGACCCACTTAGGTTTCACCGGTGGTGATGTCTCCAACTGAGCACATCTTCAACCAAGGGCCCCCTATTGTGCCATTCGGGTCCCAGGGAGTCCCGCCAACCATATCCAAACCCAATCCGATTCCCCTTCCCCGGTGCGTCAAATGATCCGCTCAATACTAGCAATACCCTAATTAATCAGCTACACCACACCCATACTTGGCCTCGTGGTGACACTGTAAGTCCTGGATGGTCGCTCCACGAACCGGTCCTTAGATCTAAAGCAAGCCAAACCACCATAGCATCCAACCCATCCATATACCATGGTTGCTTAGATCACCCATTACCATGTCATATTAACCAGTTCATATTAACCATAATCTCATTAATGCATAATTAGATGGTATAGTTGTTCTCCTATCCCAATTAATTAAGCAAAGTAAAAAAGGTAAAAAGCCTTTCTTGACTCTCTACCATATATTTCAGGTGACAAGGATGGTTAAACTAATCTAGTAAACTTCCTATCATAGGATTCCCATCAAATTGATACAAGCATGCAGTTTTGCAAACAAAACATTTATTGTCGAAACAGGATCAATATGTTCAAGGACACTTGCCCTGCTCTTGGGCTTGGTTAGGTCAAAGACTTCAAACTCTTGGTGTTGGATATCCTTTGCGGCACTCTCTAGCGCAAATTCGTCTAAACCGCGCAACGAACATACAAGACAAGAAACACAATCAATAAGTGCACATATATTACTCAATATGTCATGACATGCATGATTAATGCAATTGTAAAGTAAAACTTGTTAATAAGTTGCTTTTAATGTTTACTAATCAATTACAATGGTTATTAACAAGTCTACATAGGTTTGGGGTTGATTTGAATCAATTTAGAATTAATTCAGTAGGAAACAAATTGCAAAATCGGACTAGTCCGCCCTTTGCAGGAACAACGAATTAGGGTTTTCTAGATCGACGTGAATTTGGAGGAACGGGGTTGTATTCACATGAGAAAGAGGAAATAGAAGGTATACAAAGTTTTTAGAACTCCAATGAATCAAGGGTTTTGGAGGCAACACTTGGATCTTGACGATCTAGGGTTGATGAAGAACTTGAAGGTGAATTGTTGATGAAGAACGAAAACTTGATGGAGATCTTGATTCTCTTTCGTTTCCTCCTCTTCTTCTTCTTGCTCGGGATCTCCTTCTCCCTTCTTAATGGCGGCTCTCCACAAACTAGGGTTTGGGTGGACTTTCAATTGAGGCAAAAGGATGCAAGGTGGAGTGGTGTGGTTGTTTATATAGAGGTGGAGGCTAGGGTTTCAATGAATTTCGAGTTTGGGGTGGGTGGAGGTTGGTGTGGGGTCCCACATGGGCTCCAAAAAGAGTTAGACACGACGTCCTTAGGCCCTCTTAAGGTAAAACCCAAAACCAAATCGTGGAACAAAAGATCAACTCGGGATCACGATTTATCGGACAAGTCCGAAAAGGGCCGAAAGTCCAAAGATTGACAGAGGCGGAAACGGACAAGTCCAGACTATATCGGACAAGTCCAAACTTGGTCAGAGGAAAATCAAACAAGTCTGGCCAAAACCCAACAAGTCCGATTTAGTCAGAGGGAAAACAGACAAGTTCGGACAAGTCCAAGGACTTAGCAAAAATTTCAAGGATTCGGTACACCGGACTAGTCCGCAAAGGACCGGACAAGTCCGAAGTGTTCAGAGAGAAAAACACACTAGTCCGCAACAAAATGGACAAGTCCGACGAAGGTCAGAGATAAATCGGACTAGTCCGCACCAAAATTGGACTAGTCCGCACTCCCTAGAGTCCTTAAGTGTGGTTTTGCTTCTAATTCATTTTAAACTTATTTTTTTATGTGGGTTAATATTAGACATGTATTAGAATGTATGCAATGCATGATGGATGAAAATGAGGGTGTTGCACCACCGCCTCGACCCTGCCCTCAAAGCGTGTATTCCAGTGATTTTATTGAATTTGAAGGTGTCCAGTGAAGGCTCATTGTTAATGAAGTCATTGATCCAAAGGGAGAATTTTCATTACGGTATACATTCATCTTCCTTGTTTATGTCCAATGCAGAAGTAATGTATTTGTTTTGAAAATCAATGTATAATGAATTCTGATTCGCAAACCTTTCGAACTGCAGGAACTGTGGTTGACACTAGTATTTGCCATCCCAGTGAGTTTGATTTCTACCTCTGCGGCCATGCTGGAATCAAGGTACCTATGCGATAATTGGTGTTTCCCTAACGATTTTTTGATATCAGGCTATAAATACATCAGTGGAATGTAAATTGTTTGTTTTTTCAGGGGACAAGCACACCAGCTCACTACCATGTCCTTTACCATGAGAACAATTTCTCTACTAATGCTTTGCAGATGTTTACCAACTGCATGTGCTAAAAGTAAGCTCGGTTCTCTATTCACTAACATATATTTGCTACCTTATGTGACTGGTTAAGCGAATGTGACTGCAATTTGATAATGTTTTATATGATTTCAGTGATTTTATTGAATTTGAGGAAGTCTCAGTCGGAGCATTAGAGGCTATGAAGGCTCATCGTTAATGAAGTCATTGATTGGGAGAATTTTCATTACGGTATACATGATTAGATGATTACAGTTATGATATGTGTAATTAGCTAAATTATAATCACGATGAACAATCTTTGTTGTGTAATTAGTATACTTGATAACCACGATTGACACTTTGTTGGTCAATATAATTTAGCGTTTGATCTTTTTGGCTATACATATATTCATGAACAGTATGTTAATTTATGAACAATATGTTGCTGACACTTGTAATACGGCTGCTAAATCTTGGCTAGCCCTAGGATGCAGTCGACAATCAGGATAATCAGGGGTGGGGGCACCTTATTAGGAGACTCCGCCTGTAAACAATCTGTGACTTGTGACGAGCTGTAGCATAGAACATCTCGGATAACCTACATAAAGGAGACAAGCTTCCATAAAGCCCATCTCAGATCAGAAAACAAATTTGTGACGTGCTACAATATAGAATGTCTTGGATCAGTCAATATATCTTCGACGTGCTTTGTTAGGATTTGTCACGCATGTATGTTGATGGGCGCGGCACGCCACCCGCGTCTCCAATGACCATGTAAAGACTATCTGTTATGACACAAAGAAAGGAGACACACTTCTTTTAAGTATGTCTCGCACTTAGGATGAACGGTGACGTGCCATAAGCATGTCTGTGATGACAATGTAATGCGAGATGCGACGACGAAGACGAATAGTTTGTTCGTCTTCCTTCTTCGTTAGAGCACGTCTCGGATGAGCCTTTCTTACCACTACATTGTGTAACTTACGGCGGTCGGCAGAAACCGACGTAAGTTACCTTACTTTCGTCGGCGGGCAACATAATTTCGAAGGCCAACAGCAATAAACATACACTTACATCGGTCGAGACCCGCAACAGACGTAAATAAGGTGGACGACGTAAGTTAAGAGTAACTTACGTCGGCCTTGAGCATGAACGACGTAAGTATACAGACCGACGTAATTAGTTGTATTTAGCTGACGTAAGTTGCGGAATTTAACCTATAACCGTGTGCCTCTTCTTTTCCTTCCCCGCCGCTTCTTCATTCTTTCCCTGCCGCCAGCTCTCGACGCCACCCCTCGCTCGATGCCGCCCGACGCCGCCGCTGCGCCCGCCGCCGCCCGGTCACCGCGCCGCCGCCTCCTCGCCAGGTACGGCGTCCTCCCCCCCCCCCCCCCCCCCCTCCCCACTCCCCCTCCCCCCCCCCCCCCCCCAACTCCCCCTCACCCCCGGCGACAATTGTTTAGTTTATTCTCTTAAACTGATTAGTAGCAGTAATTCATACTTTGGGAAGATCCTTGGCAGTACATTACTAAGACTACATTGTGTATATACTTCAAACCGGTTGGTTGCAGTGCACTCTTGTTGTGAGTAGTTTGTTGCTAGAGAAAGATTAGGAACCATGTGTACATAATTCATTTTACAGTAGTTTGTTGCATGTAAGATTTATTTCTGTTTATTCCAAATTTTTCAGTTTACATCTGTGTTATATGTTCCTTCTTGTCTGTGCTATAGCAGATTTGATCTTTTATTCTGTTTTGAATTTGATTCGAATATGTAAATTTTCAAGGTGAAACCACTGGCCGTCAATCCTCTATTCCAACTGCTGATAGTGTTCTTTATATCCTTTAGTTCTTTGTGCATCTTGTTTTATGGCTCCCATTCCCTTTTATTCAATGACCTTGTTGACCAGATAGACAACATTTTCTCGATAACTTGTCTAGTTATGGTAATCTGTTTCTTCACTGTCATTCTGATATTTAATATATATATATATATCATTTTTTATAAAGTGAATAACATACATCTTAAATTTTATTTGGTAGCTGTTCTGCTGTCACTTATTTTGCCCCATTTTCAGAAGCTAATTACAATATGTACTTTGGAAACTGCTGCCTGTTATTTTTTTCTGTGTGCGAGGTTGTGTATGCCGAAATTTACTGATTTTTTTAAAAGAAAGGAATTTTATTGATATCAAAACAGTTACATCGGTTTGATACAATTATTTGAGAACAAATTTTGGACCATTAGCTAGCTCAACAGTTGCTGTAGCCAACGGGCATAGTCTGCTTGCGCTGACACATCTCTTGTCGTTGGGAGGAGAGAGGCAGCCGATTTGGTAGGAAACCTGAGCCTCGATAGATCCCTTGACTGATTTGTTGGGCAATGGGAGAGTGTTTGGTGAGAAACTGCAGGGAGATTTGGGTGTGTCACACACAGATCAAGGGCATTGTCATGTAGCCTCATGTGAGCGGTGGCATCAGTTTGGTAGGAAATAAAAATACTATGTACTGCTTGCACTAACACCTCTCGCTCCCCAGCCCCCCCCCCCCCCCACCCTAGCCCTCCCCCTCAAATTCAAATTTGAAATTGAATTGAATTGTTTAAATTATGCTTAGGTTGCTTAATTATTTATTTAATTATGCTTAAGTAGTTAATTTGCTTAATTGTGCTTAATTTTCTTAGTGTAGATTATGTTTATTTAATTATTCTTAAGTGGTTAATTTCTTAATTATGCTTAATTATGCGCCGAGATCGACCGCCGTGGGGAGGGCAGAGACGGGGGCCGTCGGGGTGTTGTGGCGCCGGGGGTGGCTGGTGTGAGGGAGGTGCGATTGGGGCACCAAGCTTGGGTGCCATGAGGAGGGCAGCATCGGGGGCGGCTGGCTGTCGGGTACCGCTGCGTCTGGGGTGGCCAGTGGCTCCAGGAGAGCGAGAGGTGCGAGCAGCGTTGTTTAAGGAAGATAAGAGAGGTGGGTCGTGTGGGCTAGAGATTGGTTAGTTGGAGACATGGACTGCCTGGTCAGATGTCCTCGGCGGGGGCGTCCTGGTTAGGTCAACCGCGACAGGTGGCGGCCCAAGTTAAGAAGCCAAGGGCTCTGAGCCCAATCCTGCCTGCCTCCACTGTTCTCCGCTCCCAGTCCTAGTCTCCCACCTCCCAAAGGGCCAAGGGCAAGGCACAAGGAAGGAGATGCATGGTGAAGGCATCAGAATCCATGAGGTCGCTCGGTGATGAAAATGAAACGGGAGGTGTGAACAATTGCATCCCCTTTAGTTTTCTCACCACTGATGGCTGCCATGCCGATGCCGTGGAGAAGGAGGAGAGGCGCGCGGAAGTTGCCACCCAACCCTAATGTGGCACTTAGGTTCTGTCGTGGCCCATTTAGTGTGAAGTTAAAGTATGCGACTAAATCACCCGCGTGTGTGTATGGCGGACCCCGACAGACCCAGTTCACTGTCTCTCTCATTATTTCCTCTATCGTTTATAAATTAACGAGAAACTAAAGGTAATTTGTCCGGCTTTAAATTGCAGAGTCAAACATGGGCAAATACCGTAGTTGGATGTATACTGGTTGGAAGAGCAGAACTGGTGGTCACTCAGATGAGTGGTACGCCAAGATTGAAGCTTTTGTGGAACGAGCTTTTTCATTGTCAAATAGCGATAAGGCGCGATGCCCATGTACAAAATGCCAAAACAGAACGTTTTTGGACAAAGTGGAACTTACGATGCACTTGTGTTGAAACAGTTACGTGTCACATTATGAGTTGTAGAACTTCCACAGTGAGACAGCTTCTCAAGCTGTACAAGAAGTGGAAGCAGGCAACAATGATGCCACGAAGGTTGATATGATGGATGAGATGCGGGAAGCTATATGACCAGAGCTTACAGAGGATCCTCAAATAGCAGAGGTTAAAGAGTTCTTCAAACTTCTCAAATATTCAGAAGAGCCACTGCCTGGACACATTAAAATGACAATCCTCAATTTTGTGACTAGACTTATGGCAACTAAGTCTAATTTCCTCTTTTCTAATAACTGTTACAACGATTCCCTTCCACATCCCAACAAAGTGCCTAAAGATATGTATAAGTCAAAGAAAATTTTTTCCGGTCTCGGTATGAAGTACGAGAAGATTGATGTGTGTCCGAACAACTGCATGCTTTTCTAGAGATAGCATGCCAATGAGAACAAATGTTTGAAATGTGGTCAACCGAGGTTTGTCAAAGTTGTTAATAACGATGGTGATACTGTGACGACAGAAGTTGCACGTAAGTACTTTTTCAATTTATTTATATGTTCCTAATATATTTATCTCACTAACATGGCTATACAGGAGCGAGAGATGGGTCAGGAGCTGACCCCGACCCAGGTTTGGAAGAGAGGTCACTACCGTCTGGTAAGTTTTCGAAATTCATCAATTTCATTATAACTAATACTATTATTGACATGCTTATAAGATTTATTTGTTTTGTAGGCAAAGTACGCGCAGGAGGTCGCGAAGATACACGGTGCGGATTAAGATTGGGAAAAAGCGCTGATCGATCCCCAAGCTGCGTACGCGAGCGGAGGCGGGAAGGCCCATGGACGCTGAGTTGGTCATTTGTTTCATTTATTTTTCAATTTATCTCCTTCTACTTAGTGTTTTCATTCTTTTGCAGGTTTGCCATTTTTGATGGAGTTGTCGACTCGAGGTCGGCGCTACCTTTGAGAGGCGCTTCATCGATGCAACCTTCGTCCGCTGGGACCTCAAGTGGTCATCTCTTGCAGACCCAGTTGGAGCTCCTCGCCTTGAAGGAGACGCTAACGCAGACCCAGGCAGAGCTGGAGAGGTCAAGGGCGGAGGCAAGGGAGGAGCAGCGGAGGACGACCTTAATGTTGGCCCAGATGCAAGCAACGATGGTGGTAAGTAATTTATAGTACCGTAGTTAAATTTCATAGCATTTAAATAACATATATCTTCTAATATTTTACAATGGCAGACTCTTGCTCAAAACAGCACTCCGGATATCGAGATTTGTACGCTTCCGCCGCAGCAGACACCAGAGCGGGTGATAAACTTTTTCTTTAATATTGTCGTATCCATTTTAGTATTTTACATAGGGATAAGGAGGTAGAACATAGAGTGGGAGAGAGTGAGATAGAGGTAGAACATAGGATTTCTGGTGTAGGCTGTGGCCAGGAGGTTGGAAGGTTCCAATTGGACTCTGGGCACCCAGGTTCCAAAATGCCTTCTTCGACCTGACAAGCCCAACCCAACCCCATTGGAAGCCGCAGAAGGGTTAAGGGGTTGCGAGATGGCATGGGTACTCCTCACTATATCCTCTGGGAAGCCCATCTCAACCATCTTCTGCACCTGTACTCGCACAAAACAAATGGTCGTTGATAAGACAAGGTTTTTAGGGATGAACCGGTCTGCTGGCTGTTGACGGCTCCTAAGATATACTAACAAGTCATCCCCGGCAACGGCGCCAAAAATGCTTGTTAGTATTTCTTAACACCACAGATCATCTCCGGCAAAGAGAAGAGATCCCCAAGCGCACGGAAGATATCGTTGTAGCATTTCACCCATGAATATTCCCAAGGGTATCGTATTTATCCCAAAGGAAGGAAATGGAGTAAAGTATATACTACTCTTATGGTCAAGCTATGGGATACTAATCAATTATGCGGACAGGGGGTAAGTTAATAATAGGGTTAGTGTGACACACACCTATGCAATCTATTCTAAAGGGTAAAATGGGTCCTAGAGGGAGATTGGATTTAGAGTTAGAGAGTTGCTCCTATAATGCTCCTGTCAGTGTTTGAATCCGGCAGATCCCCCAATACTACTGTTGGTAGATCGGGGAGTTGTAGTTCGGTAATGGGCGCGTAGTGATTCCAGAATGTGAATGACAAGTGGACACAGAGATTTTCGTGGTTCGGGTCGCCTGAGCGTAATACCCTACTCCACGGGGTGTGTTGGTGATGTATTAAGCGTGTGAGTCTAGAAGATGCTCCAGAAGAAGAAGCTCGCCTAGATCAGGGATTCCACCAGAGGTCTGGAGTCCTCCCTTGTGTATCTTCGACCAGTCCTTATAGTACAAGGACTGGTCGTTACACCGTTAGCCTGGCCCGACATGTGGCCCCGGCGGTTACACATGCTTGATACACAATTAATGAGGTTAATTACCCTTAATAGCCCGGTAATGGGCCTTAATAGTGCCGTTACTGGTATTAAGGGCCATCCGATCGTGTGTCATTAATATGGCACTAATGACACTTAATCGGGTCAGAAGTCTTTGATTGCTCCTTGAAGGTCCGGAGTCGTTGGGGGTCCACCAGCCTGATTGTTGAAGTTGAAGGTCCGGCGGTCGGCCACGTGGCAGCTCCGGAGCTTACCGTCGTGGACGGGTAGGTCCGTTGATGTTGGACACATGTCGGCACTGGAGCTTTCCTCTGTCTGGGGTTAGGTCCGGGGATGCCATACTGGTATCTAGTCTAGAGCTTTCCCATGTGTGAGCGATAGCTCCGGTCTTATGATACACGTGGCGGCCCTGGGACTAACCATGTCGGGGAAGCAGGTCCGGTTACGCCTGACATGTGGGGCCTTTGAAGGTCTTCAAATCTAGTAGATGGAGTTTCCTTGTGATCTTTGCAATCTCAAGGGGTATCCAGTACGTAGGGTACCGATAGTGGCCTCCTGGGCCCACCTCTGGGAGAGACCTTTTGGATGAAGTCATTCTGTTGGAGGTGGGTCCATTCTTCGGTTTTTGAGCCGTGTCTTCAAGGATCTATGGACGTGCCATTGGCGATAGTTCGCAGTTAAACCTCCGCCGCGTGGCATATCCTGGATGCGGCTGGTGAGATCTTAGCGTGCGGATCTCACGCAATTGAAGGTCGCCAGTTCCCAATACGAAAATCGTATCAGTTCTGCGCGCCCTGTCAGGCCGCCGCCTTTGGGTTTCCCACCTTTCATGATGACAACCGTTCGCCTGGGGTAAGGACCTCGACTTGATCGTCGGGGTGGCCCCGGGCCCCCTTGTCATTGGCATGGTGAAGTTTTTGACTGGTATTGTCGGCTCCTCTGCGGTTTCCATCCAAGAGTTGTGGGGGCTTACTTAAGAAGGAAATCATGCACCGTTTGGGGGTTCTTTACACCTTTCATTCGAACTTGCGCTCAAACCCTCCAAACTTTCGCTTGTTTTCCATCTCTTGCCCTGCTATGCCGCGATGGAGTTGGGTCTCTGCCATAGCCGACTGAAGACCGACGGTGATTTCAAAAAGGTCCGGGCCCTCATGGGGTGGTCCCCTAACTTCTTCAACCACTTGGTCCGCGTCGGCAAGCTTCCTTTCGTGAAGGAACACGCCGGCGACATGGTGTACTTCTCCACGTACGCCATGGTGGGACTGATCCCACCTTTCTCCTCTTTCTTCTTGATGTTGCTAGACTTCTATGGTCTGCAGCTGTACCACCTTGGCCCCCACTCCATTCTCCTGGTGTCGATCTTTGTCCACTTCTGCGAGATGTGGGTGGGCATTCCCCCCTGCATTGAGCTCTTCCGCACCTTCTTCACTGTCCACACTACTGGCAGGAGTGACGAGTACCTTGGCTTCGACTATTTTGTGAAGCGCAAGAAGTGCCTGTTCAAGTACTTGCGATCGTTCCCTTCTGGGAAGTGGGACGACTAGAAGAAGGATTGGATCGTCATCAGGGTGGAGGAGCACGAGAAGCTGGAGCTGCCCGAAGGCCTCCCCAACATCGATACTGCAGTTTGGAGTGAAGCTTCAGTGTTATCGGACGCCTTCAACCCTGCTCTGACCAGGATCCGCCATTGCGTGGAAGGAGGGGTGACTCCTAAGGCGGTGTTTTGCAACTTCCTGACCAACAGGTGGGCTCCGCTGAAGAAGAGGGAGAAGCTTGCTTGGGCCCTCAACAGTATGTTGGACGACGACCGGATCGAGACCGGTTTGAAGTCCAACATGGAGGGTGCAACTTTGGAGTTCCACCTCAAGATGTTCCAACACGGCATCGACGTCGAGGGTGATGACTTGGCTCCGCCGGCAGCTTTCCTCCCTCTGAACATGGAGGAAGAGTTCAGCAGGGAGCTCCGGCGAACGATGCCGGTGCTTGACGACCTTGGTGTCGTTGAGAGGCATTTGACCACCGGGTTGGTGATCTTCGGAGCTCCTGAAGGCGGCTCCGCTCCCGCCCCAAAGCCAAGAACCGAAGTCGTAGGCAAGGGCAAGGAGTTGGTTGAGCCCTCGAGCCGTAAAAGGAAGCTGAAGCATGCCGATGGAAGATCCGTCAGGCCTGCTTCTTCCACGACGGCTCCTTCTCCCCGGAGGGGGAGGTCTTCAATGGCGGCATCTACTTTAGCAACGGCATCTTCCCGGGGTGCTAGCTCCGGCCATGTGACTCCAGTACCAGGGCCAGCTGAGGGCTCTGGGTCCGGAGGTCCTTCCCGGTCGAGGGGGGCCTCGACCAAGGCAACACCGATAGCAGAAGCAAGCTCCGGGGGACCTTCCAGGACTACCACGCCAGTGGCGGTTGGGGCCAGTCCGGAGCGTCCAGAAAAGAGGTTCCGTGCTAACTGGTGCGGAAGCCTTCCGAGGTAATTTTTGATTTTTTACCTCAGTCAGTTGTTTTATTGTTATAACTGTATTTTGAGTTTCTTCGTACGTCATCCACAGCGTGCCTAAGAAAAGGGCTAAAGCTTCGGTCCCTGCAGTAGCAGTTGAGGCTGTGCAGGCTGAAGCTCCAGCTCTAATTCAAGCGCCGCCCCAAGAGGTGGATGAGGCTGCGGCACCTCCGGCACTGGCTGTCGTGGTCTTGGACCTCGACTCATCCCCAGAACCTCTCGTGGTAGTGCCGAACCACGGTAATGAAGATGTACCAGCGGTACCAGCCCAGGAGGTTGAAGCTCCGGGCTTGGATGCTGAGATGTTGGACGCTCTGGCCACAGAGCCAGAGGTAGTTGCGATTCCAGCCCTGGAGCCAGATGTTGTTGAAGCCCCGGCAGTCGTGTCAAAGGTTGATGAAGTCCCAGCGGTGGAGCCAAGTGTTTATGAAGCTCCAGCGCTTGAGCCGGTTGTCGAGGAAGCTCCGGCGGTAGAGCCGGTTGCTGCAGAAGTTCCGACTGTAGAGCCGGTCGTCGAAGAGGTTCTGGCGTCCGAGCCAGTTGCTGCGGAGGTGTCGACGCCTGAGCCCATGATGGTCGAAGCGCCAGCGCTTGAGCCCATGATGGTCGAAGCGCCAGCACCTGAGCCAGCAGTGGAGGAGGCGCCGGAGCCGGAGCTGGAAGTAGCTTCTACTCCGACCGAACCTTCAACACCAGCTCTGGAAGTGGTGATCCCAGAAGTGCGCGCTGCTGAGCCAGGGTGCCAAGACGAAGCTGCTGGCCCCCGGCCTAAGGGGCCAGTTGTTGATGACCTGGCGGCGGGACCTTTGGAGTCAATTCTGGAGGTCAGAACTTCTGCTGCAGGAACTTCCTTGGCGATGGCTGAGGCTATCCCGGAGGACGGCCCTAGTGCCGTGGAAGCTCAGGGGACCACTATTGTAGAGTGGGACCCAATTTTTGTCACTGAAGATTCGCTGGAGCCAGCGGAGAGGACACCGGTAGGTCCGGACCTGATCCCCCTATCATTGTCTATTGACAACGCCTGCTCCAGCCTTCGCCAGGTCCAGCTGGCTTTCTACCACGACAGCAAGGCCCTCGAGGAGGAGCGCCAATTTCTTAGGAGGTGGCACAACCGGCTCCATTTTGAGACCAAGCTGGCGTAGTCGAGGCTGGCTGACGACAAGGAGTGGGTGCAAAGGGAGAAGGTCCGCCTGGAGTACTGTGGTAAGCTGTTGGGTGAGAGGGAAAGCATGACGCGATCCCTTGACAACCAGTCCCGGGCCATCTACGAGCAGGCCAAAGCTGCTAATAGCGCAGCGGATGACCGCCAGGAGAGGCTCGCCGCCATCCACGATAGTCTCGTCAAGCGCTGGGAGGCTCTTGAGGCACGAGAGAGAAAGCTCGAAGATGAAGAGCAAAAACTCCTGGAGCTGAGGGACGATCTCGTGAAGAGGGAGGACGAGCTTGTCCAAAATACAGCTCTGGCTGACAAGAGCCTCGAAGAACGCACCAAGAAATTGGAGGAGCGTTGCGAGGAAGAGGAGAAGAAGGTCTGGGAGTGAGGGCAAGATCTCTACAAGCAGGAGAATGCTGTCGCCGCCAGGGAGAAGAAAGTGCGGGGCTGAGAGAAGGATCTTGTCAACCGCCGGAATGAGATCCACCTCCGGGAGGAAGAGATCAGTAAACTCGAAAGGCAGGTTGCTGAAAAGATTCAGTAGAATGCCAAAGAGGTAGAGTGTCTTGCTTGGGAGAACTCGGAGCTTGCGGCGGCCAAAAGATCCTTGGAGGAGATGTGAAGCGCAAGGGCTGCGGAGTCCCAACAAGTTTGGGACTTCCTGGGCAAAGCCAGCGACGCACTGACGCCATTGGGCTTTAGTCCCGTGCGTCCGGATGATCCGGAGCCGGAGCTGGACCAGGCGTTGGAGGCGCTGAGTTCAACAGGCAACAAGCTCACCAAGATGGGCGATGTCATCGCGGACTAGCTGGAAACTGAGGGACAGTCCCTGGCGAAGAACATCGCAGAGTTCGTGCTGACGTGCTACACCAGCCGGGACCCTCAATTCCCTTTGCACCCGGTGCTTGAAGGCCCCATCGAAGGAGAGGGTGAAGCCGCTCGAGCCAGCTTGTCGGAGGTTGCCCAGAAGGTCGCCTTGTTCTTCCATAGGGTCTAGGACCATCTCTTTGTAGCTTCCGCTTGTATTCTCTCTTCTTCTTCTCCAATTTTGTAATCTCTTGTCTCCAGATGAATGAAATCCAAATTTTTTTGTGAATTTCATTTTTTGTCTTCAACACCTTTGTCTCACTTGGCCCCCTGATAGGTGTACACAATTTGATTGTGAACATGTACCAAGAGGATGTAACAGTTGTTGAAGACTTGCGTGCTTCGAACTTCTAGAATGTAGGTCCGAAGTCTTCGATAGTGTAGGCCCCTTGAGGTTGTCGGAGCTTAGTGGCTCCGGCATTGACCTTCGTCGGAGCTTAGTAGCTCCGACAGTAGTCTCCATCAATGTGTAAAGCATCGACGGTTATCCCTCTGGGGTGTCGGAGCTTGGTAGCTCTGGCAGTGACCTCTGTCAACACATGGTGTGTCAACGGCAGACTCCACTTTAGAGTCTTTCCACCATCTTTTCTTCACATTGACGGCTTGCCCCCTAGCTTTACCGGAGCTGAGTAGCTCTAGCGACGCTCGATGTCAATGTTTGAACATCGACCACAAGCCGCCTAGAGGATGTCGGAGCTTCGGCAGCTCCGGCTTCATTCACCATCATCATGAAATATTTATTTTTCCTGCACATTGAAGTCAAGAAAAACAGTAAAATCCATTTCCTATCTATAACTTCATTGTGGCTTACTATTCCTGAGAAAGTTTTAGGTCAAACACAATTCTAAATACAATCAAGAGTGACGTCTTGTTTCCTTCAGGTCCGATCGTTTCTGGACTCGCCTTACTTCGGCCTGCCGGGGTGTAGGTAGAGTGGCGTACTTAGGGTGCATGACCAGGCTAAGTCGATAGCACACTCTGACCCTAGATTGACTTGGCAGCATTCAGACGAGTAGTCCATCAACAATGTTTTGACCCGGAAGAATAGACAATGCAACTCGAATTGTACATGAACTGGTCGAGCTAAAGTTTCTTAAGAACTGCACAACTTTGCTATAGACAAGAAAGAGAAAAATAAAAAATATTGAGCCTGTACAAAGTAAATGGGCGTGGAGTCTGTTTTCACACAATGATGTCTTTCATTATAGGTCCGGGGTACAGGGGAAACAAGTACACTCTTAGGGTACGGAACCAGGCTAAGTATGTTTCATTTCTCTTTTGACCCAAGGTATCTAGCTACACTTTTAGTTCCGAGACTATGACAAGTGTTGCATGGACGTTGCGGACCTAACGGGGTAGGTCTAGCTATCCTCCCGGAGGAGCTATCTATAACATACATCACATGTAATTACAGACTCACCTCTGTGATATTAAGCGTAGAACTTACGGAGGTGCTCCATGTTCCAAGGATTTGGGAGAGGTGTCCCATCCTCGGTTGCCAAGTGAACGCATCCGAGACAGGATACTTTGATCACTCGGAAGGGTCCTTCCCAGCTGGGGGAGATTTTGTTTCATCCTTCTCTGGATTGTATTCTCCGTAGCACCAGATCGCCTTCCTCGAGCTATCGGCTGTGAACATGTCGTTGGTGATAGCGCCGAAGAGCTTGGCAGTATCGAGCATTCCGAATAGCTGCTCGGCACCTTCCCTCTTCAAGGAGGTCAAGGTCTTCACGCCGGAGCTGGTCCTGCGTGGCTTCGCCGAAGGTCCGGACCCGGAGCGACCCCAAGGTGATTTCAAGAGGAAGGACTGCTTCAGCTCTGTACACCAGGAAGAAGGGTGTCTCTCTAGTTGACCGGTTTGGAGTTATCCTGTTGGCCCATACATTGGGCGGAAGCTCTTCGATCCAGTTGGCTCCATGTTTTTTTTAGGCGCTCATATGCACGCGTCTTGATTCCTTTCAGGATTTCTGCATTTGCTCTCTCGGCTTGGCCATTTCTTGTCGGGTGAGCTACGGAGGCGTAGCTGACTTGGATGTCGAGGTCTTCGCAGTATCCTTGGAAAGCAGAGCTTGTGAATTGGGTCCCATTATCTGTTATGATTTTGTTCGGGACTCCAAATATGCATTCAATGAACTGCAAGAAGTTGATAGCTGATTGCTTGTTTATTGTCATAACTGGAGTTTCTTCCGGCCATTTGGTGAACTTGTCAATGGCAACATACAGGAACTTGTAACCTCCGACGGCTCTTGGGAATGGTCCCAAGATGTCCATCCCCCACACAGCGAAAGGCCATGTAGGAGGTATCATTTTTAGAGTCTAAGCCGGTGTGTGAATTTGCTTTGCATGGAACTGGCATGCTTTGCATTTCTTCACCAGCTCCGTTGCATCCTGGAGCGCTGTAGGCCAGTAGAAGCCATGCCGGAAGGCTTTACCGACCAACGTGCGGGAAGACGCGTGGTTCCCACACTCGCCTCCATGGATTTATACGAGGATCTTGCAACCTTCTTCCCTTGTGATGCACTGCATTAGGACGTCGTTGGCACCGCGCCAGTAGAGATCCCCTTCTACCAGCGTGTATCTTTTAGCCAATCTGACTATCCGGTCAGCGGATACATCATCGTCAGGAAGGATATTGTCTTTCAAGTAGCTCCGGATCTACGAGATCCATGCATTGGAGCTAGCTTGAGCATTTGAGTCTTGCGTGCTGGGTTGCTCGTAGCTTCTGGCAGCACCTACGACCCTTGATGGCTGCCATGGTAACAGGGCCATCGGGACCGCCAGCTTCGGGTTGCTGGTCTCGCCCCCTTCGCTCAGTTCAGCAGGCTGAGTTGTGAGTTTTGACAACCTCCGGACGAAGGTTCCGTCAGAAGTCGGAGCTCCGGTTGACGCTTTCGTCGGGAGTTTGTCAGCTTCAGCGTTATGGACACGCTGGACATGGTGGAGGTCCAGGACTTTGAAGTCCTTCTGAAGCCTCTGGACTTCAAGGAGATAAGAAGCTAGTTGAGGATTGTTACAAGAGCATTCACCCTTCACCTGTTTAATGATGAGATGTGAATCTCCCTTGACCAATAGCTACTTGACACCATATGATAGTGCCACCTTTAGTCTGTAAATGAGTGCTTCATACTCCACCATGTTGTTGGTCACCTTGAAGTCAAGGTGGACCTTGTATTTACCTTCTCTTCGGTTGGAGCAAGGAGAAGGACTCCAGCTCCGACCCCCTGCTTTTGCATGGAGCCATCGAAGTAGAGGGTCCAGTGAGGCTCGATGAAGATCGGAGCCTTGAGTTCTGGCTTCTGCTCACTAGGGCCCCCAGGGTTTGATGGAGAGGGGGTCCATTCTGCCACGAAGTTTGCCAATGCTTTACTATTGATCGCTTGTCTTGGGACGAATTCAAGATCGAATTCGACCAATTCCGCTGCCCACTTTGCAATGTTCCCAGTAGAGTTGGGATTATGCAAGATCGCATGCAGTGGATAAGAAGTCACCACTGAGATCTTGTGAGCTTGGAAGTAATGGCGAAGCTTCCTGGAGGCGATGAGAACTGCGTAGAGTAGCTTGTGCACGTCTAGGTATCGAGTCTTGGCAACATGTAGTACTTTGCTGATGAAGTACACTAGGCGTTGGACTGTCCGGACCCTCCCGGAGGGGCCCAGAGCTTCCTCCACACCGACCGGGACCCTCCCAGAGGGGTCCAGACCTGCTTCGGGGACCTTTGGGTCTTTGCTAGAGGAACCTGGAGCTTCTACTGGAGCGACCCGGGCCCTCCCGGAGGAGTCTGGATCTTCTGGAGTAACTCCTTGTAGATCCAAGTCTGGGGGTTGGGACCCAGACTCACCTTCAGGAACCTCCAGACCCTCCCGGAGGGGTCTGGATTCCTGAGCTTGTAAAGGTTCTGGTCTCTCCACAACCAGGACCATGCTGACAACCTCGTCGGTTGCCGAAATGTAAAGCAATAAGGGCTCACCAGGGTTCGGAGCTACCAAGGTTGGTAGAGTGGTGAGGAGCTGTTTTAGCTCCTAGAACACCTTTTCTGCTTCTTCAGACCATTGGAATGGTCCGGACTTCCTCAATAGCTTGAAGAAGGGTAGCGCCCGTTCCGCCAGTCTTGAGGTAAACCGGCTGAGGGAGGCTAGACATCCAGTCAGTTTCTGGACGTCCTTGATGTGGGATGGTGGCCGCATATCCTCAATGGCTTTAATCTTCGCCGGATTTGCCTCTATGGCCCGGTGGTTTACCAGGAAACCAAGAAGCTTCCCGGAGCTAACCCCGAAGACACACTTGTCTGGGTTTAGCTTCGTGTGAGTGACTCGCAACTTGTCGAAGACAGCTTGCAAAGTGTCAAGGAGTGACTCCTTGTCCTTGATGTTGATGACGATGTCATCAACATACACTTCCACTACGTCTCTGATGAGCTCTTCAAATGTTTTGTACATAGCTCGTACAAATGTTGAAGCTGCATTCTTAAGACCAAATGACATGGCAGTATAGCAGTACAATCCATCTACTGTGATAAAAGAAGTATGTTCTTCATCTTCCCTAGACATTCTGGTTTGATGGTACCCAGAATATACGTCTAGGAAACACAATAATTCACACTCGGAGGTGGAATCCACTATCTGATCTATTCTAGGTAGTGGGAATGGATCTTTTGGGCATGCCTTATTCAGTGTTGTGTAGTCGATACACATCCGAAGCTTCCCGCCGGCCTTGGGTACAATGACTAGGTTTGCCAGCCATTTTGGGTGGAAGACTTCTCGGATGAATCCAGCTTCGAGCAACTTCTTCGCTTCTTGCTGTATGAAGTTCTGTCGCTCTACTAATTGCTTCCGAGGCTTCTGGTGCACAGGCCGAGCGTCAGGATAGATCTTCAGATTATGCTCGATCACTTCCCTAGGGATCTCATGCATTTGTGATGGTTGCTAGGCAAACACGTCGACATTAGCTCGGAGGAAAGTGATGAGCACGAGTTCCTATTTGTCATTCAGACCTCCCGATATACGGGTTGTCTAAGCGGCATCGGATCCGATTTGGACTACTTTGATGGGGATGTCGGCGTCGCCACTTGGTTGCATGCGAGGTGCGGAGGTTGAGCCTCGTTGACAAATGCTCGGGGGTTTTGGAGCTTGTTCCTGCCTGGACTCTTCCTCCTGCGCTATAGCAAGCGCATGAAGTTCTTCCCGAGCAGTCACTCCGGCAGTACGGTGTCCGCTGATCCGGAGAACACCAGCTGGTGTTGGCATCTTCAACACCAGGTAGCCATAATGAGCAGCAGCCATGAACTTGTACAAGGCGGGCCTGCCCAGAATGGCATTGAAAGGTAAGTTGATCTGAGCAACGTCAAAGACCAACTTCTCAGTGCGATAATTCTCTCGAGTCCCGAAGGTCACGGGGAGAGTAATGGCACCGAGTGGGTTTATGGCCCCCGGACCTACTCCGAAGAAAGGTCGGAGATACCATCAAAGGTAGTTGACCAGCTCTGATCATGTTCCAAGGGCAGTCCAAAGCATCAAAAGTGATGGTAGTGTCCATCCACTTTCGATGAGGCTCCACCCTGGCTGTAGGAGCTACTGAGGCCATGTCCTGCCGCATGGTTTTGAGGACACGGCGGGAGGTGATGTCCCACTAACCACCAAAGATGGTGTTCATGGTTTTCCGACGTTCATTGTCGGGGACGTCGGAATCATCATCGACAGAGGTGTATACAACCTTCAGGACCTTTTTGGGGTCCTGAAAATCCAACTCCTCTTCAGCCGGAGCTTCGTCGACTTTCTGTTTTCCTTCCCTTTGTCAGAAAGGAACTTCTTCCCGACGCTTGTTGTAGCGCTCGGCAAGGTTTTGGACCTCCCGGCAGTCTTCTAGGTTGTGGTTGTTCGACTTGTGAATAGGACACCACACTTTGGAATTGCCACCGTCTTCAGAGGACGGTCGAGGTCGTTTCTCGGGGCGTGGCCCCCGGCCACCCGGAGCTGCAGCAGCTGCAGCAGTAGATGTGTCGTCCGACGACTTCTTCTTGCCGTTGGACTTTTTCTTCTTTTTGCCACCCCCGGAGGTAGTGGCTTCGCCTTTGGAGGATTTTTTTACCATCCTCCGGAGGTGGTTTGGAGTGCATTTCACGGTCCTCAGCAACTTTGGCACACTTGTCTGCCAAGCTGAAGAGCTCCGTGACGATAGTGATCTCCTTGATCGCCAGCTTCTCCAACATCTTATTATCTCGTATGCCCTGTCTAAATGCAATAATAACAGATGCGCTGGAGATAGAAGGAATAGTGTTTCATACCTGGGAGAACCTCTGGATGAATGAGTGCAGGGATTCTCCCCCTTTCTGCACGACAGCAAAAAGGTCCAGTTTGGTGCCTGGTCGGGTGTATGAACTCCCGAAATTGGCGATGAACTGTTGGCACAATTCCTCCCAACTATTGTTGGAGTTGTGAGGAAGGCTCATGAACCAGGACCTGGTGGTCCCAGTCAAGGCCACTGGGAAGTAGTTGGCCATTACGGCCTCGTTACCTCTGGACGCAAGGATTGCGGTGGAGTAAATCTGGAGAAACTCAGCGGGATTGACAGTCCCGTCAAATTTCTCCGGCAGGTGAGGCTGGAACTTTTGTGGCCATCTGATTATGCGTAGGTGCATGGCCAGGGCAGAACAGCCTCCTCCTACTCCCTCGGGAGCAGGACTGTCTCGAGCCTCTCGCCTTTCGTGAGCATGCTCGATATGGACACGATCGTCCTGTTGACAGTAACGGCGATCAAGCTTCGCCCGGAGGTCATGAGTTGAAAGCCTAGTTACCGTATGAGTGTGTCGCGCCCCGGAAGGTAGCGACATCACCTGTTGAGATGCAGCACACCTCCTATGGTGGGAAGCATGCGGACCAAGTCTGCCCGACACAGTCCGATGTTGCGATGGGGCCCGCCCCAAGGGGGGAGGACCTTGGTTGCTGATGTGGTCGGCTGCTGCTGCAACCAGATGTTCTACGTCATCCCTCCATTGCTCCATTGCACCCTGAGATGCACCTGGAGGTGGTGGACGTTGGAGGAGAGCATGTGTTGTTTGGAGCGCGTGTTCAGGGTTGTTATCGTTTGCCGATGTGGTAACCGACGCTGATGCACCGTTGCGCTGCCCAGCTTGATTTGTTGGTGCAGGCGGTGGCGGTGGAGGCATGACTCCTGCTCGAGCTGTGGCACCTGCTCGTTGCTGCATGTTGGAGGGATTGCCCCCAGCATGTTGAACAGCAGGATTGCTGTTGGATGATCCAGCAGCTGAGTTCACCATCCTTGAAGTCTCGGGTGCCCCCCTACCTGGCGCGCCAACTGTCGGTGTTTGAATCCGGCAGATCTCCCGATACTACTGTTGGTAGATCGAGGAGTTGTAGTTCGGTAATGGGCGCACAGAGATTCAAGAAGGTGAATGACAAGTGGACACAGAGATTTTTGTGGTTCGGGCCGCCTGAGCGTAATACCCTACTCCACGGGGTGTGTTGGTGATGTATTAAGCGTGTGAGTCTAGAAGAAGCTCCAGAAGAATGAGCTCGCCTAGATCAGGGATTCCACCAGAGGTCTGGAGTCCTCCCTTATGTATCGTTGACCAGTCCTTTTATAGTACAAGGACTGTTCGTTACACCGTTAGCCTGGCCCGACATGTGGCCCCGACGGTTACACATGCTTGATACACAATTAATGAGGTTAATTACCCTTAATAGCCCGGTAACGGGCCTTAATAGTGCCGTTACCGGTATTAAGGGCCATCCAATCGTGCATCATTAATATGGCATTAATGACACTTAATCGGGTCTTGAAGTATTTGATTGCTCCTTGAAGGTCCAGAGCCGTTGGGGGTCCACCAGCCTGATTGTTGAAGTTGAAGGTCCGGCGGTCGGCCACGTGGCAGCTCCGGAGCTTACCGTTGTGGACGGGTAGGTCCGGTGCTGTTGGACATGTGTCGGCACCCGGAGCTTCCCTCTGTCTGGGGTTAGGTCTGGGGATGCCATATTGGTATCTAGTCTGGAGCTTTCCCATGTGTGAGCGATAGCTCCGGTCTTATGATACACGTGGCGGCCCTGGGACTAACCATGTCGGGGAAGCAGATCCGGTTACGCCTAACATGTGGGACCTTCGGAGGTCTTCAAATCTGGTAGATGGAGTTTCCTTGTGATCTTTGCTATCTCAAAGGGTATCCGGTACGTAGGTTACTGACAGCTCCTAATACATATACATAGCTTAAGGTAGATACTAATGGTCATGTCAATGATGAGTTCCTATGCAATGCTATTCAACACATCGGGCACGGGCTTACCACTAGCAATACTAGGGCGACTCCCGCCAAGAGCCTGTGGCATAGCCGAACGTGGAGGATTACAAAGGACAGATAGGGCTGTCACCACCTACTGCCTACCTCTTCAATCTGTGGGTCTACAAGACATCCAACACTACTTAAATACCCTAGCACCATGCTAGCATACTAAGCAAATACCTTAGGAGCCATGGCACAAGCCATCCTAAGGCAATGACTAACCTAAACATCGTTAAACCAATGTTGAAGCATAGCATAAGTCATTCATATTAACCTAATCATATCATAACTACATAGACTATAGTGGGGGTCTATAGTGTTTATGACCATAAGATGTGATCATGACAGTACAATCATAAAGACTATACCTTCCACTTACATGGAATCCACAATCAAACAAGAAACGCTTTGTCCAAGTATATGTATAAAAGAAGACTAAAGATAATATCTTTATTGAGCACAAAGTCACAAATACAAGAAGGAATACATGAGACATACATTTCCCAGTGTGGAATTGGGAAGAGAGACTCCTTCTACTCCTTTCCCAATTTGGACTTGGGACTAGAGGCTCTCCTCTCTACATCCTAACTACTCTAAG
Organism: Tuctoria greenei; assembly: GCA_036927565.1. Lineage (NCBI taxonomy): Eukaryota > Viridiplantae > Streptophyta > Magnoliopsida > Poales > Poaceae > Tuctoria > Tuctoria greenei. The sequence goes on from JAYESD010000002.1 coordinate 46,358,473, forward strand.
GACTATGGAAGATAGTGTATACAATAGAATGATGCCCAAGTGGTGTGTGTTGAAGTCAGGGGTATGGGGTCCTATTTATACTAGTGTTGAGGTCGGTTCCCGCCACCAAAAGCGCACGAATCAGTCGTCATTGACTCCAGGGAGCCGGGAGGAGCCAACATGTGGAAGTTGACCGCGTTTGGCGCCAGGACCAGGTCGACTGACCCCCTGGTTCGGCCGACCTGGTCAGGGCTCCAAATGGCCCGTACTTCCTCCAGGTGGCTGCCAGGTGGGTCCCATTGACTGATATTGGTGCTACACCGTTGGATAGCCTCGGATACTTCTGTTTGTGGGCCATTTGATCCATGTGGTGCCACATGTCGTCGCCTGATTGGCTGGGATGATATTTTATTGGATTGCTCCCCATACTTTTCCTCAGTTCCTGTATAAATATTTGCATACACATATTTCTCCAAGTACAAGTGGAAATAGGTGAAGTAGAAAGGTGATGTGTGCAAGAAATGATCAATTCTTCACATAATTGAGTTATATTGACGATTGAAATTGTATATAACAGCCGTCAACAAACTCCCCAAGCTTATCCTTTGCTCGTCCCGAGCAAAATCAAGACTTTAAGTTGATGATCAGGAGTTGCTACAATGTTCTACCTTTCGAAAGTACCAAGTGCACAACAAAATACTCTACCTAGTATTGCAAAAAGTGGCTATGGTACTTCACCCTTCTTATGTCATTATGGGAGTTATGCCTTCTCCTATTCATGGGTAATTTAAAGATAGAACAGCAAATGGAGCAAGCATAGCCTAGATATCAAGTTCCACTTAAATTCTGGAGAGATTCAAATTAGATTGTAAGTACCTCAATTGATTCTCTCAATCACTCCTTTGTGTATAGTGGAAATATGTCCTCACCAAGGCATTATGCCTATACTATTCCTACTCTTTGAATATGGCTTGTATGTGGAGCTTGGTAGGGAAAGTGAGTAGGCATATTTGCAACACATAATATTGCTAAGTCAAAAGAGCAAGCCTTAGGAGAAATCAATTCAAACTTTTGAATCAAGACTTGTGCATGTGTGATGGAATGGGGGTGGATGTGGAAACATTGAGATGACTCCTTTTGATGTGGACTCTCTTTATTGCAAGGATGAAACATGGCTACCTTTTTTTTATGCTTATGGAGTAAGCATATTATTTCTTCATTTTTTTTCTCATTCTTATGATATAAGCATGCATTTTCTTTTTATTTTTCTTGTAGCCATTCCTTCTACTCCTTTTTATGCAATAACTTGAAGAGAGTGCTAACTATGAATAGCATGGAGTTTCTCTTTTTATTGTGAAATGGTGGATATGATGGAATTTTGCTTCCTTCTAGTGTAGAAGTATAGCATGTGCAAGTAAAGTCTTGAATTCAAAAAGAATTGATTGATTTCTCACATAGGTCTATACTAGTTTGACTAGGCTCAATGTGAAAGCAAATAGCATATGCATAAGGTGTTGTCTATGTATGAATATCATATGGCTTTGGTAGGTATTTCCAATAAAATGAGGGAAACTTAAATCTTGATAGAATTTCTTCGGAAATCTAAGTTTCACTTTCAAAATAGGAATAGCAGCCCTATTACTAATTCAAACCTCCCAACAACCTAGAAGTAGATTAAGCTTTTGCTACCCACAATTTCTAAATCAAGGCAAAGTTAATTTTAGCCAATTTAAGATATATTCGGAGAGTAGCAAGTTGTAAACTAGGGACTTAGGAAAAATAAAACAGAGCAACTATTCATCATTTCATCTATGTGAATTCTAAATCATTCTTACCGCACATCTTTATTTGATAAGCAAAGCAAATCTAAGTTCCTATTTTTATGTTTTTTTAGATGCATGGTGGATGGTGGATGAATGGAAAGTAAATATGCAATGGATGATTTGAAATAAAAATGCAGTGGGTGTGATACAAGTTACCTCAAGTGGGGGTCCCCCCCCCAAGCTTATTCCTGATCAAGGTCCGTGATAGGGGTTGAAACCCTAACGACGGAGGTAGGCCATAAGTTGGCCTATCCTTGTTGCAGTGTGGCTTTGACAATGGAGGGTTGAGCGTAGAACTTATGGAGGTGCTCAATGTTCCAAGGATTAGGGAGCGGTGTCCCATTCTCGGTTGCCAAGCGAACGCATCCGAGACAAGATACTTTGATCACTCGAAAGGGTCCTTCCTAGCCGGGGGAAAGTTTGTTTAACCCTTCTCGAGTTTGTATTCTCCGTAGCACCAGATCGCCTTCCTCGAGCTGTCGGTTATGCACATGCCATTGGTGATAGTGTCGGAGCGCTTGGCGGTATCGTGCATTTCGAACAGCTGCTCGACACCTTCTCTCTTCAACGAGGTTAAGGTCTTCATTCTGGAGCTGGTCCTGTGTGGCTTCGTCAAAGGTCCGAACCCGGAGCGACCTGAAGGTGATTTCCGGAGGAAGGACTGCTTCAGCTCCGTACACCAGGAAGAAGTGTGTCTCTCCGGTTGACCGGTTTGGAGTTGTCCTGTTTGCCCACAAGGTGGGCGGAAGCTCTTCAATCCATTTGGCTCCATGTTTTTTCAGGCGCTCATATGTGCGCGTCTTGAGTCCTTTTAGGATTTCTGCATTTGATCTCTCAGCTTGGCCATTGCTTGCCGGGTGAGCTACGGAAGCGTAGCCGACTTGAATGTCGAGGTCTTCGCAATATCCTTGGAATGCGAAGCTTGTGAATTGGGTCCCGTGGTCAGTTATGATATTGTTTGGGACTCCAAATCTGCATACTATGGACTACAAGAAATTGATAGATGATTGCTTGTTTATTGTTACAACTGGAGTTGCTTCCGGCCACTTGGTGAACTTGTCGATGGCGACATACAGGAACTTGTAACCTCCGACGCCTTTGGGGAAAGGTCCCAAAATATACATACCCCACACAGCGAATGGCCATGTCGGAGGTATCATTTGTAGAGGTTGAGATGGTGTGTGAATTTGGTTTGCATGAAACTGGCATGCTTCACATTTCTTCACTAGCTCGGTTGCATCCTGGAGTGTTGTAGGCCAGTAAAAACCATGCCGGAAGGCTTTACCGACCAACGTGCGGGAAGACGCGTGGTTCCCACACTCGCCTCCATGGATTTCCGCGAGGATCTCGCGGCCTTCTTCCCTTGTAATGCACCGCATTAGGACGCCGTTGGCACCACGCCGGTAGAGATCCCCTTCTACCAGTGTGTATCTGTTAGCCAATCTGACTATCCGGTCAGCAGACACATTGTCCCTAGGAAGGGTGTTGTCTTTCAAGTAGCTCCGGATCTCCGAGATCCATGCCTTGGAGCTAACTTGAGCTTCTGAGTCTTGCGCGCTGGGTTGCTCGGAGCTTCCTGCAGCACCTACGACTCTTGACGTACGCCATGGCAACAGGGCCATCGGGACCGCCAGCATCGAGGTGCTGGTCTCACCCCCTTCGCTCAGTTCGGCAGGCTGAGCTATTGGTCTTGACAATCTCCGGACGAAGGTTCCGTCTGGAGCCAGAGCTCTAGTTGAAGCTTTTGTCGAGAGTTCGTCAGCTTCAGCGTTGTTGAGACGCTGGACATGGCAAAGACCCAGGACTTTGAAATCCTTTTGAAGCTTCTGCACTTCAAGAAGATATGCAGCTAGTTGGGGGTTGTTGCAGCAGCATTCACCTTTGACTTGTTTTATAATGAGCTGTGAATCACCCTTTACCAACAGCTGCTTGACACCATATGATAGTGCCACCTTGAGCCCATACATTAATGCTTCATACTCTGCCATGTTGTTGGTCTCCTTGAAGTCAAGGTGAATCATGTATTTGACCTTCTCCCCGTCGGAGCGAGGAGAAGGATTCCAGCTTCGGCCCCCTACTTCTGCACGGAGCTGTCGAAGTAGAGAGTCCAGTGAGGCTCAGTGAAGACCGGAGCCTTAGGTTCCGGTTCTTGCTCACTAGGGACCCCAGGATTTGATGGAGAGGGGGTCCATTCCGCCACAAAATCTGCCAATGCTTGACTCTTGATTGCTTGTCTTGGGACAAATTCAAGATCGAACTCGGCCAATTCCGCTGCCCACTTTGAAATGTTCCCAGTAGAGTTGGGGTTATGCAAGATTGCACGCAGTAAATAAGTGGTTACCACTGAAATCTTGTGAGCTTGGAAGTAGTGACGAGGCTACCTAGAGGCGATAAGAACTGCATAGAGCAGTTTATGCACCTCTAAGTATCGAGTCTTGGCGTCATGGAGTACTTCACTGATGAAGTATACTGGGCGATGGACTGTCTGGACCCTCCCGGAGGGGCCCGAAGCTTCCTCCTCATCAACCCGGACCCTCCCGGAGGGGTCTGGACCTTCTTTGGGGACTTCCAGGTTCTTGCTAGAGGAACCCGGAGCTTCTTCTGGAGTGACCCGGACCTTCCCAGAAGGATCCAAATCTTCTTGTTCAGCAATAGTAACTCCTTCATTTGAAGGAGGTTGATCCTCTGGCGTCTCACCTCGAGGATCCGGGTCTGGGGGTTGGGACCCAGACTCGCCTTCAGGTAGCTCCGGACCTTCCCGGAGGGGTCTGGATTCCTGAACCGGAGATGGTTCTAGTCTTTCCGCAACCAAGACCATGCTGACAACTTCGTCAGTTGCTGGAATGTAAAGCAGAAGTGGCTCACCAGGATTTGGAGCTACCAAAGTTGGTAGAGTGGTGAGGAGCTACTTCAGCTCTTGGAATGCCTTTTCTGCTTCTTCAGACCATTGGAATGGTCCGGACTTCCTCAATAGTTTGAATAAGGGTAGCGCCCGTTCTGCCAGTCTTGATATGAACCGGTTGAGGGCAGCTAGACACCCAGTCAGCTTCTGGACATCCTTGATGTGAGCTGGTGGCCGCATGTCTTCAATAGCTTTAATCTTCGATGGGTTCGCCTCTATTCCTCGGTGGTTCACCAAGAATCCAAGAAGCTTTCCGGAGCTAACCCCAAAGACACACTTGTCTGGGTTTAGCTTTGTGTGTGTGATTCGCAACTTGTCGAAGACAGCTTGCAAGGTGTCAAGAAATGACTCCTTGTTCTTGATCTTGATGACAATGTCATCGACGTACACTTCCACTACATCTCTGATGAGCTCTCCAAAAGTTTTGTACATAGCTCGCACAATCGTTTAAGCAGCGTTTTTGAGACCGAAGGTCATGGTAGTGTAACAGTATAACCCATCTACTGTGATGAAGGCGATATGCTCTTCATCTTCCATAGACATTCTGATTTGATGATACCCAGAATATGCGTCTAGGAAACACAGTAATTCACACCTGGAGGTGAAATCCACTATCTGATCTATTCTAGGTAGTGAAAATGGATCCTTTGGGCATGCCTTATTTAGTGTTGTGTAGTTAATACACATTCGAAGCTTCCCGCCGGCCTTGGGTACAACGACTGGGTTTTCCAGCCATTTTGGGTGGAAGATTTCCCGGATGAATCCAGCTTTGAGCAACTTCTTCACTTCTTGACGTATGAAGTTCTGTCGCTCTACTGATTGCTTCCGAGGCTTCTGATGTAAAGGCCAAGCGTCGGGATAAATCTTCAGATTGTGCTCAATCACCTCCCTAGGGATCCCAGGCATTTGTAATGGTTGCCAGGCAAACACATCGACATTAGCCCGGAGGAAAGTGATGAGCGCGAGTTCCTATTTGTCACTCAGACCTCCCGATATACGGGTGGTCTGAGCAGCGTCGGAACCAATTTGGACGACTTTGATGGGAATGTCGGTGTTGCCGCTTGTTGCACACGAGGTGCAGAAGTTGAGCCTCGATGACGAATGCTCGGGGGCTTCGGAGCTTGCTCCTTTCCGGATTCTTCCACCTGCACTGTAGCAAGCGCGTGGAGTTCTTCCAGAGTAGTAACTCCGGTGGTGTGATCCTCGCGGATCCGGAGAACGCCTGAGGGTGTTGGCATTTTCAACACCAAGTAGCCATAATGAGCAGCATCCATGAATTTGTACAAAGTTGGCCTGCCCAAGATGGGGTTGACTGGTAAGTTGATATGCGCCACGTCAAAGACCAACTTATCGATCCTGTAATTCTCCCGAGTTTCAAAGGTCATCGGGAGAGTAATGGCATCGAGTGGAGTTATGGCCCCCGGACCTACTCCAGAGAAAGGTCGGGAGGGGCGAAGATCCGAAGGTCGAAGCTGAAGCTTGACGAAGGCTTTGAAGCTTATGAGGTTCAGCCCCGAACCTCCGTCCACCATTACGTGGTGGACCTGGATATTATTGATGGTTAGAGATACCATCAGTGGAAGTTGGCCAGCTCCGATAATGTTTTGAGGGCAGTCCGAAGCATCAAAGGTGATGGCAGTATCCATCCACTTCTGATGAGGCTCCGCCCTGGCGGTGGGAGCTATCGAGGCCATGTCCCACCACATTGTCTTGAGGACACAGCGGGAAGTAATATCCCATGAACCACCAAAGATGGTGTTCATGGTCTTCCGGCGCTCGTTGTCGGAGACGTCGGAATCGTCATCAACGGAGGTGTAAACAGCCTTCAAGACCTTTTTAGGGTCCTGAAAGCCTAACTCCTCTTCAGCCAGAACTTTGTCGACTTTTTGTTTTCCTTCCCTTTGACGGAAAGGAGTTTCTTCCCAGCGCTTGTTGTAGCGCTCGGCAAGGTTCTGGACCTCTTGGCAGTTTTCCAGGTTGTGGCTATCCGTCTTGTGTATGGGACACCACATCTTGGAGATGCCACCATCTTCAGATGACGGTCGAGGTCGTTTCTCGGGGCGTGGCCCCCGGCCACCCAGAGCTGCGGCAGAAGCGGCAGTAGGTGTGCTGACCGATGGCTTCTTCTTGCCGTTGGACTTTTTCTTCTTCTTGCCACCCTCGGAGGTAGTGGCTTCACCCTTGGAGGATTTTTTGTTGGCCTCCGGAGGTGGTTGGGAGTGCTGTTCACGACCCTCCGCAGCCTTGGCACACTTGTCTGCCAAGCTGAAGAGTTTTGTGACGCTGGTGACTTCCTTGGTCGCCAGCTTCTCCAGCATTTTCTTATCTCGAACGCCCTGTCTGAATGCTACGATAACAGAAGCACTTGAGATAGAAGGAATGGTATTTCGTACCTAGGAGAACCTCTGGATAAAACATTGCAAGGACTCTCCCCCTTTTTGCTTGACAGCAAAAAGATCCAGTTCCGTATCTGGTCGGGTGTATGAGCTCCCGAAATTGGAGGTGAACTGTTGGCACAACTCCGCCCAACTGTTGATGGAGTCAGGCGGAAGGCTCATGAACTAAGACCTGCCGGTCTCAGTTAAAGCCACAGGGAAATAATTGGCCATCACGGCCTCATTTCCCCTAGCCGCAAGGATAGCGGTGGAGTAGTTTTGGAGAAATTCAGCGGGGTTAACAGTCCTGTCAAATTTCTTCGGCAATGAGGTCAGAACTTCTGCGGCATCTAACCATGCGTCGGTGCATGGCCAAGGCAGAATAGCCTCCTCCTACTCCCTTAGGAGCAGTACTGTCCCGAGCCTCTCGCCTCTCGCGAGCACGCTCGATGTGGATGCAGCCGTCCTGTTGCTGGTAACATCGATCAAGCTCCGCCCGGAGGTCGTGAGTCCAAAGCCTTGTTACCGTGTGGGTACGTTGCACCCTGGAAGGCAGTGACGTCGCCTGTTGAGATGCAGCACGCCTCCTGTGATGCGAAGCTTGCGGACCGAGTCTACCCGACAAAGTCTGATGCTGTGATGGGGCCCGCCCCGAGGGGGGAGGACCTTGATTACTGATGCCATCTGTTGCTGCTGCAACCAGATGATCCACATCAGCTCTCCACTGCTCCATCGCACCCTGGGGTGCTCCTGGAGGTGGTGGACGTTGGAGAAGAGCACGCGCAACATTAAGCGTGTGTTCGGGGTTGTTGTTCGCCGATGCAGTGATCGACGCGGATGCCCCATCTCGCTGTCTAGCTTGATTCACCAGAGCGGACGGTGGCGGTGGTGGCATGACTCCTGCTGGAGCCACAACACCTACTAGCTGCTGTATGTTGGAAGGATTGCCTCCACCAGGTTGCTCAGCGTGGTTACCGTTGGATGATCCAGCAGCAGAATTCATCATCTTTGAATCTCAGGTGCCCCCTTCCTGGTGCGCCAACTGTCGAGGTCTGGTTCCGGCAATTCTCCCGGTACTATCATTGACAGCCTGCGGAGTTTCTTAGTTCGGTTAGGGCGCGCGGAGATTCAGAGCAAGATGGCGATTTAACACGAGGATTTACGTTGTTCGGCCCGCCTAAGCGTAATACCCTACTCCACGGGTGTGTGTTGTTGTTGTATTGAGCGTATGAGCGCTAGCGAGTGAGAGAGGCTCCAAAAGAGAGTCCCCCTGTGTATCGCTCGGCCAGTCCTTTTATAGTACAAGGGTTGGTCGTTACATCATTAGCCTGATCCGACATGTGGCTCTGGCGGTTACTGATGCCTGATACACAGTTAAATATGCTTAATTCCCTTTAATAGCATGGTAACGCCCCTTAATGGTGGCGTTACTGGTATTAAGAATCCTCTGATCGTGTGTCATTAAGATAGTATTAATGACACATAATCAGGTCTTGAAGTCTTTAATGTTCCTTGAAGGTCCGAGCCGTTGGAGGTCCACCAATCTGCCTGTTGAGGTTGAAGGTCCGGCGGTTGGACGCGTGGCAGCTCCGGAGCTTACTGTCTTGGACGAGTAGGTCTGTTGTTGTTGTACACGTGTTGGTATCAGAGCTTCCCTCTGTCGGGGGTTAGGTCTGGAGGTGCCACACAGGTATCTAGTCTGGAGCTTTCACATGTGTAGAATGTAGCTCCGGTTTTATGATACATGTGGCGGCATTGGAACTAACCATACGAGGGAGGCAGGTCCGGTTCCGAGTGACATGTGGGGCCTTCGGGGGTCTTCAACTCAGATAGGTGGAGTTCTTTTGCACTCTTTGCAGTTCCAAGAGGTATCCGGTACGCAGGGTACCGACAGCTAGGAATAGCTTGTTGAACATGTAAAAGGACGAATCAAGCAACAACATTGGCTTAGCTTGCATCAGGCATTATGTACATTAATTCAGGCTAAACTATAACACTTTACAATGCAACATATTACAGTGCTATCATAATCCATAATGAGAAAACCAATCCATAAGTAGTACTCCCTCCGTCCCAAAAAGCTTGTCGCTTTGTAGTTCATTTTTGAACTACAAAGCGACAAGTTTTTTGGGACGGAGGGAGTATGTGTACATGAACAGAATGGAACTTCAAGGTTAAGACTAAAATTGAGTTACCTGTCCTGCATAGCTTTGGATGCCTGTAGCTGATGACCTCGAACAAGTAAATGAACATGACGAGCATATTTTGTCAAATATATTGCTTCCTCCTTAGCTGTGTCACCACCACCAACAACTGCAAGAACTTGACCCTTATACAATGCCTGAAATTCAGGAAGTGATCCGGCTGAATAGCAGCCCAAATCACACTATAAATAAAGGCTTATGGCGTTGCTTTCGAGCTGCATCAAGGCAACACGACATTCTACTCTCATCTGTTACTTTGCAAGAGTGAAAGTAGTGAGAAGGAGAGTCGGTTCTTAGCTGTTAATTTTGCGATGATGGTAGTGACAATCATTCCCGGAAAATATCTGAAAACAAAGCTAATACAGGGAATATATGGTTCTTTTGAAGGGTTCGGGAACGGCGGCTCAAACTCTTTCGCCACACCTACAGGCACCCAGAGGGACGCGCCCAGAAGATCTCGGCTCCGGAGGTAGTGGAAGGGCTAAGCGTATAGCCTGGTGAATGGTTTTCAAACTGTTTTGTGTTGTTGTGGATGTTTTGAATGTTTTTTGGACTATTTTATGATATGTGTACTGTATAAACAGTTTGTGGACTATTTTGTGATCTGTCTGGAGCTCGCAATCCTGCGAGGTAGTCAGTTTCTGTTTTTTTTTTAAGAAAAATGAAAACTTAACTTACGTCGATGTGGTAAAGCCAACGTAAGTTAACCCAGTTTAACTTACGTCGGTCATACCATACCGACGTAAGTTATACCACTTAATTTATGTCGGTATCGCACAACCGACGTAAGTTATACCACTTAACTTACGTCGGCTGGGAAGCCGCCGACGTAAGTACTCCGGTCCAGCCCGCGGCCCATCCCGGTAAATAACTTACGTCGGTTGCCGGATACTGACGTAATTAAGTAACTTACGTCGGCGGCCGACGTAAGTTACCTTAATTACGTCCAAATTGTTTCGTCGGTCGGCAACCGACGTAATTAAGTAACTTACGTCGGTTTAGACCTTAATTACGTCGGTCTTGGCCGACGTAATTGATCGGGATTCCTGTAGTATACGTAGTGCCCTTCATCAGGTGGAGTGGTGAAAGAGGTTAAATAAAAAGATGCACTGACCGTAGAATATAGATCTAATAATTGAAGATGATTGATTGTACGATCCTATGTGTCTCGGTACACCAAAACGACATAGCTACAGAATAGAGTAATTTATAGCTGGCTAATATATATATATATATATATATATATATATATATATATATATATATATATATTTCTGCAGCCGTTTTACGTAAGTTCGACAGGTGTACATGCCCAGCATATACGCATCGTACGTTCCTGTATACGTCAGGCCTTCGCGCGGGGTACTTGTGGCGGACCAACACGGACCATGCGTATACGGCACATGTGCCATTCTGTGCTGTGCGGCGAGAACGGGTTCTCCGGGCGAAGGTGCGGATGGAGGAGATACGCGCGGGGGTCTGAACCTGGAGCACCGGCACTGTGGCTTCGTAGGTCGGGCGCAACAACTAGCACAGGTCCCTGTCGTCCGGTCGTCCCTCTCCTTCCTCCTCGCCATATCCCGCATTTCAACGGGCCGGGTGACCAGGGGATTGGATGATGCCAACTGGACACGACGATCGACAGCGACGTCGCCGTGTAGACATGCGGGGATGGATATGCATATGCCTGAGCCTGCCCGCCGGACCCAGGCTGCGGCGCCACGTAGCGCTTTAGCGACGACGGAAGCGAGCTAGCCAGCTCCATCCATGTCGCCCACGTTTTTTTTCGTTTCTTCTTCCTTCGCTGATCCGTTTGGCCGCGCGCCCTAAACTCTTGGCCCGGCCGAGCCGACGCGTGTGTGGCCGCCTTGGCCTCGGCAGGTCAGAGGCGGAATTGCTGACTTCCAGTTCCATTCACATGCTCTACGTGTAAAACAATATGCCATCCGTTTGGCCTCGGCATGCAGCTCCCGCTCCCGCCACCACCTCGCCGGCTGGCTTCCTCCGCAAGCTTTTATCTTGTGCTGCTGCGGCCCCCGTTCCGACAGTCGAAGTCACTCCATCTCCATGGGAAGCGCGATCGGGTGCAGTGGTAAGCTGATGCATGAAACAAAGAAAACATCAGTTTCGTCAGATATATGTATTGACCAAGAGGAGAAGCTTACATTGCTACGAATAACTATCCTAATAACCTGAGAGCGGATGTAGCTTGCAAGGCCATCGTCTGACCTCTTCTTCATCAGATGCCGACATGCTGTCGTCACAGACAAGGAAAAACGACTTTGGACTAAACAGAAAAAACGATAGTAAAATTCCAAGTTGTTCCACGCTGTCGGTAAATATCATCAGAGATTACGGATTCTGAAACGGAACAGAGGGTACGGGCCACGTCAATTAAGGGCGTGTTTGACATAGCTCTAATTCATATCAGAGCAACTCTGCTCTGAAATGCTGAAGTGGGGCAACTCTACTATGGTGGGGGAGCTGCTAATAGAAGTGTTTGGCTAAACAAGTTTTTTTTAGCTCTGAAAATAGTTGTTTTTATATGCTTTGCCAGTTTTACCCTCTCTCTTTGTTGGGCCAGTTTCAGATTTCGTGGGCCAATTTGTTGAACGCAGTGGGCCAAATTCTCTCTCCGCTCGATCTCTGCAGGTGAACGACATGGAGATCGTCGTGATCGTACACGAAGCACGTGACGTACCTGCTCACCATGGAGATTATCCACCTGCTCACCGACGCCAACCCCATGCAGATCATCGAGGCCTTTTACCATTTGCACTGACTGGAGGGGAAAGTTCTTCTACTCCATTGTTCTCCCCTCCCTCCACATCTACTGGATCATTTTGTGTTTCATTACCAACAGCATCTTCATGGGGCACTTATTGCTCAACATTGGATGAAAAATTGGCCATATGAGGAGACCAATGATCCATACTAACATTAGTGATATCTCCAAAACACATTTGCAAGTGTTCTTCATTTTGTAGTCCTAATTTCCTAAATTTGCCACATCCCGGTATGTCCTGCAAAAAAAGAACATGAAAGAACATCAAAAAATATAACGCTATACAATAAAAAAAAACAAATCAATGAACATATACTTACAGCGCGAGCTTTCTTCCACCACTCATCATCCATCACAATGGTGCCTTTTATAGGACACCAACCGGTACCAGTTTGCCGCATAAGTAATTTTCTCCATGCTTTGAATTCCTCTTTCAACTTATCCCATTTATTTTTAATTTGTTGTTTGGTTGCCATAATACCAAGTATATCTTTCAATCCTTTCTCTACCTCGGCGTAACCAATCGGATTCAAATAAGTGTTAGGACGGTTTCCTCTAGCAACTTGCTCCGCAAATAATTGACATAACGCACGGGTGTTCTCAGCATTCCAATCAATTTCGACCATCTAGAACAATAGGGATTTGAAAACGACGCAAGGAGTTCATATAAAATTATACAAAATAAATGATTACCTTATGATATTGTTGAATTATTGATGCAGTGCAGTGCAATTCCACTTAAGACTGTGCTCTGCATAAAAACAAAAACAAAACAAAAGAGCACAATAAAAATCACACAACTTGTATCTCTGCAGCAGATCATAAAAAATTAAGAGTAACAGCAGGCATGTAGTTCAAAAGAGATTCTGAACACAAATGCAGATGGACATGATATCACACATCCCTGTATCAATTATGGGATCAAATTACAGATTGGCAGATTGATAATTGATAATCAAATTAACATGATTCATCGTCCATAATTGATAATCTCCATATGAAAGCACAAAATTTGCAGATTAACAACAGATTATCTCCAAGCCACCATCCTACGACTCAACCCCCGACCTCAGCGCCATGCTCCGCCGCCTCGGTGCCCACGGCCTCGCCTCCACGCCCTCACCAGATTAACAACATGGTTCCAATCTCTAATAACCAACCTCGGATAGATCTAGTTTGGATGAAAATCGTTCAGCAAAATCAACAAACGGACGACACAAATCGAATCACATCCTGACGAAGGAACAAATTTCGAAGATTTGAGCGGCGGGGAAGATCTCACCAGGTGCGGCGGCTGATGGTTCGGCACCGCTCCTCCAGGGTGTGTGGTCCCCGTCTGCCCGACCACACGGCGAGGGAGCCCTCACGCAGGCGTCCAGCCAAGAACCCGCGGCCGCCTCCAATCGCGGCCTCCTCCGATCGCGGCCTCCTCCGGTCGATTGTGTGGGTCGCGTCTACGGAGATGCTGAAAGAAGAAGCGACGAGGAAAAGGAAAATACCGGTTCGGGTGTTGTAATCAGTGGCATTGCGGGTAAATAAGTCACAACTCCATGTTTATATTTGCATAGAATCATTTTGGAGGTAGGAAAAGGGGTACTCAAAAAAATGAACTAAGACTCTCAAAATTCCACAGATCTGGACCCCCTTTGGAGTTTTAGAGTTCAGGTGTTTGGCAATATTTTTTCTGCTCTCCTACAGAGTTAGGCTCTGGAGCCATGCCAAACACGCCCTAAATCGCACTTGATCCAACAACTGTCATCCATCATGCATGTCAGCTCGATACACCCGGCCGATCGAACCACTGCACACTGACGACCGAACATGCGTAAGACTGAATCCTTATCACCAGTGCAGCTGGTGCTTGTGAAACTCGCGCAGATTTGATTGCTACTCATTGGTGGGCTAAGACAGACGGATCCCAACCACTGCAGATCCGCGGTGCTCATCGTGCAGCGGGCGCCGTGGCTCTATGCCTCTATCCGGATACAATATGCTACATATCTGCGCACGAGGCGGCGGTGTGATTCTTAACAAAATGTAGGTTAGATCATCAGAAAGCAAAGCTTGCATCAGTAGAACTAGTATTGTAGTACCAGCGATGTAAGTGCTACTGTATTTTGTAGCTTGTGGTGCAGCAGGTGCGTATAAACAAATATGGTCGAGTCAAATCTTACTATTTCACACTTAATACGCACATTTAGGACACGTCCACATGCTGTTGTAGTGCTAGACAAAAGTTGCTCCTCCAGCATGTTTGGCCGATTTCTCTACTACTACAGCATCTCCAACCGATGTGCTATTTGTTTTGTTATCTTATTACTCTCTCCTTATTGATATAACTGTCGTCCCTGACATGTTCGATCAAACTAAGGAAAGTGCACTACATAAGTGTTGGGATATGACTCTACCTCTTGTATGTCTACGGCTATAAATATAGGTCACTCCTGTACTTGTATCTCAACCTTAATAATTGATTTGTTTCCCATGGTTTTTTTCTCCTCCACCTTGGGGCAGTTTTTTTCCACGTTAAATCCTATATCCCCTTTTCCCTAACAAGTGGTATACAGAGCCTCTACGATGGGATCTATTTTTCCCTGGTGCGCCGCCGCCGCGCTCATCCTCAGCTGCGCCAAAGTCGCCCCCTCGTCCGTCCGTCCGCCGCGGATTGCAACCTCGACAACCACGTCGCGCTGCTTCGGGTCACGGCGCAGCTCGGCGACCCGATCCGGCTGTCCTCGTGGTAGACGTCCACCAACTGATGCGCGCGTGGGATCCTGTCGTCATCTGCGATGCGGCCAGCCGCATCACGTCTCTGGCCCTTTGCGCCCTTGTGGAGTTCACGGCACTCGTGCCGCTTTGGGTTAGGCGCTGGGTGCCTGCTCTGATCCAGGCCTACGAAGAGAGAGGAAACTCTCTTCCTTGTGGAAGGTGTTGATTTAATCATTGCTGTTCGGTGTTGCACATACAGAAATCAATCAAGCCTCTTGGTTCCTGCGCATCAAGCAAAATTTGGAGTTTTTGCTACCTACTCACAAGGAAGTCTATCAGATCTCTGTTTGTTTCCAGATATTTGATGCACGCGCATAAGAAGTCTACCAGAATTTTTTCTCGTTATTTTTTGTTGCACGTTATGTCTACTAAATTGGATATTCCGAAATTTGATGGAAAAATCAGCTTTTCCATATGACAGATTCAGATGAAGGCCGTTCTTACTCAGTTGGGTGTGCGCAAGGCTTTAAATGATAAGCCTAATGATATGTCAGCTGATAAATGGGAGGAACTTGATGAAAAAGCTTTGTCCGTCTTGCAGCTCAGTTTGTCTACAGATGTTTTGCGTGAAGTCTTGAACGCAAAATCAGCCGCATAATTGTGGAAGAAATTGGAGGAGATTTATATGACTAGAAGTCTTACAAATAAGCTCCGTCTTAAGGAACGCATGTACACTATTCGCATGGCGGAAGGTACCTCTATTCAATCGCATCTTGCTGAATTTAATTCGTGTTGATCTTGCAAGTTTGGATGTGAAAATTGATGATGAAGATAAGGCAATTTTGTTGGTTGTTTCTTTGCCCGCTT
This sequence comes from Tuctoria greenei, assembly GCA_036927565.1. Lineage (NCBI taxonomy): Eukaryota > Viridiplantae > Streptophyta > Magnoliopsida > Poales > Poaceae > Tuctoria > Tuctoria greenei. Next base: position 46,374,117 of record JAYESD010000002.1, read on the forward strand.
CGTTTAAGCATTTTAAAGAAATTATGCTTTATGGAAATAATACCTCACTCAGTTTTGAGAATGTTAAGTCAAATTTGTTGTCTAAGGAGAAATTTGATACTGATTCTCGTTCTGAATCAAAGGGTGAGGGTTTCATTGTTCGAGGTCGAACTCAACAAGCGGACAATTCTAGTAAATGAAGATCAAGGTCTAAGTCTAGGAATCATAAATCCAACATTTTTTGTCGATATTGTAAGGCTGATAATCATGAGATCTCCCAATATTTTAAGCTGAAAAATAAGGAAAAAAAAAAAGAAAAAGAAAGAGTTGGATAAATCTTCTGCTGAAGCTAGTATTGCTGAGAATTTGGATAGTGAGGAGTCACTTATGGTCACCTCTAATGTTGAAAAGCGTATGTCTTGGGTTCTTGATTCGGCTTGATCTTTTCACATTTGCTCGCATAGAGAGTGGTTTTCTGATTATTCTAATATTCATGATGGTGATGTTATTATTGGTGACAAATCTTCACTTGAAATTATTGGAATTGATTCTATTCAAAAGTTCATGATGGTACTTTCAAGACCCTTACCAATGTTCATTATGTTCCAAAAATGAAGAGAAACCTTATTTCTTTGGGCACCTTAGAAGCAATGGGATTCAAATTTTCTGCTGATGATGATGTTCTTAAGGTCTATCAAGGTAACCGTGTGGTTTTAAAAGCAAATCGTATGAATAATCTCTATTACTTGCAAGGATCCACAGTTACAGGTACTGCAGCTGTTTCTATTGCATGTAACACATTAAACACGAAGTTATGGCATATGCGACTTGGTCATATGAGTGAAAAAGGTATGCATCTCCTGCATAAGAGAGGTTATTTGGACGATATTGGTAAATTGGAATTTTGTGAACATTGTGTTTTTGGAAAACAAAAGAGGGTCAGTTTCTCTTTATCAACTCATTGCACTAAAGGAATACTTGATTATATTCATTCTAATCTTTGGGGTCCTGCTCCTCATTGTTCAATTGGAGGTCGTGAGTATATGATCACGTTTATTGATGATTTTTCTCGCAAAGTTTGGGCTTATTTCTTGAAGCATAAAAATGAAGCTTTTCTTACATTTAAGTTGTGGAAAACTTTAGTTGAAAATCAAACTGGTAGAAAAATCAAGAAATTAAGGACCGATAATGGATTGGAATTGACAGTGGTGAGTTTGATTCATTTTGTGATGATCATGGTATTACTAGACATAGAACCGTTCCAGGTACGCCTCAGCAAAATGGTGTTGCAGAAAGGATGAATCGTACTATTCTGGAAAGGTCCTGTTGTATGCTTTCTGATGCAGGTTTATGGGGAAAACATAGTTTATGGGCTGAAACTGCTTCTACGTACAGCATGTTATTTGATTAATCGCGCTCCTAATTCAGCGATTGATTTCAAAATTCCAGAATAAGTTTGGAAGGTAAACATGTTGATTATTCCAACTTTAAGATTTTTGGTTGCACTGCTTATGCTCATGTTAACAATGGAAAGCTTATGCCAAGAGCTCAAAAATGTATTTTTGTTGGCTATGGTTGTGGTCTCAAAGGATATCGTTTATATTGTCTTAATTCTAGAAAGGTGGTTGTCAGTCGTGATGTTACTTTTGATGAAATTACATTTAAATCTGTTGGAGGTATTACTACTTGTCGAAGGTCTTAAACGACACTTCCCCCGGACCTGCTTAGAGAGCAGCCCGCGGAGGTTCTTTGGATTCACGAGGGCTAGTCCCAGGAGATTGAGCGCAGCGAGATGGTGAACACAGAGGGTTTATGTGGTTCGGGCCGCCGAAGCTTAACACCCTACGTCCACGGGAGTGTTTGTGTATTGCCTTGCTTGAGCGTGTATGGGTTTCAATCGGTCTAATGCCGTCCCTTGTGAAGGTCGTCTGCAGAGTCCTTTTATAGTCCAAGGACTCTGCAGTCACAAGGTGGGCCCCAGGCCCCGATAGGTGGTCCCGGGGAGAGCCAAATCCTATACAAGATCTAAGATTAAATGCTATCTACTTCCCCTTGTCAGGAGCGTCAATGCGCTGTCCCGCTGAATCGTGCGCCAGGGCTACACATAGTTGGTGATGATGGCGGTGCACGTCCCGCCCGTCTTATCCTCGCGGCCCATTCGTCCGTCTTCCAACGTGGGTCTGTACCGGCTACTTGGACAAGACATGACACTGGAGCCTTTACTTACGCATGCGCGACTCCGCTTCGCCTAGGGAAGGCGCACGTACTTTAATGCCTATTCGAGCAGTGCACGCCTTCCTTTACTACGGCCTCCTACCGCACTGAGTTGGCCATCCGCCACGTGGTTGCGCTGGAGCCTGCCTCTGTGGGGAGTCGAGCACTCGATGGTACAGGCCACGTGGCGCATCCGGAGCCCACCCCTGTGGAGGGGTGGAGGCTCAGCCCTGCGGGTGATGCGGCAGCCCGGGAGCCTGCCCCGGCGGAGAGGTAGGATCTGGTCCTTCCCTCCACGACGTGGCAGCCTCAGATTCGGCCTCTTAAGTAGAGGCCGAGTCCTTAGCCGTTTTCTCCCTGTGCGCGGGGTACCCGGTCTGCGAGGTACCGACAGTGGCCCCCGAGCCCACCTCGGGAGAGTCGTCGATACCGCAGGTGGGGTATTCTTCCTTATCTTCCCGCGCAACTCTTTCGATTCCAATTCGGGGAAGTTCCCCGGGCGACACGTCCCTGCCGTTGTGGCGACGCGTCTCCTCCTGGTAAGCGGAGGCACTGGACAGGCGCCATGCGACATGACTTCTGCCTTCAATCGTGCTTTAACTGCGGTGGTTCCCAAGGTGGTTCCTGCACTTCCGCTGCTTTTGCCTTTTCAGAAACTGCGGAGTTACCTCCCGCATAGTTAGCCACGCGGCTCGCCTTCTTTGTCGAGCGATCCGAGCCCTCACGTCATTGCCTATGCGGGTCTGTTGCTCTTCTACTGAGGTTGCGGCGATTCACACGCTGCGTCTGTTGGCTTGCAGAGGTGAATAAAAAGAGACATTTCCCCCTAAGGGTCCTTTCTTCCGCTTCTGCATCCTTGCGCTCGTGCCTTCTTGCCCCAAGCCCAGTTCTTGCACTCTAGCTCTCGATCTCCCCTTCCAAAGCCTCCTCCTTCGATCCTCATGGCGAGCATCCTGCCCAAGTCCCGGCTGTCCAGGTCCGCTGACCTGGCCCCCATGCGCCGGCTTCTTGGCTGGCACGCTCCTCAGCAGGAGAAGTGGCTCCGCCCCGGGAGGATGTCGCTGAGCCTCTCCGCTGGGGAGATGGTGCTATTTTCATCGTATGTGCTGGCCGGCTTCGTCCCGCCTGCATCCGCCTTCCTGGTCATGCTCCTGGAGACCTTCGACCTCCAACTCCACCACCTCGCGCCGAACTCGATCGCCATGCTGGCGGTCTTTGCTCACCTCTGTGAGATGTTCGTGGGGGTGATGCCGTCGGTGAAGCTCTTCGGGTACTTTTTTTGTACTAAGGGCCACCGGCAGAAGCTCGAAGGAGCATCTCGGCGCCTACTACTTCCAGCGCCGAACCAAGGTCCCTTTGAGGTACATTGCTTCCTTCAACTCTGCACGATGGGAGCAGTGGCGCGAAGATTGGACGATCGCCAAGGTCGAAGCCCACGACCGGATGTGCCTCCCCACCGGGATCCCCTACTCCGAGTGGTCATTCTAGGAGGAGCGCCCAGAGCTGGAGGAGGCGTTCAACCCGGTGTTGGAGAGGATCCAGATGCTGGCGGACCACGGGCTGTCGTCTGCCATGGTGCTGAGGGACTTCATGTCCCGCCGCATAGCTCCGCTCCAGCGCCGCACCCGCCCGGCATGGATGTTCACCGGCCTATCGGACTCCACCCGGCTCGAGACCGGCCCCGACTCCAACCTGGACGAGCAGCAGCTGCACGACATGATGTCCCGGGTCTGACCCGATGACATTTCCCCCGAGGAGCTGGCTCTTCTGACGGCTTGCCGCCCCTTGTGCTCAGACTCTGAGCTGAAGAGGCAGCTGCTGAAGACGATGCCGACACTCGACGAGTCCGGGCTGGCGCAGCGCCAGATCGGGGACCCGTTCCGGTGGGTCAACATCGTCGACAAAGCTGAGGGAGGCGGGGCTCCCTCAAGCGATGAAGATCCTTCAAGCGATGACGCCTCAAGCGGGCCCCAACACCGTCAATGGGGAGGCGACGACACCTCTGTTGACAAGGGGAAAGGGAAAGCACCGGTTCCGGTGTCAGACCCGACCCCCAAGAAGCGTGCCTGGTCGCTGCCGCCGGCCCCCTCCGCTCCTCGTCAGGACGCCAGAGCCCTGCTGCATTCGTCGTCAGGAGGCGCCGATGGCACCACTTTGCCGCCCGAGTCCTCGATGCGCAAGAGGGGGAGGCTCCTCAACGCCGACGGGACCCAGCGTTCCCTCGCCGTTCGAAGGAGCGCCAGACTTCGGGGGTGCCGCCGACTCCTCCACCACAGGGGACCCCAACACACTCAGCGGTCCCCACCGTGGGTTCGGGGGGTCCGAACCCCCCCAACCCTTTCTCGAAGCGGTGGAACTTCAACGTCCCCCGGTAAGCCTGCATAGATTTTATCTTGGGTGCTCTTTGCTGTGCGCTTACCTTGTCATTTTCTTATTATCCGGGTTTGCTTGATTTCAGCGCCACTACAGCTACTCCTTCTCCGCCCGCGGGCCCTTCTGTTGGGGGGTATGCCGCTCCAGCCGGCTCGCAGGGCTCCTCTGCAGCCTCGGGCCCTGCTCCGATGCACCGGGCTGCTGCCGCCGGGGTGCCCTGGGCCTCCGTGCCCGAGACCCCCACAGTGGCTACTAAAGCCCAGCCGCACGCGCCAGCGACTGTTGCCGCGCCCGCCAACGATTTTGCATCCACCGGCTACTCCGTGCCGGCCGATGCCACCGCGCCGTCCGACGCTGCTATGTCGGCTGGCGCTGTCGCCGGGGAGGGGGCCCTTGGGGGTGACGCGCCTGCTTCTGGCGGTGGTCCCCCCCCACCTTCTCCGATTTGGGTAGCTTTGGTCCTCATCTCCCCAGTGGTCCTCCAAATGGAGGATGATATTGAAGAAGTGGGGAGGCAGGGACCCGCTGCTACGGTGGAGCCCCTCCCCCTGTATGAGGCCATGGCCGTGGCCTACTCCGGCTTCTGGCAGGCTCAGGCGGCCCTCGCCCGGGAGAAAGGGCGGCTTGAAGATGAGGATGACCAGCTCCAGGAATGGGCGAGGACCCTGGAGGCCCGGACCCGGCTGGCGAAGAGCCGAGCAGCTCAGCGGGAGGCGGTTGTTTGGGACGAGATGAAGATCCTCGAGTAGGAGTGCGAGCTCATCGCTCAACTGGACGCCATCACCCAGAAGCTGAAGGCGAACGCCATGGCTATCCACGCTAAGGCCAGCTCCCGCCTCCAGTCCTGCGAGGACCTTCAGCAAGTGTTGTCTCGCCGGGAAGCTGCTCTTGCCGAACGGGAGCAGGAGCTAGCGGCGAAGCAGGCTGAGGTGGAGGCAACCTCCCGCTGGCTCGTCCTCCAGCAGAAAGGGGCGAGGGTCCGCGCCGCTGAGCTAGACCGTGGGATGCCGCCTTGGCTGAGGCGGAGCAAGCCCAGCTCGCCGAGCGCCAGGCCCTCCTAGACCGCGAGTTCAACGTCGCCCTCAAGGAGGGTGACTTGAGCCGCCGCGATCGGGAGGTCAGCGAGTGCGAGAGGTCCCTGGCGTCCAAGGAGCAGCGGTTCTTGGACGGCGGCCCCTGGGCGTTGGCGGCGGCCCAGCAGGAGGTGCAGGAGCTCCGGGCGTCACGCTCTGCTGAGGCCCGGAAGGTCTGGGAGTTCCTTGGCGGCGCCGACTCGGCTCTGGTGCCGCTTGGCTTCAGCCCAGTGCACGTGGGGGAACCAGCGCAGGAGGTGAGCCAGGTGTTCCCAGCACTTGACTCCACCAGCTCGAGGATGCGCTTGCTGGGGGCCATCATCGACAACCAGCTGGAGGCAGAAGGGAGGATGCTGATGAAGGAGGTGGCGACGCAAATCCTGGCCTACTACTGGAGCTGGTACCCTGATGTCCCTCTTCAGCCGGTCCTCGAAGGGCCCATCGCCGAGAGGGAGGAGGCCGCCAAGTCTGAAGTCTCAGACGCCGTAGCGCTCATCACCTCGAGGTTCTAGCGGAGCGGCTGAGGGCTCCCCATGCGCTGTTTATGTTTTGTGTTTCTTTCAGTTTTGTCTGTGGTTGCTTGTGGTGGCAAACTTTTTATTTTGGAACAAAAAAATCTGCCTGTGGTGCCTCTTATACTCAGCATGCTTTTATTTCCAGCAATATCTTCTAGTTGCTTGTTGTTCCTTAGCTTCCAGGACCTGCCGCCCCCCGGAGTGTGGCCCCCTGACAGGTGTGGCCAGTTGTTATGGGCACACCTGTCAGATACCTTGAAGTTAGGGAGGACGGTTGTAGGGGAGCTTAGGATACGTAGGTAGCATTGCTATAACTGAGTATGCAGGGACGTCGACGGCGGGCACCTGGATGTGCCGCCGTAGCTTCAGTCCGGAGGTGCCCACCATCTTCTGTGAAACATCAACAGCGGGCCCCTGGGGGTGCTACCGGAGCTTCGGTCTGGCGGTGCCCACCATCTCTGGTGAAAGGTCGATGGCGGGCCCCCTGGGGGTGCCGCTGGAGCTTCGGTCCAGCGGTGCCCACCATCTTCTGTGAAACGTCAATGGTGGGCCCCCTGGGGGTGCTACCGGAGCTTCAGTCCAGCGGTGCCCACCATCTCTGGTGAAAGGTCGACGGCGGGCCCCCTGGGGGTGCCACCGGAGCCTTGGTCCGGCGGTGCCCACCATCTTCGTGGGTACTCTGACGGTTATTGCTGGGATAACTCCTTGAAGACCTGCGTATAGATCAAAAAACAGGAGAAGTAATTCTGTCCACTGGTCATTGCTTCCCTACTCCTTTTTTAGTGTCGCTTGACTTACGATCTTGGGCTGACTCATAAATCTTGGGTAATTCAGTGCATCTGCACCTAGGGCTCGCTATCCATACTACTTAAGGGTGGTCCATCTGGCCCCCAGTACTCAGCTGCAGCGCTAGGGAGGCAGGGCGCACAGGCTTAGGGTGTAGGACCAGGCTAAGAAGGTTGTGCCCCTGGACCTCCCGCTCGGCATAAGCTTTTCCCGAGGGAGACCATCTGGAGACACAGACCCCCGAGTATGGGAACATCCGAGGCCCCAGGCACATTGCAGGTACCTCAAGCGACCCCACCTGCAACCAGACAGCAAGGCTCCCACTATTGCTAGAGTAGGAATGACAGCGCCCATGATAGATCACGAGCTACAGCAAACGTGCAGCAATATCATAAAAAATTAAAGATAATTTTTTGAATGAGAAACCCTATACAGGATAGGACAACATTCTTTTCATTGCGGTCTCCCATTAGATGGGACACGTATTACAAGGGGAATGACCTGGCTCGGGCGACAAAGGAAGTTGAGTGCACCTACTTAGGGTTCTGGACCAGGCTAAGTGAAATGTGCACTCAGAACCTCGTCCGTGTAGCCTTAGTTACCCTAAGTACTGTTCCTAGGCACCATGTACCTTTTACAATGAAAGAAAATTGGCCTAACGCTGGTCTAGGGGTAGAACTTACGGAGGTGCTCGATGTTCCAGGGGTTGGGCAGTCGCTCTCCATCCTCCGTAGCTAGGCGGACGCACCCAGGGCGGCATACCTCCGTAACCCGGAAGGGGCCCTCCCATCTGGGGGAGAGTTTGTTAGCCCCTTCCTGGGAGAGTATGCGACGCAGCACCAGGTCGTCTACCTTTAGCTCCCTACTCCGCACGGTCCTCTGGTGGTAGCGCCAGAGCGCCTGCCTGTACTGTGCATTTCGGAGAGCCGCTCTCACTCGTCCCTCGTCGATGAGGTCCACGTCTTCACGCCAGAGCTGGTCCTGTGCGGCTTCGTCATACACCCGGACACGGGGGGGAGCCCCTGGTAATTTCTGGGGGGAGGACGGCCTCTTCCCCGTACACCAGGAAGAAAGGCGTTTCCCCCGTGGCCCGGCTGGTTGATGTCCAGCTAGCCCACAGTGCACACGGAAGCTCGTCTACCCAGTTTGCACCATGCTTCTCAAGGTGTGAGAATGTGCGAGTCTTGAGGTCCTTGAGGATCTCTGCATTGGCCCTCTCGACCTGTCCATTGCTCTCTGGATGAGCGACAGATGCATAACAGACTTGGATCCCAAGATCCTCGCAGTATTCCTGGAACGCTGCACTTGTGAACTCAGTCCTGTTATCAGTGATGATTCTGTTCGGGACCCCGAACTGGCAGACGATCGACTTGATGAATTTGACTGCTGACTGCTTGTTGATGGTGACAACTGGGGCGGCTTCCGGCCACTTGGTGAACTTGTCCACAGCGACGTAGAGGTTCTAGAATCCTCCGACGGCTCTGGGAAAGGGTCCCAGGATATCCAACCCCCGTACAGTGAATGGCCATGAGGGTGGGATCATCTGCAGTGCCTGAGCTAGTGTGTGGATCTGCTTGGCATGGAACTGGCACGCCTTGCATCTCCTGACCATATCGGCGGCATCCTGGAGTGTTGTCGGCCAGTAAAAGTCGTGTCGAAAGGCTTTACCGACCAGCGTGCGGGATGATGCATGGTTCCCACACTCGCCTCCATGGATATCTACGAGCAAGTCGCAGCCCTCCTCCCGAGTAATGCAACGCAGCAGGATGTCGTTGGCACCACACCGGTAGAGATCCCCTTCCACCAGCATGTACCTCTTAGCCATGCGGACTATCCTTTCTGCCAGGGCATGTTCTTCGGGAAGGATGTTGTCTTTCAAGTAGTCTTGGACCTCCGAGATCCATCCATCGGGACTTACTTGAGCCTCTGGATCTTGGGCGCCTGGTAGCTCGGAGCTCCCGGTGGCGCATACGATCCTTGGCGGGCTCCATGGTAGCAGGGCTGCTGGGACTGCCAGCTTCGAGGTGTTGGGCTCGCCCCCTTCGCCCGGTTCGGCTGCTCGGGAGGTTGGTCGCGGTAACGTCCCTGCAAAGACTCCTTCGGGCACTGGGGCCCCTGTGGAGGCCTTCATGGACAGGTCACCTGTGATTGAGTTGTCGGCTCGGGGTACATGGCACAGGTCCAAGACTTCAAAGTCCTTCTCCAGCTTCTGGACATGCAGCAAGTATGCTGCTAGATGAGGGTCATTGCAGCTGTACTTCCCTTTGGCTTGCTTGATGATCAGCTGGGAATCACCTTTAGCCAGAAGCTGACAGACATTGAAGGTCAGGGTAGTCTTTAGCCCAAAGATTAGGGCTTCGTATTCTACCATGTTGTTAGTCGCCTTGAAGTTGAGGCGCACCATGTACTTGAACTGCTCCCCAGTCGGGGTGAGGAGCAGGACCCCAGCCCCGGCCCCTTGCTTCCATGAGGAGCCGTCGAAGTAGAGTGTCCAGGGGGTTTTGGTGAAAACTGGGGTCTTGGGCACCGTCTCTCCGTTGTCCGGGCCCCCTGGGTTGCTTGGTGATGGAGTCCATTCTGCCAAGAAGTCTGCCAGTGCTTGGCTCTTGACTGCATATTGAGGTAAGAACTCTAGCTCGAATTCCACCAGCTCCGTTTCCCACTTGGCGACATCGCCAGTCGAGTTGGGGTTGTGGAGTACGGTCTTTAGTGGAAAGGAGGTGACCACTGAAACCCGGTGGGCCTGGAAGTAATGTCGGAGCTTCCTCGATGCTATGAGCACTGCATACAACAATTTGTGTACCTCCAGATACCTTGTTTTTGATTCATGGAGGACCTCACTGATGTAGTACACAGGCCGTTGGGAGGTCCGAACCCTCCCTGTAGGGTCCTGAGCCCCTTGCGATGTATCTACATCCTGGGGAATGTGGCCCCCAGGATCTGGTCGGACCTCTGGGGGCTGGGGCCCGGAGGGCCCTTGGTCACTGGAGCACACAACAAGGGGGTCCTCTGCTGGATGCGGGCCCTGAGGCTCAGCTTCCTCCCCGGGGCTCCCTCGGGTGCTTGCTGCGGCAGTAGCTCCGACCGCTCTGCAACCAAGACCATGCTGACCACCTCCGTAGTTGTGGTGATGTAGAGCAAGAGTGGTTCGCCGGGCTCCAGTGCCACCATGATGGGGAGCGTCGTCAGGTGCTTCTTGAGTTCCTGGAACGCCGCTTCCGCCTCCTCGGTCCACACAAAGGGACACGACTTCCGTAGAATCTTGAAAAAGGGGAGCGCCCACTCAGCCAGTCTTGAGATGAACCGGCTGAGGGCCGCCAAACACCCTGCAAGCTTCTGCACATCCTTGATGCGGGCCGGCGGCCGCATCAGTTCTATTGCCTTGATATTCTCTGGGTTAGCTTCAATTCCTCGGTGTGAGACCAAGAAACCAGGGAGCTTCCCTGCAGAAACCCCGAATACACACTTGTCGGGGTTCAGCATCGTGCGTGTCGTGCGCAGCTTGCTAAAGACTTGGGCTAGGTTGTCTAATAAGGATGTGCTGACTCTAATCTTTACCACGATGTCATCGACATACACCTCTACCAGATCTCTAATGAGGTCCCCAAATGTCTTATGCATTACACTTACAAAGATGGGAAGAGCATTCTTAAGTCCATAAGGCATGGAGACATAACAATACAGGTCGTCTACTGTTATGAAAGCAGTGTGTTCTTCATCTTCCCTAGACATTGGTATTTGGTGGAAACCAGAATATGCATCTAGGAACCACAGAAGATCACAGCCTGATGTTGAGTCTACTATTTGATCTATCCTAGGAAGAGGGAATGGATCCTTTGGGCATGCCTTATTGAGGTTGGTGTAGTCGATGCACATCTGGAGTTTCTCGCCAGCCTTGGGGACGACGACAGGGTTGGCCAACCACCGTGGGTGGTGGACCTCCAGGATGAAACCAGCATCGAGCAGCTTCTTGATTTCTTCACGGATGAAGTTCTACCGCTCGATGGACTATTTCCTGGGCTTCTGTTGCACTGGTCGAGCGTCAGGGTAGATCTTCAGATGGTGCTCAATCACCTCCCTAGGGATCCCGGGAATTTGTGATGGTTGCCATGCAAACACATCGACATTGTCCCGGAGGAAGGTGACGAGCGTGAGTTCCTATTTGCTGTCCAGGTTCCCCGCGATACGGGTTGTCTGGGCAGCCTCAGAACCAATCCTGACGACCTTTACTGGAACGTCGTCGTCGACTGGTTGCACACGGGGTGCAGAAGTGGAGGCCCGCTGTGTCGGACCCTGCTCTGGTCGACTCTCCTTCACGCCCCCTGAAGTTGGAGCCCTCCCGGTTGTGAGCACCTGAGGCTGCTCCAAGGCGGATACTGCAGCTGAGCGGTCCCATCTGATCCTGAGGACACCGGAAGGCGTCGGCATCTTTAGGGCGAGGTAGCCGTAGTGGGCTATGGCCATGAACCTGTAGAGCGTCGGCCTCCTGATGATTGCGTTGTAGGGGAGGTCGACGTCCGCCACGTCGAACAAAACGCTCTCTGTACGGTAATTCTCCGGGGTCCCAAAGGTCACCGGGAGGTGAATGTTACCGTACGGGAGGATCTGCCCCGGTCCGACACCTAAGAACGGGCTCGAAGGTGTGAGCCGGGACATCGGCAGCTGCAGCTTCCGGAAAACCGCCGTGGAGATGAGGTTGAGGCCTGCCCCACCATCAATTAGCACGAGAAAGACCTTCACATTGGCGATGGTCGGGGACACCAGCAGCGGGAGTACGCCTGCTCCCACCATGTTCTTCGGGCAGTCAGAGGCGTCGAAGCCGATTGTCGTGCTCATCCACTTGTGGTGGGGAGCGGGGGCCACCGCGGCCACAACCCGTCGCAGAGTCTTCACTGTGTTTCGGGACGTGGGATTTGTGGCTCCCCCGTAGATGACGTCGAGAGTCTTGCGGCGCTCCTTATCGCTGCTGGAGTTGGAGTCGCCACCCTCGAAAACGGCCTTCACCGCCCTCTGGGGTTCCTGGAACCCCATCTCGCTGTCATCCTCCTTTTCGGGATCGACCTTCTGTTTGCCCTCCCTCTGGCGGGAAGGTGCGCCCTCCTGGAGCTGCTCCTTCTGCTTTTGTTCACAGAAGCGCTCCGCGAACTTCTTCACTTCCCGGCACTCGCTAGCGCTATGGCTATTTGTGCGGTGCACCGGGCACTTGAAGTCAGGCTCCTCGGGTTCAGGTGACTGCCGAGGGCGCTTGTCTCGGCACGGCGGCCGGGCTCCGCCGGGAGCTGCGACTGCCACTGCATGGGCTTCGGGCTTTGGCTTGTTGTTTCCATTGCCCTTCTTCTTCTTCTTGCCATTGCTTTTTGCAGAGGCTCCTTCCTCAGTCGGTGTGGCCTCCCTTGCTTCTAAGGAAGGCTGGGAGTGCCAGTTGTGTCCCTCAGCTGCCCTAGCACATCTGTCTGCCAGGACGAACAGCTCGGAGACATCACGCACTTCGTGTGTGGCTAGCTTCTCGAGCATTTTCTTGTCCCTCACACCCTGCCTGAACGCAACAATAACTGATGTGCTAGCGATATGAGGGATGGTGTTCCGTACCTGAGAGAACCGCTAGATGAATGATCGCAGCGACTCTCCAGTGCGCTGTCTGACAGCGTGGAGGTCAAGCTCTGTGCTGGGGCGCTTGTAGGAACTGCCGAAGTTCGCCACGAACTGTCGGCACAGTTCATCCCAGGAGGTTATGGACCCCTGGGGCAGGTTCATGAGCCATGACCGGGCTGGGCCGGTCAGGACGATGGGGAAGTAGTTGGCCATGATGGCCTCGTCGCCTCCTGCAGCTAGTATCGCGGTGGAGTAGATCTACAGGAACTCACTCGGGTTGACACTCCCGTCGTACTTCTCCGGCATGTGCGGCCGGAACTTTCGTGGCCAGACCACGAAACAGAGGTGAGGTGCCAGAGCCGTACACCCTTGGGTGGGGTTGGCTGGCGCCAGTCATGATGCTGCATACCCCTGGTGTACAGGCGGGCCTGCATACACCTGAGGCTGGGGTGGTGCAGCATACACCTGTGGAGGTGGAGGCGCGACATACGCCTGGTATGGAGGTGGCGTAACATACGTCGGATTCGGCGGTGGCACAGCGTGAGCCTTGGGAACAGGGCCCGACGCGCTGTAATCCGACTCAAGGTTGCGCCGCCGCTCCCTCTATCGCTCGATGGTAAATCAGCAGTCTTGTCCCGACCTGCGGCGCTGCAGCCCGGTTCTCAGGTCTGTTGCCGAGATCCTGGTCAATCGCGAGTGTGTCGTCCATCGGTCGATGGTTGGAGTCCGTGACAACGACACATGCATCGGCTGGGCATGTGTCTCCCTTGGTGGAGGTGCGTTGAGCGCAGTGGTGATGAGGTGGTTGACGTCATTGATCCACTGCTGAGCTGCTCCCCGAGGAGCATCTCCAGCAGGTGAATTGTGGAGTAGCACGCGCGCTGCTGCGAGCGCACTCTCCGGGCTTGCTGCCAGCGGCGCTGTAGCTGCCATCACGGCTGGAGTACGCCGTGGTGTGGCGTGCCGACCTATAGCCGGCGAGGTGACAGCAGGGCGACGCGATGGTCTACAGCGGGATCCCGCTCTAGAGCGGGATGACGCTTGGTCTTCAGCTGCCGCCTGTCGCTGTGACTGCGGCCTGGATGTACCGGCATTGGAATGGCCGTTCACCATTGCTGCTGGTGGAAATCTTCTCGGGGAAAAAGCCCCCTACCTGGCGCGCCAAATGTCGAAGGTCTTAAATGACACTTCCCCCGGACCTGCTTAGAGAGCAGCCCGCGGAGGTTCTTTGGATTCACGAGGGCTAGTCCCAGGAGATTGAGCGCAGTGAGATGGTGAACACAGAGGGTTTACGTGGTTCGGGACACCAGAGCGTAACACCATACGTCCACGGGAGTGTTTGTGTATTGCCTTGCTTGAGTGTGTATGGGTTTCAATCAGTCTAATGCCGTCCCTTGTGAATGTCGTCTGCAGAGTCCTTTTATAGTCCAAGGACTCTACAGTCACAAGGTGGGCCCCAGGCCCCGAAAGGTGGTCCCGGGGAGAGCCAAATCCTATACAAGATCTAATATTAAATGCTATCTACTTCCCCTTATCAGGAGCGTCAATGCGCCGTCCCGCCGCGT